>VSWD01000003.1:57476731-58676731 GCA_033119305.1 Pinctada imbricata | reverse complement strand
TATAGATCTAGCTTCACCTGTTTTGAGTAGTTTCTTGTTCATAATAAAAATGTTCGCCTTAGCAGTTATAGGGGATTTTCATAGCGAGATACGGGTGCTGATCCAGAAACTGTCGGGGATTTGGGATGACATGCAAAACAAGAACACGAAGGCCCGAGGGAGATACGGGAGTCCGATAGATGGGGGCGGGGGATCCCCGAGGAAAAAAAAAAAATACCCCACTGCCATCCCCTCCCCCAACTCACAGATGCGAGTGGGCGCTTAATTCAGGCCCATGTGGGTCCAGGGCAGATCGAGCCCAGCTGGTAGAGAGTTTAGGGGGCGGGGGAACCCCGGCGACAAATCACGATTTTGAATAGCAATTTATCTAGCCCTTGCAATTTGCGGAGTTTCGGGTCTTTATTCATTTTTTTTTTCAAAATTAAAATCAGAATCTCTCAATATTGGCTTAACCCTTGGTCAAATTTCTTGAACCGTCCATTACCGAAGAGAATTTGAAGTTACATTGATATTGAGAAAATGTTAATTTAAAAATGATTGATATGATAACTTTTAGATTCAATTCATATACACGTCTGCCCCATTCATTTTTTTTTCGGGGGGGGGGGGGGGGCCCACCCCGAACCACCGAACGACTCTTCGGGCCTCGCAAGTCATCCCTCCAAATTTAAGAGCCTGAGTTTGAGCCCCAGGCAGTTGAGGTTCTGGATTCTCTCCTGTATCGGGACGAGTACATATTTTATGTATGAATGAAAATTCAGACTCCTTAAAGAATATACACGTAATGGACTCTTTTGTACAATCTCATCTTTAAATTTGCTTTTCTGTTTTCTTTCTTTCTTTCTGTTACATACATGTTTGTATTTTGGTGTGTACAGTACATTATGCGGACGTACATTAGATGGGCGCACAGGGATTCATCGCGCTTCTCGATTGCTTGAAGTACGTACAATGGGTTACGATGTATGTATGTATATCCCTTAGTCCATCAAGCAACCGGGAAGCGCGATAAATCCCTGTGGATGGACGGTATATACATGTACGAAAGCTTTCAGTGAATTGTTAATTATCTTCAAGGCGACAAGGACCGTTTGATGCATTCATTGCACATCCGCAGAGAGAGAGAGAGAGAGAGAGAGAGAGAGATTTGTGGATATAACATCAAATTCTAAACTATTATTATGAACAATGTTTTGCATATAGATTTTTTCATTGATACATATGTGATTTAGAAATTTTCCCTCAACACACGCCATATTATATGCTTTACACAAGACTTTCTGCCACCATAAAAATTAGTTAATCAGACTATGTATTCCTTTCTGAGTCATTCAAAATTTCATTTTTAAAAACAGTATTTTAAAAAAGCAAAACCATGCATTTGCGGATTATTATTTTAAAGCTTATGTAATGATCTTATATATAATACATATTAAGTTTATAAGATAGTGTAGCAACGATTTGATTTTTAGGGGAGGGAAGGGGATACCTTTTTGCAAACAAAAAATCCTTCTCGAGATTTAATACAACCGGGTAAGCATGGTTAGAGAGAAAAAATTATCCAACCTAACTGTCCGCACTATGAAAATGCCCCCAAGTCTTCCTTTCTCTGAAAAAAGGTAAATTGCTTCGTCCCAAATCGTAAAACACAAAACAATTATTCAAGATACCCGAGACAGCCATCCGATTATTTATTTTGAGTCAAAGGGAAACTCTCCACAATCTGACCACTCCATGCATGCAATAGTCTATTTTGACCTGCATTTATCTATGACATACATGTATGACATATACGAACTTTTATTTGCATGTATTATGATCCCTCCAAGCGCGGATCCAGAGAATGGGGTCCGGAATGCCCCCCCCCCCTAGAATATTCGAAGCATAGTTAATTTTTTTGTTGTCATAACATTTGAAAAATATAATATGAATTTGTATTGGAAATCTTTCATTTTGATAATATTTTGCCGTCAGCATTTCA
This sequence comes from Pinctada imbricata, assembly GCA_033119305.1. Classification (NCBI taxonomy): domain Eukaryota; kingdom Metazoa; phylum Mollusca; class Bivalvia; order Pterioida; family Pteriidae; genus Pinctada; species Pinctada imbricata. The sequence goes on along the minus strand of VSWD01000003.1, from coordinate 58,674,750 downwards.
AAATTTTTCTCTGGCTCGCTTCCGCTTGCCAGAACTTTATAACTTTCCTATTTATAACCAATATGCATTACACCTTGGTCAGCGACACAGAGAGTCATGAAACCGAAAAAGGCTCTAATAGGGATGTTCGCCGTGACGTCAGGGGTCTCGCGAAAACAAGGCGTTTGGCAATGAAGGGAAATATACGTGATACCCGGGGATAAATCGACAATTGATGCTCTAATATGCGCTACTTTCCTATTATTATTTTATTGATAAGTCCTGTTGTGACACTGACCATTCTAATCACAACAATAAAGAAATCCCGCTGAGTTTATTAGTATATCAGACTGCCGTTCGATTGGGGGGGGGGGGGGGCAAGAATCAATAAACTGCCAATATATTTTTCTTCAAATTTTGCTTTTTAAAGAAGCCGGTGTAATTCACAGTGTCCCATATATATGCTCCTGTATTAGGTGTACCATACCCGACTATTGAGAATATTCCAATTCTGAAAAAAAAAATCGCTGGCTCGCTTTCACTCGCCATTGATTCACATGTTATCGCCAATCATATATTTTATTTCTAAATGAATTAGAAACACTGACAAATCTTTAATCAAAGACTTAATTTCTGGCTTTTTTTTAATTCGGATTTTAGGGCCAACCCTGAAAAAAAAAATCTGGATCCGCCCATGCCCTTAATTCAAAATTTGAAATAGCGAGCGTATGTAAATACATGTATAAATGTATATCATCAAACAGTTTATCTCAGTATTCAGAAAAATGCTCGAAAATTGGTGTCATGGCTGCCTCATCATCGTATACTAGTACATCATAATTAGAACACATCGTTATTTTATGAAAATGCTTTAAAATGAGAGAGAGAGAGAGAGAGAGAGAGAGAGAGAGAGAGAGAGAGAGTTTCATTCGGTTATGATATTACAGATCTTTCCCGTATAGACTCCATGATTTTTTCTATGTTCCTTATTAATCATACATTATATCCAATCTAATTAATTAGAATGACAATATTTCCGAAATCCAATCGAAAGCCCCCCCCCCCATCCTCTTTAGATGTCTTTCACCGAACCTCTTCAACATTCCTCCAAGTCGTGTTATCAGCGGGCCTGAGCGATGCGTGACACCCCTGCGGCATAGGGGTAGAGATTGCGCAATGAAACACGCCTCGGGGTAAATTCAAGGAATGTGTATATTACGTAACCACCAAGTGTCAACCCCTTGATGACAATATACAGTTCTGGTCATTATACTCTCCCTTAAAGTCGGGGGTTCGGGCTTTTGGATCTGCCTCTTTTACGTTTAAAAAAAAAACTTAACAATATTATCTGATTCTCTCCTAAAATGTATATATGCCCTTTATATCTTCAGAAATTCTAGATAACAACGAAAGGTGAAATTTTTCCCGAAGACTGACAATCAAGATTTCTTGAGGGGTTGTTGGAGAGCTTCCTACTAATCTACTACATGTAATCATTCAAAATATTGATTGATTGATTGAATGATTGATTGATTGATTGATTGATTGATTGATTGTAAACCATTATATATGTATGTCAATATATATCATGGTTAGATCTAGAGATTTTTCCGGGAGAGGGGGTTCCAGCCCTTTATAAGAAGGGGGAAGGGTCCAGTATATGACTTTCAGTGGCGGATTCAGGGGGGTGCGGAGGGGGCGTCCGCCCCCCCCCCCCGGCACTGACCCAAAATTTTCCAAAAACAGGTATATTTTGGCCCATTTTCAGTAAAAGTCGGCAAAATTCGCCCCTTGACCCCCCGGCAAAGGGGGCGCTGGATCCGCCACTGACTTTGACAGAAAGGTATACTAGAATAAAACATAAAAAGGAGAAAGAATGGCAAATACCATAAATAATTAACTGGACCCCCCCCTTTCCCCTTCCGTTATTAGGATACGGGATCGATAATGATTAGAGCAATTCAAGAAGAATTTAACATAAATACTTCCTCCATTTATATATTTATTTTGTAAATAATTTTCTGACAATTATGAGTTGGACCACCTCCCCCGTCTTGTCTTGAATGTACCCGTTTTTCGGTGACCAGTGCTTGTACATCTTCTGTTCATGTACATGTATATCGTTTGCTTCTGGTGGAAAATGCGACCTTCAGCGTATACATGTATAAGAATAAAACCTGAAAGTCATAATCGAAAACAGCGAGAACGCCGTGAAATACGCATTGATTGGATTTGGAGATTTTCTATTTTTGGGGGGGGGGGGGGGTCAAGCACCGAAAAAAATAACCGCCAACAGGAAGATTTCACCATATGTACACCGACTTCACCATTTTATATTATTAAAAGCTGCAAATGTCTATCCTTTTCACGAACATTTGATAAAGCTATATTCCGTCCCATAACGAAGGAAGCCATCTAATATGCACGTTTAACAGCAAAGCAATATTTCCTTATTTACATATACTTCGAAACTCACAATATTTTCATGCCATGGACTGATTTGGGCGCTGAGGAATGGCCGTTGGCCGAAACGTACAGAAAAATATAGTGGTTTTATTGTATTTATATATCAAACGGCTGTGTTGTAAAAATAAATAAATAAATAAATAAATAAATAAATAAATAAATAAATAAATAAATAAATAAATAAATAAATAAATAAATAAACATGACATGATTTACAAAACATGTAAAAGGTACGGGGATCAGAACAACAACTCAAGGACGGACGGGAGATTCCTCCCATCTCGGTTTCAGATTTTTTTTTATTTATAACAGACCAGCAAAAACGGATAAGCATTAAAAAATGCAAAATCTACAGAATTCACAACATTGACAAAATTCTACATATTCCAACATATCTTACATTCAATATATTGCAGTGGCGGATTCATCACGATGGAAGGGCGTGTTCCTCAGCAGTGCTTAAAGAATTGGGGGGGGGGGGGTTCACTTAATTAAGACATTTTTCGTGAAGACACGACGATCGCTAACGAAATATGAGCAGTCAGAGAGGTTGGACGTAAATAGTTTCTTGACCTTTATTGAATGAGATTGATAGACTGCACTTAACCTTGATCTAAGTGCAAGTTTGACCTTAAGACTTCAATTTTATAATCAATTTTCAGTATGTGAAAAGAGTTACCTACCTTCTTTTTCGGGGACGAACATTTGTATCTGTAGAAGTTATTATATGTCGATTCGATATTGTATTGAATCGTGTAAAGGGAACATAATATATATTCGATATACATATGTACATGTACTTGTTTGTATTTTGTAAGTCCAGAATCAGTAATCACGATATTTTTTTTTTAATGTAAGTCGCAGAGGAGGTTTTCTGTTCATTATTTGCCCGTAAAATTTTCCCGCGGCTACGGAAACCTCTCCCAAAGCTGCAAAAATCAAATCCGTCTTATGCCCTTCCTTTTTTTTTTAACTTTCTGGGCAAATGATAGGTACAGGTACTCCTGGCAGACAGGCTAGTGTAACTGTGCTAGTACCTGCACAACGAGAGAGAGAGAGTTTTTAAAATCTTGTTACCGAGAAACTACGTACCACTAGATCGTTTCAGGGGCGGATCCAGAGTGGGAAGCGGGGGGTGGGGTGGGGTTGTATCGAGGCACACCGAGCGGGGGTGGGTACGGAAGGGGGTTCCCCCTCCTGTAGGTGGGAGGTCCGGGGGGGGGCTCCCCCGGAGATTTCTGAAAAAATGGAATAAATGGTGAAATCTAGAGCATATTTTCTCCTTTTCTTATAGACCATTTTTTCACTAAATTTAGTGACAAAGTAAGGGAAAATTTTTGAGAAAAATTGGAATGAATTGGTGCAATCTGGAGCATATTTTCTCCTTTTCTTCTTGAATATCCAGCCCATTATGTGACAAAGTAAGGGTCGATCCCCTCTCAAACATATAGAACGAGTTTCAATTTGGGTTTAATTCGATCTGGTTAATAAAGATTTTTAAATAAAATGATTTGTCCTTTACTGCTTGCAGAGGCGTAGCCAGGGTGTTTTCAATGTGGTCAAGAGAAGGATTGTACCAAGAACCCCCCCCCCCCCCCCCGAGAAAAATATGAAGAAGAAAAAAAATAAAATTGCTTTGCATGACCAATGGAGCGTATTTGAGGTGAATTTAGATAGGATAAAGCATATGATTCGGTGTAAGCAGACGATGAACTGTATCTAAGATGAAGAAAACTTTATATATACTTATATGTACGATATTGTATAAGTTCTTTCAAATCGACCGCTCGCACTTTGTTCAGCGATCGTTGTATTGAGTTCGAATGAAACACGAGGAAATTTTGAAAAATGCATTAAAATCGGAGTTTTCTGGAATGAGGGATGCACTCTCTCATATTTTTTTTAAGAAATGGGGGAAAACTCTCCTGATACACTGATACTATTAGATTAATATAAAAATATGAAAGATGTGTGAATGGTGTACAAGTGTTGATGTCTCATGTGTTGTATATGCATTGTCTAACTGTATGTAATGCAAAAATACCACCAAAAAAAAAAAAAAAAAAAAAATAGGAAAAATAAAAAAAAGGACGATAAAAGTACCAAAAAAAGGGGGGGGTATGAGAAGGATTTATAAGCTTTGAAAAATTGAATGCTTTAAAAATTGAGATAAAAGATACAAAAACTACTTGGAATAATGACCAATTTTCGGGCATAATAAACAGAAACCCCCTCAGCGACTTACATTACAAAAACTTTGCGATTGTCTGCAAGAATCCAAAAATACAAATGTACTCCAATTGATACGGTATCGAATCGATATGCGATGGAATATATATCAGAAAAAAATTTGTAAATTTTGTTTCAAAATGGTGAATTCTGGTGGACATGAAGCAATCTTTACTACGTTTACAGGTTTTTTTTTTTTCGAGAGCTCATGTTACCGAATAAAATCGGAAACCGGGGAGTGGGGTGTGGGGGGGGGGGGGAGGGGTGATGGTTCCCGAACCCCCACCCCCTAAATCCGCCCTTGCGTTTCCTTGCGGCACTGCCGTCCGTTTTCATTGTTTTTCGCCTTTTCTTTTGAACCCCTCTTTCAGTGGCGGATCCAGCGCTTCCTTTTTTGAGTCAGTGCCAAGGGGGCGGAAGCCTTCCCTGAACCCCCGTGAACCGTTTTTTGTTCATTGAATCAGAGGGAGAAACGTCCCCTTTCGTTTCGATAGAAACCCGAGTTCTCACCTCCTTTTCTGACTCCATTGACTCCCCTATCGATAATGAGTCGGTATTTAGTACCTCTCAGAGGCGGATCCAGCGCCCCCTTTTTCGGGGGGGGGGGGTTAAGGGGCGATTTTGCTTATTTTTATTGTAAATGGGCCAGTACCAGTTTTTTGGGAAAATTTTGGGCCAGTGCCCGGGGGGGGGGGGGGGCGGACGCCCCCTCTGCACCCCCCTGATTCTGCTACTGCCTCGAGTAGGCCAGACTATCCTTTCATCTCCCCTCTCTGGATCCGCTCTGACTGATATTAAAGGGAATTCTGCATTTCTTTTCTCTTCTTTTACACCCATTTGGTTCTCCGAATAGCAGGGGGAAATACTTACTGATGATACGGAACGAATTGTTGGATGACAAAGCGAGCTGAGAAGAAAAAAGAAAAAAAAAGAAGATTGACAACTTTCGAGCTTTTAAAACTGGTAGAGCTAGACGATCTCATATGATATTTACTGACAATCGTATTTGACCAACTTCTAATACGATAGCCAAGTAAATGCTGCGAAACATATGATACGTGCAACATTGTTAGCTCGAATTTCCTTGAATCCTTCATAAGATGACATGCTACCAGTAGTGTAGCAAACATGTGTAGTATAGGTTGACATTTGTTCCACAAGTAAATTCAAAATTTTAGAAGCTGTATGTTCATCTAGGTGTCACATTTTTCATCACATTTGCAAATTATTCAAGAATTTTTTTTTAAAGCATCAGTTTATTTTGCTGTTTATACCTACAGAATGATCTCAATAGTGCTACAATAAAGTACTGGAGGTCTACCTACAAGATTCAAATTTCTCTCTTACCTTTTTACTTGACATACAAACATGTATGATACTTTGATAATATCACAGTAATACACCATATTTCACAATCACTATGTATCTGTTTTAGTGTAATGTTCAGTTCGCATCACTAGTATCCTCTTCAGAGATTAACTTTAGCCTTATTTTTTTCAACCAGTAGCAGATTAAGGAGGGGAGTCTAGTTGATACCCATTTTCGCTCAATTGTTTTGATTTTGACTCGGAATCCATGGACAATACTGTATTGTGTGTTTAAGCGCTTAAACATTGGATTTTTTGTACCTATAACCTTCATTCACCGTAATGCATATCCTTAAAGTAATTTAAGTTTGAAATTTTTAACACATACATTTTTATTTTCAAACTGACAAAAACTGGAGCTTTCTCTATCATCATGATCATGTGTCTATGAATATTTTCTTAATGAATTCTGTCACAATCTTCATAACAGAATCAGCCTTTTATAAGTTATTATCATAGCTTTTCCTACAAAAAATTCCAATATTTTAAACCTTGTTGTCTGTTTTTTCCCCCTTACTTTTGATAGAACTAAATGAACATTTAGGGTACATTTTTGTGTCGCCTGCACCATAGCGACACTTGGGGATAACTTTTTCCGTTGTATGTCTGTCCGTCTGTCTGTCACACTTGGATGTCACACCCTATATAAAAGTGATTCCTAAGTGTCACCGTTTCGCAGGCGACACATGCATTCCTTGGAATGATTTTTGGCATATAGTATTTAACTATTTTTTTCTTCACAGATGTCAACTTCATATTACATCATAATAATGGTACCACTGTGTAATAGCTATAATTTTGTCTTACTTTTAATTAGTAATTGGACATATCAGTCAGATTGGAATATTACATATTACTAACATTCGAAAGCAAATAATGCTTCATTGTACCCAAGATAATCAAGGATTGTAGAAATTTAAGATACAATGTGAAAATTTGCTACTTTTTTATCTTATTTTCATACATATTTAAGAAATAAAGATTTGAAAAAAATCTTGCAGGAATTTTTGAGAAATTTAAAAAAATTTCCTGCGGGATTTTATCAGAATAAAAAATTCCTGCAGGAATTTTTAATATACTGAAAAATCCTGCGGGAAAAAAATATCCCGCAGGAATTTTCTAGTACAAAATTTTTCCTGCAGGATTTTTATTTTTCCCGCAGGAACACCATAATCAAGATTTTTTAAAGAAAAAATCCTGCGGGAATTTTTTTCTCCCGCAGGAATTTTCTTTAAAAAAAATTCCTGCAGGATTTTTTTCCTCCCGCAGGAAAAAAAAATTTCCTGCAGGAATTCATCAATTTCCCGCAGGATTTTGAGAATTCCCGCAGGATTTTGAGAATTCCCGCAGGATTTTTAAATTTCCCGCGGGATTTTTTTGTAATTAAGGTGAATATCTCAGGTGCCAGGTGTGCCACAGGTTAACGAGATGTGCATTCTGACTAATTTGGGTATCCTCTATGTGATGACGCTATTGGTTTTGCTGTACCTCCAGCCCCAGGCGGGCGCAAAAATGAACTAGCGTGCAAGTTCATAATTATTTTGCCCACTGTTATGTGTTAATTAGACGTGCGAGGCTTAAAAAAAGCTTAAAATTGCTCTTTTCAGTGTTTACATCCCATTTCCATGGCAACCAGCATATATATGTGAAATTTTTTGTTATTTTCATTTTCATCATGGCCTATCATATGCGTAAAAACTGTAAGGATCTGTGAAATAGCATGTCGGGCACCTATGCTAAATTTCTGGTGCTTACAGAGAATTGATGTTAAATTACTGCAGGTCAAACATTACTTGAAGAAAATACTTGAAAAAAATACTGTGGAAAAACTGTTTTTCAACATGACTGGCTTGACCCTTGGGATTCTCTTCCTCAAGGGCAATATATGTATAAAATCCCCTCAATCAACATGTAGGTCAAGAATAAGTTGAGTTTCGCTGCAGAAACACATTTGACCTTAACGTTTGAACACAGAGTCAATATGACTCCTCCGTCAGTCATTAGCAATGTTTGTTTGAAATTTCATCTTTTCAGGTCAAGAATTGAGATATGGTGCAGAAATGCTGTTTTCCTACATTTAAAGTTTGACCTCAACTTTTAAACCCCAAAATCAACAGGGTTCCTGCTTTGGCATGTACAATCTACGAGTGAAGTTTCGTCATTCTGGTCAAGAATAACTTGAGTTTTCGTACGTACATGCGAAAATTGACCTTTGGCCTTTTGACCTTATTATTACTAGCAATATAATAATAATGTCTAATAACTGTAGGTCAAGATTGATTTGAGTCACAATGCTGAAATGCTGTTTAATACTGTTTCTGGTCAAGTTTGACCTTTTGATCCAACAATCAATAAGGAAACTTTCCTCACAAGTATGTGTGAAGTTTCATCACTTTAGGTTAAAAATTAAGTTATGGTGCAGAAACCAATTGTTTGACCATGGACATACAGGCAGACAGTATACCTCTAAATTCTGATTGCAGGAGGGGGAATAACAAGTGACCTTGACCTTTCCTTGCCAAAGTGACCTTTGCAATAACTTTGTATCCTGTCTACAAGAATGTAGAGATAGAGAAGACACATTATGTTACAGAAAATAATCAATATTTATAGGATCTCAAATGATTTTCTATTTCATACGGTATTTATGAAACAAGTTGTGTGAATTTTACATCCCCGAGCCTTGGCGAGGGGATTAAAATCACACAACGAGTTTCATAAATACTGTATGGAATAGAAACATCATTTGAGATTCTTTTTATCACATGAAATATGATGTTATTGATCAAAATAACGTCAAAATATTATAATTCCGACTTCATTTCTTGCAAATAACGCGCCAACGTCGCCGTTTCTATTGTGACGTCACAAAGGATCTGGAGCGCTTCATCCAATGACCAAGCTCCCAAAGTGATATGTAATGTGTTATCATAAAATTTATTTATGAAATGGCTTTATGTAACCGAATAAAGGGTGTATCATGTGATAAAAAGCTATATTATAGCTACTTGTCTCTGAACAATATGACTAGTAATGAAAGCCATTCACTTTGTTATCTAAAGATTTGCAAGATTCATGTTTTCCTCAAGTACAACAAATTCAAAGGACAAGAATATTAAGTATGGTAAGTGCCAACAGAATACATTTTTGTATTTTATGTTTTTTTTCTCAAGAAATTCACATGTAAAATATGAAATATAATCCTGTACCAATCTTGACCTTTACCAATGGTTGCATTACATTTAGTGCTTCACTCATAAGTGATATTGTACAAAACTAAACAAACAAAACTATTTGTCTTTAGAAATTCAGCACTTTGAATGTTTTTAAACAATCAAAGACAAACTTTGCAAGGATACATGCATGTACATTGTACATAGCTTGGGTGATGAGAAAATCAGATGATTCCACGACTTTTTAAGGACTTATCACCAAATCCCTTAATGTTTAATAACTGTACTAGATTTTCCATTACTTTTCATGACCCTGGTCAAATTCATGACTTTACATGACCCAGGTCAAATTCTAAGACTTTTCATGACCCTGGTCAAATTCTAAGACTTTTCATGACCCTGGTCAAATTCTAAGACTTTTCATGACCCTGGTCAAATTCTAAGACTTTTCATGACTCAGGTCAAATTCTAAGACTTTTCATGACTCAGGTCAAATTCTAAGACTATTCATGACCAAGGTCAAATTCCATGACTTTTCATGACCTAGGTCAAATTCCATGACTTTTCATGACCCATAGGAACCATGTCAAGGAATGTGATGCCTTTAGTTTCTAAACTTGCAGAGAACAAGGCATAAAACAGCCAAGTTTTCATACAGCAAGTGGTATATCTCACTCAGTGTCTAGGGAAAGGTAATATGCCAAGATTTTTTTACTCTATTTGTATGATAAAAAGAAGGTGTGTTTACACTTCAGTTTTATTATTTAATGGACAAGTAACATTCAAATACAAACATCCTGATAAACGTTTCTAGTTAAGTTGTAAAATCATTTGAAACCTAAAAACATAAGCTTGATCTTATACTTAGTGTGTTAAGAGTTTTGCAAATCCCTTTCTCTAGAAACAAATTTACAAAGTACATAATAAATCTATGGAACTATGGAAAAAACCCTGAAGAACAAGTAATCCAAATGAATATCACATTATTTCTTATGCCAATTAATCAAAAGTTTCATTGGTAGCTAATGTCAGTTTCGATGTTCCATACTTTTGCTTCTTCTGTTCCTTGATTTAATAGGCATCTTTGTTCCACTGCCTTGGTCTGGCAGTCAGTGAGCCAATTTCGCCGACGGATTGGCGCTCAGACTGGTTCTTGATGGTGTTGTAATCCAGGTTTGTCCAGCTCTGTAAAACAAGAGAATCATACACTGATGATTTACTTATTTAGCAGAATTCATGTTGTTTAGTAGTAGAGCTAGCGCTTTATATTTTCCCTTGACTTTTCAATGAAATTTACTGTCAACCCTGTACATCGACTCATGGTTCATACAGAAATTCTATACCACAATTCCACAAGATATTTGCATGTCTGAAAAACACATTTTCCATGACTTAGTAGACAGACAATTAACAACCGATTACTTTGACCATGTTGTCAAGCCATTCACTGATATTGTACAAAACTAAACAATAGAACCTTCTTCTCTTCAGCAATTCTGCATTTTGCAATGTTTTAAAACGATCATAAACGAAATTTATAGGGAAATTAACGTCATATGGAAGACAAGTAACCAGATGATGGTGAAACTTCATGGCTTCTCAAGGACTTAATGTTAAATTCCATGAATTCCCACGACTGCACTCATTTTTCCATAACTTTTCAAGACCAAGGTCAAATTTTCCAAGACTTTCCATGACCTGAGAAAACCATGAATAATGTATACTCACTAGCGATGAACCAATTGTTACCGACAATCACTTAAATTCTTTCAATTATGATCATCAATTTAAATTTCTTATATCTGATTGTCCCTTAGATGAAAATGTTTTGTGTTATTATATAAATGTATTTATTTTCCTCTTTTTCAATGTAACATGTACAGGTTACTTGTTAATTTAATGTTAATAGGCAGATAATTTGAAATTGAATGGTTCATATTTTTTCAGCAAATTCTCTAAATTCTATGTAGAAAAATATGAAAATTTTATCCTTCATGTTGAATTTTTCATGGAAAAATGTTTTCCAATTTAAATGAATAATCCATCCGTTTACCCTTTCCGATTATTTTCAGATTATCCATTCCTAAAAGTCTTCTGATGTGCAACGCAAATACTCACCCTGTATCTAACTGATGTATGTAAATACTCACCCTGTACCTAACCATTGTACAACGCAAATACTCACCCTGTACCTAACCATTGTACAACGCAAATACTCACCCTGTATCTAACAGATGTATAATGCAAATACTCATCCTGTATCTAACCCATGTACAACGCAAATACTCACCCTGTATCTAACCGATGTACAACACAAATACTCACCCTGTATCTAACTAATGTATAACGCAAATACTCACCTTGTATCTAACCGATGTACAACACAAATACTCACCCTGTACCTAACCATTGTACAACGCAAATACTCACCCTGTATCTAACAGATGTATAATGCAAATACTCATCCTGTATCTAACCCATGTACAACGCAAATACTCACCCTGTATCTAACCGATGTACAACACAAATACTCACCCTGTATCTAACCGATGTACAACGCAAATACTCACCCTGTATCTAACCAATGTACAACACAAATGCTCACCCTGTATCTAACCAATGTATAACGCAAATACTCACCTTGTATCTAACCGATGTACAACACAAATACTCACCCTGTACAGGGCTTGAAATTCATAGAAATTCCAAGGGAGCCATACGGGCTCCTAGTTCTGGAATTCAAGGAGCCCGTACCAAAAATCAAGGAGCCCGTAAATATTTAAGTTTCTTTTCTATTAATTACATAAGATAATTGTTGAAAGCATTTATTGTGAAAGACCATCTTTGACAGCAGTTTAAACACAACATTGAAGTAAATCATTTGGGTCCAAAAAAAGCTGACAATGTTTTTACTTAGCCTAAAATATATGAGCGCATCCCCCTCCCCAAAAACCTGAACAAATCCAGACGAATCTTTTTTAAATGTCAGTTGTATTAGACGCTTTCTATATCGCCATCCGACTTGTCAATAAAACGATGATCCGTGCAATATGTTGTGTGTTTGTTGATTAAGACCCATCACTATATTCAAGCGTATTAAAAACATGAACATTGACCAATTTGTTATTTATTCATTTACGTGAGCGAGACATCCTCTTTCTTATCTTGAAAAAAAAACGACAATTATTATGTAATGGCAAAGACTGTGAGGTCGGGTATTATGATGAATAATAAGACGGATAAAAATCAAAATGTAATGAAATCTGATACAGCGTACATGTACATGTATTTCTCTTTCCAATTTCCCGTCACGCTGAAACTTATATGACACGTGCCGGTCCAAGCGATCTAGCGATTACATGTATGAGATGCATGTGAACGTTTTCATGTTACGTTTGTTGGTCACTCGATAGATACAGACAACACAACGCGTGCCATAAATGCATTATAGATTGACGTGCGCCGTAGAAGCCATAAACGTTTAAATTTAAAGCTTGAGGGGGGGGGGGGGGGGGGGGGGGGGGGGGGGCGGCTACGTGACGTTTTACGTCTCGGGTTGAATACAGCGGAGGCTAATTAACCGGATGTGCGGCAAATTAACGCCAAGGCGTACACACATTTTTGAAAAAAAAACCCGCATGGCGGTCGATGAAACGGCATGGGGAGAACACTGGTCATTTTTTCTACTCGCCAAACAGGCGAGTTCAGACGAAAATCTATTCGCCCGGCGGCACTTTCACTCGCCATTGGCGAACGGGCGAGTGGGAATTTCAAGCCCTGCTGTATCTAACCTATGTACAACACAAATACTCACCCTGTATCTAACCCATGTACAACGCAAACACCCCGTATCTAACCCATGTACAACGCAAATACTCACCCTGTATCTAACCGATGTACAACGCAAACACCCCGTATCTAACCCATGTACAACACAAATACTCACCCTGTATCTAACCGATGTACAATACAAACACCCGTATCTAACCCATGTACAACGCAAATACTCACCCTGTATCTAACCAATGTATAACGCAAATACTCACCTTGTATCTAACCAATGTACAACGCAAATACCCTGTATCTAACCCATGTACAATGCAAATACCCTGTATCTAACCGATGTATAACGCAAATACTCACCTTGTATCTAACCGATGTACAACGCAAATACCCTGTATCTAACCGATGTACAAAGCAAATACCCTGTATCTAACCCACGTACAACGCAAATACCCTGTATCTAACCGATGTATAATGCAAATACTCACCTTTTATCTAACCAATGTATAACGCAAATACTCACCTTGTATCTAACCGATGTATAACGCAAATACTCACCTTGTATCTAACCAATGTACAACACAAATACCCTGTATCTAACCCATGTACAGTGTAAATATCCTGTATCTAACCGATGTACATTTTGTATAACACAAATACTCACTTTGTATCTAATCGATGTACAACGCAAATACCCTGCATCTAACCGATGTACAACGCTAACTCAGCCTGTATCTAACCGATGTACAACGCAAATACTCACCCTGTATCTTACACTCTGGGGCTGGTGCTCATACGGCATAGGTCTCGAGTTGCTCATTATTCTACAAAAAAAAAAAAAACATTAAGCATGAAAATTTTCCATTTTTTTTAAACACCACAGACATGTAAACAATACAAAGACAAGTACTTTTTAAATTATATAACACAGAACATAGATGAGTATATGTTGACCGACCTGTGGTCCTAGTGAGGTTGGAACCAGCAACCTTTCGGTCACTGGCCCAACACCCTATCCACTAGACCATGGTGTCGACATGGAAATGAAATGAAAACTTTCATGATTAAATTGCTGAAGAATAGGTTTATCACAAGTTGCATGTTTCAACATAAAGGTATGATTGACCTTAACAGACCCACATTGGAGGATAAGTCTCGTCATGCGTGACCAAGTTTTTCACAAAATGTAAAACAAATTAAATACCGCATATCGGGTAATTTTGGCACAAGTGAAATTTTGGATTTGTTGGCGGATGCAATAAAACCGCCATATTTGAAAGCGCCACATTTTCCATACATAAAAGATGAATTTATTCAGCTAGAGATCCGCCAGCCCACTGTTAATGATATTGCTCGTTTTTCAGAGGGTAATGACTTTTAAAATTTGCGTAATATATTCACCTATGCTGACAATGTTGTTATTACAGGTATTGTTAACCTTCAAACAAACAATTAAAGTCCAAAAAAATTGATGTCTATCTCTGTTTTAATCCAATTATCTAATTAGCAATAAATAAACAAGTACCGTAATGAACACGCACGCTTTGGTCGCAAAGATAACATACGGAATCTTTCCATTTCTTGAGTGATAAATCATAAATAGACTTTGGATGATCGGACTTGTGGGCCGTGACCGTAAATAATAGAGCATATAATGTATTTTACAAAAAATCCAAATCATTAACTCCACGATCACCTCTAAGTTACATGTAGATTGTCGATAATTGACAACTTTTTTAACTACGTTGATGAATAGCGTCTCTTGAATAATGCACCGAACATATTTTTTTCCAAGTTTCTTGTAATTTTATGTTCGTTTCGGCGGTCATAAAACATGCCCATGATTTTGAACATTATAATTTTGGCAGATGTTTTAAACAATCATTTCCAACGCCCAATCTGGACCAAATTCGACAAAATTTCCCGACGCCAAAATTACCCGATATACGGTATAGTGATTTATGTGAGAGTGTTACACTACATGTACCAATGAGACAGATCGTATAAAATAAGAACCCCAATTAGAGAATAACAAATGAACAATACCAGTACTGATCTTGAATTACTTCATATAAAGTTCCTTATAGTTTTTTTTTTACATAATCCATTTTGAAATTTTGTTTGCAAATGTTAATAAGTTCTTTTTTCAAATCAGTCGAAATAGCTTGATGTGATGAGGCAGTCAAGTTTCAAAATTAAAAGGAAGTACTTGCAAAATGAGAGCAGATTTTGGATATTTGGAAGCATACATCACTGAAAAAAAAAGTGAGTAGAAAACTTTATTTTGTTTAATGACCTCCACTTTAGTTTTCAATCCGTTTTGGTTGTCTAAAATCTTATAGTTATAACTATTCGACCCTATCTGCGTCTTAAGATTACAACTTAATGATTACATACATGAGCTCGTTACAGCCGGCAGAGCACGGACTGTATTACGCATGCCCTCTTTTTATATCCATTTACATATTCATCTGTGTCTCTGGGGCCTCTGCGTTTCGCGGTCTTGTTTGTGTGATGTCATCTTACAGTGAGGAGGTTGTTTTACACCACACTTGTACGTTCTTCGAGACCTCTGGGTAATTGGAGAATTGAGAGGGTTGTGCGCACGTAATCCAGGATAACCACACCATTTGCTACTTGCGTGACAGATGGCCGTCCAAAGTCGGCACCGGTTACCCATTGGTCTCGTCGGTTTATGTGTAGTCTTTTGTGTTTGATGTTTACATGTCGTGTGTCTCTTTTCCGTCTCGTGCTGTACTCGTCTTTTGTGTTTTTGCCTTGGGTGTTTTGGTGTTTTACTGTTGATGCTGCAACGGGGTCTTGTTGGAGATCTCCCTTCTTTTTAAGACAGGCATATGAAAATCAAATAAAAAATCATAACAATTTACATGTTCTGAAAAGATAGTACTTACATGTACATATTCATCATGAAATACCTGTATCACAGAATCATTTTTTTTTAAAGTTTTAATTAATAACAGATTTTTTTTTATATTAGCTTGTGGAAATTTCTTCCACAAGCTAACTTTACCTTGTACATGTATTAACGAAATTAATTTCAAAGCTTGGCAGTGCAACAATGTGAATCATGTTGTCAATTTGATTGCAGTTCATCAAGAATTCTAGTTAATTGTTGCAACCCTAGCAGCAATTTTGGAGTTTGAAACTACTGAATAAATCCTACATGTACTTACTCTACATCAGGGCAGGCATACAGCAAGCGGGCAGAATACCATGTACAGTAAACTCCCCCAACAACAAAGGAAAACATCATTGGCACAAGCTGAAAAAAAAATTATGATTCTTTAAAACATAAAGCTAGAAGTTGCAGATTACAAACAAATTACATAGTTCACACTAAGGCAGGGTTTTCAATAAGATTTATTTTTGATTGTTTTTTTTTAATTTCAAGATTTTTCATGTTTAAATACAAATGTACGAGTAAATGCAGAGTCCTACAAAAATTGATCTTGCGATTTCTGACCTTCAAGGTGGTGACATTTTGCCAGGTGCAGACTCGTATTGAAATTCCTGGCTGCCGAGGTGAGAAAATGTAAAAACCAAGGTCAAGGGCAAAGCCTCAACATGCTCAAAGAAACGTCTCATCACAAGGTCTCTTCATGTGAAATATAAAAGCCCTACCCCTTATTGTTCAAAGATATATAGTCAAGGTTTAAGTTCTGTCTACCATGGACAATTTCAACTAGAAGTCTCTGATGAGACTGAAGCTCTACTGGCTGTTTTGTTAAATTCACTGAATTGACATCCATTTTCCAACCCTGGGGGACAGGAGCTCACACAAAATATCAGATGCACAAATGCTACACCACAGATACATAATAAATGTAATGTAAATTGGTGTTCACTAGATCACATAGGCTCATTTAGCAGAAAATGACCACACCCATTTTTGAAGACACTGGGTGTCAGAGGATCAAACAAAATATCAGGTGTACAACTGGACCAGAGACTGATTATATTGCAAAAAGAATTATTTCTCTATCAATTATACTTTCTGAGAATTGGTCTTCACTAGATTACATAGACTTATATAGGAGAAAATGACCACACCCATTTTTGAAGACCCTGGGAGTTAGAGGCTCAAACAAAATATCAGGTGCACAACTAGACCACGGACCAAACTAAATGCAAAAAGAATTATCTTTCTATCATTTATGGTTTCAGAGGAGTTGCAATCACAAAAAATTGTTAACAGACAGACAGACAGACAGACGGACGGACTCCAGACAACATGGTATCGCATAAGCTCGACTGGTCTTTGACCAGTAGAGCTAATGATACCGGTACCAGTACCTACTTGACCTTGAGCATCTTTGAATTTTAAATTCATAGTTTAATTGATCTCATTAAGGCACATCTTATGCAGGGCTCTCACACCCTGGGACTGGGGCCGGGGGCCTTTGAAATTGGGAAAAACTAGCAGCATTTTCTCATAAATTGGGAATATACATAAAATAAGTTTGCAATGTGCGAAACTAACTTTTAAGTCCTATAGACATTCGGTCCACAGTAATTTTAGTTCCTATAGACCTCAGCATTTTCCTGTAGACCGAAATAAAAAGGCACAGAAATCAGAATGTTATTGCATTTTATTTGCTAAAACCATCTGCCAATAATTTAGTTATATTCTCTCTCAATTTGGTAGACAATTTGTGTGATGGGATTTATTTTCAAGTTCATTTTGTTCTATTTCCCTGTCAGATTCACTGTCAATATCTGATTCATCACTAGAACTAGCACATGCTGGGTTTCGTTTCGTGCCCGGGTGTGCACCATCAGCATATTTCAACCGGTCAAAGAAGGACATCGCGACCAGCTTTAGATGACGAAAGGACGATAAAAAACGGAAGTACAACAACACATCAACGTTTTACAGGTGCTTAAATAATCATTGGTAGTATAAATAGGCTGGATTAAGGCCATGTAAAAATATTTATATACATTCACGTGTAAAATATTGAACAGAAGACGTCCTAACGTTACCGTTATATGGAACGTGCTGTGATTACACTTAAATATTTATCGGGTACCTTTTGGATGATTTAACTTCTTTTAAAAGTAACGATTGAAAATGACACACAGCGGGGTTTTTTTTCTGCAGTTAAAATAAAAACTTCTCATCGGCGGCGGCATCTGAGAAACGACCGATCAATTTTATATGGCCTTACCTGCTCTTGCTAAGCTTTTGCTGTGCGAAGAGCAAATATTTTAAATATTTAAAATTTCCCAATTTGAACCTCATAATTTTTTTTAAGTGTTCTTCAATAAAGAGCAAAATAATGACGACTGAACATTGCAGAAATTATACGACATTGACGATCTATGTGTTAACTGGTCAGAAATCTTATATCCGGTATAGGTTTACGTTTTAATCATCAAATCGTATCTCCAGTATTGGGAACCTATTGACCATGTCGTCTTACAACAGCAAATTTGATACCAAAAAAATATAAAAGGGAGTACATCTTCTTTGTAGAGGAGAGATACGTTCTTCAAAATAAAATTTTGGATAGTGACTATAAAAGAAACAACAGAAAGTAGTTCATGTTCAGTAACAGAATAGGGCGACTCGGACAGTGGGAATGTCCCCCGTCAAACACTGACTTTGAATCTGAATCCTGATTGATCATGATCATTAAAGAAGCCCCTCTGACTCTTAACAGATGCCTGCTCCTGATCCTAGAAGATTATCATTATGTCCTTTGAAGTACAATCTAAAGTATAGATGGTTTTACTAGTACTTTGTTTATTTTATTGAAGACACTTTGAGTAAGAAGGAGTTATATCTCTGTGTAAGGATTTATTCCATTAAGAATCAAATTAAACTGTTGGAAATTCCCAATTTCATTAAAACACCGCGATTTTTCCCAATTTTACCGGACCCTGGACCCAAAGTAAAATACCCTGAAAAATCCCTGGACCAGAATAACTATAGACATTGTCTATCGGTCCACCGTTAATTTTGGGTGCCGTTTCACTTGAAAATGAGAATATCTTAACTCATTTTGTTAAATTTTCCATGAGGTGTCAACATGGTCGAATTGGGGGAAAAAAGTCAATAAACTGGGAAAAAAAGGTATTTTCATTGGGACTGGGCCCCAAAGGAGATCAAACGATTTGAAGGGAATTCCGCCCAGTTGGGACCGAAAAAAAAAAAAATGCATCATCCATACAAACTTGGTTGATGTAGGACTTATAGTTAGGCTGGAATGGCCCTGTCCCATTTTACCTAACCTGCTACCTAAAATAAATAATTAAAGTCCTTCCTGATTAAACTTGTGTGAAAAGAAAGTGCAAGGAGAACTGTAGTAAATGTACATAGCAGGTAGATTACAATTAGTCATGTTTAATCAATTATAAATACACCAAGTCTACTCTATAAAAATTGACGGTTTAAACTTTAATATTTATTGTTAAAGATGTTGTAATGTAATGTTATGTTCCTTTGTCCGTTTCTGTATCTTGTTGGACGGTTTCCGAATCGCCGTCCAATCAGATTGCAGTACTGGCCAGTACCCAGATTGCGTGACGTCACCAAGCACATGCTTTGCTCTACCTCTTCCACACCCAACCTTCATCGAAGCCAGACATTTTCACACTTGCTGTTATACTTGCCCTTGTATTAACATAAGTTTGCATGTTCATATTATATTAACTGATATTACAATAAAGATATTCTTATTCCCTTCCCCCTATCTTCATTTAGGCCTAAAAAAATAATATGTGTGTTTCCCATAACATGCTGAAATGAAATAGGGTAGGTCGGTCGGAATTTTTTTTTTTTTTTTTTTTGGATTTTTTTTATCTACTTTTGTAGCGTTGTAAGGCTTGTTTAGAATAATATACAACGGCGTAGCGTAGTGGAGGGGCACAACATCCCAAAATGTCTAACAAGCAAAAAAAAAAAAGGGGGGGGGGAAGAGAATAAAGAAAAACAAGGGAGTTTCATGTTCTGTATGCACAAATTTCGGGTGCAAATTATTGACTTATTAGAAAACACCTTCTATACCCTCTATCATGAACAAGTAAATGTAATAATATGCTGTATAGTTTGAGTTAAATGTATTCATGTACATCGATAAAGTAATATGTACTAAGGATGGATCAGAATAGCTAAATTATTCAGGAAGTCTATAAAGAACTGGCGAGCGGTAGCAATCAAAATAAAACTTTTGAAAATTGATCGAATCCCCCCACTTTTAAAAGTGGGGGGCATGTGCCCCCACTGCCCCCCTTCTCCTACGTCCTTGAATATATTAAATGTGATTTAAAGGTATCATTGAATTATGACCTTCAAATATGTGTTGTCTGTCAAATACATGGAGAAATCATCAGTAAACACAGACATGTTAAACCATGTAGAAAGAAGGGGGAGTTCATTTTGTGTCTGTAACCGGTGGCAAACAGCAAAATGTTTATAAATGTTACTGAGCATTTTAAAACTGGCCTCCCAAGCATGGTGACCTTGAATCTGCATTTTTATTATCTATACAGAATCCAATGTTTTTTTTTCCCTAAAAGTGACCATGACCTTTGACCTGTTTACCCAAAATCAAAAGGCTTCCCCTGATTATAAGCATATCGCCAAAATTTGACCTTTGATCTTTCCCTCAAAATCGATGGGCTTACTTCCATATTGATCCCTAAATTGTTGAGTTACCATATATTCTAATGTAATGTCTCAAATAAGAGGCGAATTTCATAGGTTGTTTCCTCCTCAGGTACGGCCATAAAATTCGAACATACTCGCCGTTAACGTGAATGCGGTAACTTGCATTTGACGTTAAGTTTGTAGCCGATAAGTGCTGATTTTACGGTACAAACATCCGGGTTTTTTTCTGGTGCCAGTAACTTGTTGCAAAAAAGACTCAGTTTGCGACCATAAAATAAGCATTTACCGGCCGCAAACATACATTGTAACGTCAGGAGCGCGTTATCCCTATTAAGACTGACATGGAGGCGCGTGGTCAATAGTTCGTATTAAAAATTTTATTTACAGCCGTGAAAATATCGAGATGTTATCGTTCTATTGTACAACTTTAACATACGCTGCCGTAAAATGACTAACGCACTGTATAGTTACCGAAATATTTATCACGTACCTTATATTAGGACAGTTTTTTTAAACAGATTTTACAGTACAACTAAATTTCCTTTTGAACAGATTCAATTTTCATATTAACCTGCAATAAAAATTGAGATACGACGAATATTTTTTATGAAAGTAAGCGGCGACCACCCTAAGTAGGAGGTGAGAAATCAAAGGTTGCCGGCTGAGTTAATGAGAACCCTGATTCAGACTGTATGTTTTTATAACAATCAGAGAGTACAAACATTGTCAGGCATTAATCCTTTTATGGGAAAAAAGGAAGCCATCCCGGTAGCGCCGTACAATATAAAGTAGCGTTTCGAGAGAGAAATTACAGGTATAGATTACTTCGTATTTTTACAAAATTTAAAAAAGTGGAAGAATAAAAAGAATGGTTTTGCCATAGATAATTTTAAATCGCAGGTAAAATTACACCAAAATCGGTAGATTTAACATTTCTGGCATGCATTTCATAAAGCGCGACGATCATAAAATTGACGCGAAAAACCTATAAATGCAACTTAAAATCGAGAAAAAAACGTTAGGGTCGGCAGCTTTGAGTAGGGTCGGTCGGGTGATGGGAAACAAAGGTATTTTTTCTTTTGGCCTTACCGCTTGGCGATATCACGCTCTAATGAATTTCACACATATACGATCAACACCTACATACCCTGCACGGTTGATTGACATATGTACACATGTACTTGTCAAAACAATGATTCCGATCATTCGTCAAATGGGATGTTACTTTACAATAATTTGCGCAGTAGACTGACATAAATGAAGAAAAAACTACCATGATTTGTACAATTTAATACAAGTGAAAAACTGGTTTTAAATTTTACAAATAAATGTTTAAGTCTAATCAAAGTCGGAATTTTTTTATTATATGCCACATATCAGATCTATTGTTTTGGTAAGCTTAGTAGCCAGTGTTCTCCCCAGGCCGTTTTAGCGTGGCGGCCCCGCCACGCTATCGAGATTTACCGCCACGCTATCGGGATTAGCACCACGCTATATTTTACGGCCGCCATGCTATATTTTTTCCCTAAAAATTCGTGTATGAACTATTTTGTGTACCCCTTTGCGTTACTTGATTGATTTAACCGCCGCATTCCCACTTAATTAGCCCCGGCTGTATACAATCCGAGGTGTTAAACGTCTTGTAGCCCCCGCAAGCTTTATTTACCTGAGCTGAGAACGTGTCTGGCTTCTACGGCGCACGTCAATCTATCGGAGTCGGACATTTAAAATAACTGCGTTGTCAATGTCTATCGAGTGACCAACAAAAGACGACCGTTCTATAACGCAATTCATGAAAACGTTTTCATCTACATGTATAATCGCTAGATCGTGTTGACCGGTACGTGTCATATAGTTACTGCGTGACGGTAAATTGGAAATAGAAATATATTATAGCAGATGTCATTAAAATATGTTTTTAACATGTTTAATCCGTCTTACTGTTCGACGTATTACCCGACCTCGCCGTCTTTGTCATACAAAATAATTGCCGCTTTTACGATATAAGAAAGATGTGATCTCGCTCGCGCAAAATCATTTTACTTTGAATAAATAACGAGTCGGTATGTCCGTAATTTTTTTTTTAAATACGCTTGAATCTAGTTAAGAAGTTTAGACGGATGGGTGAAATTAATAATCAAAACACAACATGGTGCACGGACCATCGTTTTATTGATGAGTCTGAGTGCGATATAGAAGCTTAAGGCTTTGTATACTATATTTGACATATAAAATATATCTTGATTTCTTGGGGGAGGGAGGGGGGCAGGTTTGCTCCATATTGTGGGCAAAGTAGAATTTCTTTCTTTGCCAGAGATTACCACAAACATTATTGCAATGGCTAGTAAGGAGAGGGGGGGGGGATAAATATTTCCATAATTCGACCCAATTTTTCAAGTAGGAATTTGTATAAAGATAATTTTCAACCTTTTTTAAAAGGTGAAACCTTTCCCTGAACCAAAAATTCAGAACTCAAGGTTTGACTCCCTTTTCATAACATACTTAAATTCACTAATATCAGTGATTAGGAAGGACAGAGAACATGCACCATAGTCCCATTAATTTGCAAAATGGCCCATTGAAAACTTAGGAAAACTTGGTACTTTTTTTAAAGAAATGGCCCATTGATATTTTAGAAATTGTGGAAAATGGCCCATTCACAGAATTTCCTTCCAACATGTCCAAATCAGTGTAATATGCTAAATTCTTACACTAAGCTACCTGGAGTTATGGTCATGAGACAGTCTCGAGATAATTTTCTCAAAAGGTCCAAAACTAATTGAGTTTTAAAACTGTCATGAATCTCTCTTTACAAATAAAATTCAGACAGTGAGATCATTCAGGTGTTCACCTGAATGATCTTACTGTCTGAATTTTAATGATAATTGATATGTAGATAAGAATGTAGTATTATTTTAACACATTTATTTCATTATCAAAATTATTTTGAACAGTGTAGTAATAAAGCAACAACACATGAAACGGTATGCAATGACGCAACGCGCAATGACGCATCCCAACGCAAGGTGCACCGCGAAGATTTAGCACCATGCTATCTGAAATTTCTGGGGAGAACACTGGTAGCGGCCGCAATATCTTTTGCCATCCAAAAATTATCTGTGATGTCACATTTCGTTCGCGAACAAGCCTATAGGGTTTCGTGAAATTCTGTGCAGCGGTCAGGTTGGGGAAAGGCACCGATCGAGCTAATATACCTCGATTGGGCTAATATACCTCGATTGGGCTAATCAATCTGAATATTTTCAGTAGTAAAAAATGAAAACATTCTCAAAATTATTCTTTTGAGCAAAATCGCATCAGTTCTTTATAAAAGAAGTTATGTTTACAAAAGAGACATACCTGAAAAGTGAATAGTTACTGAGAAAATATACCTCCACTTTTCTGAATATATTGGGTGAGATTTCTCGAAATCTAAAAAGTTTTCAGGCATACTTGCCTTTTAAATATTATTTCTTGATATAAAAACTGGTGCGATTTTGCACCCAAATATGATTTGGAGGTAAAAAGTACTTTTTTCTGAATAAAAAAGTCAGATTGATTAGCCCGATCGAGGTACATTAGCTTGATCGAGGTATATTAGCTCGATCGGTACCTTTCCCCAACCTGGCGGTTGCAGAAGAGATGTCGAAAATGTAAAAAGTTTACGCAGGACAGGCGATGGATATTGCGCTATGACAATAGCTCACCTGAGCTTCGCTCAGGCGAGCTATAAAACCATGCAAAATGTCCTGTGGTCATCGCCTGCATTCTTTCATAGCGAAAGGGTTTCGTGTGAATGAAGTGAGGCAATTCGGTACAATAAAAGAAGTAAAAGTGAAAATCCTAAAACTAACCCCCCAACAATGTTTGTAGTCACGTAAATTCAATCCAAACATCATGTTTCCTTGTTTGAATAAATTCAAATTGACTTTCATCTTGAATTTTAAAACGAAGAAAGTCTAAAACTGAAAAGGACGTTGTGAATGTCACCGGAAGCCGAAATTGTTGGCAGACGTATCATTCGTTTTACGAGTCGATCTTTGGATGCTTTGCATACTTGTCATTTACCGCTTTTTCGACCGAAAAAAATCTTTCCCGACTTTTTAAATTCAGACGTACAGTACCATCAAAAGAAAAAAAAAATCAGCGTATTTAAACATCGATTATTCCGTGTTTATTTTTAAGGGGGTCTAATTTAGAGTTCTTTTGTGAAGATGGAAGAATAATATTTAAGGATTGTTTTTCAGCTTTTGCGCTTTATCGGTGTGTATTGGCAGTAGGGAATGGAAACAAAATATGTAAAGCACGAAGTGCTTTTCACGAATTTTGTTCCATTCCCTACTGCCAATACACACCGATAAAGCGCAAAAGCTGAAAAACAATCCTTATATTTACATTTTACGTGTTAACTAAGTTATTTCTGCCAATTTTTCATCCAGTTTCTTTACATTTGAAATATCATTGCGGAGGGAGAACGCCATTTGACGTAAGAGCAAACGAACGTTCGACGTTTTTCGCTTGATTCGAAGTAGTACCTTCTGTACGGAAACGTTGTTGACAAATGAGAAACTGAATTTTGTCCTCTTGCTGTATTTTGAATATTTCAATTAAAACTGAAGAAAATTGAATCGTGAAAATTCGTGACTTTTGTCCAACATAATTCAGACATGGCGGAGAGTTAAACTGGAGAAATTTCACAGAACTGAAGGGAAAACTTTTGAAAACTCTTTTTAACACACTGTTAAACTGCTTAGACATATGAAATCAATCGGTATTATTGTATACAAACTTCTGTAAATACCCTATTTCATCTGGAAGTAATTAGAATAATGCAAAAGTCGAGTACAGCCGTCGAAAACGCGAAAACTTTCAGTATTTTCATGACTTACCTCAACATCATGGCTAAAGATTCGCTGATACTCGAAGTATTTCTGATATTATGAATCCATAAGAAGCAAAGATAAATTCACTGTTGATAATGACACAAGTGAATCAAATCCTCATCCTAGATACTGAATATTTGATCCACTTCTGCCTGGATATTCGCTCATCCAAACACGGCCCGGCATCTTTCTGCAGACAACAATGCAGTTCGTCCTTGAACTTCGTCTACTGACGCGTGATCGACTTACTACGTCACACTTCTTGGAAGTGTACATGTGGGTGACCTAGATTTTGACACATTTAATCACTGGGGGTAGACGGCGTCGTTTGATATTGGATACATGTTTTGAATCTGTATTAAAGCAATAAATAAAATGGGCATTTTATCACAAATTAATCCGCGTAAGTTCTAAAGTCACGTGATAGGCTCTTGCTATTATCGAGAAATAAAGCAACAGTTGGTTTGGTACCTTTATATAAGGGAAACGCAGTAGGAATGTAAATATTAGAATATGGTCCAAAAATGGAAACTAATATTAACCCCCCCCCTCCCTTTAGTCTACCAATAAAGTGTTGCTCATGGAAGAGCCAACAGTATGTGATTCTGATACCGGTACATCATAATCTCCTTGTAAATTGATTTTTCAAAAACATGAATATACCGACTCTTTATTCAAACTTAAGTAAATTGAATTCAGTTGCGCATCTTTAAAATTCGTGTAATACTTTGACGAAATTTAGTTTGACTGACTATGCTGTGAGAACAGATAATGCGTCAGATATGTTATGACGTCATCCAGAGGTGAATAATCCTTAAAAATAACTTTTAATACATGTCATTTCTGTAGTAAAACTATAATAAATCATAGGATTCAAGTCAATCTAAAATCATTTTACGAAGAAAAAATAATATGTTCTTCTTCTTCTTCCTTGGTATGACCCTCCGCTTATCGGAGCACTCCCCAGAGGGGATCACATATTATTAAACGTGACATTATATATCAAGACAATATTTCAAATTCCTCTCATTACTCCTCAACACTCACAACTCACCACTCGTTTACCATGCTCAGTGGCGGATCCAGCGCCCCCTTTGCCGGGGGGTCAAGGGGCGAATTTTGCCGATTTTCACTGAAAAAGGGCCAAAATATACCTGTTTTAAGAAAATTTTGGGTCAGTGCCGGGGGGGCGGGCGCCCCCTCCGCACTCCCCTGAATCCGCCACTGATGCTCTGTACAAGGTACCTTCCACTATGTATGCAAGTGTATGCAGTGTATGCGGGGAAGGTGTGATTTATGTACTACAGTGGGTGGTCCGTATTTCCAACGGCCTTTAATGTGCCATCACACGAGGCAATCTCCTCAGCCGCAGCTGCCGAGGGGCCACTCAGACCGTTTTAGTTCCCTCCGAGTCAGAGAACAGGTGGGGGCGAGATGATAAATCACCTCTGAGAAAGTCCGCCCTCAACGGGATTCGAATCTTCAGATTGAAAATCCGGCGCTCAACTGACTGAGCTATGCGCCCCACAATGTTCGTGATGAAAGTCATGAAAGACTTTTCCTAAAAAAAAATCAGGGCTAGCACATTTGTAAAGGAAATTCAAACTAGAAAGGTTTCTTGTTGCGGTTGCAACAAGAGTGTCTTCCTCCTATACAATTTTTGGTTTGGAAATATGAAGGACGTCACATTACATGTATTTATATTATATATTTAAGTTTTCAAATAGCAGTAACATTAAATTTTCAAACCGATAATTGTTGGTGAGCAACCATTTGATTTGGGGGGGGGGGGGGGGGGGGCAGGAATTCTATTGCCAGCCGGTAAAATTTTTTCAGCAATTTTCTGAGCAGGCCATTTTTTTCAGCCATTACCAGAGTCGGAGAAAAATTTTCGCCGGTTCTTCGGACCGGATTTAAACAAATTGTCAAATGTTGTGAATGTCTGTGTAAGTTAAACTCCCCGCTGTTACAGAGTATGAGTTAATAACCGTTCCTTCAGATGTCTCTTTGCAATTAGCGAATTTCAGACAGATTGTATGATGTTTAAATAGAACCTTTTCTAGATTTTTGTGCCTATGCGTATTAGGTCTCTGGTAGATACAGCTATGTGAACAGTTTGTATTTATATTAATTAATTTTTTGACTTAAAATTGTCTGGCACAAAGGGCCAGCAAAAATTTCCATATCATGCAATGTATCCGTACTTTTGCATGGTCCGGGAAAAAAAAATTGCCGGCCCTTTGGGCCGGAATATTTTTTTCAGCATTTTTCAGAGCCGGGATTTTTTTTTTTTTTTGCAAATTCTTCCTGCCCCCTTCCCCCATAAAAAGGCGAGCTCGTAGCTGTAGAACCAATTTTCTTGAGAAGAGAAATGGTAATAACAAGTTACGTTCAATATATATATATAAATACCATGAGGTTCTCGCTGTGCAGGTTCAAATTTGGACCCCCCCCCCTTCCCTTTTTTCAAAGTTTATTTTGAATTTCCATCATGGCGACATCGTTCAATATAAACAGAACTGTTTTCGAAAAACGAGGGGAGGGAAGAATGTTGGAGAAATTGTTCATCAATTTGTAAATAAACCAACCGAAAATAATGTTCGAACGTTTGCTAGAATTAGAAATTAAACTTGATGTTCAAAATATAGTTATTGAAGTTTAGAAACAGGTTTGTAGGTTAGAAATCGGAATCAAACTACCACTTTTTGAGTGTAAATTCTGGTTTGTAGCTGATCTCTTCTAAATTAATCAACTGTTTTAAAATCAAATTGTGTATATCGAAATGTATTTATGAAATGCATATTCATCATTGCCGTGAAATCGGAATTTGAAAATCTCAACACTGCTTTTCTCGAGTCGGACTCGGACTACCAATTTTAGTGTGCGCCCGATCTGTTGGCGTGAAGGTGTATCGAAATACCCAACTCAAAATTTCGATGCTCATATCTTTTCAACAGTAAGAGATAGGAAAAATCAGAAAGACTAAATAAGACAGATATATGGATAAAAAATAATAATATTGAAATTTTTAGGAAACTTCATAAGCTTAATTTTGTTTACTATTATAAGCAAAAAAGTGTCTTCCTCCTATGAACTTCTGAATTTGGAAATATGAAGGACGATGAAGGACGTCATCGTAATAAATCGTTACAGTGTGCATCTAGCATTTCATATCTTGCATGGCTGTCGACTTTCAAAAAGAATGGAAATTGTAGATAGCAAAATACGAGATATTTAAGCTTACAAATAGCAAAACATGAAATTTTCGGTCCTTTTGAGTAATTCGACGCTCCCGTCAAATATTTGAATCTACTAAAAAACATGATAAAAAAAATAACAGAGACCAAAAATAAAAAAGACCAATCTAGCTTTTACTCCAAACGTAACGTTGGAGAACTTTCATTGTCCTAGCTTACAGGGTTCTTGAGAAATCGCTGATCCAATTTTCCACGGTTACGAAAACAATAGGTCTTCCGACGGAAGTCGGAAGACCTAATAATGCTAAAATACACTCATTTTAGTTTTCTTTGTATCAAACTTGATTTTGATAAAGTTGAACACCGTAGGTACCAAATTTACTTTTTGTGGTTTGAATCGTTGTGGTACGAAAAAGCTACGAATAGAGTTCTCTGATTCTAAAAGTAAGCGTGCAAAAGACATTGAGTATTTTTAGAGAGCAAAAGAAGAAAAAAACTGTTTAAAGAATGGAGCTTGAAAAAGTTGATCCTAGCGTTGAGTTTTTGTACAAAACGATGTGTGAGAACTTTTATCCTTTCTTTCTCGTTTTTCTTGTACAGTACTGGTGTCGGAACAGTTTCCGGACGATTTTAAAGTGCCATAACAGCTCAGAATGTTTTTGGCTAATCAGATAGTAAATATGGTCCTACCTAAAATTGCGCAATCTGTTTGCAAAAATTCTTGCGCCTAGCCTCTGAAATTAATTATTTTAGTGTCTATTTACACCTGCTGCGGGAAATCGCCGAGCGTCTGATCGCTACATCTTGCTGCTGACCACATTTGTGAAGGATTCGTCAGAAGCAGGACACCGTAGTAGTAAGCATACGATGGTTATATAGAAGATAATGCATTTGTTATGAGAGTTGTAATCTTAAAAAAGACAGTGACGGTATTTATATAAAAAAAATGACAATGGCGAGTAAAAGATTGCAGGGTATGTGTTTTTAGCAACCCCAGCCGAGCGCGCCAATAACGGCGAATTCGCCGAAAATCGATACCTCACTTTTTAAAATCAAGATTACTGTAACTTCTACCCAATCAATTTTCCTTATTTATGTACCATTTTGAAGCTAATAATCTAAAGTTTCTGAATATGTAATCGTTTTGATATTTTGTTCTGTCTAAATAACGTTTTAGACGAGTTATTTGCAATACACAGCTAAGAATTACGCATAGCTGATTTCGGCGCCTAAAACACTAAGCTCTTGTCACATATGTTACACGTGAAAGGATTTCCGCGGGGTCAAATCTCCATTAATATGCATGAAATTTAATATGCATGAAATTTACAGACCAAACAGGTGAGAAAATTACCTGGATGAAGCCACTTTCAAAATTAAAATATGTTGACCATGACCATACAAGCGTGAAAAGTTAATCAACATGTGCGTGAATACTATAAGGTAAGTCAATATTTTGAATACATATTCTTGTAGAGAAAAATCCAAATTTTCTTTTGGTATATATATTAATAATATTTTGTATTATTTAGCACCGCGCAAACGGGAGTCAAAGATCAAGTTCATTCAAAAACTCGCACGGTGCCTCCACGCACCTGTTTACATTATGTAAACAAACGGCGCCATATTGGATTTTCCGTGCCGGCGCCTTGAATTTGATAAATTACTCAATTGAAAAATCGTTAATAACTCTAATAAAGTAATTAAATGTTATAGACAATGTTTATGTAAACATAGTTAATCAAAATATGTATTTAGAAAGTAATTATATACAATTAAAACGCCAAACATTGCAGCATTGAAATATGAATTCACAAAATCAAGGGAATAATTTGGGTTTAAGGGGTTTGACTGGAGAGAAACACTGGACTTACGTCCGTATGGGATCCTTTGTCCAATTTTTTTTTAAATTACAAGCCGTCTATTTTAATTAACAACTCACTGCCTTATTCCCGTACCCCCTCTCCAACATTCATTTTGTAATATTTGTATAGTAGTGGCTGTGGACATTAAATAATTGGGTTTATAGGATGGACTAGAAAGAATCAATGGGACCGAGGAACCCTTCCCAATTTTTTTTAATTACGGACTTGGAAATTTTCACAACCGGCCTTATTTCCATACATCCCCCGGTCATTCAGTTAAAATAAATTCAGCAAGAATGATTGATGGACGGACTTACGATCGCAGGGGATTCCCCAACTTAAAAAATTAATAATTTTTTTCAATTTCAAAATAAACTTATAAGTTTGAAAGCCTCCTTTGAAAGTTTAACCCGAACCCCCCCCCCCCCCCCCCCCCCCCCCCCCCCTTTCTAATGTTGAGACTTGGATTTTTTTTTTAATTTAACCCAATCTTAAACTTGCATACATTTGATTTCAGTTGAGTAAATCGACATAGCTATTAAAACATTTATAGATAGGGATTATTTTATTTTTCAAATGTAATTGAAAGGGAAACATTGGGCAAACACTTCCATTTTTCTTTTTTTTTTCACTTTTTAGGCCTTACTGCCACCCCCCCCCCCTACCCCCTCCTCTCCCTATTTATGTTATCATGGGTATTTAAGAACTCCATGACTATAGATCTATTATACTAGCAACCTCAAACATATAGTAAAAGTGCTTTTACATGTATTAGTTGGGGCTATAATTTGAAACTTTCATTACCCCCCCCCCCCTCCCTGCAAAGAAAGAAAGTTTAGAAAATACCTCCTATGTCTGTTTTATGAGAGAAAAAAACTTCAAACTTTAAACATATCTATTTATTCATTTCAGTCTCTCATGTTTCTCCATCCAAATTCAATTTGTACTGGCAGTGCTTTCAGTGGTATATAAGAGAATGGAGACATATCCTGGGTCATTCTAAATCCTTGAGCCTCTGTGTGAATTTTAAGCTACAGCTGTACAAACGGAAAACATCACAAATGGACCTATACTTTATGATAGCAGATTTCAAGACATTTTAAAGTACCTTTCTTTACTTCATCCAGATTGTGAACAAATCAATGCAGGGAATTATAGACAAACTTTGTAGCATTGCAAGAGTCAAGAAAACAGAACACTACAGGAATTTATTGATAAGCAATTTGCATTTGAGACTCTATCTTCAAGAAATGGTGAGGAAAAAAAAATGTTTGGACCCTCTCTCTCTTCCAAGTGTGTACCCATCATCTCCAGTAAGCAAAGGCAAGGACTGTGCACTGTTACATGAAGAGACCATGATGGGTGATTCAGTATGGCTTACTCATGACAAGGGAAAGACTAGTGACAAAATTAAGACACCTTGTGTTGTAACAAACCTTAATATACATGTAATTACACTGCATGTATAGTTGAGCGTCTCAGAATAGTGTTAAATAGCAAAGTAATGTAGATATCTAGAAATATTTACATATGCCCATTCATTTGTATAGAATTTACACTGTGATTATAGGAGTATAACCACAGTGGCGTGATTTGAACTATGACGTCATAGTAAGTTGGCTTGATTTGAACTTTGATGGTACGTAGTAACAGAGCCTTAGCAACGAAGTTGTAAACATATTTTTACCTCATTAAAGCGTGAAAAACTTGAATGTAAATATATATAATAACTGTCTTTTGGAATGTGATTATACTGTGATAACCTACAATGGATCCAGGAATTATGTTTCTCATAATGCGCTAACGCGCATTATGGAACATAATTCCTGGATCCATTGTAGGTTATCACAGTATAATCACATTCCAAAAGACAGTTATTCTATAATTATGGTACATGTATTAACTATCTCAGATAATAATTACATGTACACATATCTGTGATATTTATTTAGAATATTATCTGAATCCTGATATTTCAGAAAGCGTAAGAGATATGATTTTCGATAAAATAATTATGAAAATTGATATATTATGTGGTTCTATATGTATTGATTTAACCCATTTCTTGCAAATATTTTGGATTGTTTACAGCAACTACTCTATTGAAGGGTATTAAAGAATTTCCATTAACTCTAAAAGAGTTTATATCTCAAAAAAATTGAGTCTTTGAATAAACATACTTTGAATGTTTCAATAAAATGATCAGATGACACTACAATTCAGCAATTTAGTCTTATTTAATGAAGTGATATAGAGAAACAAACATCAGAATTGGAAAGAGAAGAAAATTTTCATTAAGATTGGAAAAGGGCAAGGGGCGGTAAGGGCCAAAATCACCCCAATGTCAAATCTGAGACAAACATTGATCAATGAAAATACAGGATTTACAGAGTATAAATCAATTTAAATTTTGAGAATCGGACATCCCGTTGCGATTCTACACTAATTTGAAGACATGATGGTCTGCTATATTTTACACTGATTTTGACGTCATATGACGTTACGATCACTATTAGTTATTAGGTTTGTTACTGACCTTACACGGAAATCTGTCGGGTTGATAAAGCCCATAGAAGGCGAGGCGCTTGCGCCGAGCCTTCTATGGGCTTTATCAACCCGACAGATTTCCGTGTAAGGTCAGTAACAAACCTAATAACTGATTTGTTTTGTCGAGGACCATTTTGACATGGTGATTCCTACTGTCCTCCTGCTTTACCAAGCAATAGTGCTGTAAAGTTTTACCCAGTTTTGCTAATTGTCGGCCATTGCCTTACAAATTTTTGAAACTGACTTTCCACAAGAATTTGTCGGTCAGTCACATGACCAAATTCAAGCATTCCCATTGGGTCAAACTAGTCCGAGGCAAAACAAATCGTAATGTAACGCTGTCCGCAGATAACTTGCTGCTATATTCTAATACTATTTATTAATATGCTATTAATTGTGTAGATATACTATCAATATCACCAGCCAGACTCGTTCCAAAATTACTAGGACCGTATACACTCTTGACCATCTTCATTTTAATTCATAACTACTTCCTGATTCATAAAGTTTATATGTAAGCAAGATTGAAGAGTGTTTCGGCGGTTTTAATATCAGAAATAAAAATTCAAAGACTAAGGCCCGCCTCGTCAAGGATCACGATATAATACTAGTATATGTACATGGTAGGTTTCACTATAATATAAAGAGGGGTAATCGGGACACCCCTTCGTTGACATACGGAATTCTTAAGTGACATATTAATGTTATAATGATACTTTTCACCAAGGCCTTAAAAAGTATGTCGATGTGTATTTCCGGTAACTCAGCAGACCCTATTTCAACCCCCCTCCCCCTTTTCCGGCTCAATTTTTTTTCTCGTCCGATTCAATCCCAGAAGACCAGCCCAGATGAAGCAAAAAACGAAGCTCCCCTCCCCTTCGCACAAAGATTTGGCACTATTTGATACTTTTTTCAGCTTACTTTGCATTGTGATGTCTTTGCTAATGATAGAGGGGTATGAGTGGGCTCCGATACCCTCTGTATGGTGGTCAACATTGTCTTTTCTAATATAAATCTTTTTTTTTTTCTATTTAAACAAATTCGTTTCAAGAATTACCTCGCATATCTCAATTTCAACACAACCTTTTGATGCACCCCTTCTAAAAAAATAAATAAAATATTGAAATAAATAAATAATTCAATTATGCGTTGGCTACAGTATCGCTCAGTAAGACTTCTTGATTTTTATCTCCCTTTTTTCTACGAACAATTTTCTTTACAACTTGTCTTATCGGCCCCCTTTCTCTGAGACTCTAGATCCGCCACCGCATGGTTATATAATTACACTCGTTGTTTTTACATAGAAAAGGGATCGATATAATGAAATTGTTTATTATAGCGCCACCTATAATACCTTCCAGTTCAGCACTCAATAATTTCTAATATACATGTATTGCTTGCATCATTTTACAGTATAATAAAGATTCAGCTCTGACTAGATAGATTACGAAATAAAGAGAGCTGAATTTAAAATTATATTGATTATTTCAGTATGTACGTTTTGCTGTTCGTAAAGTAGGGATAATTCCTACTTTCTAAACGCCCTGATTGTATGCTGACTGAAATTATCAATAGATGTTAAAATAAAATCTCCCCGAATTAAGATGATGATTCTTTATTTTTTTTTATTTTATTGAAAATGTTTTATATAAAATATCTTGTCAATATTTAGGAAAATTGTCCAAACGGACACGGCGCGTCATTTCACGGTATTGTGCAACATACAATTTTCGTTAATATTGACAATATATTTTCTATAAAACATTTTCAATACACCAAAAAGATTTTTCTCAGTCGAAAATGAGACACGGCGGATATTTTCCCCCTGAATTTGCAAAAATAAGTACATCATGTGGACGGCAAATCATACGCGGTAGTGTCTATGTTACATGGCCTTCATTTCTCAATTTGATATAATTTCCAAATATGCATGATTACATGAATCCACGCATTTTGATTTGTTCAAAATACACGTTCATATAAGAATTGACTGTTTAATTTTGACAGTTTATTGGAGTATGAACTTTAGTTTGTCGCATCACAAATTGTGTAAAACCGCGTTTGAACGGAGGGTTATATTTCACATCTTCATTTAATATAATACTTTTTTTGTTTGATTTTTTTTTTTTTGTGTGTGTGTGCTGGGGGTGTTGATGTTGTTTGTTTAGTTTTTCTCCTTTTTCTTGTTTCTTGCTCGTTTGTTCAGGTTTTTTTTTTACTTTAAAATATTTTAATTCGTTGATTCTGGCTTAAAGTGTGACATTTTTTTATAAATGCCGACTGTACCCTTTTAGATACTCTGTCATTTCGATTCAATATGCATATGAAATGATCACTTTCAATTTTTTTTTCGCAAAATACAAGCAATATCAAAGTCGCGAACATATATGACGTCATATATTCAATATGACGTCATTCTGTCGTCCTGAATATCTGCTACGTTACGAGGATAATAAACATTTGAAAGACGTTTTTGTCCGTATTATTTGATTTCGTGCATGTGGGAATAAATAATTAGTATCATCAATAACAACAGAACAAAATCTATTTAATTGTATCGATTTTACTAAAATAATTCTTGTATTATAGAAGTTAAAAGGTGTTTTCAGTTTCAAAAACGACCCGCTCGCATGGTAACAGTCATTGATTTCCTTCCGTTTTCTATGTGGCCACATGAAAACAACAGATTCATATTTTCACAGCATTTACAAAATACCTATAAGGATATACAGAAAAAATATGAACTTGTTGTTTTGATGTGGCCAAGTCTAATTTTGCCATCGCATGTGAATATATATTGAATTTTTGTTCATTTCCGGTTTCATAGGTGATTTCAAGGGGGGATTACTCTAACGAAAAAATGAAATTTTATCATTTTTCATATTGAATTTATTCAAGACAAGCTTCCTTTTACCAATTTTAGTGTCAATTTCAATATTTTTAAATCTTTGGAATTGGCAACGATTTTGGGCCTAGAAACCCCCTTACCGCCCCTTGCCCTTTGGTGTGGTTATCTTGAAAAACAAAAAAAATATGGCAGTTTTTGTGTAAAATCTTGTTTCGACGGTGCCGCGAACAGCATCTCGAAGACTGCGTTTTAGTGCAGGAAAAATTCCCCGAAAGCATCGAAATTTTGGGACTTCAAATTGTCATAACTTTGGTTCTGGTAAAGATATCTGAACAAAGTAAAGTGTTTTGTGTAGGTTTTTCAAAGCTCTATCCAATAAAACTGGTTGTAGAACACTTTGAGAACTTTGAAAATTTCACCTGGGGTTGCTAGTGTTTTGTCATATTAAGACTTGGATCCACCTTCTTCCTCACTCAGAAAATAATAGGAACTTGAAGAAAAGAAAGACTTGGGGTTTTAGAAATTAGTAATACATATATGTATAATAAACGGATAGATGATCTTAGGTGGGAGAGGATGCAAATTAATCCAACCTTTCCTTTGCTCTGACAAAAAAAGGAAAAAATGAAGAGATAGCGAAAGAGAAGAGCTTAAATTAAGATCAAAGAAGATGTACCTCTGTCTGTCTCTATGACATCATAAATAAATCCTTTAATTATGCAAGTATTTCTTCTCTGGTATACTTTATAAAGAAAAGAGGGAAGGGTAACATGATTACTTGCGTTTTAGAAATAATAAACACAGAAGTAGTACTCATCAGTATACAGTCTGAAAGATTACAGAAATTTCTGCTGCATTTTTTTTTTTTTTGCATAATACCGATTCGTTCAGTTTGCCAAAGTTATATATGATGGATAATTCATCTCTTAGAGTGATATTAGCAGTTCAAACATAATCCAGTTAGGCATGGTCCATTTGATATTCTGAGGGGGGGGGGGGCTTGGGTTTTTTGTCGGAGCAAGATTATTTTTTTCACCCCGGACCGGAGCAAAATTATTTTTTTCTTGCAAAATTGGAGCAAGAAAATTTGATGTGCAATATATTAAAGAATGTTTGTGTTTTATCAATAGAAATTCTTTATTTTTATTCAAACCTCTAAAATATTACTTCATTTTTATGAAGAATTTTATTCACTTCAAGTATTTTACGATATATAATCCTCAGTAAACAAAATCTATATCCGACTCAAGCCCCCGCCCCAATATCAAATGGACCGTGCTTTATACTAGGAGATGATCGATCATAAACTTTTCAAAGTCATGCGAAAGCCACTCCCCTCCGTCCCCTCCTATTCAGGTCGTTCATGCCATCATTAATTCTCTTTCGAACTGGTTATTTTTTCAACCCAAACACGGTCCAGAATTTAAGTCCCCCATTTCACCAAAAAAATATAGCTCATATGGTTTTCCTTTCATATCACATGAATTGAATTAATGTGGTTATTTCAAGGGATACGCACTTTGACCGGCATATATTTTTTGCCTCCAGAAGAGTTGGGTGAGTTTGGAAAAATACACACCCAATTGTGCCTCACACGAAATTCATGTAAAATTAACATGAACTTTACTTCTTTTTTTTACGTGAAATTCATTTGAAGCGTCTGACATGAATTTTATGTGAATTCAATTTCGCATGAAGGTCATAAAGAAAAATTAATGTGAAATTCATGTGAAATAAATTTATGTAAAGTTCATGTGAAACATTTTTATAAATCTCAAGTGAAATTTATATGACTTTCGCATTAACATTTTTAGAACTGCTTCCTTGTTTAGTTTGGAATATTTTGGTCTTTCCCGATTTCACGAGATATTTTTTTTCAAAAGATAATGGATTGAATTATTGTATGGTTTGTTCTCAAAATAAGTACAACAAAATACAGAATTTTTATTGTCTCCTTTCATATCAATTTCTGTTTCACTCTATATTTCATATCCACACGACTCACAAGTCTTTCTGGACGAAAAATGGAATATTCATACCCCCCCACCCCATCTACACGTATATCACGATCCATTTTTGCCACTCATATGAGTTATATGTCCTTCCCATATCACTTCATGTCTGCACATAATTTTATCATTTTATATTAAAATTGTCTCTGAAAGTACAGAAACCCATGGCTGAAGTACGTGTTTACATATATAGATGACCACTGCTTCTGGGCTAGCGTGTCCTGCTTCTTACGTCCAGCTACCGAGAGCACCGGAAACCGCCGATCACAGGTGGTCAAAAGTTAATCAAGATAAGATGTAACATATAACTCCTTACATCTTGAGAGTAGAGATATCACGTTTTCGGGAAAAGAGTAGTGTGATTAAATGCTGTAAGTTTATAATGAAAAATTTTAGACTGTTATGGCACTTTAAAGGTTTTTCGGGAATAACTCCTCCGTCCACCAATGGAAAACATTCAAATTTCTCTCAAATAATGCTATGCCCTTCCCACAGATACTCATGTTGAAAAGAAATATTAAATCTCTCAAGAAATATGGTTTCTAGACCGATT
Source organism: Pinctada imbricata (assembly GCA_033119305.1). NCBI lineage: Eukaryota > Metazoa > Mollusca > Bivalvia > Pterioida > Pteriidae > Pinctada > Pinctada imbricata. The sequence goes on along the minus strand of VSWD01000003.1, from coordinate 58,636,215 downwards.
TTATGACCCTATGATTTGGCCATTTTTCGCAAATCACTGGAACAGTTTCCGGACACCTGATTTTAAATCTGTCAATCTTGATCAATTTCAGCCCAAATTGGATGATTTTTGGATATAGTTTTCTTTAATCTTTTCTTTAAATTACTGTGTAAAAATAGTTTTGAAAATAGAACCGAAACTTCTCAAATCACGTAGATTAAAATAGTACGGTTCTCGGTGACTTCCCCCGCGTTGCGCGATATTAAAAGGGCAGAAAGGGGTAAAATGGTGGTGTGATAAAGCAACTTTGATGCAAAATTTTGTTTATATGATTCATGACAGTGTTCTCCCCAGAAATTTCAGATAGCATGGTGCCAAGTCTTCGCGGTGCACCTTGTGTTGGGATGCACATCATTGCGCGTTGCATCATTGCATACTGTTTCATGTGTTGTTGCTTTATTACTACACTGTTCAAAATGATTTTGATAATGTTATGAATTTGTTAATAATACTACCTTCTTATCTACATGTCAATCATTAAATTTTAGACAGTGAGATCATTGGTGTTCTATTTGTAAAGGGAGATTCATGACAGTTTTAAAACTCAATTAGTTTGGGGCCTTTTGAGAAAATTATCTTGAGACTGTCTCATGGCCATAACTCCATGTACCTTAGTGTAAGAACTTAGCATATTACACTGATTTGGACATGTTGGAAGGAAATTCTGTGAATGGGCCATTTTCCATGATTTCTGTAATGTCAATGGGCCATTTCTTAAAAAAAAAGTACCAAGTTTTCAATGGGCCATTTTGCAAATTAATGGGACTATGATGCATGTTCTCTGTCCTTCCTCATCACTGATATTAGTGAAACTAAGTGTATTATGAAAAGAGAGTCTGACCTTGAGTTATGAGAATTTTTGGTTCAGGGAAAGGGCAGGTTTTACCTTTTAAATAAGGTTGAAAATTATCTTTATAAAAATTCCTACTTGAAAAATAGCAATCCAAGGAATGCTTGTGTCGCCTGCGAAGCGGCTTATTCTAGGAGGTGGATCACATGGTTCAAAATTACTGATATCACTTTAAAAGTCTAATGAAATTCATCTGTGAAATATCAGACCTCTTACTTACCAACTGAAAGATATGGTCAATCTCAAATTTTCAGAAAATAAAGTCAAACAACTAGGTCAAGGTCACTGCGTAAATATTTTGGTAACAAAACAAAGGTCACATCATATGAAATGTATGCGTGAAATATTAAAGCCCTATCACTTAGCAATCAAAACATATACGCAATTCTAAGAAAAAAGGTTAAATATCTAGGTAAAGGTCACTAGATCAAAATTTATGGTATGTTTAGAAAGGTCTTTTCACAAAGAATACACATGATAAATATCAAAGACCCATCACTAACCTATCAAAAGATATAGCAAATCCCAACTTTTTTGAAAAGTAGGTCAAATATCTATGTCAAGGTCACAAGGTCAAAAATTATTGTATGTGCAGAAAGGTCTTGTTACAAGGAATACACAAGTGAAATTTCAAAGCCCTATCACTTACCAATGAAAAGATATATACAATATTAATTTTTTTCTAAAGTAGGTCAAATATGTAGGTCAAGGTTAGTAGGTCAAAAATTATGGTATGTGTAGAAAGGTCTTGTTACAACCAATACACAAGTGAAATTTCAAAGTCCTATCACTAACCATTCAAAAGATAATGCAAATTTTAACTTTTTTGAAAAGTAGGTCAAATATCTAGGTCAAGGTCACAAGGTCAAAAATTATGGTATGTGTACAAAGGTCTTGTCACAAGGAATACATGTGTGAAATATCAAAGCCCTATCCCTTACCAATCAAAAGATATAAGCATTCTTATTTTTTTCGAAAAGTAGGTCAAATATGTAGGTCAAGGTCACTAGGTCAAAAATTTTGGTATGTGTAGAAAGGTCTTGTCACAAGGAATACACATGTGAAATATCAAAGCCCTATCACTTACCATTCAAAAGTTATGGGCTGTGACACCCAAAGTGTGACAGACAGACAGACGGACTGACGGACGGACGGACGGACGGACAGACGGACAGACGGACAACGGACAAAGTGATCCCTAAGTGTCGCTATGCTTCGCAGGCGACACAAAAATTGGGTCCAAAGATGGAAACATTTACCCCCCCCTCCCCACCTTATTAGCCGTTACAATAATGTTTGAGGTAATCTCTCGCAAAGAAAGCCGACAATCGTTCTACTTTGCCCACAACATAGAGCAAACCCCCTCTCCCCCCCCCCCTTCCCCTCCCCTGAAGAATTCAAGACCTATTTTATATGTCAATTGTATACAAAGCCTTCTATATCTCGCTCAGACTCATCATTAAAACGATGGTCCGTGCACCATGTTGTGTTTTGATGATTGGACATACCGACTCGTTATTTATTCAAAGTAAAATGATTTTGCGCGAGCGAGATAACCTCTTTCTTGTATAGTAAAAGCGGCAATTATTTTGTATGACAAAGACGGCGAGGTCGGGTAATACGTCGAACAGTAAGACGGATTAAAACATATTTTAATGACAACTGATATAGCATATTTCTATTTCCAATTTACGCTGTAACTATATTACACGTGCCGGTCAACACGATTTAGCGATTATACATGTAGATGAAAACGTTTTCATGAACTACGTTATAGAATGGTCGTCTTTTGTTGGTCACTCGATAGACTTTGACAACGCAGTTATTTTAAATGTCCGATCGATTGACGTGCGCCGTAGAAGCCAGACACGTTCTCAGCTCAGGTAAATAAAGCTTGCGGGGGGCCACAAGACGTTTAAAACCTCGGATTGTATACAGCCGGGGCTAATTAACCGGGAATGTGGCGGTTAAATCAATCAATTAACACAAAGGGGTACAAAAAATCGTTAATACAAGGATTTTTTTCGGGAAAAATATATAGCATGGCGGCCGTAAAATATAGCGTGGTGCTAATCCCGATAGCGTGGTGCTAATCCCGATAGCGTGGCGGTAAATCTCGATAGCGTGGCGGGGCCGCCACGCTAAAACGGCCTGGGGAGAACACTGCATGATTTGAATTCTGCATCTAAAAATCCACAAAATTGTCACAAAATTTTGAAAATAATTTCCTTCATAGTACTTGGAAAGGGCAACTGTCCGGAAACTGTTCTGTCTGGAAACTGTTCTGACACCAGTACTGTACTTGTGCCAAAGCAGTAACCGAACGATATAACTACATTATTTTGTTAAGGGTTTACTAAACACAAAGTTAGCGTGTCAGGAATATCTCGGTTATTACAAAAACTGTAGAATTATTCGGCAAAACATCTCCAATAACGAATTAACTGATACATAAATATTTGGCTTTCATTAAATTATAGTTTGTACTGTACTATTTTGTGAGTACAAGCATCAATCGAATTGCTGATTTTCAAAAAAAAAGAACAGACCGTAAAAGTCATTAAACAATATGATTTATGCATATATACCTTCTTTGATTCTTTCGCGAGGGCAAGCTAGCATTCAATTTGGGATACTGATTTGCAAATCTATATTTTCCCTATTCAAATAAACCAACCCCTCTCTCACACCTACACTTGATTATCGAACACTCTACCCATTGTGTATTATAATGAAAAGTAATCGCTGTGCATGCTTTGTACAGGTATCTACACAGGTGTATACAAAATGTATATACATATTGTAGGGTTAGACATTTAGGAGTTGGACTACACTTTGTAGAAATATTTTCAAACAATTTGAAAAGTAGCTTGCCCTCGGGAAGAAATTAGAGATTCTGAAGGTAACTATTCACAAATTATATTGATTTACAACGTTTAAAACGAGTTTAATTTTTTGAAAAATTGACAACTTGTTTAAGACTGTCGCTACGTTTTTCTGGTAGAGGAAAGGGGGCAGCAAAAAAAAAATCCTGAAAATGTTAGTTTTTACCTGGATGAAAGGTACCCCGTCGTCCGGCAGTCTGTCCGTCTGTCTGTCCGTCCGTAAACAATTCTTGTGCTCGCAACTCCTCTGAAACTATAAGAGATAGAAATGTAACTCTTTTTGCATTACACTTGGTCTGTGGTCTAGTTGTTCACCTGACATTTTGTTTGAGCCCCTGACCCCCAGGGTCCTAGAAAATGGGCGTGGTCATTTTCTCCTATATAACTCTTATGTAATCTTGTGCTCGCAACTCCTCTGACACTATAAATGATGGAGACTTAATTCTTTTTGCAATATGATGGATGTGTGGTCTAGTTGTGCACCTGATATTTTGTTTGAGCTCCTGACCCCGAGGGTCTTAGAAAAAGGGTGTGGTCATTTTCTCCTATATAACTCTATGTAATCTTGTGCTCACAACTCCTCTGACAGTATAAATGATGGAGACTTAATTCTTTTTGCAATATGATGGGTGTGTGGTGTAGTTGTGCACCTGATATTTTGTTTGAGCCCCTGACCCCCAGGGTCTTAGAAAAAGGGCGTGGTCATTTTCTCCAATATAACTATGTAATCTTGTGCTCGCAACTCCTCTGACACTATAAATGATGGAGACTTAATTCTTTTTGCAATATGATGGATGTGTGGTCTAGTTGTGCACCTGATATTTTGTTTGAGCACCTGACCCCGAGGGTCTAAGAAAAAGGGTGTGGTCATTTTCCATGTTTTCTTCTTTGTAATCTTGTGCTCGCAACTCCTCTGACACTATAAATGATGGAGACTTAATTCTTTTTGCAATATGATGGGTGTGTGGTTTAGTTGTGCACCTGATATTTTGTTTGAGCCCCTGACCCCAAGGGTCCTTAGAAAATGGGTGTGGTCATTTTCTCCTAAATAACTCTTATGTAATCTTGTGCTCGTAACTCCTCTGACACTATAAATGATGGAGATATAATTGTTTTTGCAGTATGATGGATGTGTGGTTTTGTTGTGCACCTGATATTTTGTTTGAGCTCCTGACCCCCAGGGTCTTAAAATATGGGTGTGGTTATTTTCACCTATATAACTCTATGTAATCTTGTGCCCGCAACTCCTCTGACATGATGGATGTGTGGTTTAGTTGTGCACCTGATATTTTGTTTGAGCACCCCTGACCCCCAGGGTCTTAGAAAACGTGTGTGGTCATTTTCTCGTATATAGTTGTGCTCTCAACTCTTCTAAAGCTATTAATGATCGAAACTTTGATGTTTATGCAATATAATGGATCTGTAGTCTGATTGTGTCATTGATAGTTCATTTGAGCTAGCAGCCCCCGACTCCTAGGATCTTGGAAAATGCTTATGGCATTATTTTTTGAAATCCTTATCTTGGATATTAAAAATTATTAAATGATATTCAAGTTGCAGTCTAATGGATTTGTTATTTCGTGGTGCTACTCATAATTTGTTAGAGCGCCTGCTCGCTATGGTCTTTGGTTGAAAATAAAATGGAAATTGTTATTTATGTATATGTATCTTATTCACTTGTCAATGAGTGAGTAAAACAAAACAACAAGGAGAGCTACAGTCTCGTCAGAGACTTCTGGTTAGAATGTATGCTTATTTTTTTGAAAAATGGTCTTGAAAATTAATAAAAACATACACATGTATGGCGGAATTGCGGGGAACGGGTTCTTACTTCATGACTTCCTGAAACAATGCTGATTCAAAGAAAACTACAACAAAAAGAAGAAACTAATATAAAGGACTTGAGATTAATAACAACATACCATGAATTGTCCAAAATGCAACAGAAAATGTTGTAGTATGTCATTTGTCAACAAAAGCAGAGTGTCAGGATCTTTTCGCCCATCTGATCGTCTGTTTTTCTGTCTATCGGAGTGTCCAACAACCTTTGCTTTGAATTTTGAATTCTGTCACACCGATTTGGCATATGGTACCGTAAATGTTATTTCATTAAGGTTTGCTTGATTTTTATCACCAAAATTCTGTATGTTTGTAGTACAACGTGATCCCAAAAAACGTAAGGTGAAGCCTGTACAACGACACCTGATACAGACAGACTTTGGTGGAGTGGATGACTCGGATGATAGCGATTTTCAGATAGAAGGTGGGATTCTTTGTTTGATTGTAACTTATTAATTGTCAGTGAATAATTTACACATTTGATATTTTGTTAGATTCTTGAATATTTTACATTAATCTGATACTTTCAGATAGTGATGTGCAACCGGACAAATTTTACTATCAATTATTAGGACACTATCGGGAAATAATTATTGATTGATCATTGAAACTATCAAAATTAAAAAAAAAATCATGTTCAAACCAGAGAAATATCATTGAGGCTGCGACCTTTTTAAGATATACATGTACATACACTGAAAAATGCATAGAAATACAATTCTGAAGTAACAGCAACAATTTAATTTGTTTTTCTTGACCATTATTATTTTTTGTCTACTTTGCTCTATGTCATTTTTATTGCTTTTCACATCAGCAATTTTGTTTGTAGTTACTCTTATTTCTGATTGACAATCAATTGTCAATTTTACTATTGATTATTGAAAATTGAAGGGGTTTCAGCGATCGACTATCGAAAGTCGGGGACTATTGTCACAACACTACTTTCAGACATACTGAAAATTAGTTTTTATTCGTGAAGTACCAATTTTGTATCATTTACTTTAGTGCCTTTCTTGACAAAATCATGTGATGACGAATATTATTACTCCTGACAAATTATATTGCAGTACGGAAAAGAGAATTTGGATTGATAAAGGTTTAATTGACTTTAAGTTTTATGTCATCGCTGTGTGTGGGACATGTAGAGGTAAAGGATGAAAATAATAGACTACAAGAAAAACCATGTTTCTGGAAAGATGAGGGAGATTAAAAGAAAAAAAAAAGAGCTTGTACACAATAAGTTGTATGTTTGTAGGTGCAAGTAATCAAATGTTACAGACAAAAATTATTTCAGACCGACCATTTCCACACTAAATTTTACGGAGACATCATCAAGCTTTCCATAGGCCCAATGTTGACGGTCACTTATGGAGATGTTGAAATTAGTTTCATTCCTCAGACATTTCAGGGCCCGGCACCATAAACTAAGAGTTGACTTAAGTCAAATTCTCAAAATACGATATTATAACTTCATCCATTTTATTCCACTCTGAAAATAGGAAAATTGTTTGAATAATATCATAACAAGAAAAACGAATTTTGAAATTTAGACTTTTTAATAAGGTATCCGTTGTACAAATAAATATCAAGTATATTATATAGTTAGAATCATGGCATACATGTATGTTTACCTAAATATACCCAATGCAACATAAATAATGGTTTCTATCATCAAAGGTCAACATGCTGACAGTCACTCAAGCCAAAGAAACTATCATCACACTGCAGTAGATTACCGAGATAATTTTAACACTGTTTAAATGGACGAGATGTCTGCATGATCTTCATTTGTACATTGGATACGTTAAGTGAATTCATAGTTTATGGTGCCGAGCCCTGGTCTTTGTAATTTTGGACAATAACGTCTCTTTAGAGATGTCCTGCAAAAATTAACATTGAAAATGCCCCTGGCTATCAGAAAACAATCATATAACCGATACAAAAGTTATGACTGGTGAAATCTATTGAATAGACAAAATACTTCGGCAAAATACAGTTTCCGAATTGAGCCGTTTGCATTGATGGTCACCAATTATTTAAATGGAAAATAAACTATTCCAGGAAATGAGGATTCAGATGCTGCTGACACTGATAAAGACAACGATGACGACCAAGATAACGAAAGTAACGACGATGATGACGATGATGATGATAGTGATGATGATGAAGATGAGGATGACGAGGAGGAGAGTAGAGATAACAAACTTGATGTTGATAATGAAGATATTAGAGAAAAAGCTAGTAATGTTTTACAGCATTCTCCCCAGGTATAATTATATCAAGTCAATGCAACCTACTGTAACCAGACATGATTTTTAGCTCCCCTGGGGAAGCTCAAGTGAGCTATTGTCATAATGCGCCATACATTATCCATCCATCGCCTGTCATAAACTTTTAACATTTTGGACATCTCCTCTACAACCACCGCACAGAATTTCACGAAAATTTACACGGAGCAAGAACTCAAGGTCGTCTACCAACATGACCAAGTTTGTGCTTTCAAGCAGACTCACCAACAAACATGGTTACTGAGGGCTCTGATTGGCTGGTGCATTTTCAACTTCTCCTGCATAACTGGACCCCATTGGACATGTTGGAAATAAGCCTCAGGGCTTTAATGGGCTATCCTAGTAATTACAATGTCCTTTTCCAATTTTTTCATTCATTAAAGTAAATGTTTAAAATTAAATCCAAATCTGAAATCCATATTGTTGAAAAGTGCTTTTAAATCTACATACATGTATGTGATATGATATACTTCAGGTATTTCATTTTATGTGTAATTGAGTTTGAATTAAGATCATCTAATTTTTAAATACTTACTTACTTACTAACTGCTGCACAGAATTTCACAAAACCTGAAAGGAAGCAAGTACTCAATGTCCTCTACCAAATTTGCCAGTATCAGCCTTTCGTCAGCATTTCAGGTGAGCGGTTTGGCCTCCTTGTTTTCTGTTTTAAAGTGGAATTCTGCCTCCATGATTACTAGAAACCTTGAATTTGGCCCCTGCTATCTACAGTATATTTGTTTTCACCGGATCTTCTGTGCTGAGAAATCTTGTCTAAAACAGTCGCTTCTTTCCGTCCGAAGCAATGTTTCTACTAGTGAAAATTGTCATTTTTTACCTCCATTCAGATTTTATGATTGTTCAGAAGAATCATATCTGTATAACAATAATTTACTCTGACCTTCCTTAAGTAAAGTCCTCCTTAAACTAGCACTGAAAACTGCTTACGCACCCATTACATGATATTACCGTAACAATATAACGGAAAAATTTCATGAATTTAGATAAAGAAAATATTCCAAGAAGATGTAATCTTGACAATATTCATTCCAACTGATAAGTTTTATATTTGCTGTTGCATGTGTTTTATATTTTTCTACTAAAAGGTGCTAACAATGAATATTTTTCTCTTTAGGAAAATCGTCACATCAAGGTCACTATCTGCTGTGTGTGTCTAGGTGATGTAAGGTAAGATATAGAGAAGGTAGGAAAACTGTCACATCAAGGTCACTATCTGCTGTGTTTGTCTAGGTGATGTAAGGTAAGATATGGAGAAGGTAGGAAAACTATCACATCAAGGTCACTATCTGCTGTGTTTGTCTAGGTGATGTAAGGTAAGATATAGAGAAGGTAGGAAAACTGTCACATCAAGGTCACTATCTGCTCTGTTTGTCTAGGTGATGTAAGGTAAGATATAGAGAAGGTAGGAAAACTGTCACATCAAGGTCACTATCTGCTGTGTGTGTCTAGGTGATATAAGGTAAGATATAGAGAAGGTAGGAAAACTATCACATCAAGGTCACTATCTGTTGTGTTTGTCTAGGTGATGTAAGGTAAGATATAGAGAAGGTAGGAAAACTATCACATCAAGGTCACTATCTGCTGTGTGTGTCTAGGTGATGTAAGGTAAGATATGGAGAAGGTAGGAAAACTGTCACATCAAGGTCACTATCTGCTGTGTTTGTCTAGGTGATGTAAGGTAAGATATAGAGAAGGTAGGAAAACTGTCACATCAAGGTCACTATCTGCTGTGTGTGTCTAGGTGATGTAAGGTAAGATATGGAGAAGGTAGGAAAACTGTCACATCAAGGTCACTATCTGCTGTGTGTGTCTAGGTGATGTAAGGTAAGATATAGAGAAGGTAGGAAAACTATCACATCAAGGTCACTATCTGCTGTGTGTGTCTAGGTGATGTAAGGTAAGATATAGAGAAGGTAGGAAAACTGTCACATCAAGGTCACTATCTGCTGTGTGTGTCTAGGTGATGTAAGGTAAGATATGGTGAAGGTAGGAAAACTGTCACATCAAGGTCACTATCTGCTGTGTGTGTCTAGGTGATGTAAGGTAAGATATGGAGAAGGTAGGAAAACTGTCACATCAAGGTCACTATCTGCTGTGTGTGTCTAGGAGATGTAAGGTAAGATATGGAGAAGGTAGGAAAACTGTCACATCAAGGTCACTATCTGCTGTGTGTGTGTAGGTGATGTAAGGTAAGATATAGAGAAGGTAGGAAAACTATCACATCAAGGTCACTATCTGCTGTGTTTGTCTAGGTGATGTAAGGTAAGATATAGAGAAGGTAGGAAAACTGTCACATCAAGGTCACTATCTGCTGTGTTTGTCTAGGTGATGTAAGGTAAGATATAGAGAAGGTAGGAAAACTATCACATCAAGGTCACTATCTGCTGTGTTTGTGTAGGTGATGTAAGGTAAGATATAGAGAAGGTAGGAAAACTGTCACATCAAGATCACTATCTGCTGTGTATGTCTAGGTGATGTAAGGTAAGATATAGAGAAGGTAGGAAAACTGTCACATCAAGGTCACTATCTACTGTGTATGTCTAGGTGATGTAAGGTAAGATATAGAGAAGGTAGGAAAACTGTCACATCAAGGTCACTATCTGCTGTGTATGTCTAGGTGATGTAAGGTAAGATATAGAGAAGGTAGGAAAACTGTCACATCAAGATCACTATCTGCTGTGTATGTCTAGGTGATGTAAGGTAAGATATAGAGAAGGTAGGAAAACCGTCACATCAAGGTCACTATCTGCTGTGTGTGTCTAGGTGATGTAAGGTAAGATATGGAGAAGGTAGGAAAACTGTCACATCAAGGTCACTATCTGCTGTGTTTGTCTAGGTGATGTAAGGTAAGATATGGAGAAGGTAGGAAAACTGTCACATCAAGGTCACTATCTGCTGTGTGTGTCTAGGAGATGTAAGGTAAGATATGGAGAAGGTAGGAAAACTGTCACATCAAGGTCACTATCTGCTGTGTGTGTCTAGGTGATGTAAGGTAATATATGGAGAAGGTAGGAAAACTGTCACATCAAGGTCACTATCTGCTGTGTATGTCTAGGTGATGTAAGGTAAGATATAGAGAAGGTAGGAAAACTATCACATCAAGGTCACTATCTGCTGTGTTTGTCTAGGTGATGTAAGGTAAGATATAGAGAAGGTAGGAAACTGTCACATCAAGGTTACTGTCTACTGTTTGTGTCTAGGTGATGTAAGGTAAGATATAGAGAAGGTAGGAAAACTGTCACATCAAGGTCACTATCTGCTATGTATGTCTAGGTGATGTAAGGTAAGATATAGAGAAGGTAGGAAAACTGTCACATCAAGATCACTATCTGCTGTGTATGTCTAGGTGATGTAAGGTAAGATATAGAGAAGGTAGGAAAACCGTCACATCAAGGTCACTATCTGGTGTGAGTGTCTAGGTGATGTAAGGTAAGATATAGAGAAGGTAGGAAAACTGTCACATCAAGGTCACTATCTGCTGTGTATGTCTAGGTGATGTAAGGTAAGATATAGAGAAGGTAGGAAAACCGTCACATCAAGGTCACTATCTGGTGTGAGTGTCTAGGTGATGTAAGGTAAGATATAGAGAAGGTAGGAAAACTGCTGTCACATCAAGGTCACTATCTGCTGTGTATGTTTAGGTGATGTAAGGTAAGATATAGAGAAGGTAGGAAAACTGTCACATCAAGGTCACTATCTGCTGTGTATGTCTAGGTGATGTAAGGTAAGATATAGAGAAGGTAGGAAAACTGTCAAATCAAGGTCACTATCTGCTGTGTGTGTCTAGGTGATTTAAGGTAAGATATAGAGAAGGTAGGAAAACTGTCACATCAAGGTCACTATCTACTGTTTGTGTCTAGGTGATTTAAGGTAAGATATGGAGAAGGTAGGAAAACTGTCACATCAAGGTCACTATCTGCTGTGTATGTCTAGGTGATGTAAGGTAAGATATGGAGAAGGTAGGAAAACTGTCACATCAAGGTCACTATCTGGTGTGTGTGTCTAGGTGATGTAAGGTAAGATATAGAGAAGGTAGGAAAACTGTCACATCAAGGTCACTATCTACTGTTAGTGTATAGGTGATGTAAGGTAAGATATGGAGAAGGTAGGAAAACTGTCACATCAAGGTCACTCTCTGCTGTGTATGTCTAGGTGATGTAAGGAAAGATATAGAGAAGGTAGGAAACTGTCACATCAAGGTACCTATCTGCTGTGTGCGTCTAGGTGATTTAAGGTAAGATATGGAGAAGGTAGGAAAACTGTCACATCAAGGTCACTATCTGCTGTGTATGTCTAGGTGATGTAAGGTGAGATATGGAGAAGGTAGGAAAACTGTCACATCAAGGTCACTATCTGCTGTGTATGTTTAGGTGATGTAAGGTAAGATATAGAGAAGGTAGGAAAACTGTCACATCAAGGTCACTATCTGCTATGTGTGTCTAGGTGATGTAAGGTAAGATATAGAGAAGGTAGGAAAACTGTCACATCAAGGTCACTATCTGCTGTGTCTGTCTAGGTGATGTAAGGTAAGATATGGTGAAGGTAGGAAAACTGTAACATCAAGGTCACTTACTGCTGTGTATGTCTAGGTGATATAAGGTAAGATATAGAGAAGGTAGGAAAACTGTCACATCAAGGTCACTATCTGCTGTGTTTGTCTAGGTGATGTAAGGTAAGATATAGAGAAGGTAGGAAAACTGTCACATCAAGGTCACTATCTGCTGTGTGTGTCTAGGTGATATAAGGTAAGATACAGAGAAGGTAGGAAAACTATCACATCAAGGTCACTATCTGTTGTGTTTGTCTAGGTGATGTAAGGTAAGATATAGAGAAGGTAGGAAAACTGTCACATCAAGGTCACTATCTGCTGTGTGTGTCTAGGTGATGTAAGGTAAGATATGGAGAAGGTAGGAAAACTGTCACATCAAGGTCACTATCTGCTGTGTTTGTCTAGGTGATGTTAGGTAAGATATAGAGAAGGTAGGAAAACTGTCACATCAAGGTCACTATCTGCTGTGTGTGTCTAGGTGATGTAAGGTAAGATATGGAGAAGGTAGGAAAACTGTCACATCAAGGTCACAATCTGCTGTGTGTGTCTAGGTGATGTAAGGTAAGATATGGTGAAGGTAGGAAAACTGTCACATCAAGGTCACTATCTGCTGTGTGTGTCTAGGTGATGTAAGGTAAGATATGGAGAAGGTAGGAAAACTGTCACATCAAGGTCACTATCTGCTGTGTGTGTCTAGGTGATGTAAGGTAAGATATGGAGAAGGTAGGAAAACTGTCACATCAAAGTCACTATCTGCTGTGTGTGTCTAGGTGATGTAAGGTAAGATATGGAGAAGGTAGGAAAACTGTCACATCAAGGTCACTATCTGCTGTGTATGTCTAGGTGATGTAAGGTAAGATATAGAGAAGGTAGGAAAACTGTCACATCAAGGTCACTATCTGCTGTGTTTGTCTAGGTGATGTAAGGTAAGATATAGAGAAGGTAGGAAAACTATCACATCAAGGTCACTATCTGCTGTGTTTGTCTAGGTGATGTTAGGTAAGATATAGAGAAGGTAGGAAAACTGTCACATCAAGGTCACTATCTGCTGTGTGTGTCTAGGAGATGTAAGGTAAGATATGGAGAAGGTAGGAAAACTGTCACATCAAGGTCACTATCTGCTGTGTGTGTCTAGGTGATGTAAGGTAAGATATGGAGAAGGTAGGAAAACTGTCACATCAAGGTCACTATCTGCTGTGTATGTCTAGGTGATGTAAGGTAAGATATAGAGAAGGTAGGAAAACTGTCACATCAAGGTCACTATCTGCTGTGTTTGTCTAGGTGATGTTAGGTAAGATATAGAGAAGGTAGGAAAACTGTCACATCAAGGTCACTATCTGCTGTGTGTGTCTAGGAGATGTAAGGTAAGATATGGAGAAGGTAGGAAAACTGTCACATCAAGGTCACTATCTGCTGTGTGTGTCTAGGTGATGTAAGGTAAGATATGGAGAAGGTAGGAAAACTGTCACATCAAGGTCACTATCTGCTGTGTATGTCTAGGTGATGTAAGGTAAGATATAGAGAAGGTAGGAAAACTATCACATCAAGGTCACTATCTGCTGTGTTTGTCTAGGTGATGTAAGGTAAGATATAGAGAAGGTAGGAAAACTATCACATCAAGGTCACTATCTGCTGTGTTTGTCTAGGTGATGTAAGGTAAGATATAGAGAAGGTAGGAAAACTGTCACATCAAGGTCACTATCTGCTGTGTTTGTCTAGGTGATGTAAGGTAAGATATAGAGAAGGTAGGAAAACTATCACATCAAGGTCACTATCTGCTGTGTTTGTGTGTGTAGGTGATGTAAGGTGAGATATGGAGAAGGTAGGAAAACTGTCACATCAAGGTCACTATCTGCTGTGTATGTCTAGGTGATGTAAGGTAAGATATAGAGAAGGTAGGAAAACTGTCACATCAAGGTCACTATCTGCTGTGTATGTCTAGGTGATGTAAGGTAAGATATAGAGAAGGTAGGAAAACTGTCACATCAAGATCACTATCTGCTGTGTATGTCTAGGTGATGTAAGGTAAGATATAGAGAAGGTAGGAAAACTGTCACATCAAGGTCTTTATCTGCTGTGTGTGTCTAGGTGATGTAAGGTAAGATATGGAGAAGGTAGGAAAACTGTCACATCAAGGTCACTATCTGCTGTGTTTGTCTAGGTGATGTAAGGTAAGATATAGAGAAGGTAGGAAAACTGTCACATCAAGGTCTTTATCTGCTGTGTGTGTCTAGGTGATGTAAGGTAAGATATGGAGAAGGTAAGAAAACTATCACATCAAGGTCACTATCTGCTGTGTATGTCTAGGTGATGTAAGGTAAGATATAGAGAAGGTAGGAAAACTGTCACATCAAGGTCACTATCTGCTGTGTATGTCTAGGTGATGTAAGGTAAGATATAGAGAAGGTAGGAAAACCGTCACATCAAGGTCACTATCTGGTGTGAGTGTCTAGGTGATGTAAGGTAAGATATAGAGAAGGTAGGAAAACTGTCACATCAAGGTCACTATCTGGTGTGAGTGTCTAGGTGATGTAAGGTAAGATATAGAGAAGGTAGGAAAACCGTGACATCAAGGTCACTATCTGGTGTGAGTGTCTAGGTGATGTAAGGTAAGATATAGAGAAGGTAGGAAAACTGTCACATCAAGGTCACTATCTGCTGTGTATGTCTAGGTGATGTAAGGTAAGATATAGAGAAGGTAGGAAAACCGTCACATCAAGGTCACTATCTGCTGTGTATGTCTAGATGATGTAAGGTAAGATATAGAGAAGGTAGGAAAACTGTCACATCAAAGTCACTATCTGCTGTGTATGTCTAGGTGATGTAAGGTAAGATATAGAGAAGGTAGGAAAACTGTCACATCAAGGTCACTATCTGCTGTGTATGTTTAGGTGATGTAAGGTAAGGTATGGAGAAGGTAGGAAAACTGTCACATCAAGGTCACTATCTGCTGTTTGTGTTTAGGTGATGTAAGGTAAGATATAGAGAAGGCATAGGAAAAAGGAAATACATGTATATGACTTAGGGGCTTTAAATCATAATGCACATGTACTTAAAACCTTGATACTATGGACGCATGTCTTGATTTGGATAGCAAAAGGAAAGAAAATAAAGAAAATTAGATGGACCTAAAAGAATGGATAATTGTCATTAAGTAAAAGTTTTATTCTAATGCAAACTAAAGTACATGTAGCTTAGATTCTTATTGGTCAGTTTTAAAGATTTAACTCAGAGACATTTAAATAATTATACTGAGTTACATGCCTGGAATCTGAATGACCAAATTAAGTAAAGTTTGATATACATGTACATGTACAAAGATGTCTACATATATGTATATGTACAAAGATGTCTACATACATGTACATGTACAAAGATGTCTACATATATGTATATGTACAAAGATGTCTACATACATGTACATGTACAAAGATGTCTACATACATCATGTACATGTATATGTACAAAGATGTCTACATACATGTATATGTACAAAGATGTCTACATACATGTATATGTACAAAGATGTCTACATACATGTACATGTACAAAGATGTCTACATACATGTATATGTACAAAGATGTCTACATACATGTATATGTACAAAGATGTCTACATACATGTACATGTATATGTAAGAAAAGGGATGCCAATGGCTGAAAATGAAAAAAATGTCAAGTAAGACAGCTATATTCATCAAGACTTTTATTGAATTACATCAATTTATTTCTTCTAGTGAAGAGGACGATGAGATTGTAGAATGTGACAATTGTGGTGCATCTGTGCATGAAGGTTGCTATGGCATCAGTGAGAACCAATCAAACGCGAGCACCGAGTCCTCGGCCAGTACAGAACCGTGGTTTTGTGATGCGTGTAAAGCTGGTTGTAAACCGGTAAGTATTTTCCAGAATTTTTCCAAGTACTCATTACCCCTATGAACCTGCTTGTACCAGTAACGGTATTAAATTAGGTATACATTTATATAGGAATAAATTCCGAAACTATATTTTTGGATGCACATGTGTGTTTTGACAATAGCAGATTGTTTGAAAAATATCCAAAATATGTGAAGAAAATATTAATTTTGTCAATAGGATCTACAAATTATGCTATCTTGTGTATCATATCATTCGTGTCAGTAAACATTTAGTAGTATGCGTTAACTTTGTAGATGTGTGAGTTATGCCCAAACACTGGAGGGATTTTTAAAGAGACAGATGCTGGGAAGTAAGTATACATGTATTTGTCAGTCCAGGAGAATACTAAAAACAGTAATATTACTTAAAACTGTAATATTACTGTTATAAATAATCCCTTATATTATTGAAAACAGTAATGTTGTCACACTACATGTATATTACATTTTTCTGTAATATAGACAAAGCAAAGTTTTAAAACTACAAGCACAGTTTCTATCATACAATTCTTTCATTCAACAACAAATTAATTTTATATGTACAATTTTTTTCACTTAAAAGTGAAAATTATGTCCATTTGGAACCTATTTTTCCCTTTTTCTTCTTTCTGATATCATATTTTCCTCAAAAATCTTACAGAAAAAAATTTCCTGACATTTTGAATAATTTTTCAGTGTACATTTGAATGAGATACAACTCCTAATAACCCTCATTTCTCCCCGAATCCACTGGTATAAGAGCGAACTGACTATCTAAATAGTATTATTGTTTACAGTAATATAAAGAGATAAATTTCCAAGAAAGACATCTCCAATTTAAGTTATATTATTGTTTTTAGTAATATTACTGTTTTCAGTATTCTCTTGGACTGTTTGTTTCGTATTTACACAATCAGATAGGATTTTTTTCTGCTTAAGAGTTTAATTCTGCTTTTGATCCTGGAAACCTTTAGTTCTCATGTAAAAGTTGTCATTTTCATCTTCATCCCATGCAAATTTTGTTGTTGCTGTTTAGTAGAATCATAATATCTGCTTTCCCTCAAATCATTCTATTTGATGTGTTTTTTTATCAAAGAATCAAAGATTATAGGGGGCATATAGTTTTTGGCCTGTCCGTCTGGTTTTATGATTTTATCGGAATCAAAGATTCGGGGGCATATAGTTTTTGGCCTGTCCGTCTGTTTGTCTGTCTGTTTGTCCGAAAAACTTTAACATTGGACATAACTTTTGAATGGGTGGTGATATAGCTAATATATTTCACATGTGTATTCCTTGTGACAAGAACTTTCCATTGATACCAAAATTTTTGACCTGGTGACCTTGGCCTTGACCTTTGACCTACTTTTGAAAAACTTTAACATTGGGCAACATTGGGCATAATTTTTGAATGGTAAGTGTTAGGGCTTTCATATTTCACATGTGTATTTCATGTTTCACATGTGTATTCCTTGTGACAAGAACTTTCCATTGATACCAAAATTTTTGACCTGGTGACCTTGGCCTTGACCTTTGACCTACTTTTGAAAAACTTTAACATTGGGCAACATTGGGCATAACTTTTGTATGGTAAGTGTCAGGGCTTTCATATTTCACATGTGTATTCCTTGTGACAAGACCTTTCCATTGATATCAAAATTTTTGACGTCATGACCTTGACCTTGACCTTTGACCTACTTTTGAAAAACTTTAACATTGGGCATAACTTTTGAATGGTAAGTGATAGGGCTTTCATATTTCATATTTGTATTCCTTGTGACAAGACCTTTCCATTAATACCAAATTTTTTGACCTCATGACCTTGATCTTTGACCTACTTCTCAAAAACTTTAGCATTGGGCATAACTTTTGAATGGTAAGTGATAGGGCTTTCATATTTCACATGTGAATTCGTTATTTTAAGATCTTTCTATTGATACCAAAGATTTTGACCTTGACTTTGACCTTTGACCTACTTTACAAAAACTTTAACATTGGGAATAAATTTTGAATGGTAAGTGATAGGGATTTGATATTTCACATGTGTATTCCTTGTCACAAGATTTTTCCATCGATACCAAAAATTTTTAGCCAAGTGACCCTGACCTTGAACTTTCACATACATGTTCTTAACAGAAAATGGTTTTCATACTAACAAAAATGCCACCGGGGGCATTCGTGTTTCACAAACACAGGCTCTATTTGTCAATTTTTTTGCTGTTTTCTTACAAAACATTGCTTACTCTAGCATCTTATTAAGTCGGTTAAAACAGTAAATGTGTATTATTTGTACATGTAAATACAAAAATTGAGGATTGAATGACAAGAACTTGTACTTGTAAAAATTTAATATTTGAATAATATAGATTAAATTTGTGTCAGAAAAAACATATAGTACTGACTTTTGTTCAGTTGCCATGACAGTATTATTCTGATTACTTTATGACATGTAGTTTTGGAATTGCTTGGCAATAATGTGAGTTTAATGCAACCACAACAATTATGACCAAAGTAAGACACCGACACCAATTTCCTTTTCGTTAAATATACACCATAATATGTTTTATATGTTTATTAATTCACACTGTTTTCATATTGACAGATGGGTACACCTTGTATGTGCTCTGTATACACCAGGTGTTGCTTTCGGAGATGTAGACAAACTAAGTCCCGTCACTCTGTTTGAGATGCCGTATTCTAAATGGGGAGCCAGAGTAAGCACTATGTATTCTATGTTGATTTCAAATCTAACCAAATAAACATTAAAGAAGTACCTATCAGTTATTCAGTCTCAAAGTCAAAAAGGCAAGGCAAAATCATTAAAATTTCCATTGGAACAAGTGGGAACCTCGGAATAAATAACATTCTGAAGTAAGACCAGATGCCCGGGGAGAATTAGCATCTCTTGATTGCATGCAACACCCGTCGAAATAGCTCCATGAAAACTTGTCAAATTCAGTGATTGTCTTGATGTACACATTGATGTACATATCAGGTAAATATTTCTTGTTTGATGATGATGACAGCCATTGAATCGCAATCCAGAATGTCACAAAACAATGTTAATTCAGTATTCCCAAGTACAAACCTACATGTAACGTCAACAGAAGATGCAGTCTGATACTGTTTAGTCATTATGTGAAATAACTCTTATATATTCTTTATAATCAGGATTTTGACTACTTTATCTCTTAAAAATTGAAAGAAAATTGAGACCATTTTATAGGTCTTGCCTAGATGTAAATTTGGTATATGTAAGGCCATGTAAAATTAATTCTATGTTTCTCAGATAATTGGGTCTTAAAAGGTGGCAAGGTAGGTAGGGTTTTTATTATTATTTTTTTTTTCTTCCATCAAGAGTACTCTTATTATTCATGTAAGGCAAAAAATTGTATGCGCTGTCTAATCCCCCCCTCCATTATTCATATAAGACAAAATATTTTATGCTGCCCCCCCCCCCTTCTTTTATTCATAGATTTAAGGATTTAACTACGTTTCTCTTGCGTTCGTAGGCGGTCCTTGCTTATACTTTTTACAACGTGAACGTCATTATTGATAGATTCGGAAGTATAACAATGGACACTTGCTATTGTTCGGCATAGGTATTTACATATGCTGTAGAGATCAATAAAGAAAACTATACCAACGTTATAATAATACATGTAATACTTGATGTATTAAATGTCGGCGGCACGTTGTTAGTATATCCTATACAATTCCCTTTAAACGGCGCGTGGATAAAGTCTTCACCCGTAACGTAAATACGGAATGCGCCGTAATTTATACGGGCTTTTAAAAGTTTTTATTCATCGGGTACTGTTTGGATGATTTTACAGTACAATAAACATGTTCAATGAAATAAATTGATATTTCAATTTTAATCGACGATCGAGGATGAGACATGGCGGATATTTTTATGCCCCCGGAATCAAAGATTCGGGGGCATATAGTTTTTGGCCTGTGCGTCTGTTTGTCTGTTTGTTTATCTGTTTGTCTGTCTGTTTGTCCGAAAAACTTTAACATTGGACATAACTTTTGAATGGGAAGTGATAGGGCTTTCATATTTCACATGTGTATTCCTTGTGACAAGACCTTTCCATTGATACCAAAATTTTTGACCTCGTGACCTTGACCTTTGACCTACTTTTCAAAAACTTTAACATTGGGCATAACTTTTGATTGGGAAGTGATAGGGCTTTCATATTTCACATGTGTATTCCTTGTGACAAGACCTTTCCATTGATACCAAAATTTTTGACCTCGTGACCTTGACCTTTGACCTACTTTTCAAAAACTTTAACATTGGGCATAACTTTTGATTGGGAAGTGATAGGGCTTTCATATTTCACATGTGTATTCCTTGTGACAAGACCTTTCAATTGATACCAAAATTTTTGACCTCATGACATTGACCTTGACCTTTGACCTACTTTTCAAAAACTTTAACATTGTGCATAACTTTTGAATGGGAAGTGATAGGGCTTTCATATTTCACATGTGTATTCCTTGTGACAAGACCTTTCCATTGATACCAAAATTTTTGACCTCGTGACCTTGACCTTTGACCTTTTAACCCAGTGACCTCACATACATGTACTTAACAGAAAATAGTGTTCATACTAACAAAGATGCCACCGGGGGCATTCATGTTTCACAAACACAGGCTTTATTTTCTGAAGGTACAATAAAAACGTCTCATCAGCTGCAAATTAAAGCACGCGGCGGTGTCTGAGAAACAAAAATTTAATTTACATAGCCTGATGTGGTAATGAGTTTATGCAATCAACTTTTACAGACAAAATACGAGTCTTTATAGATTGTTTTCAATGTTAGATTTACACATGAAGTCGCCAATCGAGATCTACATGTATTTCATCGAAATTTTGCGTGATTAAGAGATTAAGATCTTGTTGATCCAGTTTCAGAGGTGAGATGTATTAACATTACATGTATATTAATTTCTCTGTTTGTCTTCCAGGAGTGTTCCCTTTGTGAGGATGCTAGGTTTAGTAACACAGGAGTATGTATCAGCTGTGATGCTGGGATGTGTAGAACTTACTTCCATGTTACTTGGTATGTGTCTTATTTTTTTCCACATCACTCATTTTGCTTGTTCAATGCCACACATATTCAAGGAGCTGAAATACATGTAAAGCTTATACTTTAAAATACAGAGTTACATGTACTTCCCAATGTATGTAGATGGTATCTTATGTTAATGCATTATGACTTATTGAAATTCCTGTAGAAATGCTTAATTGAAATTCCTGTAGAAATGCTTAATTCGATCATATTGATTCTCTCGGATTCACACTGATTTCCATAGAATGTGATCATTTCACACAGATTCAGTCAGATTCTGTCCAAAAAAAGGAAATAACTCTGCATACTGTACAGATAGAATAAAAGGCTTAGCTTTTGTAGTCAATGAACTATTGAATTTTATTCCTGATTATGTGAAGTAAATGTAAAAGATAAAGTTTAAGTGTTCCTTACGTTTTGTAGTGCACAGCGTGAGGGTCTGTTATCAGAAGCTGCCCCTGAGGAGTGTATGGTAAATAATCTTTATAAATATTTTCTGATTTTTAACTCGCTAAGTTTACTAATTATATTTCACTAACTGTTTTACCATGTTTACTGAGAGCTTATTCTGTAGAAGGCAAAATCATTTTCTTGATTTTTGTTGGCATTAAGAGATCATATTCTTCTACAATTGTAATAACCAAAGATTTTAGTCAGGTGTCAAATCTTAAAAGTTATACATGTATAGACATGTGTATGAATTTATCATCATATTTTGTTATTTTGGTAAATCTCTTCCTAAGCATATTAGTATTATTACATGTAAGTTTTTGGGTAAAAAGTAAAAATATTTCTCATACCAGATACACATTCCAGGAGAATACTTGAAACAATAATATTACTTAAAACTGTAATATTACTGTTAACAATAATCCCTGATATTATTAAAAACAGTAATGTTGCAACCTTATATTACATCTTTCTGTAATATAGACAAAGCAACGTTTTAAAGCTAAAAACACAGCTTTTATCACACAATCCTTTCATTCAACAACAAATTCATTAAATATGAACAATTTTTTTTTACCAAAAGGAGAAGATAATGTCCATTTGGAACCTATTTTTCACTTTTTCTTCTTTCTGATATCACATTTTCTTCAAATATGTTGAGGAAAAATTTTCCTGATGTTTTAAACAATTTTTCAGTGTACATACAACTCCTAATCATCCTGATTTCTCCCCGAATCCACTGGTATAAGAGCCAACCGACAATCTAAATAGTATTAATGCTTACAGTAATATAAAGAGATAAATTTCCAAGAAAGATAACTCCAATTTAAGTTATATTATCATTTATAGTAATATTACTGTCTCTTGGACTGATACAGTAATGGTTAAAGTTTTTTCTTTTCACTTGCAGAAACAAGTATTGCAATGACCTTATTTTGAATTATGACCTCATATGCTACATGGGATATTTGATTCTTCAAAACAGCATTTTCATAAACAGAGGATTTCTATGGTTAAATTTTTAGTTTAATATTAATATTTACAGGCTTTCTACTGTTCCTACTTTTTCCTACTATTTCCTACTTTTCCTACTTTTTTATTTTGATCCTATTTTTTCCTACTTTTTCTTTAAAACCTCCTACTATTCCTACTTTTTCATCTCAAAAGTAAAAAATTACTTGCTTCACTTGTCATCGACATCTGATTCAAAGTTTTAAAAAAGTTTCGGGCTCGCTTCGCTCGCCCATTCTATATATTTTACATGAAAAATCATTCTGCATTCTGTCCTTATTTCTCTCTGTGATTTCATCAAAGATGAACATTACCAGTCTACAATCATTGCTTACTGTGATTCGTTGGTCATACTTACTGAAAATTGTCGCTAAAAGTGATGGAAAATTTCCTACTTTTCCCCTATTAATTCCTACTTTTTCCTATTTTTCTCCTACTTTTTTTCATTGACTACTCCTACTTTTTTCCTACTTTTTCATCATGGTAGAGTAGAAAGCCTGTATTTATAACATGAAAGTATCCTTTATTGTAAATGCTCAATTTATTGGTTCTGTTTACTTTTATTTTACAGGATATAGCCGACCCGTTTTTTGCGTACTGTAAGATGCATGCAGAGAAAATGATGGCCCGTGCCAAGAGAAGGAACTGGTTAGCTATACAATCCTACATCAAAAAACATCCACAAAACAGGATAGAGGACGAGAAGGAAAAGGTACAGTACTGGTTAGCTATACAGTCCTATTTCAAAGAACATCCACAAAACAGGATAGAAGACGAGAAGGAAAAGGTACAGTACTGGTTAGCTATACAGCCCTATATCAAAAAACATAAACAAAAACAGGATAGAAGACGAGAAGGAAAAGGTACAGTACTGGTTAGCTTTACAGTCTTATATCAAAAAACATCCTAAAAACAGGATAGAGGACGAGAAAGGAAAAGGTACAGTACTGGTTAGCTATACAGTCCAACATCAAAAAACATCCACAAAAACAGGATAGAGGCGGAGAAGGAAAAGGTACAGTACTGGTTAGCTATGCAGTCCTATATCAAAAAAACATCCACAAAACAGAATAGAGGACAAGAAGGAAAAGGTACAGTAGCAAGAGAATTTATCCTAAGTATGTTAACTTTGTTTTTGATCTTATGTTACATGAAAACTGTGTCACTTGGTGTACTTTTAATGACTTCAAGGTTAGCCCATTGTGTGTTGTATGCAAAATTTGTCTTTTCTCAACGAAAAGATTTGGTTGAGATCACACAACCTGACATCAGATACTACCAACAGTTAGTTTCCATATCAACTTTCTGATTATCTCCGCATTTATTTCTGTAGACTGAAATATTTATATTTTGAATAATCATTGAATATTCACATGTACAGTTAAACCTGCATTAGCGACCCACTGTATTAAGATACTTCCTAATTTAAGAGACCTAATTTTTCAATGCCCAAGTAAATAATTTTCATGAAAATGTACCTGTATTAAGAGACTGCCTTTCTTATAAGAGCTTTATTTGATCTTCCCTTGAAGGGTCTCTTAAAACAGGTTTAACTATTCATAGGACACTGTGCTGACTTACATGTACAATAATATTTCAGGCCAGATTTGACAGAAAGTTAAACCGACACAGGCAGAAGTACCAGCTAGCATACTCAAGGAAACCTCCGGCCTGGGGTATGGACGATATGTATAAACCCTAATTTTGAAAAAAAATCTGTGACATACATGTACATGTACATGTAGATGTAAATGTATTAGTTTCTCATCAGCTTATTTAATTAACCATTAATGGTATGGCAGGACAATCTAACTTATTTTAAAGTGTTATCCAACATGTGCAATGTTTGAAATTTTATGATAAATCATTACTATTGTAACCATTATTTGTATATTCCTGAAACCCAAATAGACAGTATACAGAGACGAATTATTCAGGTTTCATGTGTCATCAATGTTATATTTCCGTTTAAAGTGCCAACACAGAAGTTAGTTCGTCATTTGACATCGAGTCCGTCAGCCATGAAGAAAATGCTGAGGAAAGCCGAGCTGATGGGTATAATAACACAGGTACATATTATTTATGAAAACTCATGCTACATGTAATAGAGATTTTGAAGTTACTTGTTCAACAATTCTGTGCATGTGTAATGTCAAAACCAAACCTAACTAAATATAAAATTTTGAAATGTACATGTACCCCTAGTATATTTACCCTCTATAAAATGCTTGGACTTTATTTACAATATTTTAACTAATCGTAATGATATTTTTCAGTCCCATCATATATCACATGAGAAGCAAGAAGTGAGAAAGAAATCAGCGACAGCTGCAGCGTTCTCGGTGGAGTTTGTCAACCATTATCTTGGTATGTCAACCATTATCTTGGTATGTCAACCATTATCTTGGTATGTCAACCATTATCTTGGTATGTCAACCATTATCTTGGTATGTCAACCATTATCTTGGTATGTCAACCATTATCTTGGTATGTCAACCATTATCTTCGTACGGTATGCATTGTTTTGGTCTCCTGAGAACAAGATACAAAATACATGTAAATATTTAAGGATCTGTAACGTTAAGAGCTGTAATCTGCCCAATTTTTACTTGCAATACCAGTTCAGCCAGTATTAGTTAAAATGTGTCCTGTACTTGAAATTATTTCATTTCAAGTATTTTTAATCAAATATAGTAGTGTTGTGGACATAATTATGAGAAATAACTGATATTTATACGTAGAAGTGAGGGTGGGGGTCTTTTTTATGATATAAATAATACGATTGAAATGTTGAAAAAATGTTAACAGTCGGTCCCATTTGTTGATCGAAATGTCAAAATGAACTACTATTCAATAAGAAATATCATGATAAAAACATGATTTTCTCCAAATATTATATTCCGGATTGATCAAACCATAAACACGTGGCCAGAGATATATAACCGAACACTCACTCTCACTTATATTGAACAATAAACAAATCCACTGTTTTGAAAAGAGTTTGAATCAGCTTTTTTCAGTATACAAAATCATATTTCTTTTACATACTTTGTGAATGTTACTGAGGAAGTTCAAGCATTTTTCCAAGACCGACATTTTGTATATTTCTACAGAGAGAAATAGTAAGATAGAAACCCTAAAAACTTGTATGAAGGACATCGTATCCCAGAATTCCAAGCTACAGGAACAGGAAAAAATTCTACGAAGGACCTATGACCAGGTATCTCCGTACATGTATACTGATTTAGATATCTCATATTCAAGGCAATGCTTTTAAATGTACAAATTTTCGTTGATAAAGAATTTCCTTATTAAATAAGACCACCAAGTCACAAAATTTCCTCATCTCCAAGCTCTAGAAAATTCTAATTAATATGTTTTAATACTACCATATACATGTATAAAGTGAGATAACTCCAACATTAAAAAAAAATGAATTAGAACGGAGCGAAGAAACTTGTAGTTACATGTACGTGTATTAATCTGACAATTTTGTATAATGATGCAGATTCTGTGCATTCTTTCAAATTTACATTACAAGACAAATTTCAACATGTTCAATAATAATACAATATTAATACAACGTTCGTGTTTATCTACCTCTTATATTTATTTAATAGTTACTGGTTGATGTGGAGAAACTACGACAGTCAAACAACAAACTTAGAAAGGACGGAGAATATGTCTGGAAAATACTAAACAGCTGTGGAGGAAAGGTAAGATGTGCTGTATTTACCACCATCGTGAAGGAGCACCTATTGTCTGCCACAGTCAAGAAATTATCAATAAAATGAAAATTAAAGCTTTTTCCAAAAGCATTGAATTTGTATATCCTTTTCCTTTTTTCTCCCTGGAAGATTTTCTTACTTTCTAGAAGATCCTACCACTATGTACAAATGACACAAGTTAACTCCCAGGTGCTTGAAAAATAATGATGATAAAAAGTACATGTAAATCTTTGCTTCATTCCTTTTTAGGCAAACAAAATTATTTTAAACAGAAAAAGAAGAAAAAACAAAGTTACGTTCATATTTCATGTAGGCTTAGATAAACATCCATCATGCAAGCAGTTTCTATAATGTTCCTGTAAATTTATTGCTCTTTAGCCAATGTTTTGGCAGAATTCTTCTTCAGGGGGACAAACTGAAACTCAAACTATACATCTTTAAAATACTTAGCACAATACTATAATCCTTAAGTAAGAGGTTCAACATGGTACATGTATTTTGGCTAATGAATAATAAAAAAATATGTGTACCATGTTGATTGGATTGATAATATTGTTTGCAAAGTACATGTACAGTATTTCAAATTGGGCTGTAGGTTTCGGCGGAAACGTTGGCAAAAGAGCAGTAAATTTACGGGAACATTATTGATTAACTTGTTCTACAGATGTTATCAAGCACTTACATGTACACATATACTCAGGTACACATGTATATAGCACAATTTTCATTTTTACAGCTGTTTACTTTGCCTGAGATTCTGAAAGTGAAAAAGTCCCAAACAAAGACATTTACAAGACAGAACAGTACAACACTGGCACAGTACTCCTCTCCACCAAGTGTTATACATCAGTAAGTATCTATCCTTGTATAAAGTCCAAAATAAATACAACATATACAAGACAGAGCAATACAACACTGGCACAGTGATCCTCTCCACCAAGTGTTATACATCAGTAAGTACATGTATATATCCTCTTATAGAGTCCCAAACAAAGACATATACAAGACAGAGCAATACAACACTGGCACAGTGCCCCTCTCCACCAAGTGTAATATATCAGTAAGTATATATCCTCTTATAGAGTCCCAAACAAAGACATATACAAGACAAAGTAGTTCAACACTGGCACAGTGCTCCTCTCCACCAAGTGTTATACATCAGTAAGTATATATCCTCTTATAGAGTCCCAAACAAAGACATATACAAGACAAAGTAGTTCAACGGTGGCACAGAGCTCCTCTCCACCAAGTGTTATACAATAGTAAGTATATATCCTCTAATAGAGTCCCAAACAAAGACATATACAAGATAGAGCAGTACAACACTGGCACAGTGCTCCTCTCCACCAAGTGTTACACATCAGTAAGTATATATCCTCTTATAAAGTCCCAAACAAAGATGTATGCAGACAGAGTAGTTCAACATTGGTGCAGTGCTCCTCTCCACCAAGTGTTATACATTAGTAAGTATATATCCTTGTATAAAGTCCCAAACAAAGACGGCATATACAAAACAAAGTAGTTCAACACTGGCACAGTGCTCCTCTCCACCAAGTGTTATACATCAGAAAGTATATATCCTCTTATATAGTCCCAAACAAAGAGGTATGCAGACAGAGCAGTACAACACTGGCACAGTGCTCCTTTCCACCAAGTGTTATACATCAGTAAGTATATATCCTCTAATAGAGTCCCAAACAAAGACGTATACTAGACAGAGCAGTACAACACTGGCACAGAGCTCCTCTCCATCAAATGTTATACATCAGTAAGTATATATCCTCTAATAAAGTCCCAA
Source organism: Pinctada imbricata (assembly GCA_033119305.1). Classification (NCBI taxonomy): domain Eukaryota; kingdom Metazoa; phylum Mollusca; class Bivalvia; order Pterioida; family Pteriidae; genus Pinctada; species Pinctada imbricata. The sequence continues at coordinate 58,607,782 of VSWD01000003.1, read as the reverse complement.
ACAAAGATGTATAAAAGACAAAGTAGTTCAACACTGGCACAGTGCTCCTCTCCACCAAGTGTTACACATCAGTAAGTATATATCCTCTTATATAGTCCTAAACTAAGATATATACAAGACAGAGCAGTACAACACTGGCACAGTGCTCCTCTCCACCAAGTGTTATACATCAGAAAGTATATATCCTCTTATATAGTCCCAAAGTCCCAAACAAAGATGTATGCAGACAAAGCAGTACAACACTGGCACAGTGCTCCTCTCCACCAAGTGTTATACATCAGTAAGTATATATCCTCTTATAGAGTCCCAAACAAAGACGTATACTAGACAGAGCAGTACAACACTGGCACAGAGCTCCTCTCCACCAAGTGTTAAACATCAGTAAGTATATATCCTCTAATAAAGTCCCAAACAAAGACATATTCAAGACAGAGCAGTACAACACTTGCACAGTGCTCCTCTCAACCAAGTGTTATACATCAGTAAGTATATACATGTATCTATATATCCTCTAATAAAGTCCCAAACAAAGACGTATACTAGACAGAGCAGTACAACACTGGCAAAAGGGCTCGTCTCCACCAAGTGTTATACATCAGATAGTATATACATGTATCCTCTTATATAGTCCCAAACAAAGACAATTACAAGACAGAGCAGTACAACACTGGCACAGTGCTCCTCTCCACCAAGTGTCATACATCAGTAAGTATACATGTATATCCTCTAATAAAGTCCCAAACAAAGACGTATACAAGACAGAGTAGTACAACACTGGCACAGTGCTTCTCTCCACCAAGTGTTATACATCAGTAAGTATATATCCTTCTTTAAAGTCCCTAACAAAGACGGCATATACAAGACAAAGTAGTTCAACACTGGCACAGTGCTCCTCTCCACCAAGTGTTATACATCAGAAAGTATATATCCTCTTATATAGTCCCAAACAAAGAGGTATGCAGACAGAGCAGTATAACACTGGCACAGTGCTCCTCTTCACCAAGTGTTAAACAACAGTAAGTATATATCCTCTTATTGAGTCCCAAACAAAGACGTATACAAGACAGAGTAGTTCAACACTGGCACAGTGCTCCTCTCCACCAAGTGTTAAACATCAGTAAATATATATCCTCTTATAGAGTCCCAAACAAAGACGTATACAAGACAGAGTAGTACAACACTGGCAACAGGGCTCCACCAAGTGTTATACATCAGTAAGTACATGTATATACATGTATATCCTCTTATAAAGACCCAAACAAAGACATATACAAGACAGAGTGGTACAGCACTGGCACAGTGCTCCTCTCCACCAAGTGTAATACAGCAGTTAGTATATACATGTATCCTCTTATAAAGTCCCAAACAAAGATGAAGTATACAAGACAGAGCAGTACAACACTGGCACAGTGCTCCTCTCAACCAAATGTTATACATCAGTAAGTATATATCTATATATCCTCTAATAAAGTCCCAAACAAAGATGTATACTAGACAGAGTAGTACAACACTGGTACAGTGCTCCTCTCCACCTAGTTTAATACATCAGTAAGTATAATCCTCTTATAAAGTCCCAAACAAAGACGTATACAAGATAGAGCAGTACAACACTGGCACAGTGCTCCTCTCAACCAAATGTTATACATCAGTAAGTATATATCTATATATCCTCTAATAAAGTCCCAAACAAAGATGTATACTAGACAGAGTAGTACAACACTGGTACAGTGCTCCTCTCCACCTAGTTTAATACATCAGTAAGTATAATCCTCTTATAAAGTCCCAAACAAAGACGTATACAAGATAGAGCAGTACAACACTGGCACAGTGCTCCTCTCCACCCAGTGTTATATATCCTCTTATAAAGTCCCAAACAAAGGCGTATACAAGACAGAGTAGTACAACACTGGCAAAAGGGCTCGTCTCCACCAAGTGTTATACATCAGTAAGTAAATGTACATGTATATACATGTATATCCTCTTATAAAGTCCCAAACAAAGACATATACAAGACAGAGTGGTACAGCACTGGCACAGTGCTCCTCTCCACCAAGTGTTATACATCAGTAAGTATATATCCTCTTATAGAGTCCCAAACAAAGACGTATACGAGACAGAGTAGTTCAACACTGGCACAGTGCTCCTCTCCACCAAGTGTTATACATCAGTAAGTATATATCCTCTTATAGAGTCCCAAACAAAGACGTATACGAGACAGAGTAGTTCAACACTGGCACAGTGCTCCTCTCCACCAAGTGTTATACATCAGTAAGTATTTATCCTCTAATAGAGTCCCAAACAAAGATGTATAAAAGACAGAGCAGTACTACACTGGCACAGTGCTCCTCTCCACTAAGTGTTATATTTCAGTAAGTTCATAATCTTCTTATGTTCTTCTAGAATTGTTCTGAATTACTTTGAATAAATTGTTATACCTCCCAGCATGTCCGTCCATCTATGTATCCTCACTGTTCCTCTAAGATTATTTCTTAGCTCACCTTAAAAAGTGAGAGGGAACTTATGCATGCTAACACCCTGTTATCTGCGATTGTGTCAGCACTAGTCTCACAAATAATGGCGGGAGAATATAGTGATACACCAGGGTTTTTTTTTTCCTTGTTTTGGGGCTGAATTTCGGCCCCTTCCCAATGCCAAATTTCCTCTTTTTTTCCCAAAAAATCACCCTGAAATTCCCAAAGAGGAATTATGAAAAAATTACCCAAGAAAATAAGACTCAAAACCTGGAAGTCAGCACAAAATGTCCCATTTCGAAGTGCATTTTTTAAAGGTTTTTTTTATTCATCCCTTGTTCAGTTCAAGCAAATCAATAGATTATCAGTGTTAATGAATGATACTTGTTCCAAAATTGTAACAATTTTAGCAAAATGTCGCAAATTTTCCCAAATGGGACAGGCACAGGCACCTTCCCCAAAATGAAAAAAAAACCCTGTACACATTTAAGTGTGGGTGTCCACTCCACATATAGCTTCTGGACATTAAAAGGAAGTCTATTTCAGAGAATCAATTCATTTCTTGGATATAGCTTTCACAGAAAGGAATACACGTCAAGTTCGAGTATGGGACATTTGGCTAAATTGTCCAAATTATTATAAGCAGATTGCCCCTTGAAACTTGGGAAAATGACATACTTTGAGGTTCCAGAAATTTTTCAAAAGTACATATTCTTATGTATATAGATGTTTGATAGGTGTGCACTATGTAAGAAGACCAGTGATCAACACCTGACACACTGTGATAACTGTAAGATGTACTCCCATTTGGGGTGACTAGATCCACCACTGACCAGGATGTAGATCTGTCTGTATAATATATGATATATTATGTGTTATAGGTGTGCACTATGTAAGAAGACCAGTGATCAACACCTACTGACACACTGTGATAATTGTAAGATGTACTACCATTTGGGGTGTCTAGATCCACCACTGACAAGAATGCCAAAGAAAAACAAGATGATGGGATGGTATGTATATTTACATGTATCATGCCTCAGACGTAATTCAGTTTGCTGGAATCTGATTTTCTTTGTTAAATTTTGGTCATTTTGTAAAAACTTTGGCATGCAAGAAAATTTCAAAGTCCATTTCAAATTTCGATATTAGAGTCATCAAATTGAAAATGTATCAAAGGAGGCGAGTCCAATATTAGTTGTCTTTTTGCGCATGAATTATTTTTCCGTACAAGGGCACTTACTAAGTTAATTATTAATTTTATCAATTGAAGTAATCACTTATTAATTGTACCTGTTCTTTTTTTAAGTACAATGATATTTAGCAGAAATAGATGAAAGTGATGTATTAGTGCACATGTGTTCTATGCTATGTACGTGTGTTGTCATGTACATGATGTAGAAATTGGTCTTTTCTTGATTTAGTGCCAATAAATATCGGTGCAAAAGAAAATTCCTAGCAATGTTATTTGATTTACAGGCAATGCTCGGAGTGTGATAAATCTAGCGATGATGAAACACCAGAGAAAAAGAATTTAGATGCACCTCGTAAACTACGGGAAAAAATCAAAGAACCAACAAAATGGTCTCCGGATATGAAATTTAAGTTTGAATTTGAGAAGGTAAGGAGAATTGGATGCATTTGGTTATTATGACGATATTACAAATTAAAAATAAATTCTGTGTAAATGTATATGCTAGAAAGTCTCACTAGATTTTATAGGATTTAGAAACTCTCCCATTATCTTCTTGGTTCTTTTAGATTTTGTTGGTCTTATCGTGATCTTTAGCTGTCCACTAAATTATTTGGAAAAGTCCAAAATGGAAAATAATGGACAGTCATGGCATACTTGATGAATAAAATTATTTTCATTATGCAGATTTTTTTTCTAATTTAAAATAAAAAAGATACTAATTTTGACATGAAAGTATTCATTATCAAAGCTTAAAATTTGACCTACATTCAACTGATTGATCCTATTTGATTCAGGTTATACAATTTATGCAATTTTGCTGTGACTTTATTTGAATTTTTAGTGTGAGAGATGAATCAAATTATTCATTATGATAGAAAATTGTTTTCCTGGGAAGATCTTAATCAATATGATGGACGGTTCCTAGCCTTTTCTCCTTGTGGAAAAATTCTGAGACAGTATTTTTTGTACTAGCACTTGTAATAGATTCTTTTATCACATTTTGAAAAATTTAATGGGCAAAATAGCAGTGGCATATTTCATAGAAATCATCCAGTATGTAAACTTAAAATTTGTTACATGTACTTCCTTCCAGCTGACAAAGCACAGTATGAAAGGTACTCGGAGGGGAAGAAAGAAGAAAAGAAAAGTTCCTTCTACAGACATTCTTGATGTAACTCCAAAGGTAACCAACAAAGGGCAATTGGCAATTGAATTGTAAGAGATTAGTGATAGGGCTTTCACATTTTACGTGAGTATTCCTTGTGGCAAAACTTTCCATAGTTATAATGAATTTTCTTCCTCTTGACCTTGACCTCTGAGTTTGACATACTTTCAAAATATCTAAACTTTGGCTATAACGTATGAATGATGTGGTCATTTTCTCCTTTATAACTCTGTAATCTTCTGAACACCAATTCTCTGAAAGGATAATTGATAGAGAGTTATAATTTGTTTTGCATTATAATGGGCCGGTGATCTTGTTTTACATTTATATTCTGTTATCCTTGGGTTCTTGGAAAATGGCTGTGTGACTAAGATGAATTAGATGAACTTTACTAAACGACCAGGAGAACTTAATTCTCGTCAGAGACTTCTAGTTGTATAAAAAATAAGAAGGTACTGATATGAGAATTTGAAAGTGTACTTGTAATATTTATCTCCATAAAGTATTAATTGTGAATCTTAGATTTAGTAAAGGCACAGAATTTATTATTTTATCTAACTGCACTGAACTCAATAGATTTGAATTGTTGTGCATTGCAGCCAAAGAAAGCCAAATCGATCATACAGCGACCTCCAAGGAGAAGTAAAGTGAAAGTAGATGAGATATCAGAGGGTACATGTTGTGTGTCATGTAACAGGAAGGGAGATAGCTCTAATATGGTCAAGTATGTTTATGTAAATTTTCCATGTGTCAAATAGGCAACAAGGGATCAAAATACATGTATATTGATTTTTTCTGTAAATACAAATCTGAATATTTAGCTTATTATACCCCAGTAATTTGACCTTGAAAGGATTTTACCTTAGTTTTAGCTATTGATTTTGCTTCAGTTCTACTTTCAAAGATTTTAAGTCAAAATGCAAAAAAAATGTGAGAAAAGATGTTCTTTCTTCTACACAGCTTTTATTCATTTTAAGTCCCCTACCAGCAATGCCGAAGGGGAATTTTATTTTACAATATTTTGCCAGTCTAAGATTTTATTTTCAGAAAGTATTCATATAGATTTAAAAATTAAATATTCAATCATTCCTTGAATGTATGATAAATGTTCCTCTTTCAGATGTGATGAATGTAAGTTATGCTACCACTTTGGCTGTCTGGATCCACCAATGAAAAAGACCCCAAAACAGAGAGGATATTCTTGGCACTGTGAAGCGTGCGACCCCTCAGACAGCGATTCTGTAAGCTCAATATTATATTGCAATAATAAGGCCTCAATACCACTTTCAAAGAACTCCTTATCTGGACTGTTTAGAAAGCCATCCACTGCAAGTATGATGTCATCATTGAACTGAAAGTGGATGCCAGAAATAGCTGCTTTCAGTTTTGGGAATAGTTGAAAGTCTGATGGAGCAAGATCAGGTTAATAAGGCGGATGCTCAACAAATTAAAGCTGCAATCATGGATGACAGCCATGGCAGTGACAGACTTGTGAACAGGAGCATTGTCCTGATGGAACAACACACCTTTAACTAGTGAGCTTTCCGCGGCTCTTAAGGCCACACCAAATTAATTTTTAGTTCTTCGTATTGCGAAAATAATTTTTAGGGGCGAGCGAGCGATGATGTAAATTTAAATATTTTAATTAACATGGAGCGAGCGAGCAAGCGAACAAGTTTTTTCACCTTTTTTTAACCATTTGATGATAAAATCAGATTAATTTCCAGTTTCCAGTTTCACATATCAGTGTTTTCAGAACCAAAATATCACTTTACTGATAATTTATTATGAAAAATAAGACTTCTGTGTGTTTGTTAGCTATGAAAAGAAACCTAATGGCAGTCAAATGAAACATATTACAAATAAGAGACATATAACTGAATCAAAACAAGACTCTTGGGAAGTACAGATTTTTTAAGTCAGTGAGGGCATACCTACATGTAGATTTGAATGCAGTGATTCTTTTTTGCCATTTTCAAACCACCCCTACCCTTTATTTGGGAAAATATGAAACATTTTGGAATATCTTATATTTAACACTCAAAAACTTGTTGAAAATCAAGCCCTGAAAGATAAGTTACTTAAATTTCCTTCTGTTCAGAAAAAAATGTGTCAATCAGTGAGCATAATGTACACTTATAAATGAACAAAACTTACGTTTGAAGGGTTATGTTGGAAAATGACACATATAGGTCTTTCAAAATCAGGCAGTTTTGTTTAATGGAAGATAACATGATAACATTGATACATCTAGATGGAGACCTAGACCTCACAAAGCAAGGCAGAAATTTGGTCAGACATCAAAACAAATCATTTGAAGGGTGTCCAAATCAAGAAATCCAAATTAGATATTTGCATTATCCTAGAACATATTTTGTGTTATTTTTATGTTTGACCATGAATCTAATTGTTTCAGAGTTGATCATTCAATACAGATATTCCTTGCAATGTCTCATAAACTGTTCACAGGTAAAACATTCACCTGGATCGAGTTACTCAGTTACTGACCACTTGCAAGTTGCAATGAATGATCTATATCGTGTCAAAATTTGTGTTATACTTTACAAACCTTCTTTTATCACTTGTCTAAATGCTCTATTTGAACAGAATTTTTCCCAAGAAGGCATAAAAGCCATCTAGGGAATGCTATTTTACCATTTCTTTCATGGGATTTCGCCGGTGTACTTTCGTTTTCGGCAGTTCAGCAGTTAAAATACGAAGAAAAACGGATATTTACGTTCCGGAATTTTCACGGAGCGGTCGCTGCCGTTTCAGGTGCGGGATTTAAATTTAAATATTTAAATTTGAAATCGGAAAAATCAGGAGCGGTAGGTAACGAAGAACTAAAGATTAAATTGGTGTGGCCTAAGTTTAATATTTTCCCGTAGCTATGTCAGAAGTAAAGCATAGTATGTGCAATCGATTGTTTGTCCTTTTTAGAGATAATATGTCAGCAGAATACCTTCTGCATCCCAGAAAACCAAGGCTCACAAAATATCAATCAGCCCTTGTATTACCAAACATATATGTAAATGCCATTTGTGGTCACATCATGATCATTGTTCATGAATAACTAAAAAGAAAACAAAAAGGAAAGAAGAAATCATGCACTTTGGCATACATGAGTGCAATTTTTCATCTTTAATTCTCAAAAGAATGGTTTAAAATATTTTAACTTGACTTCACCAATATTTATGTGTCTTATCATGTCCTAATCTCTTTGAAATTATTTTGAAGGACTGTCTGACTTCAGATTCACATTTTCTCTTTTAGGATGATGATGATGATGAAGATGATGATCCAGAGGATAGAGATGATCATGAAGAAGATGAAGAGGAAGATGAAGATGATGATGAAGTACAGCTACAATATCTCCATCAGAGTAATGAGGACGATGTCGTGATCTTAGAGTGAGACGCTCCTGTATACGCCTCATAAAACACTTCAAAACATACTCTACAAGTGCTTGTGTAACAAAGAGAACGTTGCTAACTTAGAGCAAATTGCTCCTACATGTGCTTGTGCATACATAATGAGGACAGTGTCGTCATTTTATAGTGAACTCCTACATGTACATGTGCTTGACAATGTACGCTTCATACATGTGGAAAAATCAACATTTCACAGTGACTGCTGCATACAGTTTATACTCCTACAAGGGCTTGGATAACGAAGACATTATTATTATTTCCGAGTGATTTTTTACACTTTGTAGAATAGTCAACATTTCACAATGACTGCTGCATACTGTCTGTAGGTCTTCCGGGCTTGATGGTAAACGGTCTTTTTTAATTCAGATGTGTTCAATAATTCTTAATGATTGCATGTTGTATTCAGCTTTGAATTTCAAGGTCTTATTTTGTCCTGTTGTAAACACCATCTTGGTCTCCAAGGTACATTGCCTATGTTAGGTGCTTCAGTACAAAAGTGCCCTATTGGAGAAAAAGGGATGCCATGCTTTACATGTTGAAAACTTAATTGTGATGTTTTGTCATCCTCCTTAGATTGCTTCTGAATTAACAAATAAGACTAAATCATAATTATGGTGCTAGAGTAAATTTTTAAACAAGTAAATATTTATTTCCATATACTTTTCTAGCTAAATTATACATGTAGTTTCTGATTTTCAACATTTTGAGATTTTCAATGGGCTGAAGGACTTATTACAATTGTACAAGGCCATATTGAGAGCATAAAGTAGTGGAGTGAACCTATGACGTTGTGATGCAAGACATACTGAAACTTGACATTCATGTCGATTTGGTTTCCTAAAATTTTGTCATGTAGTCCTCTGTTTGATAGTATCTCCCTTATGAATTGTAATATTATACTATTGGTATTATAATTATTTGAATATTTGAGAATTGAAAAGACCGGCTCTACGTGTAACTAGGTAGTAGGTACTATTGTTATGAAAATGTTGTCCAAGCTATGTAATGTATGATGAATTGTTATATCATTTTATTTTACCCTTAGGCTATCAAAGTAGATAGTTATGTATGAAGTATTTGTTATGTTACAATAAAATTCTAAAAATACCTTGATTTCATCATTTTTATTGAATAGCCCAAATCTGCATAGTATATCTCTATTTTCAGTAAGTCCCAGTGATATGTCCCTAATTATTTTTAGGTCAGAAGGTCAGGGTCATATTTACTATTAATTCTTTCACTTACCCAAATTAAACTTTATCAAAAGGATGACAATAATTTCTTAAGGTATAAAGTTGACAAATTTCTTTTGATTCGACAGATTCAACCATTGTTTAATTAACTTGATGAAGGTAATTCCTTGATAATAAGGAAAATGGATGAACCCCTCCCAAATTTTTCACAAAATCGTTGTTTTATCTGTTTTGGAAATTTGTCATTTCACACAAATATATCATCGAAATTAAAAGAGGTTAACATCTTGGCACCCCTCTAATGCTATTTTTATTATACCCCCGCCATATAATGGTGGGGGTATATAGTGATGCACTTGTCCGTCCGTGCGTGCGTCCGTCCCGCCTGTGGTTTCCGGACATTTTAAGTAAAACTATTACAGATAATCAATTCATTTCTTGCATATAGCTTTTACACCAAAAAATATACATGATTGTATGGATACTGATAATTCTTGGATAAAAGTCAAAGTCACCGAAATGGAAATTTGAAATATTGATTACCATATTTTTATTTGAGATCCTTTTCACTCATCAGGACTAAATTCATCTTCATAAATCGCGGGTCCGATACGTCCGTCGAGAGAGATCCTTTTCTTTCTTTGAATTCAATTTTTATTCACATTGACGATACAAATAATACACTACAGTGAAGGGGAAACGGGAAAATACAGATATAATTACGACTAAAAAAAATTTTATCAATCAAATCAATCATCATACATATATTTTCAATTCATGTAAAGAATTTTGAGTATTTGTTTCCAAAGTTTTCGATGGTTTAAATTAAGTCAAAGAAGAGCAGCTCAAAATTAAGCTATTATTCAATTATATTAGGGGGTTGTAGGGAAGTTGAACATGCTTGTGCTGGACAGACAGACAATGAACGATGTGCTTTGTCCATGTGAGCTGTAAAGGCATTTAACCTTGACCTTTTCGATGTATTCGTTTCGTAGAAACGTGGACATTACAAAGTCAGGTGGATACACATGACAAAAAAGGCGTATACTAAATACAGTTTATAAGGAAGGAAATCCACTCAAGATAGATCTTAAGTACACATTAGGTTCCAAGCACAGGGAGGGGGAAAATAGCAATGTCATTTTAAAATAAAAAAAAAGATAGTAAGTTGTTAAGCGCAAGACGTACAGCAGGAAATAAATCATCAGATCTCACCTATCTGTAGAGTAATTCAAAGTGACTATTACTTGCTGTATTGAATCGTACTACAGATATGTTTATAAAATAATTTTAGGATTAAATCTTTATACTTTGCAATACGAACATTTCTGTTCAGCGATTGATAAACATCTTCAAATTCATTAGTATCATTTAAAAACAGATAAATTTACAGCATTGATCAGACATGCACGAAACAAATACTCAAAATTCTTTACATGAATTGAAAATTTATGTATGATGATTGATTTGATTGATAAAGATTCTTTTAGTCGTAACTATATCTGTATTTTCCCGTTTCCCACTGTTACAGTAGTGTATTATTTGTATCGTCAATGTGAATAAAAATTGAAGTCAAAAGAAAGAAGAGAATCTCCAACCAGACTCTGTTGCATCACCCACACCACAGCACCAAAACACCCAATGTGAAAACAGAGTAAACAATCACAAGAAGCGACGTAAAAGAGACATACGCCATAGAAACATTAAACACAAAAGACTACACGTAAATAATCGAGACCGATGGGCAATCGGTGCCGACTTAGGACGGCCATCTACCACGCATGTAGCAAAAGGTGTGGTCATGCGGATTACGTGCGCACAACCCTCCTGGCTTTCCGGTTACCAAAAGGTCTCGAAGCTAGAACTCACAATTCTTGTGTAAAAGAACCTCCTTAATGTAAGATGACCACACAAAGAAGGCAGCAAAACGGAGGGGCCCAAGCAACATAGATGAATATGTAAATGGATATAAAAATAGGGGTGGCGTTCGAAATACAATCCATGCTCTGTCGATGGTAGCGAGCTCATACATGTAATCACACGAGAAGTCTGACCGACATGAAGTAGATTGGAAACAATCATTTATATGCCATTTTTAGTCGTTCGAATTCCCATTTCACATGGGCTTAATTTTCATTCACCGTGTTGAAATATTTTCTTATTGTCTCAATTTTCATTGTTATTGTATGTCTTTGCATAAATTTTCATTTGACTTCCAACTATCAGCTTAGTGCATCTTTTCTCTCGCGATTATAACAAACTCAATGATGTACTTCCCTCATGCCTTCTTTCTAATTTGATGCTGTTTCCACTTTTTAAGCAGGAAATTGATTCATTAGAAGATTACTAGCTTATGGATGTACATACTAGTATTCATATGGTAAAAACAAAACAAACAAAAACCCAAACAAAGACAAACAAAACATAAAAAAAAAAAACGATAAAGGCTATACAAATAAACAAAAATATAACATAACAAAAAGAAGCCAGAGGGTCAAGATCTGTCAATCTGCTACGCATGCGTCCTATTTCAGTTCCGCTTTTCTTAATTTTGAAATCTTCTATATTGCCGCCTATATGAACTTGTTTTCAAGTTGAAGATCTGTATAATTACACAAGATACATCAGAACTTTTAGACGTGGATGTTGATCAGAAAGAGAATAAAGGTACTGGCTTCTGTCAATGAATTGGAGGTCAAATCAAAGAGAGAGAGAGAGAGAAAAAATGGAATTAAGATATTTATTCCCAGAACCTTTTTTCCCAAATTCAAATTTTTCAGTTGTCAATATTGAAATATATTTTCTATGGTGCCAATTTTGTTGTACTAGACACGTGTTTCGGATACTTTTATCCTCGTCAGTAGTACTTCATGTTAAATAAAGCCAAAGTGAATTTTCCTGACGCCATCTACAATACAGAGCTTTAAATTCCTTTTGCCAAAATAAGCGGCTCCAAACTTTGTGTAGGATTTATTCAGAAGCGTATTTAAGTGAAAAATATGGCCAAAAATCGTTGGAGGGTAGGCGCAAGGAGCTAAATTCTAAACATAACCGAAAAAATATGTAGAAAACCCCAGCTAAGGACAGAGCTTTGCAATGAGGGAGATTCCCCTTAGTTTTAGAAATTTAGGTCTAATTTGATGACAGGAAATTTAGAATGAATTTCAATGTAGTGCGTAAACACTAGATGAGCGATATCATATCTATCTGTGTGTTTCTTGGGCCCCTGCGTCACGTTGTCTGTTTGTATGTTCATCTTATAGAGGTTATTTTACACAACAATTGGGTTTCTTCGAGACCTCTGGGTAATCGGAAAAGTGGGAAGGGTTGTGCGCACGTAATCAAGATAACCATAGCGTCTGCTACTTGCGTGGCAGATGGCCATCCTAAGTCGGCACGGTTTGCCAATTGGTCTCGTTGGTTTATTTGTGGACGTTTGTGTTTCATGTCTCTATGGTGTGAGTTAGTGTTCCTCGTCCCTCTTTTGTCTCTTTCTGTCAATGTCTGCTCTGTACTTTTGTATTGCGTGTTTTCGTAAAAATGTTCCCTGCAAGGGGTTTAATTGACAGTAAGTGTTTTGAATATTTTTCCATGTCATAGCTGCCATAGCACTTTCTGTATAGACATAACATTAGACAGTGCATGTATTTCAGATATTGTTTTCATTTTCGTGCATGGCCATCGACGGCGGGTGTTGCTAGCCAAACAGGGGATGCTTACTCCTTCCGGGCACCTGATCCCACCTCTAGCTTGCTAGGGGTCCGTCAATGCTCAATTTTGTGCTCTATTGTGAGTGCTGTTTTGAATATTTTTCCATGTCATAGCTGCCATAGCACTTTCTGTATAGACATAACATTAGACAGTGCATGTATTTTAGATATTGTTTTCATTTTCGTGCGTGGACATCGACGGCGGGATGTTGCTAGCCATAACAGGGGATGCTTACTCCTTCCGGGCACCTGATCCCACCTCTAGCTTGCTAGGGGTCCGTCAATGCTCAATTTTGTGCTCTATTGTAAGTGCTGTTGAGATTATCGTCAGGATCATCTTTAACTCATTCTTGTCACACTTATATGCCCTTTGCCGTGTGGAGCTCTTAACAAAGTTCCCCTCGAGGGGTTTGACTGTAGGTGTTTTGAATATTTTTCCCTGACATGGTCGCCATAGCACTTTCTATATAGACATAACCTCAGACAGTGCATGTATTTTTGATATTGTTTTCATTTTCGTGCATAGACATCGACGACGGACGTGGCTAGCCATTTAGGGGATGCTTACTCCTCCCGGGCACCTGATCCCACCTCTAGCTTTAGATTTGCCATACTTATACTGCATACCTAAAATGCATAAGAATCCGTGCAAACAACGTTTCATAGCTGGTTCCTCAAAATGTTTTACCAAATCTGTATCGATCTTACGAAAGTTTTATCTGAAATCAAATCTGGGCTTCAAAAATATTGTTCGACAGTATATTTTCGCAGTGGTATTAACCAGATGTGGATTTCAAAGAATTCGAAGGAACTTTTAGAACATCTTAAATCCATTCAATTTAGTAGAGTCCATTCAATCAAAGCCTTTGATTTTCGACCCTTTACACTACAATTCCACATTCTAAATTGAAAGAGAGACTCGCAAAAATTATAAGTAATGCGTTTACAAGTAAGAACGGTAATCGCAAATACAAATTTATTGTTGTTAATCAAGACAAAATCTACTTTGTAAAAGAAAAGTCCGATTCTGAAAATAAGTACACTGAAACTGATATTATTCAGATGTAAACTTTCTAATCGACAATATTTTTGTGGTGTTTGGAGGAAAGGTCTTCTAGCAAATTGTCGGAATTCCAATGGGGACCAGTTGTGCCCCACTCCTTGCCGACATTTTCCGTTACTCGTACGAAGCTGAATTCATTCAATCTTTGGTCTCTGAAGGGAAAAGATACTTAGCTTCTGACTTCAACTTCACTTACAGATACATAGACGATGTGTTGTCCATCAATAATCAAAATTTCGCGGATTACCTGAGCAGTATCTATCCTTTCGGAGCTTAAAATCAAAGAAACCACAGAGACAAATAATTCAGCATCCTATTTGGACATAATGTTGTCCTACGACACTGATGGTCACATGAACACCTCAGTCTATGACAAACGTGACGACTTCAATTTCAGCATTACAAACTTTCCTTTTCTGAGTAGCAACATCCCTTCATCATCTGCTTATGGCGTGTTCATATCTCAGTTGATACGCTATGCCAGAGCAAGTACCAAATATACGGATTTTGTTCTGAGAGCTAGGCGTCTTTCAGATAAGCTTCTCAGTCAGGGATATCTTTGTGACCGACTAATATCGTCAATGAGGAAGTTCTACGGTCGATAGGGGGAACTTGTCATACACTATAATGTCCCACTCTCCAGAATGGGTGATGATATTCTGTCATAGACCATTTGAAACAGCCAACCAAAGATTGTACTTGTCTTCATTACGCATTACAATGTCTTCCGAAATGGAAGTTACCGGAAGTTACAATGTACGCATTACAATGTCTTCCGAAATGGAAGTTACCGGATGTGACAGTTCTACCGAATTGAAGCGGCGAGTGTTGCATGCAAGCAGGAGATGCTTACTCTTCCTGGGCACCTGGTCTCACTCTCATATCGGGAAGTTCGCGTCTTTTCATATGACGGAGGTTTTGTTTATTTGCTTTGGTTTCTGTTGTATCCTGATTTTGTATGCCTTCGGTTTCTGATTTTCTGAATTTTCGATTTTGTGCTATATACAGGGATATGGTCATAATCCATATTTGTCATTGCTATGGGTCCATCGATGCTCAATATTGTGCCCTATTGTGAGTGCTGTTGAGATTATCGTCAGGATCATATTTATCTCATTTTTGGTTTTGCAACCTAGTGTTCATGGAAATCCTTCCTTTCTTGCTTACAAATTATTCTTTTTACATATGTATAGTATGATTCGTTGAAGCACTTTAAACCATTCTAAAGATGGTGTATGACATCTGATGCTTGCATTTCCTGCTTTACATATTGTAGGTACTCAACTTTCTAAGAATCGAGTGTTCTTGTTTTTTATATTCTAATGTGAATACTATGATGTAATGAGCCTTGAGTCGATTTCCTTCCTTATGAATTGTATTTAGTATGCGCCTGACTCTTAATGTCATCGTTTCTACGAAAAAATGCCTTAATAAGTTCAAGGATAAATCATTTTATAGCTCACCAGGGCATATCCGTCAGGCACAAACCTATTTTAAATTAATTTCTCTACAACGCCTGCACAGAATTGACAAACCCTTCCCTTTTGATCCTCTAGCTTTTAATAGAAAACAACTGAAATTTGAAATATTTAATTCAGAGAGTGGAAGGGTTGTGCGCACGTAATCACGGATAACCACACCATTTGCAACTGGGATAGCAGATGGTCGTCCGAAGTCTTTACTGTTTTTCTATTTGTCACGTTGGTTTATGTTTGGACTTTGTGTTTCATGTTTCTATGTTGTTTGTTGGTGTTCTTTGTCCCTTTTTGTCTCTTTCTGTGCTTGCCTGTTCTGTGTTACATGGGGGTGCTTTGATGTTTTGTTGTGGAAGCTGCAACCGAGTGTTGTTGGAAATCCTCTTCTTTCTTAGAAATAATGAAGGGAGCGCCTTATATATTTTGCCTCTCTAAATCGTTTTGGTATGAAGTACAAATGATGAGGCCTCAATAAAAGAAACACCCTAGTCATCTTCACCGATTTAGAAATGAATGCTCTCCGACATCTCACTCATTCAAGAAAGGAAACAAATTCTTAAGATTCATTTCGTGAGTTGAAAGTATGTGTATGACGGATTTGAGATATTGTGAAGTGTAAAATAGCCATATAAATTAGCAAAACTCCCAATCCTTGAAATTAAACTCATTATCACTTATTTAGGTTGGTAAAGAAATAATGTTACTTTATTATCTTGGTAATGGGTTCATTTACTTAATATAATTGAATAGATAAATTCAATCGTAAATATACCTGCGTTTTTCAATTTTCCCTTCGCTGTAATTAACAAGGAGCCGTAAAGTTAATTGGAGACAATTATATATGTCTTATATGAAGTCCCATCGTGTTGTCTTTATTAGGATTGTAGAGATAGGGATAGCTAGCAAGTATACCGTATTGACTTTTCATTCCTCATGTTAACAATTTTTTTTTCATTTGCTCAATTTTCATTTTATTTTTTTGTTTTTTTTTTGTGTTTCAATCTATCCACTCTCGAAAGCGTCGGGCTAACCGTAATGGATGATGTACTTCGTGCATGTTTGGTCCATGCTGCAAATTTATCTGTTTTTAAGGTATCCGATGTACAATAGGGCATTTTTCAGTGCCCTGTAAAATACTTTAAACTATATATTTTCTGAAAGGTTTTAATGCCCACTGCTCAAAAATAATAATTTTGGAGTCAGTTAAATAAAGGGGAACAACTTGTGAAACATTTAAATTGTCTATTTTCCCTATATAACCTATGCAAAATGAAAAGTTGAACAAGAGTTTTCCCCTTTGATTTTTAAGATCCGGGAGTCTTATATCTGTACTCAGGGGCATCATTACCTTTAAGAAAATATATAGTTCATAGTACCTTACCAGGCATACAATTTAACCATACTTTACAATGGAGATGATTAAAACGCTTTCCAAAATGACTCTATTGTACAACGGATACCTTAAATGATGCTATTGAATTTGAAGACGTTTAACATTCAATAGGCGTTTCTGAAGAAACACGTATCAGTTTCCTTCTTAGAAGTCGGAAACATATACATTACGAAGATTACTAGCTCGTTGATTTATACTCTTGTCGACTTATGGTTAGATGAAAAAATATAGATAAAAATTAAATAAGTAAAACCCGAAACAATACAATGGGTTACACAAAAATGCTTCTTTATTTTTTGGACTTTTTAAAGCTTCTGAAATTTCTTATAAGGTTAAAACCCGAAAAAATATGCCATACAAATAAACAAAACAAAGAGAATCATCCCTACAAAATCAAAAAGTAAGTAAAACATAAAGTTATTAAATAAATTATAAGATAATCAGTGAATGAAAGTCAAACACAAAAGCCGAAATCATATTCCAGAAACCTAAATCGAAAGGCTGACGAATTCTGGGGAAAAAGTGCAAGAAGGCAATTTATAATGCATCGTAGGCAGAACTGTTAAAACGCGCCATAATAATTATTTTCATATATCACATGAAACATGTAACGCATCTAATGCAGTTTTAGTATCCAATCGGGTAGGAGCAAAAAAGGAAGCACAAAGCCCATCTCGATTTCTGTCTAAGTGTTACCCACAACTTCGCTGATTGGCCACAGTTTCGCTGATTGGCCACGGAATGACGAAAACTAATTGTAAATAATGCCACCCTGAATTTTGATAAAGACACAGATGTACACTATAATTGATAGCAATTTCATGGATCCTGATGCCCACCAAACATGATAATTGCTTATATAACCTGCCATATAACAACATAGAAACAGTGAGCACTAAAATAATACAGCGATTCTATGTTTAAATATTTTTAAACTAATACAAATTTTCAGACCGGGGAAGGGTTACATCTGCAGCACTTAACATTTGTGTGGCACCGCACAAATATCGATTATACTAAACTTCTTTGGAAAAAAGCAAAATGAATCCCATCGGAGATAAGACCAGGCGCCCGGGAGAGTAAGTTTCTCCTGTTCGCTAGTTAAACAATAACTTAATACAAAAGACTAAAGAAAAAAATGAAGGAAATGGTCTCAAACAAGACTTCGTCTGAATGACAGTAGCAGAAGAAACACTCAAACATAAAAAAAAAATGCAATAAATAATAATCGGAGGTATGACATGTTAGCCAAGGATGATGAAGCTAGTATAATATATATCTGATGATGTTTTATATTTGATGCGGTTTCCGGCTTTTAAGGAAGAAAACTTATGGGTTCTAATAAGAAGCTATCGTATTTGATACTCTATAATGATACTTTAAACGTTCAGCCAGGAGGTGGTATAATGACGATATGTTCTACTTCCGGGTTTCCGTGGTCTGTTTGTATGTATAGTAGGCACTCATTGTCGTGTTAAATGAAGAGGAAGACGCAAGCAAAATCGTGCGTCGACGGATTGTATTGTTGACATTATTAAGTATATGACTTATTTATGAAAACTGACAAATGCTGTTGATTATTTTTTAACCAATTTGACAAATGGATAGTATTTGCAGCATTCTCAGCGTTTTCCTGATAGGTACGATTGCATGCATTTTTTTTTAAATTTCTTCAATTGAAATTTGGTCATTTTATACTTTGACTTAAAAATAAACGAAGTGTTCAAAATCATTACCCTCTTGAGGAGCATATTTGATATATATCAAACCAATTTTAATGCACTAGACGGGTGTTTCGGACAGTAAATCATCATCAGTAGCACCTCAACCCCAAAGAGTTTTTTTTGTAGCCTAGCTCCACAAGTTAGAAAATTAAATACAAATTTTGTTAACCAATGCAAAATCTAATAGAATTATTCAATTTCAGCTTACAGTACTTACGCATCTAACGGGATACACAAAGTTGGAAATCATTTATTTATCGCTGAATTAGATGACATCACCTTTCAAAGAGCACCAGATGTCTGTCGTAATAGAACTCACAGTATCGTGGCTTCATTGGACGATGATGACATTGGTATCCTCTTGAATGGAAGCCGTAATAACACCAGCGACACTGAAAGAGAGTCGAAATTTATGTGGATCAAGGAAGCACACAATATCTCAGCCTTGGGTATGTAAAAAGTTAGGAATAAAATATTTTCCCAATAAATAAAGTTGCATAAGATACAAATCAAAAGTGGCTGAGTGTCAAATTTTTATCCTATGAGAAAAATTCCAGTCAAATATTTTTCATCAATTTGAACATTATCTAAGAAAATTTGGGAGGTTCCAACGCATTAGTTTTAAAAATTGTATAATCTGATCAATTTATAGATTTAAAATTTTGAACTGAAATTAAAACAGAAATGAAAGGGGAGACTATCTATCAACTGATGTTTGAGGAAATTGTGAGTCAAAATATACGAACGACATGAAATGTATAGTAATAGAGATAATAAAAATCTGTCCTGTTTTCTCAATCTTTTTCTTTACTTTTTAGAACGTTAACATGCTTTCAGTTGTTTAATGTAACTGGAAAGGGGGGGGGGGGGGGCGAGGGATAGGTAGGATACACTATCTCATCACTGTCATGACGTCTAATTTGTCGTCGAATTATGATAGGGCAAACGTTTAACAATGTCTTACAATGGAACATATTTCAGTATAGAGTTTGGTAGGTAATGTAACCTTTAGGTCTTTCATTATCATTTATCTTATTACATGCATGGATATGCAGATCAAAAGGTGAGAGGAGTAGAGCACCCCGGATCTTGAAAAAAAATTATTTTCCCCGTTTTTATTTTTTGAACCATATGCTTGGCCAAACTAACGGATTGGACCCCACTCCTTTAGACAAATTCTTTTCTAGATTTGCCTTTGTACAGTATATATCATATAAAAAAACTATTTTCTTCTGAATAGGACATGGGTGTGGCACAAACAGATGTAGACACGGAGGGATGTGCATTGTTAATGATAATACAGAAGTCTGCCTTTGTGAGAAAGGATACACCGGAAATTTCTGTCAATACAAAAGTAAGTGTCTGACCAACATGACAACAAGTCAAATCAAACATTGAATTCTGTGATTTATAAATACTAGTCCCCGTTTTGATTTCCTTTGACGTTTGTCCTTTTAGGTTAACTAATTGAGTTTTCTGCTTAAATTGAAGAGTATGCAAGCGTATCAATAAACTTCCTGGATCGGTGTACAAAATAAAAATACCAAAAAAGTACTCAAGCGAGCTCTCTATCGCATAAATGAATATTTGATTAGATTCTGTCGGTCTTCCATGCATGACGTGAAATATTATGAACTCAACATTACTGTATTCATTGAAAAATGATCTCTAGGATGAAATTTTTATTTCTGTATGTAATTCTTACGAAAAGAAAAAAAAAAAAAAAACCAGTTCACCACGAAAAAATATGATTCAAGAGTGTTACGAAAATATTGTTTACCGCTGGATTTTGACGGTCATATAAAATACAACATCCTCATTAGGGATACACAGGAAATTTCTATCAATAGAAAAGTAACTGGGTCTGACAAAAATAAAGTCCAACTGTACTTTTGTGATAAGTGAATGTATATTTTGATTTCATTTGCCTTGTATCATATAGGGTAAACAATTTGAACTTTCTGCTTTCACTTTTAAAGTTTGCAAGCGTACAATGATATCATACTTCCTGGATTAATGAACAAAATAAGAACACAAAATCGGTAGCCCCATCTTCTCTACTTGAGGGTTATCTTGCTAGTGTTATTACCTTCACTATTTTCACATAAATAGCACGGATTATACATTATGATAACAAGCCGAGAATCCCGCACTCTATAATTGAACGCCGTTACATAAAAATATCCAATCACATGAAGCGGTTTAAAAGTTGTGTTTACTTTCTTGATGTCTATTTTCATTGGTCTTCCACTTATGTGAAGCGAGCCCGTCGTTAAAGCATGAAGGTAATGGCACTGCAAATCAACACTGACTAGATGGGGTAGCCAAAGACCGAAGGCCTCATATTTTAACTTGATAAAGCCTTATCATTTGATAACATTCCGTGCAGCAATCGAAAAGTCGAAAATGCATACCTAGCTGATGCATCCGAGTGATTGTTAGATAATCGCTCTTAAATTGCTAAAGTGAAAAAGTATATGTTGGAGGTTTTTGTTTGTTTGCTTTGGTTCCTGTTTTATCCTGATTTTGTATGCCTTCGGTTTCTGATTTTCTGAATTATCGATTTTGTGCTGTATGTAGGGATATGGTCATTATCCATATTTGTCATTTACATATGTAAAAGAAAATCATGACGACAATTTCAACATCACCAACGATAGAGTGCCAAATTGAGCTTCGTAATGCGTGGACTCAACATGAATGCATTCATTGACAATATATAACTGCTGATTTTTTTCTGGGTGTAATTCTTTCAAAAACAAATAATGCACGCCTCTTTCAAGTTGAGAATAGGGGTTTAAGTTTAATAGAGATTTTTACCTACAGTCTACGCTGACGATTGAGATCGGACGGTGACTTTACCTGTAGGGGTGATTTCAAAACAAGAAATCGAAACTTCATATCAAGAGACGAAGGCAATGCGTTTGGACGATTATTTAGGGGGGGTCAGATGGGAGGGGACGAGCAAGTCAGTAGCTACCACCTCATGGAATTTGCCAAACATGCTGAGATGCGTAGAAATTATTCTTCAGGCTTAAACACTTCCCATCCCCTCTAGTGACGGATACAGTCTTTTAGTTAGGGGTAGGGGGATTGGCGAGGGATCTGGGGACCGCCTATGTCCTCAGTGGGTCCAAAGCAGAGTCCTGGTAGGGGGACCAGCC
Source organism: Pinctada imbricata (assembly GCA_033119305.1). Taxonomy (NCBI): domain Eukaryota; kingdom Metazoa; phylum Mollusca; class Bivalvia; order Pterioida; family Pteriidae; genus Pinctada; species Pinctada imbricata. The sequence goes on along the minus strand of VSWD01000003.1, from coordinate 58,585,798 downwards.
TTTCATCCTTTTCGTTCGGACTCATTTTCGTGAATGAAATTGATGTTATTTACTCATATTTACTCTTTTTAGAATGAAAATTATCGTTTTACTTATGATTTGAGAAAGCTGGGGGGGGGGGGGCTACCCCCTTTGAATCCGCCACTGCCCTCCGCATTGAGGGGCAAGACACTTTGAAAGAAACCCAGGATTTAGTGAGAAAGGGGAGCGGCATTTACTGAGTTGCATATTACTGTATGATACATGTATATTTGTATATGTCTTTTTTTTTGGCGCTGTACATAGACATTCATATTAATAAAAATCATTGTAATTAGAATCGAATGTCGAGAAGATATTTGTGTTAGATATGATGTTACTCAAAATTTTGAGTTTAGGAGCGAATTGAGCATCATCCATCTTTTTTATTTCGAAACGATGACCTGCTTGTGCTCGCCTTTCTCCTCGTTTTCTCCAGTTGTATGTTACTTACTTAGTCCTTGTTATGCCTTGTGGCAAGGATATATGGATATTTGTGTATGATGATTAAGTTAACCAATATGACACTGACAAATTCAGCAGTTGAGGGGGAACATGTCCTCTTTAAAAATTGCAAAGTAAAAGTTACATGATCAAAAAGTAATCCTAAAGTACTAACATGTTTTTAAGAAAACGGAAATTTCCCTTCTATTTGCAAACGGTAAAATATAATCGTTCAATACAACTGGTAATACAGAATGAAAAGCACTACTCAAAAACTGGGCTTTTTAAGCCTTACAAGGCATCATTTTTGGTGTACTCATTGGAAAGTAGCAATATTTTACACTTACAAATTGACCAAGTCATTTTGTCTTAACAAGGGTCCCGTATGTTAAAAGTAACAGCGATTCCTTTTCATATAGGTAGATATTCACTGATCATTGAGGCATAAATCTATTGTATGGCTATTGTATCATTCAAACTTGACCAGTGTATGTTTTATGGACTTTGTGCACGATAAATATGATTAAACGTGTTATTTTCTATGTGTGCAGCGAAAACGCAAAAGCAATTATTTTTAAAAATTTCATTTTCAAACAGTACTCTAATAGTCGAACATTTTCCTTGATATTCATATATATCCATCTTAAAGCGTTTTCACGTAAAATAAAAATTTCCGTTTTCTTAACTTGCTGTTAGTGCTTTAGCTATTGCTGTTCTCAAATAGATAGTTCATTGAAACTGCTATACTGGTGCTCATTATCCATTCAAAATGACCAATGCGGAAAAATTATTTTTTTTTGGGGGGGGGGGGGGGGGGTTGGAATGAGCGGGTTCTACCTTGTACCCGCTTTGAATCGCTCGAGAAAAGACATAAATATGCGAACGGACTGTGGTGACATCTACAATTGTTCAATATTTGTAAAAAAATGCCAAATTATTCTAGAAGTTGGTGGAATAAAATTATTATTACTCGAAAAAAGTAAATCTGGAATATGCGTATAAAATGATGTAGTTTAGCTATATTTTCTTCTATCAAGTTTTTGCTCTAAAGTCACTTTTTTTAGATTGGATAACGACTATAAGGGGGAGGGGGATCAGACACTTATTTGAATTTTACTTCCAGAGTCCAAGATAGTCGAATCAATTATTTTCCAGTAACTCATGGTAATGGTGTTTTTAATTTTTTTTTCAAAGTTTACAATTTTATATCTGTTTTTTAAAAAATATAAAGTCATTAACTGTGAGCAACCATTTAACACAAATTCATGAGATAGTGAGTAGGTTTGGAAAGGGATTGTCGGGTTTTATTCCGGAAAAAATCACTATGTAAGATTTAAAATGAATGTTTATATTCGGCTACTAAAAAGTTGTACTATTTATTCTCGGGGGAGGGGACAGTCAGAAGACAATTACGTTATTGACTTCCTAAGCCTGAAGACGTATCCACAACAATGCTTTCGGATGTGTAAAAAATACTAATTATCTGTTTCTCTTTACAAATTAAAATTTTGTTTGAAAGACGAACTAGTGAAAAGGAATAAATTTACTTGTACAAAGACTATAAAACACCCAACAAAACTGCTCAAATATAATTTGAATTATCAGTTAGGCAGACAGAAATTTTCACTAAAACTTGAAAAACGTATTTTGAGAACTCCCCCAAGTCGTCGGTGTCCAGTGTCAATTGTCAGCCTAGACTTTAGGTAAAAATCTCTAATGACCGCTAGGTTATAACTGCCATTCGTGCATCGATATCACATCCTCGTGAAGGATACACAGGAAGTCTCAATACAAAATCAAGTGAGTCTGACAAATAAAGTCGAATTGACTTCCATTTAAACTTATTTTGATTGACTATGCCTTATACCATATAGGGAAAGCTTGATCAGTGTTTTCTGCCTACAGTATGAGAAATGTGTCTTCGTATGCATTCATGTTGAGTTCATATCGTTTTGTATTAAACGCCGTATAAGTTGCATACATTTTCAAATGATTTTAAGCTGAAATCTAATAACTGGAGTTTTAAAATTTTAATACCTATTGACGAAGTGATTTAGTAATGCATCTGTAATGTATCCCATTTCATATTATGTTGGGATCTGGGCCCGGCACCATAAACTAAGAATTTACTTAAGTCTAAGTTTCAATTTTCTTCAGTCTCATTATAATATTAGTGATTACTTGAAAATATTCAAAGAATTTTTCTAATTTCAAAGTAGAATAGAATGGATATATAAGTCAATATTTTCAATTGTCATTGATTTTTTATATATCGTACTTTGAGAATTTGACTTATTCAATTCTAAGTTTATGGTGCCGGGCCCTGAATACGGTTGAACCCTTCTGCCCTCAGGGTTGCTTAAAAATATGTAATAAACATCAAAGAAGTACCTATCAGTTATTCAGTCTCAAAGTCGAATAGGCAAGGCAAGATCATTAGAATTTCCATTCAAACGGTTGCAAACCTCGAAATGAATAACATTCCGAAGTGATACCAGGTGCCAGGAGAGAGTCAGCGTATCCTGATTGCATGCAACACTCGTCGCGACATTAATTCAGTTTGAGTTATATGGATATTTCAATTCATAATGGCCAATGTACAATTTCTGACTCTATTGAAGACTTTAATTCATTACATAACTACAAACGGATCAGTTTGAAAAGTTGATCTAAACTGAATGAAGTATCCGTAAGAAAATGATAAACAAATGGAGCTGGAGGTATACTCTTTTGGTTCTCTCTCTGTAAAGTAATAGCAGAGCGCTAGTGAAATTAATTTGAAAAGCAAGAAGCATCACTGATGAGAATTTAATAATCGAAACTTGTGTCTAGTGCATGAAAATTGGTTTGAAATTTTATTTCGAGAAGGTAAAGAGTTGGAACCCTTTCGCATTATTTATAACCCATGAATTTTGTTTTGCGTATGAAATTTATTTACTTTAACTGTTTTATAAGGTAGAACCGATTGATACCGAGACAGTTCTTTTATTTTTCAAATTCCTCTTAAATTAAGGTACATTTTACTGTCCTGACACTTTATCAAAGCAAACTACAAAATCACATTATTCTTAAACGGTTGAACTCCCTTATCCCTTATTACACGGACATATTACTTTTTCAAGATTTTGAATAGCCTCTCTCCGGAGCACATTATACTGTGTGTTTGAAAAACAAGAGCCCCAGGGGGCACAACGCTCACCTGATACCCATGCACGCTCTAATTGACATACTGCTATTGAATACTGATAGTGCCAGTACCGGGATTTTAGCCCACAACCTTTCTAAAAAGATTTTTGTGTGATGCAGAGAATTTTTTTTTTTCAGACAACCTTTAAAAGTACAAACAAGAAAAAATAGTCACATTTCAAAACAATAGCTTTTTTTAAGTCATATGCCCAACAAGTATAGTTCAATTATGCAACATCAAAAATAAAATCATATTGTAAAATCCCACTTTAATGCGCAGCAGAAAAAGAATAAAACAATGAAATGATTTCATAAATTAAGTTTATTTAAAACTGAACGACCATGCCTTTCATTATTGATAGCTAGCATGCCAGAAAATATAAAGCCTGACAGGCTGTGTTTGTGAAACGAGAATGCCCCCGGCGGCATCTTTGTTAGTATAAACGCCATTTTCTGTTAAGTATGTGAGAGGTCAGGGTCAGCGTAATATTGGTATCTATGGAAATATCTTGTCACAAGGAATACAAATGTAAAATATGAAAGCCCTATCACTAACCAATCAAAAGTTATGCGCAATGTTTAAGTTTTTGAAAAGTACGTCAAAGGTCAAGGTTATGGTCACGAGGTCAAAATTTTGGTATCAATGGAAAGGTATTGTCACAAGGAATACACATGTGAAATATGAAACCTCTATCACCAGCTTCCATTCAAAAGTTATGCCCAATGTTAAAGTTTTTCGGAAAACAGACAGACAAACAGACAGACGGACAGGCCAAAAACTATATGCTCCCGAATCTTTTATTCCATGGGCATAAAAAGCAAAGATTTTTCGGTTTTGCCTTTATTCATATTAAAGTATACTGAAATCTAAGAATGCTTTTGAATAGTATTGATTTCATCTCAAATACATGAAACGTACAGTTAAAATCGTTTTAATCCAATATTTATCAATTCAAGTGAATTGTGCAGAAATTGGGCCAATTTGTTTTCCAAAAAGCAGTGTACGGTGTATCAAACCTCATGATCCAGAGGAAGAGATTACTCATTCGACGTTTCTTCAAGAAATCAGTCCGTAAATTACTTCATCTAAGAGAGTCTAAGACAGAGGAAATTCGAGCAAACTTTATACATGATAACAAGTATATGCAAGTGTTCCAAGTACATGAATGATAACCATTATGAAAGTGTTCCAAGTATAATGCACACTTAATAAAAATCTATTCCGTTTGCACTGTATCTCCTGAAATGTATCGCAGTACGAAAGGGTTGTGGAGGAATTAAACGGATCAAATCTAAAGTACAGCGACTTTGTTTAAAGTTACAGTTATAGGTCAGAGACCACTAAAAGGCCGGCTCTGATTGGAGAAAAACCTGTAGGGTGAGGGGGCCTGTTATTCTAAATGTGACAGAAGATGTGATTGGCTATCAATTCTATTTTCTTTTGGTATATTGTTTGAATATGATATATATAGGTAAAAAATAAGTGCAATTAAAATGTCGATACCCGGATATTTCCCTAGCTCCCGATCCGCTAAAGGGGACGGGCGCGGGAAAATTGGGAAATTCTCTGCGGGGTACCTTGTGACGCAAATAGTGCGAAAAAGAGCAGGTCATGCTATATTTTTTAATTTAGTTTCGTATAAAGCTTGAATCAATGAACAAATCGGTATATAACATGCATGGCCAGCAATGTTAGTATAGACGTTATAAGGCATTTCGTTAACATTACAGCCTATGGAAAATGATTTGGTTGTCTCTGACCTAGAAGGTGTAACTACAGTTAATCATTTTAGCAGGGAATCCCTTCCCTTTTGACTGGTGAACCGGGCTGAATAAAAGGTGTCACCTCATTGGTCATAACTATTGAAAATTTAAAAATAGCACATAAAATCAATGAATGATTCCCTGCTGTCTGTAGAAATTGAGTTTTGAACATGATTTTCCCTTATATGTAATCAATAGATCGATTTGAAAATATATAAAAATTAGCAAATTTTCAATTCGGAAGGAGGGGTCATTAAACAAGTGAATTTTGCAGAAAAGGTATGCATGACCCCCTTTTTTCTTTCGTTTTTATACGTGCCAAAGATGACCTAGGGCAAAAATATTCCTTAAAAATCTAAAAGTGGATATCTTGACAAAATTCTTTCACTTGTAGGGTACCATGCATGAGTACCTCATATCTACAAAATGTCATGACAATCTGAAGAGTGGTTATAGAAAAGAAGCAGAAAATGTATGAAAATCACCCCCCCTTCCTTTTTACATAAGAAAAAAATTCATAAAAAATCAAAAAAATAAAATTTAAGCATAAAATACATATCAAAGCATTAAGTAAGTTAAATATGATAAATATGTAGTAAATGAGTGTGTAAAATCATACACTTATTGAGTTATTTAAAGAAATAGTGCAAAAATGTGCATTTCTGACTAAGTCCGAAAAGACGTCAAAAACGCGTCAAAAATTTGACTTCGAAGTGGAACCAAAAATAACAACACTTCTTAAGACATCTCTCTAGATCATCCTGATGCTTTCGGTTTGTCGATACATGCTTCGGTTCTGAAGAAGAAGTTTGTCAAAGGAGGGTACCCCCCGTGACCTACTTTTTGCTGTGGTGGCGCCACCTATTGACAGATCCGGACGAAAAACAACAACACTTGTAGGGGACCATGAGTACTTCATACCTACCAAGTTTCATCAAAATCCCTTCAGCCGTTCAGGAGAAGAAGTTTAAAATGTGAAAAGTTTATGACGACGACGACGACGACGACGACGACGACGACGACAGACGCCGGACGCCGGACGACGGACGACGGACGCCAGACGCAACACTATGACAATAGCTCACTTGAGCCTTTGGCTCAGGTGAGCTAAAAAATAGTTGATATTCGTTGGATGATTTTTGTACTTTTTGTGTAAAATCGGGAAAAAATTATCAGTTAATTTGGTACTTACAATGAAACTTTAATAACAAAATCAAGTTTTATACAAAGTCTCTAACCAGTTTTGTTGTATGTTAGCAAAGAAAACTTAAATAAAAATCAGATGAGTACATTTCAGCATTTCTCTGTATATTCGTTACATGCATGCTATTTTAGCAACAATTTCCAGCATTTTGTACTCTGTTTTCCTAATAAGCAAAAGTCTTGATTTTCATCACCGACCTATTTATTTTTCATCATAAATGAGCAATTGACGTGAATAGTATGGTTTTCATAATATCGTTGAAATTCCTTAGTTTAGAGATGACATGTCTTAAGTCATATAATTTGGTTCAACGATTTGACCACATCACAATTGTGCGTTCGTCGAGACCTCTGGGTAATAGGAAAAGCGGTAGGGTTGTGCGCCCAAACTTATTTCACTAGCGCCCTCTGGCTTTACTTCCAGAACCCAAATTTGTGCATTTACCTAAAAGAGAGTGCGATGTTTCGAGTTTCCTGTAGGGTCGATTCAGTAGCATGTAAACGTCTTCAAATTGAAGAACAGATAAATTGGCAACGTGGACCAGACATGCACGTTTCGGGTACTTAACCCTCATCAGTGATCCTAAATCTAAACAATGTAATATGCCAAAAAAAAGTATGAAAGATACTATGTCGAAAAAGTGTACTTAAAGACGTAGCAGGATGGTTGGGATATGATATCCAAATAAAATCTATGTTCCAAATAACATTGGAGGGATGGTCATAAGATGTTAACCTCCTTTAATTTCGATAATTATTTTGGATGAAATGACAAGTCATTATTGAAAAGTTCATGATTGAAAAAGATATGAACTAGTTACTTACATTTCATTTGAGCCGCAAGACCTTAATATAAAATTATTGTATAATTGGAAATGAATTGTGGAGAAAATTCGATAATGAAAGGAGTAGATCTCCGCATTCGAAAATTTATGTTGTCAAAATTTTTTGAAATTTCTAAAACGTTGGTCCTGTAGCAACTTATCCCGCCTATCCTTCTACGTCTTTCGATACATTTTGGGACATTACTTTCACACACTTTGGTCATATTACATGGCTTATATTGAGGATCATTTAAGAACAGATCAATTTGCAGCACGGACCAGACATGCACGTTTCGGGTACATAACACTCGTCAGTGATCCTCAATCTAAACATTGTAATATTGCCAAAGAGTGTGAAAATAATTGTTTCCAAAAATGTACCGAAAAACGTAGCAGGATGGGTGGGATATGATGCTACAGGACCCACGTTTTAGAAATGTCAAGATTTCTTAATATCAGTAATTTTCGAATGATTTGAAGAGACAGATCAACCGAAGTTGATCGAACTTAGCTATATGTGGCTTGGGGACTCCTGGTCCAAAAGCAGTGACAACTTTCACAAACTTTGGTCTTATCGCATTGTTTAGATTGAGGATCACCGACGAGGGTTAAGTACCCAAAGCATGCATGTCTGGTCCATTCTGCAAATTTATTTGTTCTTTCGAATTTGAAAACGTTTAACATACTCTTAATCACCTGAGTACACCATTATATTCTTCTTATTTAATTTCAGATTGCTTGATACGGCCTTGTAAAAATAACGGTTCTTGTGAAAATACTACTGATGGTTACATGTGTAATTGCATGGATAATTATCATGGACAATGGTGTGAAATAGAAGGTATTATTTACACGATAATAAATATATTAACAAGAAAATTAAAGTGCGAAGTTCGAAGTACATGTACGAAGTGCAAAGTTCGTCACGGTGAAAAATGTCTAGTAAAATATATGATCAGATCTTCAACAATAACCTGATGTATTTCTATTAGTATGTTAATCTGTTAAATTGATTGGAATAAGTGGGAAAATCGCATTAATAAACATCCTAACATATTAAATATATCGTATGTCTTTAGTTATTCGCAAAACTGACTGACCGACCGACAGACAGACGGGCCCAACCGATCTACCGACGGATTGACAGACCGACCCACTTCGGACAGATCGACCGACGGACAGTCTTTGAATGTTCGACATTTTTTTAACTTAACATACAATTTTTCTTTCAATATATTATAGGATGTACATCAGGAAGGTGTTTAAATGATGGATCATGTACCTTTATAAATGGGAACGTAAAATGCGATTGCAAGAACCTCTACTTCGGGAGATTTTGTGAACTTAATTATACTTCAAGTACGTATATTTACACTTTAAAGTAATTATATGGAAAAGTGTACATGAGTTAAAGAAGATCCTGACGAAAATCTCAACAGCACTAACAATAGAGCACCAACTTGAGCATCGACAGACCCCTAGCAAGCTAGAGATGGGACCAGGTGCCCGGGAGGAGCAAGCATCCCCTGTTGGCTAGCCGCACCCGCCGTCGATGATCATGCACGGAATTGAAAACATAAAAAAAAACATGAATTACACTGTCTGAGGCCATTTCCATATAGAAAGTGCTATGGCGACATGTGGCATGAAATCATACTCTTTTGTTTCAAACGCTGACCTAGAGATACAAAAGGGACAAGAAATACCACATACGTCAAATTCAAAATACTACATATAATCAACGTGATTTATCCGCAATTTGTGCATACGTTTGTCGGTCATCTGCCAACTTAGCGAATGGTAATCCTGATTAAAGGTGCATAACTTTCCAATATGTCTCGAAGAAGGCACGATGGTTGCGAATAATGACCTGCTCACTGTTAGATGACAATATAAACGAGACAGCAAACCACTGCTGCAATATAAATATATGTAAATGGATATGAAAAGACAAAAGGCATACGAAACTCACATCGGATTGTACTGCACAGGGGTGAGGTATCATCGCTTGGCCACAAACCTTTTCTCGATACAAAACCCCTGTCCTCTACAAAACAAAGGAGGGGATCTCCAACAACACCTTGTTGTACAAATCTATATTAAAAACCCAAAAGAGAGGACTCTTCCTATATAATAGCTATATAAATCTTTTGTACACGATCATGGCTTCAACTTCTAGCGATCTGCATTAGACTGGAGCATTTTTTAGGTTGAATTTTCGATTTGGATATATTCATTCATACATTCATCTTGAGATAACAAAAACAAAATTCCTATCAATTGAGCCGTGGGTTCAGCTGGATGTCACTGCTGGTGGACAAGGAGTCCCCGAGGGCACATGTAGCCAAGTTCGATCAATTTCGGTTGATCGTTTCTTCAACGCATTCTAAACTTCTGTTATCAAAATTTCTTGAAATTTCTAAAAAGTGGGTCCTGTAGCATCATATCCCACCCATCCTGCTACGTCTTTAGGTACACTTTTTCGACATAGTAACTTTCATACTTTTTGGCATATTACATTGTTTAGATTAAGGATCACTGATGAGGGTTAAGTACCCGAAACGTGCATGTCTGGTCCACGTTGCCAATTTATCTGTTCTTAAATGATGCTATTCAATTTGAAGACGTTTACATTGTAGGAAGGAAAAAAAAAAAGAGAAATCCACGATGGTGTACAAAGAGAGTGTCCTTCCCTGGGGTTTTTAATATAGATTTATAGAGGAGAGGGCTTGTATTAAGGAAAGGGTTTGTGACCAAGCGATGATACCTCTTACCTGTGTTGTACTGTACAGGATATCAAATACTTCGTCTGTTCCGTTCCAAGTATAGATTGTAAACAAAGGCATTCGGAAACCCTATTGTCTATTCTGTCTTAGTTTTGAAAGGTTGCCCTTCATATCATTTCGACACTTCGCTTTATCGCTGACCCAACAACCTATATTCCTCATTATGGACAACGTTATGTGGTGTCATGATGTGTATTTGGTATCAATAGATTCAAAAAGATTTCCATTTTTCATTTATAGACAATATGAGGGCAAAAATTTAATATCATTACCACATAACCTATGCTGAAAGGACATTCAAATGGGATGAAATTTTATGCAAAAAGTTCCATACTGCCCTATGTTTAGGGCAATATTTCACTAAGTAGCTAGATGTTCCCAAAATATTTCAATCAACTGCCTGAAAGATAATTCTTCTTCTAAAACATGGAAAAATCAGGGGGTCCTTACAGCTTCTTCTCTATGAAACCACTGACGAGCCAACTTGAACGATTTTCGGTGCGGGCAAATTCCGGTATATTCAGATTGGGCAGTCGGACGTTGCAGTGTTAATGATAACAAGAAATATTTACATGACGGTTAGGTACTTCTTTGATGTTTCTGTACATCAATATGTACATCGAGACAATCACCGAATTTGATGTTTTCATGGAGCTGTTGCGACGGGTGTTGCATGAGCTCGCTACAGCCGGCAGAGCACATGCATGAGCTCGCTACAGCCTGCAGAGCACAAATTGCATTTCGTACGCCCCTACCCTATTTTTATATATATTTACATATCCATCTGTGTTCGTTGGGCCTCTGCGTTGTGCTGTCTTGTTTGTATGGTCATCTTAAAGTGAAGGTTTCTTGTTTGAAGGATTTTGAAAGCGTCAGTATGCATCTTTATTCTTTATTTTCAAAATGTTCGACTTGTTATAGCTTCTCTATTATATAATTGTTCGCTTGTGTTTCTATTTTGTTATGACAAATTCCCCAAAGAATTATAATGTATGTCGGGCTTAAGGATCGATGAAATTACACTTATCAATAATAGTGTTCCTTTATTTTTTTATGGAATATATGTTCAGGGTGGCGCTACTTTTAATTTTGGTCATTCCGTGGCCATGCAGCAAAACTGTCGATAACACTTAGACAGAAATGGAGATAGGCTTTTGGTTTCCATATATTCTCACCAAATCTTACCTAAATGTCGTCTGAGAGGAAGGACAACGCATTACACAAGTCACTTCATAATTGTTATGATTTATAAGGTCACCTCACGAAGGGAGAGGGAGCTTATGCTATCACGCTATCGTCTGCGTCGGGGTCGGCGTCAGCACTAGTATGTTAAGATGTTTTGTTTCTTAATTAATATCAATTCTCTGTAAGGACCAAAATATTTTGGAAATACCATATCATGGATTTTTATGATTTTCTCTATAAATGGTATGTATAACGCCCTGAAAACAAAATTAAAATCTTTTTTAAAATAAATATTGCTGTTGCCATGGAAACGAGGTATGTATGTTAATAGCACTGGAACAATGGTCAAATAAGTCATCTTTGGTTATCATGCTGCAATGGAAACCATTGTTAGAGCTTATTGGTATTAACATTTTATAATCTTTAAAACCTCGTTTATTAGAAAAATTAACAATTTTCAGAAATTTCTTTCAATATGCCGAATCCTATCAAATCAAAATCAGTCAAACATTGTCATGAAATAAGGTCAAAATTAAGGCCTATCCTTGTCCAATTTTTACCATTTTAAGGCAAAAATACCACAAAATATCAGGCTGATAACACCATCACTGTTGTCAGAACAAAATAGATTTCATGTGACAAATATAATCACTGAAAAAAAATAAGTGGGACATTGTTTTGTTTTCCTACATTTTGAGGTAAAAAATGGTTGCCATGGCAACTTTTCATTTGACACATGATGACTATATCTTTTCAAATTGATTTTTAGCATGGTTTAAATAATGTATATTGCTTAAGCTTTATGTAGGGACAACAGAAGAAATTATTGTTTGTTTGAGCACTTCCAAAAGGGCAAGGGGCGGTAAGGGCCAAAATCGGCCCAATTTCAAAACTGGGACAAACATTGAACTTTGAAAATACAGGATTTATAGAGTATAAATCAATTTAAATTTTGAGAATCGGACATCCCGTTGCGATTCTACACTAATGTGAAGATAGGATGGTCAGCTATATTTTACATTGATTTTGACGTCATATGACGTTACGATCACATTGTAATGTAACGTTGTCTGTAGGTAATTTCCTGCTACATTCTAATACTATCTAGGCTAATAATTGTGTTTATATACTGTCAATATCACCATATAATACTAGTATATGTACATGGTAGGTTTCACTATAATATAATGAGGGGTGATTGGGACACCCCTTTGTTGACTTACTAGTATGGATATCTTAAGTTACATATTAATGTTATAATGATACTTTTCACCAAGGCCTTAAACAGTATGTGTATTTCCGGTAACCCAGCAGACCCTATTTTAACACCCTCCCCACTTTTCCTGCTCATTTTTTTTCTCGTCCGATTCATCCCCAGAAGACCAGCCCAGATGAAGCGGAAAAACGAAGCCTCCCTCCCCCCCCCTTTCGCACAAAAGCATTGATTCAGATTTGTTTGGCACTGATTGATGCTGTTTTCAGCTTACTTTGCATTCTGATGTTTTTGCTAATAAAAAAATGCATTTGATTTGCGAATTTAGAGGGTTATGAGTGGGATCCGATCCCCCGCTCGCCAGTTTCAAGAATTAACACAACCTTTTTGATGTACCCCTTATAAGAAAATAATAATAAAATAAATAAAATATTAAAATAAACAGATAATTCAAATATACCCATTGACATAGGACTGATCGTTGGCTATGGTACCGCTCAGTAAGACTTTTCTTGATTTTTATCTCCCTTTTTTCTATGAAAAAATTCTTTAAAACTTGTCTTCGGTCCCCTTTCTCTGAGACCCTAGATCCGCCACCGCATAATTATATAATATTACGGATGTTGTCTTTACAAAGAAAAAATTCAAAAGTATGCTAATAAAGTTTATTAAAAATCAATAATATAAACATAAAATTGTGTATCATAGCGCCACCTACAATACCTTCTAGTTCTGGACTCGCTAATTTCTGCTGTATTGCTTGCATCATTTTACAATCTAATCAAAATTTCGTAAAATACATAGATTACGAAAATAGAAAGAGCTGAATTTTAATTAGATTGGTTATATCAGTATGTTCGTTTTGCTGTTTGTAATTGAATTCCACATTAGTAGGGATATTTCCTACTTTCTAAACGCACTGATTTTATGCTGACTGAAATCATCAATATATGTTAAAATAAATCTCCACGAATTAAGATGATGATTTTTTTTTTAATGTTTTAGTGTACAAATTTCGTGGATTGCACTTTTAATGATTTAAATTAACATCATTGAAAAAAATGAAGGAAAAAATTATGAAGATACAGAATGTGCTACTGTAAATTATTTATGTACAACTAACAAGGCGTGAACAATATCGATATACATGTATGTACACAATACTCGCAGAATGTCCGTTACCGTGAAATGACGTGCTGTATCCGTTTGGACAATTTTAGTTAATATTGACAACATATTTTCTATAAAACATGTTCAATAAAATAAAAAAAAAAAAGATTTTTCACAGTCGAAAATGAGACACAGCAGATATTTTCCCCCTGAATTTGCACAAATAAGTACATCTCGTGGACGGCAAATCATACGCGATGGTGTCTAAACTGTCTATTTTACATGGCCTTCATTTCTCAATTAGATATGAAATAAATATTTTTTTAACGGAGGGTTGTATTTCACATCTTCATGTAACATAATAGTTTATTAGGTTGATTGTTGTGTGTACTGGAGGGAAGGGGGGGGTGTTTAGGTTTCTCCTTTTTTTTCTTGTTCGTTTGTTCAGGGTTTTTTTATTAATATTTTAATTCGTTGATTCTGGCTCAAAGTTTTACATATTTTATAAATGCCGACTGTTACCTTTTAGTTACTCTTTCATTTCCATTCAATATTACATTATATTATAATATGAAATGATCACTTTGACTTTAAATTTTTTCGCAAAATACAAACAAAATCAAAGCCGCGAACATATATGACGTCATATATTCAGTATGACGTCATTCTGTCGTCCTGAATATCCGTAACGTTACGAGGATAATAAGCATTTGAAAGACATTTTGTCTGTATCATTTGATTTCGTGCATGTGGGAATAAATAATAAATATCATCAATAACAACAGAACAAAATCTACTGAATTGTATCGATTTTACTCAAATAATTCTTGAATTATAGAAGTTAAAAGGTGTTTTTCTGTTTCCAAAACGACCCGCTCGCATTGTAACAATCATTGATTTCCTTCCGTTTTCTATGTGGCCACATGAAAACAACAGATTCATACTTTCACAGCATTTACAAAATACTTATACGGATATACAGAAAAAGTATGAACTTGTTGTTTTGATGTGGCCAAGTCTAATTTTGCTATCAAATGTGAAAATATATTGATTTTTTGTTCATTTCCGGTTTCATGGGTGATTTCAAAGGGTGATAACCCTAACGAAAAAAATGAAATTAAACATTTTTCATGTTGAATCTATTTAAGACAAGCTTCCTTTTACCAATTTTAGTATCAATTTCAATGTTTTTAAATCTTCGGCATTAGCAATAATTTTGGGCCTAGAAACCCCCTCACCGCCCCTTGCTCTTTGTCAAGAACATTGACTCTAAGTTCAAGGTCAATTCAAAATATAGGTTCCAATTTCAATAAAATTTGCATTTTTGTTGTTATTTATTGTTGCTAATCTTAGGCTTAACTATCATATATTTGTATCAAGAATACTTCTACCAGGACCGATAGGTGGAAAATCATTACATTTTTAGTTCAAAACATTTCTCCTAAAAAAGTAAGCCCTAGACAAAAATCATGATAATCTCACATTTTTATATGTATGCATGAAATACTAGATATAAATCAAGGATGTCATTGATATTGAGATTTTTGTAACTTAAGAATTTTGCCAAATTTTGTGAATTGCATTCAAGATGACCTTGACATTAGGTCCTGTGAACTTGAAAAATCTTAAGGTGTTCTTTTAAATCAATAATGCTCTTTTTTTATGCACTGATAAAAAATTCTTAAGAATATATAACAGGCAGATAAAATTTACCAGTAAATTACTCTATGTATAATGGCACTGAACAGAATGTCACCATGTTAACCATTTTTCATACCCTTTTGAATAAAATTGTGAAGAGGTCCCACTCAAATTTTAACATTTTCTTAAAGATCTAGGATTAAACTTAAAAGATAATTAGCAGTAGAAATTAAGTTAGCCTGAAATTTCAAATTATTTGCCCTAAAAATTGAGCAAAATCATGTTAAATTAGAAGCTTTTTCGGTCTTAATAGGGCCTCTTCACTGTTATGTAGGTTTTTGCCTACATTTTGAGCATACTCACAAAAAGAAAAGTGGGTGGAAGCATACTTCTTGTGTAGTATTTATACAATGAAAGATATAAAGAACGAAATTGAGGAAATTTCAGTTGACCATAACAGCTGTTACCATTGAGACTTGTAAAAATGCCATGTTATAAGTATTCAACTGATACGTAAAATTTCAAACATGGTTTCCATGGCAACGAAAACTTAATTTGTAAAAAGGAAGTTTTTTTTTGTCTCAGAACATCATATACACCTTCCATACAAAAAACTCCAAAATTGGAGACATGCTATTTCCACGTGCTATTGCAATTATTTTGGTCCTTACAGAGAATGGCTATTAAGGCATGTCATTTCTGAAAGAAGGAATTTCAACGATTTTATGATAACCATATGAAAGTTTAGTATTTATGTCACTTAACCATTTAATGAAGGAAAATTAATAGGTCCGTTATAAAAATAAAGATTTATGCTTATTTGAAAACTGGGTAAGAAATGCCGAAATTTGTTGCTAAAAATAGCAAATTCGTTAAGAAAATACAGAAAATGCTGAAATGCACTCATTTGATTTTTATTTTACTTTTTTTGTTGTTTTACAATAAAATAGGTTAGAAACTTAGTATAAAAGTAGAATTTGATAAAGTGCTACCTTAGGTACCAACTTCACCGATAATTTAAAATTTTCTAGATTTTACACAAAAATAACGAAAATAATCCAAGTTAAGGTCAAAATTTCAGAGAAACCGAATTTCAACGATTTTCCCATACACACAGTAACACGTGCTCCTAGGACAGACTTTTCAAATATATTAAGAAAAAGTATATGTCAGTGTTCAAATAAGAGAGAACACATGCTCACAAATAGTGTCATTTTGTGGTTTTCTTGAAAAAATGTCAGAGCTGAAAATTTGCCTTATTTTGTGTGGAATTTAAACAATTTATAATTTTTCGGTATTCAACTGCCATACCTTACAAAAAAGCTTAAATCAATAATATTCCATACGTAAAACAAAATCCATGGGTAATTACTAACGTAAAAGAAATCCGAACAGTTAAAAAAAGTACCTCCACGTCAATTTTTACAGAAAGAAGGGAGGAGATCTCCAACAAGACCCCGTTGCAGCATCAACAGCAAAACACCCGATGTAAAAACACAAAAGACGAGTACAGCGCGAGACGGAAAAGAGACACACGACATGCAAACATCAAACACAAAAGACTACGTATAAACCGACGAGACCAATGGGCAACCGGTGCCGACTTTGGACGGCCATTTGTCATGCAAGTAGCAAATGGTGTGGTTATCCTGGATTACGTGAAATTAACAGAAACTACCGCGAAGCATTTACTTACGCATACTTGATTCATTTTAGATCAAATTTTCAAACTTGGCCGCTTTAATGTGTCTTATGAATTAAAGTCTTAAAAAGAGTAAGAAATAATACATTGGCAATAATAAATTGAAATATCTATAGTAGTAAAGCTCAATGAGTGCTAGAACAGCAGATTCGCAAGAATAGTTCAAAATCGTGACCAATGACACACCTTAAGTGCTAGGAAGTTAAAACTTGCACAAATGACGCGTCTTTATGACTAGATCACAAATCTACGTTCAAATATAGGTCATGACCTATATTTTCCGCTTGAGTTCACATGTTAGGAAGATTTGGTTATCAATGTTAAGGTGATATCACACGTTTCGTGTTATACAACACTTATTTTCAGAAAAAGAGCATAATTCTTTTTTCCTAATTAAATTCAGATGTAAGGGACAATATAAGGAGGTCACCATCCATAATTTTGAGATTTTGAAATTGATCAGACTTTTTAGCCATCCATTGATTGTAATGGAAATGCTCATTTTTTGGCTATATTTTTTTTTCAGTCCAAGATTTTCAAATGAAACTTCACATATGATTCCCTCATCATATTGTGCAAATTCGTATAGAAAGAAATCATTCAATGACCACGTCATATGTTGCAAAATCTGACTGAATGTGTAAATTATCATGTAAAATATGAAAAGTGCAATTCGAGTTATCTTTCTTTACCATGTGACCAACGACAAAAGCATCCGAATTTATATTATCATCTTTTTGAAATATCACAGCAGTGTTCCTTCACTCACAAAGATGTCAATATGTAAATAAATAGAGCCGAATAAAGATTTTGTGTGATAACACGACGGTATGTGCACATGTGTAATGATATTACATGTACCATATGAGTAACTATATTATAAGTTTCTCTACATTCAAACACTTTACTGACACCTGACTTATTTCTGAATAGATACGACATATGTATGTAGGTTAAAAAAAAGTCTTAACAAAATTTTCAAATAGGTTCAATTTCAGCAAAAATTTGACTATTGTTGGTCACTCTAGGCTTACCTTTACTTTCCAAAGAAAAAAAAAACATTCCAATTTACATACGAATAACAATCTGAATAGCGCTCAGGGTCGAACCGCGGTCTTCCCGTATGGTGGGCAAGAGCTCTACCTCTGAGCTATTGGATTGCATTGCCGATTTAGTGATTATAACAAAGCCAGAACATCAAGAAATTTTAAGTTACGAAAATCGGAAGTTTTCAGCGTGGAGATTTCTTAAAAATTCTCGTCTAAGGGAGGCTACTGAAACGCGTGTGATATCTCGTTAAGAAGATTTATTTCTTTATTATATGTGCTAGGGAATTAAAACTTGCACAGACGATGCGTCTTTATAAATCTACGTACAAATGTAGGTCATGACCTATATTTTCCGCTGTAGTGCACATGTTAGGAAGATTTGGGTATCAATGTTAAGAAGTTTTATTTCTTTATTATAAGTGCTAGGGAGGCCAAACTTGCACAGATGATGCGTCTTTGTGAGAAGATCAAAAAATATATGTTCAAATGTAGGTCATGAACTATATTTTTTTGCTTGAGTGCACATGTCAGGAAGATTTGGGTATCAATATTAAGAAGTTTAATTTCTTTAATATAAGTGCTAGGGAGGTCAAACTTGCACAGGTGATGTGTCTTCATGAGTAGATCACAAATCTATGATCAAATTTAGATCATGATCTATATTTTCCGCTTGAGTGCACATGTTAGGGAGATTTGGGTATCAATAGAGTACACCCATTCATGCAGAATTTGAGTCAATAAATGAAACACTCTAATTCCCTTTTCTATTTTGTTTTTGTGTGGTAGCATGTTTGTTTGTTCTCAGTAGGACAGGTTTTCAAAATTGTGTAATCTTTGACTTCTTTCTGTTTGCTGCCATGATAAAATGCTGCAATGAGGTGAGCTTTGTAATCTATGTTTTGATCTTTTGAGTTTTGTATATCAACAAACCTTGAGAAATCTTGAGAAGTGGTACCGTATATCGGGAATTTTTCGCGTGTGTCTAATTTTTGCTAAGTACGCGAGCATCATCAAATCGCGAAAAATGAACGTAGCGAAAAAAAGACACAGATCTTCACCCTTGATATGGTGATAGATTCGCCAAAATTAGACTCAGCGAAGAAAAAACACATCTTCCTAGGGTCAGTTTCGCGAAATTTACTCGACGCGAAAATTACCCGATATACGGTTGTACACGTTGATCCCGAAAAATTTTCGAGATGTTTAGAATGCAAAAACCATTTTTTCATCTATGAGATTTTTATGAATCTTCTTTTAGGGGAGGTGTTTTTATAACAGGATAAATCAAAATTTATTCTGTTCAAATGAGGAAATAGTATAAGTCTGTTTTATAGGATTCACCTAGTGCTTCTCCCAAGATAGATTTAAGTTGAACTACTGGAATGAGTTAAAGAAGATCCTGACGATAATCTCAACAGCACTCACTATAGAGCACCAAACTGAGCATCGACGGACCCCTAACAAGCTAGAGGTGGGACCAGGTGAACAGGAGTAAGCATCCCCTGTTGACTAGCTGCACCTGCCGTCGATGTTCATGCAGGAAAATAAAAACAAGATATAAAATACATGCATTGCACTGTCTGAGATTATATCTATAAAGAAAGTACTATGGCGACCATGTCAGGGAAAATATTCAAAACACTTACTGTCAAACCCCTCGCGGGAACTTTTGTACAAGCTCCACACGGCAAAGGGCATACGTGTGACACAAATGAGTAAAAGAAGATCCTGACGATAATCTCAACAACACTCACAATAGAGCACCAACTTGAGCAACGACGGACCCCTAGCAAGCTAGAGGTGGGACCAGGTGCCCGGGAGGAGTAAACATCCCCTGTTGGCTAGCCGCATTCGCCGTCGATGTTCATGGAATAAATGAAAGAATGTGATAGTTCATGTCTGCCACAATTGTGTGCTATATCATGTAAATCGTCGAGGGTTTGATGGACTCTAAATAGTTTTCTAAGTTTTCTGTAACGTCTTTTCCCGTATGAACTATGTCTTCGTGAAACGTCGGGGCGGATTGAAAAGACATTCAAATTTGAAGAGGTAAAGGTAGTTGAAGAGCAAAAGGATAAGCAATCCAGATGACCATAGAGAGAAGGTATATCAATGAATTAGTGTAAAATGTCAAAGGTCCAAAAGTTTTCTATACGTTCCGTTAAAAGGTTTTTGGATTTTTTACCATTTCATTAACTTTTTCCATTTACATCTGATACAGCTTTTTATACATTTAATTTCTATCATCGTTTGTTTATTATCTTCTATGTTCTAAATACTAGTAAATGTAGTAAATGGAATAGAACATTTCACAAAAAGAAGTAGATCTTACAGTTTCTATTTATTCATTTTACAATTTTTTATTCTGCAGACTTAAATTACATCGGCTGTTTAAAAAACAATCGGGATAGGATTCTTGACAATGCAAATTTCTACAACCCGGATACCAATACCCCTCATGAATGTGCAAGGCAGTGTGCCTCCGTAGGAAAACGTTACATAGGATTAGAGGTAAATTGATAAATTGGTAAGATATTCCTTTTGGGTTTCTTACTTTTAGTTACACAACGATTTCAATCAATTCACCGAAAACTTGATGAGCAAGTCAAGAATCGGTTCAAAGTAAATAGCTGAATAATACATATAGTAGAGCGACCATTTTAAAAAAGAAGCTTAGTTTTCGAGTTTAATCAACACACCTAACACAGGCCTGAATTTGGTCTGAACTTTTTGCTGAATACCCCTGCTTTCAAATAGAGCTGTCGTAAAGAATATGCCACGGTCAGATTTTGTTTAAATTGGGTAAAAAGCGATAAAATCGTGAAAAATTAAAACGAAATATTTATCGTTTATATCCTTGGTATTCCTATATTTTGTTCTTTTTTGTGTAGAAAGTCGTTGCAATCAATGCATTAGATATGTGCACATGTTATATAATTGTTTTGGAGGAAGAATATTTTCTCCTCTCTCAAAAAATTGCAGTTTTATGCAAATTTCTATGAAATATGAAGAATCCGTGTTAATATTTTCTCTAAAGCACAGAGACTAAATTTTTGTCTCGAAACATATCGACAAATATATGTTTATTATTTCCAATGCTTTTTATTGATAATTTTTCTAAGGGGCTATAAATAAATGTAAAAACCTAAAGCGTATATACTTTTGGTTTAAGTGGCATTTCACAAATTAGTTTCCGTAGATGAAGATTCGGTCGACCACGTGTTACAGTTTCTATCAAATCGTACCTATCAATCGGTATACATACATATGTTTGATAAAAGTAAAATACAGAAATGGGAATTACATCATACTGTTTAAAAATTAATGAAAAATACTTCTTTTTAATATGTCGTGGTAAGACCGTGTATGGAAACCCATTCCTGACAAGATGAAATGAAAATACGCTAATTGAAGAAAAATGCATTAAGTTCATATAAAATAATGAAAAGTATATTTTGACGTTTATTTCAGTACCACAGAGATGTGAATATACATGTAAAGTACATTGGTCAGAGTTTGAGCTCTTCGTTATCTGTGTTTTAAACATAACGATATGCCTTGTGTAAACGTTGTACAATTTATCCCTTTTAGCATCCGCACTTACTCTTCGTTCAGATTTGTAACTGTTACAAAATCAAGTGGATGCTTTTCAAGATATACTGAGTCAGAAAACCCCTTTGATGTCTCCGTGAGATCCGATGGAAAGTCCTCAAGGGTCACGGGGGGGGGGGGGGCTTTAATTCCTAATGCTGTACATAAGCACAAACACCACATTGTCATATGTAATATTGGTAAACTAATTGGGCAGTTCCTACTTACGTCTACAATACATCAAATAAAAGGCTATATCACGAAAAATTCGCCGCAACAGGAGCCTATAATGTTGGCGCGTCAATGGCCGTATTTCCCAAAGAGCTCCGAACAAAGAAATAAAATTGAAAAAGTGTGAAATGTATGACGCAAAGAATAGTCGATGAAATGTGAAGAAACTATTCCAACAGCATAGTAAAATCAAACTTTTATAACGACGAGACTGATATATTGACAGCTCAGCGTGAGACCTCAGAGAATAGAGCACCCTTTATTGTGTGGTCATTTCTATTTTAATATTGCTAAAGATTTGCTTCTCGGTTGGTAGTTTTATGTGAACCTCTTTAATTCTTGTAAATGTGGTTGTTTGATGTTTACTCTTTGTTTGTATCTTTTCCGGTTCATTTATATAGAAACAATTGCAGAGAAATTAAAAAAAATGGCCCATTGTAGACAAGGATGAAGCATGAAAAACAATAAACAGACAGTAAAAAAACCAAACTCAACAAAAACATACAATACTGTTGATATGGCCATCAACGATCAACCAATCAGAAACTAGAGAACCAAAACTATAAATCAGAGGCTATCCCCCTTATCATCTATTGTCGTAGCAAATTAACCTGACGGGGCGGAGCTAATTCAATCAAGCAATTGAGACGAATTGATACAATTTTAGGGTAGATAGATTATGAATTGCACATCGTAATTAGAGTAAATACTCATTACCTGTAATTTTATATGGCTTTTATCACCTGGTCAGAAGTAAACTCTTCCCGGTCAGGTCAGTTTGCTACGACAATACCTGTAGAACGATACCTTTAAGATACGTTTTAGCGACAACTGTTGTCATAAGGTAAACAGAGAAAGACAATGTCATGATTGCCTGAATGTGATGGGGTCGTATAGGCAGCTACGCTACTTACTTGTGGAACTAAAATGCATTGCATGATTCCATGTTTTGTTGATCATAAAATCTTTGTTATACTTAATTATTTCTAATATTCGGCTGACAAAATGTGTCCATATCACAATGTTTGAAATTACCAGAACATAGATAGTACATAAAAAAATATTTTTCAAAATTGTTGATGTAAATTTGTCGTCTTCTTTGAAATAAAGCGATACTTTTCATTCATTATTATATGTTTAAACTTAATTTAGCCGAAATTATTTAGTTTTACTCCGTATTATCGAGAAAACATCTCCTAGTTTATATTACAGTGAATCGCTAATAACAAAGTTGGGGGGTGGGGCACTTTATTTGCCTGGTACTCCTAAGTTTTTCAATCGATCTCTATCAAACTTTCCAAAAAAAAATTCACATATCAAAATATCGTTTCTGTATGTTAGTTTTTATCTTCGAATTAACATTCTCAATATTGCAGTGAAGGAATTGAAAATTTCAATTTTACCAATTTATCTTAGATTTTGAGCTCATTCATCCATGAAGTTGAAATTAGAAAATTCAATTTGTTCCAAAAATTTTCTTTTGACTTCAATTAGCATATTGACTTTGATTTCGGTCAGTTTGACATTTTATTTATTGAAGGATGGTAATTTTTGTTAAAATATCTATAATTTTGAATTTTACTAATTTTCCGCTTTTATCTGAATTTACAGTAATTCTGACTATACGAATTTTTTACGACAGGTCAAATCTGATGTCCCATGTTATATTCTTTCGTTTAATATAAAAATTAGCCCTGTGTTAGGTGGGTTGATTAAAATTTCAAATTTAGCGACTTGGTTGCTTTACTAATATAAAAATGTGTCCAATGATGATCAGATTGAACATTCAAATTGCCTTTATACATGTTAAACTTGAACTCAGTTCTTTAACATGATTATACACATTGGATTGTGTTTGTTTTAAAATTCTTCGTGATAGATTAACTTCTAGATTTCGACAATAATTTCCTGCATCGTTGCAGCCGTATTCGCCAATGCTCGAGAGTGTATATAAAAAAATACATAACTTGTTTCATAACTACAGTATGAATAGGACATCGATATCATCTGAGACCCTCTATAAATTATTCATCTAGAAAAAGAAGACCTAGCTGCTTTTTAAAGGTCTGATGATTTTTTGAAATAGCTTATGTTTGTTTTGTATGTTAACTTTCTATAAGATCTTAGCTCCCACATTATGAATTTACACATTTTCTCCTTGTTAATTAGCACAGCAACCAGTGTTTTTGTGGTAACCAGCTTCATCAAAATATTTCTGTTTCGAACGGGCAATGTAACAAGACGTGTGATGGGAACAGTAAAATTTACTGTGGCGGCTGGTGGAAGTCATCTGTTTATGAAATAACTGGTAAGTGTTTTATCTGTCCATATAATATTGTTAAACTTTAACGGTATTGCTAAATGTAGAATAAAAAGTCCAAACATTGAAATGTTTACACAGGTCAGCAAATATTTCTATCGATATAAGAACTGCTGTCAATATTACAAAGAAGACGTCACTTCATTGATGACGTTATCAACACTTTCAAATGTTAAACGTGGGTCCTGTAGCATCATATCCCACCCATTCTACTACGTCATTCGGTACGTTTTTGGACATAATAATTTTCACGCTTTTTGGCCATATTACATTTAGACTGAGGATCACTGACGAGGGTTAAGTATTCGTTACATGTATGTCTGGTCTATGCTGCAAATTTAATTGTTCTTAAATGATGCTATTGAATTTGAAGACGTTTAAAAATTGTAAAGACAAAAGTGAATATGAACAAACTTCAAAAGTTCATTCTCAAAATGTCAAAGCAAGGTATAACAAAACAATGGCATACCAAACCGCCCATCGTCTTCTTAATTACCATCTTTGAATTCAGTTCGCATCCATTTCATAGTACTTCACCTATTTCTAGTTTGGCAACTTTTATAGGTCTTCAAATATTCATTATGTGGAATACCTCTTCGGTATCCAAGTACTACAGGTGGAGGATAAGTGGTTACATATTTTTCAGGGTTTTTTTGCTAATAAAATTTGTAATTAATAGAATATTTGATTGAAACTTTGGATGGACAATGGTGCACCCTTAGCACACTGGATTATATACAATTTTCTCTGAAAATGTGATTACTGTATATATATATATATATATATAGTGTCTAAAAGTGCAACTGAAATTGGACACATTTTGCAAAGGCTGTAGTACCAGTTACCGCCTATTTGGCTCCTATTTTTGAAAAACAGGAATAATGTGTTCCACTGCTTCAACAGTAATGAAAGTTATCTTTACATCATAGTATGTTGCCTTTTTTATAAAAATTCCGAAAGCACATGACCACAATGATAGATTTAATACCCCTATCCTTTCCCCAACCCCATAATTAATTTCAATATCATCAATATTATATTAACATTTTAACAAATCTAGCGACCGGATACGATTATTTTTCTATGACCAGGAAAATATATGTGTAAAAGACTGCTGACAAACTTGCGTGTCATTATTTCAATCCTAGTCCCTTTAAAGTACAGTAGGCGGTAAGTGGTACTGGGCGGCCATTTTACCTCGACCTGTACTAAAGGCAAAAGAATCGTTGAAATGGGGATACGGAGCAATGGTTTTTTGTATTTCTTAACGTATCATGTAGCAATGGAAACGTCGCACCATACCGGTAGTTGGCGATGTATCACTAGTATTGTATTTTGTTTAAGAAATAACAAATATGATTTCGATAATTTTGCCCGTAATGCTTGCTCTAGGAAACAAACGCAGTCTACTCCACATATCATGAACTCTAAGGAAATAAACATGGCTAATAAGAAATGCAAACTTCCTTTGTATTCTTTGTAGTTCTACATTGCCTTTATGAAAATATGAAATTGTATGCATTGAATTCTTACTTGAATTGAACATTTGAACATTGAACATACAGTACTGAAGTTATTAACCGAATCAAGCCATCAAAGAAGTCTAGTGGGGCACTATAGACGGATCATGTATTTGCCGCATGAAGATATTATTAAATCTTTCTTTCAGTAATAGCGCAGTAAATACTATTTATCGAGGACAAAGTCCTCTACAAGATAAGAAAAGTCCGTAAAATTTACCATACCTGTGCACTAATGGACTCGATTTGTGTCTGTCAAAACTAGAATGCCCTTAAAATACACTCTTATTGATAGATTCCATCATTCAAAATGAACTTTGGTGGTATTCGACGTAAGGGAACATAATAACTAAGTTGTCAGTATCTTCCCAGATTCTTTAGAAGGGAAATAAGCATAGACATCTTCGAAAGTTGTGATTATTTTGCCATATTCTATGGAAGTCGTCATCTTGTATCGAAGGACTCACGCGCGATATTCTTTGGAGATTTACACATTTTTAAATAAAATTAATATGATAAATCCATAAAAATTGAATGATTGAAAACATTAATATTATATCAGAATATATATCTAGAATTACTCATTTGTAAACAAAAATCTTTATTTGATATGAATGACGTAATTTGTAACGTAAGTGCACGAGAAGTTTTGTGAACTGCTCTTCAACCAAACGAAAATCCAAAGGAAAATGCTTCTTTTAACGCAGATTAAAACATTCGATAAAACATTTCATCATCGTAAGATCATAATGACATTGTAATTGCTTAATCGACACAAAAGCCGCAGTGCTACACATGTACATAGCACGTAACAAATCGATTTCAAGCGAAACTACAATATGGAAAATCTACCTCAACACAAACGCCATAAGATTGCACGGTGAAGATGAATGACAAAAGTAGATT
Source organism: Pinctada imbricata (assembly GCA_033119305.1). Taxonomy (NCBI): domain Eukaryota; kingdom Metazoa; phylum Mollusca; class Bivalvia; order Pterioida; family Pteriidae; genus Pinctada; species Pinctada imbricata. The sequence goes on along the minus strand of VSWD01000003.1, from coordinate 58,559,105 downwards.
AAACCTCAACCTTTCTTGTGAATAAGTCTGATCCACTAATACCCGAAATCGTACATCTCAAACAGTTAAGAATGGTTGTGAGTGAAAACCAACAATTAATCCTCGAACTTCGTCTGGCATGGTGCGTCATCGACTACGTCACATTGTAAATCTCGGTCAATCGCACAGCACTGCACACGTATAATAGTTTGTCTATGTAGTGCACATGTGCAATTATAGACAATGGGGAATCAAAAAAGTACGGATCTATAGAGGAGATGTGGTGTTTGGATGGGGAAGGGGCGATCTATTACTAATGAGAAGGTGGAGATTTTGCTGGCTCTATTATGTACATCTCTGTATCTCAAAACATTGATTGAAATGGGTATAATTATATATTTCAGGGTGTATATATATTATTATTATTCATCGTTACTCGTTTCGGAAGGTATCGAGGGGTGGGGGTCAGGAACCAGCAACCTACTTCATCAGCACTTTGTTGATGATTTTTTTTTATCAAATCTCCTTTATCATGATCATTTTATGCAAAGGCCACATCCTGACGTATGTTTCAGACACTGACCAAGCAACTGACATCATATTTTCAAAAAAAAAACCGGTGAACAATTGTAATGGATAATCAAAATAGGAATTTTTTAGCGCTCAATTATCGTGGTGACAATTCATAGGTTCATCACCATGATCACTAGCCAGTGATGTTAAAAATCAGTCCAACATGCATCTATAAAATAGACCGTCGGCCAAGTGTTTTTAAATCTGTAACGCCATGATTGGGCTATCTCAGTGACATTGTTACAGATAAGGAATAGTTAATGTTAACAGCTCTCACGTTCACAGTGTAGGAACGCCACTGTTTCCATTCCGGATTTAGATGATTACCGAAGCGAGACACATTTGTACAACGATGTCTCTGTTTTAAGCCCCCGTTCCACTGCAATCCCGCTGTACCTACGTTCATTCCCGACCTCGAAAATTGCCAGGTCGGGAGAGAACGGCTCTTAGTCGTATCTTGGTCTGGTACAGCGTGTGTTGGTCCAAAATCGATCGGTATTAGAGCGGGCACGCTTTAGAGGTCGGGAAAAGTTTCCCGTATTCTTTCAACCGGTTGAAAAAGTACGGGAAACTTTCCCGCTCTCTTTTTGGTCGTGAAATAGTCGGCGCTTGGTCGGGATAGTCGGGGGTACAGCCTAGGTTAATCGTGTCCTGGTCGGGAAAGAGCGTGGCTTGAGCGTGGTCTGATCGGCATTTAACTTAACCCCGCTCTCTTCACGCATACGATACGCTTTAATTACGCCCTGTTCCCGATCTTTACCCGTCTATTGTACGCTCTTACCACGATCTATCCACTACAGATTCAATGTTTGCTGATCTTGCTAAGACCTTTTCATGACCATCTTGCGACCTATTCACGCTCTATATGACCAAGGTACGACCAAACGACGCTTCAAATAGGATCTGTGCATATTTCATTCATTTTTTCGCACTGATATTGATTTGTTCAAAATACTTATTATCAAAATGTCGCGGTGACGATTCTTGGCTATCCAATGCCATTTATTAAGTAAATTTTTTTTTTAATTTTGATTGCGACACTTTTGGGTAAGACTTGATCAAAACGAGAAATATAGGCTTCTTCTTGGCCGATAGGATAATTGGATGACAAATGAGATCAGTTTATGTCAGAATTTATGTTTTGAGCGGGAATGCGTCGGGACAGTCGGTAATAGATCGGGATTGCATCGGGAATAGATCGGGTTTTGGTCGGGAATAGATCGGAGTTGGATCGGATAGAACGGGACTTGGTCGGCAATATGATCGTGAGTAGAGCGGGTAAAGCGTGAGTAAGTCCGCGATGAAACGTGAATCGGTCATAAATGGATCAGGAATCGGTCGGGAATAGAGCGTGATGTTAAGAAAAAAATGAAGAGGTCGGGAAAGTTTTACCCGCTGTTGTGAAAATTGCGGTCGGGAATGGTCGCAGGTACAGCGGGATTGCAGTGGAACGGTGGCTATACTGTTATGGTAAATTCCATCGTCTTTACTTAGTGTCTTGTGATTTATTTACTCTGATCACTTTTTCATATCACAAATATAATCAGATTGTCTTTAATATAGGCTTAGATCTAGCTAAGACGATGACGGGAACTTGAAATCAGTCTTTCTTTTTTCGATTTTGGATAAGGTGACCCTCTTTATAACATGAAATTAAGACGAAATATGCCATTGTTCACTAATGTTTAGTAGTCATATGATACTGTATTCCCTTTAAAGTCAACAGAACATGCGTTGCAAGATATGTGCATTTTCTGGGGTCTTTTATCGACTTTTCAGTTAACAAGATGTAATTCTTCCACTGTACGCTTTTAGGCATGTCATTTGAACATTTTTTAGTGATTTCTAAAAAAAATTGATTGGGTTATAACTCTTAAACTTTAAGGGTAGGGCTTTGATATTTCACGTAAAGATACCTTTTTATGAGACCTTTAATCTGGGACCATGACCTTAGACCGAGTTACTTCGACCTTTGACTTTGACTAACTTTACAAAATCTTTAACCTGCGTGATATCTCGTCAATTATAAGGAGTATAGCTTTGATATTTCACATGTAGATACCTTGTGAAAACACCTCTCATTTGCTCTATGATCTAGTAGCATTGACCTTGGACTTTCATCCACTTTTCAAAAAAAAACCTTTATTCTGGAGTACTTCTCTTCAACAGTAAGGGGTAGAGCATGGATACATTGTGACGGAACCTTTCATTTGAGAACACGTCCTTTGACCTAGTAACATTGACCTTGACCTTTTATTCATTTTTTTTCACTTGGGTTATATCTTTTCAACTGTAAGGTGTAGGGCTTTGATATTTCACTTTTTGTTATCTTGCAAGAAACCTTTTCACTTACGATCATGAACTATTTACCTAATGACCTTGAACCTGGACTGGGACCTTTTTCTTAGAAACTTTAATCTGTGCTATTTTGATTCAACAACAAGGGATAGGGTTTTGCTATTTTATGGGTAGATTCCTGATGACAATGGTTTTGTTTTATTTGATACCTTAAGCTTTACATTTGATCTATTGACTTTGACAGAGACGTCGGTCTTTTTTCCAAAAGCTTGGCTTTATGGTTAAAACAATTACTACAGTTGTGATAGGGTTTGGATATTTCATATATTAATTTATCATGACAAGGCATTTCTTTGAAGCCGTGACTTTAGACCTTGACCTTGGACATTGACCTATTTTTTTCAAAAGTTTAATTTAGGCTATAACTTTTCAATTATAATGGGTAGGTTTTGATATTTCCAGATTACTTATGATAGAACCTTTCTTTTGTGACCTTGACGTTTGACTTATTGACCTTGATCTTGGACTTAGACATACTTTTTAAAAATATAACCTTTATGGCTTAAAAAATTAGCATTTATTTGCATTATGTTTAAGGTACCATGCAAATGGAAGACCTTGCCTATAAACAAAAGATTGCAAACGAAAACAAAAGCATGGAAACATATCGATGTTATTTTGCAACAAAGAGACGACACGCTTTTCTGAAGTAATCGACCACACGTACAATATATCTATCAGTACAGCTGTATCGATTAGTATCGTTACTTTCTTCGAAATCGTAAGATTAATCAAATCCTGCTACTTCGTCTAAATCATCCATCTATAAATTAGGGCTGTCACGGTTAACCGAAAATTCAGAAAGCATCAGGATGATCTAGAGAGATGTCTTAAGAAGTGTTCTTATTTTTGGTTCCATTCCGAAGTCAAATTTTGACGCGTTTTTGACGTCTTTTCGGACTGTCAGAAATGCACATTTTTTAACTGTTTCTTTGAATAACTCTATAAATGTGTGGTTTTATGCCCTCATTTAGTGCATGTTTGTCGTATTTAAGTTACTATTTGCTTTGATATACATTACATGCTATAATCTTCAATTTTGACCATAAAATGGTTTTTTTCCATTTTCGTTTTAGCTCACCTGAGCGAAGCTCAAGTGAGCTATTGTCATAGCGCGCCGTCCGTCGTCCGTCCGTCGTCCGTCCGTCGTCGTCGTCGTCGTCCGTCTGGCGTAAACTTTTAACATTTTCGACATCTCCTCTGCAACCGCTGCACAGAATTTCACGAAACTTCACAGGAAGCAAGTACTCAATGCCCTCTACCAAGTTTGTGTTTATTGAGCCGATCTGGAATCCAAGATGGCCGCCACAGGCTCTGATTGGCTGACACATTTTCGCCTTCTCCTCTGAAACCACTTCACAGAATATCTCGAAACTTTACAGGAAGGAAGTACTCAGGTCCTCTACCAAGTTAGTGTTTTTCTTGCCGATCAGACAACAAATATAGCCGCCGAGTGCTCTGATTGGCTGACACATTTTCGACATCTCCTCTGCAACCGCTGCACAGAATTTCATGAAACTTTACAGGAAGGAAGTAATTAAGGTCTTCTACCAAGTTTGTGTTTTTTGTGCCGATCGGTCAACAAATATGGCCGCCGAGTGCTCTGATTGGCTGACACATTTTCGAAATCTCCTCTGCAACCGCTGTACAGAATTTCATGAAACTTTACAGGAAGGAAGTACTCAATGTCCTCTACCAAGTTTGTGTTTTTCGTGCCGATCGTTCAACAAATATGGCTGCCAAGGGCTCTGATTGGCCGATACATTTTCGACATCTCCTCTGCAACCGCTGCACAGAATTTCATGAAACTTTACAGGAAGGAAAATCTAAAGGTCCTCTACCAAGTTTGTGTTTTTCGTGCCGATCGTTCAACAAATATGGCTGCCAAGGGCTCTGATTGGCCGATATATTTTCGACATCTCCTCTGCAACCGCTGCACAGAATTTCACGAAACTTTACAGGAAGGAAAATCTAAAGGTCCTCTACCAAGTTTGTGTTTTTCGTGCCGATCGTTCAACAAATATGGCTGCCAAGGGCTCTGATTGGCCGATACATTTTCGACATCTCCTCTGCAACCGCTGCACAGAATTTCATGAAACTTTACAGGAAGGAAAATCTAAAGGTCCTCTACCAAGTTTGTGTTTTCGTGCTGATCGGTCAACAAATATGGCAGCCAAGGGCTCTGATTGGCTGACACATTTTCGACATCTCCTCTGCAACCGCTGCACAGAATTTCATGAAACTTTACAGGAAGGAAGTACTTAAGGTCCTCTACCAAGATTGTGTTTTTCATGCCGATCGGTCAACAAATATGGCCGCCGAGGGCTCTGATTGGCTGACACATTTTCGAAATCTCCTCTGCAACCGCTGCGCAGAATTTCATGAAACTTTACAGGAAGGAAGTACTCAATGTCCTCTACCAAGTTTGTGTTTTTCGTGCCGATCGTTCAACAAATATGGCTGCCAAGGGCTCTGATTGGCCGATACATTTTCGACATCTCCTCTGCAACCGCTGCACAGAATTTCATGAAACTTTACAGGAAGGAAAATATAAAGTTCCTCCACAAAGTTTGTGTTTTTCGTGCCGATCGTTCAACAAATATGGCTGCCAAGGGCTCTGATTGGCCGATACATTTTCGACATCTCCTCTGCAATCGCTGCACAGAATTTCATGAAACTTTACAGGAAGGAAAATCTAAAAGTCCTCTACCAAGTTTGTGTTTTTCGTGCCGATCGTTCAACAAATATGGCTGCCAATGGCTCTGATTGGCCGATACATTTTCGATATCTCCTCTGCATCCACTGCACAGAATTTCATGAATTTTTACAGGAAAGTACTCAAGGTCCTCTACCAAGATTGTGTATTTTGTGCTGATCGGTCAACAAATATGGCCACTGAGGACTCTTATTTGCTGACACATTTTCTACATCTCCTCTGCAACCATTTCACAGAATTTCATGAAACATTGCAGGAAGGAAGTACTCAAGGTCCTCTACCAAGTTTATGTTTTTCGTGCCGATCGTTCAACAAATATGGCTGCCAAGGGCTCTTATTTGCTGACACATTTTCGACATCTTCTCTGCAACCGCTGCACAGAATTTCATGAAACTTTACAGGAAGGAAGTCCTCTACCAAGTTTGTGTTTTTCGTGCCGATCGTTCAACAAATATGGCTGCCAAGGGCTCTGATTGGCCGATACATTTTCGACATCTCCTCTGCAACCGCTGCACAGAATTTCATGAAACTTTACAGGAAGGAAAATCTAAAGGTCCTCTACCAAGTTTGTGTTTTTCGTGCTGATCGGTCAACAAATATGGCAGCCAAGGGCTCTGATTGGCTGACACATTTTCGACATCTCCTCTGCAACCGCTGCACAGAATTTCATGACACTTTTCAGGAAGAAAGTACTTAAGGTCCTCTACCAAGATTGTGTTTTTCATGCCGATCGGTCAACAAATATGGCCGCCGAGGGCTCTGATTGGCCGACACATTTTCGAAATCTCCTCTGCATCCACTGCACAGAATTTCATGAATTTTTACAGGAAAGTACTCAAGGTCCTCTACCAAGATTGTGTATTTTGTGCTGATCGGTCAACAAATATGGCCGCTGAGGATTCTTATTTGCTGACACATTTTCTACATCTCCTCTGCAACCATTTCACAGAATTTCATGAAACTTTGCAGCAAGCAAGTACTCAAGGTCCTCTGTCAAGTTTGTGTTTTTCGTGCCGATCGTTCAACAAATATGGCTGTCAAGGGCTTTGATCTGAAGAAGTATTTTTGTGACTTTTAACCCTTTGTCTGCAACTCAGGTGAGCGATGTGGGCCCCTTGGGCCTCTTGTTTCCGTTTTGCAAACTCTTTCACTGTGTATTTGACATATTTTAAGTCTCTCACATCGGAATGTTGTTCACTCCGGGGTTCGCAACCGTTTCGATTGAAATTCTCACTATTTTGAATTGCCCTCTCGACATTGAGACTGAATAACGGTTGGGTACTGCTTTGATGTTTATTATTGCTGTGAAATATATTTCATGTCTAAATTATATATTTTTGAATTTTGAAAAAGTGTTTATGTGTATATAGTCCCCGGGTTGTTGGTTCAAATTCTGGCACTGACACTATCATAATGCAATATTAGTAGGTTAAGCGAGTGCATGGGTATCATGTGAGCGTTGTGCCCCCTGGGGCTCTTGTTTATAAATGAGACCATATATGATACAACGTTTAATGCCTACCATTTATAGTATGCAACAAATCTGCTTTAAAATCTTCTTACCTTAAATGAGTTAAAGAAGATCCTGACAATAATCTCAACAGCACTCACAATAGAGCACAAAAATTGAGCATCGACGTACGGACCCCTAGCAAGCGAAATCAAAAGCAGTATTTTAAAACATGTAGAACTCGTTATGGTGAATGTATGTATGAAATATGAAAGGCCTTTAATATACCATTAATAGTATAAAAGAAATCTGCTTTCAAAACGTTTTAACCGGACGGACAGACAGACAGACAGACTGACAGACGGACAGACAGGGTGATACCTCGTTTGCGGGGGGTATATTAATTGGTCCGGAAACCAATTTTGGAACCCCCTCCCCGCATGCCCACCGGTCCGAATCACATCAGATTAAGAGTCGAGTCTGAAATTCGGTTAATAATGTTTTGAGAAATTTTCAAAGAAATAAGGACTTTTTGTCTGAATTTTCCTGTGAATGAAATCGCAAAAAATGTTCAGTCAGTTTGCCTAAAACAATACAATACTTGTGCATTAAATCGTACGGTGCAAATTTTGACAAATTAATTAAATTAACTTTATTCCTTACTTTAGCTGTTAAAAGCTATTTCTACGAAGCGCACAGTGACCTGAACTCGTTATTTATCAACAACTAGCAGGTAGGGACAATCGTAGTAACTCAAAATTACAGTATTTGAGAAGAAGTTTATACCTAGCGTTGTGATTTAGTCATTTATTCGGTCAATCAAGCTTACTTAAAACCCAAAATGCAGGATGGTAAACTAGTTTGAAATATGGACATTCAAGTCATGTGTTTACCATACAGAAAGAAGACATAGATAATGAACAAATACTCATATTTGATACAGGTATCCTATACACGCGATGGTGTCTCGCTTCGGAAATCATCTAAATTCGGAATGTAAACAGTGGCGTTCCTACACTGTGACGTTAGTCCTCATTCATTATTTATTCGTATTCTTAGTTCACGATTTTACCAAATAGTCCTTATCAATTTGTATCAATACTGATTGAAACACGTACAATGGGTAGCGCTTATCTAATTCACATTTGTATTCAATTTTTCTTATTCATAGCGGTAGTATCAAATTATCTGTATTCATTGTATCGTGATAATCGAGTAGCGCTATTTAACCATTCTATCGTGAGCGTATGCAGAATAAACCGTTAGCGTATGCATAATAAACATTACAGTAGGGCGGCCAAGCCAGATTTGCGTGTGACGGCGTGAACGGCGCATTAATATCGAAAGAAGTTCGCGTCGCCGTTACTAAGAATTTTTTCGAAACAGATTCACAGCAGAAAAATACCAGTAACAAATTACTGCATATTTATCATATTTATCTTACTTAATGCTTTGATATGTATTTTATGCTTGAATTTAATTTTTTTGATTTTTTATGAATTTTTTTCTTATGTAAAAAGGAAGGGGGGAGGGGTTGATTTTCATACATTTTCTGCTTCTTTTCTATTACCACTCTTCAGATTGTCATGACATTTTGTAGGTATGAGGTACTCATGCATGGTACCCTACAAGTGAAAGTGTCAAGATATCCACTTTTGGATTTTTAAGGAATATTTTCTTAGATTGTACATAGGTATAATGTATGTTTTCCATGCCAATGGACCCATAGGCAGTGGCTTCAAACCTCGGCGGGACCCCAACAAATTTTTTTCCCTTTTTCAGTTTTTATTAGCTCACCTGAGCCAAAGGCTCAAGTGAGCTATTGTCATAGCAATCCGTCTGTCGTCCGTCGTCGTCGTCGTAAACTTTTCACATTTTCAACTTCTTCTCTAGAACCACCGAAGGGATTTGGATGAAACTTGGTAGGCATGAAGTACTAATGGTCCTCTACAAATGAGTTAAAGAAGATCCCGGCGATAATCTCAACAGCACTCACAATAGAGCACCAAATGGACAAGTGTTGTTGTTTTTCGTCCAGATCCCTCAATAGGTGGCGCCACCACAGGCAAAAGTAGGTCACGGGGGTATCCTTCTTTGACAAACTTCTTCTTCAGAACCGAAGCATGTATCGACAAACCGAAAGCATCAGGATGATCTAAAGAGATGAGTTAAGAAGTGTTGTTATTTTTGGTTTTACTTCGAATGAGTTAAAGAAGATCCTGACGAAGTCAAATTTTTACGCGTTTTTGACGTCTTTTCGGACTTAGTCAGAAATGCACATTTTTGCACTATTTCTTTAAATAACTCAATAAGTGTATGATTTTACACACTCATTTACTTCATATTTATCATATTTAACTTACTTAATGCTTTGATATGTATTTTATGTTAAATTTTATTTTTTTGATTTTTCATGAATTTTTTTCTTATGTAAAATGGAAGGGGTGATTTTCATACATTTTCTGCTTCTTTTCTATAACTACTCTTCAGATTGTCATGGCATTTTGTAGATATGAGGTACTCATGCATGGTACCCTACAAGTGAAAGAATTTTGTCAAGATATCCACTTTGCGATTTTTAAGGAATATTTTTTAAGATTGTACATAGGTATAATGTATGTTTTCCATGCCCAGTGTTACAGGTGTAACTTCAGGAAAAAAATCCTTCTTTATATGATTAATCATTTAGCTCGATTTCGGTGACTTCAAATGCTTCAAAGCTTATAAATTTGGTCTTTTTGGCTTAGGACATCTTTGGCACGCATAAAAACGAAAGAAAAAAGGGGGTCATGCATACCTTTTTTTCTGCAAAATTCACTATTTTACATGACCCCTCCTTCCGAATTGAAAATTTGCTAATTTTTATACTTTTTTCAAATCGATCTATTGATTACATAAAAGGCAAAATCATGTTCAAAACTCAACTTCTACAGACAGCTGGGAATCATACATCGATTTAATGTGCTATTTTTAAATTTTCAATAGTTATGACCAATGAGGTGACACCTTTTATTCAGCCTGGTTCACCAGTCAAAAGGGAAGGTAAAATGCTAAAATGATTTCCTGTAGTTACACCTACGAATGAGTTAAAGAAGATCCTGACGATAATCTCAACAGCACTCACAATAGAGCACCATATTGAGCATCGACGGACCCCTAGCAAGCTAGTGGTGGGACCATGTGCCCGGTAGGAGTAAGCATCCCCTGTTGGCTAGCCGCACCCGCCGTCGATGTTGATGCAAGAAAATGAAAACAACATCTGAAATGCATGCACTGTCTGAGGTGAGTCTATATAGAAAGTGTCATGGCGACCATGTCAGGGAACAATATTCAAAACACTTACTCGCGGGGAACTTTTTAACGAGCTCCACACGGTAAAGGGCTGTAAACTGTAACTGTAAACAAAGTCGCCGTACTTTAGATATGATCTGTTCAATTCCTCCACAACCCTTTAGTACTGCGATACATTTCAGGAGATACAGTGCAAACGGAATAGATTTTTATTTAATGTGCATTATGCTTGGAACACTTTCATAATGGTTATCATTCATGTACTTGGAACACTTGCATATACGTGTTATCATGTAAAAAGTTTGCTCGAATTTTCTCTGTCTTAGACTCTCTTAGATGAAGTAATCTACGGACTGATTTCTTGAAGAAACGTCTAATGAGTAATCTCTTCCTCTCGATTTTAAGAATGCATAGGACATTTAATATCTGAAATTCTTGAAAATAAATGATTCAGTTCAGAGTTCCTGAAATCTTCCAATGAAATGTTGGACCACAGGAAGCTGTTGCTTTAATAGAGAAAATAAATTATTATTCTCAACCTTAAGCCACTGTGTTCGACATCTTGTATGCATAATATTTCCAATAGGAACACAGAGGCCTGAGGTTGTGAATAATAAAACATTTTCTCTCATAAAACGACAGGTTGCTGTGGTAAGACATTTGGGAATTTTTATCTGTTCAAATAATAGATACAACATTTTTTTTATCGGACCAAATAACTTTATGTCGGCAAATCCGATGCAACCGATACATTTCATGAACCCTCTCCAATAACAACTTGTCCGTGTAACAGACCTATGATGATGTAAAACAATTAGTTATCAGTAAATAACGACGTCGTAGGTCTGCTAGTTTGCTGTTGAAATATGCATAGGCAAGAAGCGCCGCATTTCAGCATATTTACTGAAAATTATATGTTCAAGTGGCTTCACTGGGTCATGAGGTTTGATACACCGTATACTGCTTTTTGGAAAACAAATTGGCCCACTTTCTGCACAACTCACTTGAATTGATAAATATTGGATTAAAACGATTTTAACTGTACGTAACATGTATTTGAGGTGAAATCAATACTATTCAAAAGCATTCCTAGATTTCAGTATACTTTAATATGAATAAAGGCAAAACCGAAAAATTTTTGTTTTTTATGCCCCTGGAATAAAAGATTCAGGAGCATATAGTTTATGGCCTGTCCGTCTGTCTGTTTGTCTCTCTGTTTTCCGAAAAACTTTAACTTTGGGCATAACTTTTGAATGGAATCTGCTGGTGATAGATGTTTTATATTTCACACGTGTATTCCTTGTGACAATACCTTTCCATTGATACCAAAATTTTTGGTACTTTTCAAAAACTTTAACATTGGGCATAACTTTTGAATGATTAGTGATAGGGCTTTCATATTTTACATGTGTATTCCCTGTGACAAGATCTTTCCATTGATACCAATTTTACGCTGACCCTGACCTCTCACATAATACAGAAAATGGCGTTTATACTAACAAAGATGCCACCGGGGGCATTCTCGTTACACAAACACAGGCTTTATAATTTCTGGCATGCTAGCTATCAATAATGAAAGGTTTGGTGTTCAATTTTAAATCAACTGATTTATGAAATCATTTCATTGTTTTATTCTTTTTCTGCTGCACATTAAAGTGGAATTTTACAATATGATTTTATTTTTGATGTTGAACTATACTAGCTGGGCATATGACTTTGGACCACTTTATCCGTCTTTTCAAATCAGTAAAAAAATTATTGTTTTGAAATGTGACTATTTTTTCTTCTTTGTACTTTTAAAGGTTGTCTGAAAAAAAACTCTGCATCCGGCAAAAATCTTTTTAGAAAGTTTTTGGGCTAAAATCCTGGTACTGGCACTATTAATATTCAATGTCAGTATGTCAATTAGAGCGTGCATGGGTATCAGATGAGCGCTGTGCCCCCTGGGGCTCTTGTTTGTACCTCATTTATGTACGCCGACATCCTGCACAGTGTCGACAATTTTTACCGAACGCTTCGACATGAGAAATTCACAAAACAGATCATAAATTCCCATTTTCCATTCTAGAAGAAAAGGTTGTTTAAACGTTTTGGTGAGCAAACAACTGAATTGTGAAAAATATCACCAGAATTCAAGAGACCGAAGATTCTTCCAGCAACCTTCCTAATTTCCTCTGATCAAGTACAAAACTGCCACGCACAAGAGAAAAACGATATTTTCTTGAATATGCAAGGAAATAAACTGCAAAATTTGAAATACACTCACTGTATCCGAGAAAAATACATATAAAAATTCAAATTTTGATTTGTTTAATGCGTTTGAGCATTCAAAAATTGGAAAACAAATTTATACAAAAATTTGAATTTTTTTAGCAAAATAAGTCTACATTTACCTTTTTACTCGAGATAGTCACTATAGATTGAAACAATTAAACATTTTAATTCTATAATGAAAATACAGTATGAAATATTACAATAGCTATAGCTTTTCTATCACAATGATAGCTTTGAAGAATAAGAACTCAGCACTGACACTGTATAGCTGTAATTCTTATTTTATAAAATGATGTGTCCATGATCCATGACAGTTTAAATTTAAATTTCTATCATGAGGATGACAATTTACTCATCCTCTGCTTAACTTCACAAGATATGTATCTTATTATCTCACTATAACTGCCAATAAGTTTCACAGTCAGTAATCTCTCATTATTTGTTTTCTGAAATGTTGACAGGTCTTGAACTCTTCAATCTTCTGTGAATAATCCATTTGTATGATATATATTTGTACACTCACAAAGAAGAATATGATGACAATATTCACAATCTTCCCACCAATTCTATATACACTAGAATATGATATCAATATACAATATCTCTTCATTCAGAATTTCCAACAGACTGAACAGCTAAATCACAATCCTTTTTACATGATTGTCTTTGCATGTCACAGGATGATTTTCAGAATGCAGGATTTCTTCTAACAAGTTGGACCTAAACAAAAAAAAATATTTGTTGCAGTTAGTTTTATTTGTTTATTTTGACACAATTTCATGGTCATCTTTTTTCAACTTACACTGATGCATATTCATATAAAATCAAATTCATAAATTGTACATAAATTCTATTAATTTGTTCTTTTCTTATCTATTTGTGTATTCATTTAGCAATCATAAATTTATCACATGAAGAATACCAATGTTTTTTCAACTAGAAAGGTTTCTTGTTGCGGTTGCAACAAGAGTGTCTTCCTCCTATACAATTTTTGGTTTGGAAATATGAAGGACGTCACATTACATGTATTTATATTATATATTTAAGTTTTCAAATAGCAGTAACATTTAATTTTCAAACCGATAATTGTTGGTGAGCAACCATTTGATTTTGGGGGGGGGGGGGGGGGGGGGGGGGCAGGAATTCTATTGCCAGCCGGTAAAATTTTTTCAGCAAATTTCTGAGCAGGCCATTTTATTCAGCCATTACCAGAGTCGGAGAAAAATTTTCGCCGGTTCTTCGGGCCGGATTTAAACAAATTGTCAAATGTTGTGAATGTCTGTGTAAGTTAAACTCCCCGCTGTTACAGAGTATGAGTTAATAACCGTTCCTTCAGATGTCTCTTTGCAATTAGCGAATTTCAGACAGATTGTATGATGTTTAAATAGAACCTTTTCTAGATTTTTGTGCCTATGCGTATAAGGTCTCTGGTAGATACAGCTATGTGAACAGTTTGTATTTATATTAATTATTTTTTTGACTTTAAATTGTCTGGCACAAAGGGCCAGCAAAAATTTCCATATCATGCAATGTATCCTTACTTTTGCATGGTCCGGGAAAAAAAAAATTGCCGGCCCTTTGGGCCGGAATATTTTTTTCAGCATTTTTCAGAGCCGGGATTTTTTTTTTTTTTTTGCAAATTCTTCCTGCCCCCTTCCCCCATAAAAAAGGCGAGCTCGTAGCTGTAGAACCAATTTTCTTGAGAAGAGAAATGGTAATAACAAGTTACGTTCAATATATATATATAAATACCGTGAGGTTCTCGCTGTGCAGGTTCAAATTTGGACCCCCCCTTCCCTTTTTTCAAAGTTTATTTTGAATTTCCATCATGGCGACATCGTTCAATATAAACAGAACTGTTTTCGAAAAACGAGGGGAGGGAAGAATGTTGGAGAAATTGTTCATCAATTTGTAAATAAACCAACCGAAAATTATGTTCGAACGTTTGCTAGAATTAGAAATTAAACTTGATGTTCAAAATATAGTTATTGAAGTTTAGAAACAGGTTTGTAGGTTAGAAATCGGAATCAAACTACCACTTTTTGTGTGTAAATTCTGGTTTGTAGCTGATCTCTTCTAAATTAATCAACTGTTTTAAAATCAAATTGTGTATATCGAAATGTATTTATGAAATGCATATTCATCATTGCCGTGAAATCGGAATTTGAAAATCTCAACACTGCTTTTCTCGAGTCGGACTCGGACTACCAATTTTAGTGTGCGCCCGATCTGTTGGCGTGAAGGTGTATCGAAATACCCAACTCAAAATTTCGATGCTCATATCTTTTCAACAGTAAGAGATAGGAAAAATCAGAAAGACTAAATAAGACAGATATATGGATAAAAATAATAATATTGAAATTTTTAGGAAACTTCATAAGCTTAATTTTTGTTTACTATTATAAGCAAAAAAGTGTCTTCCTCCTATGAACTTCTGAATTTGGAAATATGAAGGACGGTGAAGGACGTCATCGTAATAAATCGTTACAGTGTGCATATAGCATTTCATATCTTGCATGGCTGTCGACTTTCAAAAAGAATGGAAATTGTAGATAGCAAAATACGAGATATTTAAGCTTACAAATAGCAAAACATGAAATTTTCGGTCCTTTTGAGTAATTCGACGCTCCCGTCAAATATTTGAATCTACTAAAAAACATGATAAAAAAATAACAGAGACCAAAAATAAAAAAGACCAATCTAGCTTTTACTCCAAACGTAACGTTGGAGAACTTTCATTGTCCTAGCTTACAGGGTTCTTGAGAAATCGCTGATCCAATTTTCCACGGTTACGAAAACAATAGGTCTTCCGACGGAAGTCGGAAGACCTAATAACTAGAGCTTCAATAATATATAATGGTTATTATATTATTTATCTAGTCTACTCAAAGTTAAAGTGATATAAGACCATCTGTGAAAATAGTATATAGCATTAGCTCTTTAAAAGTGAAATTTTTCTTGCTGTAACCACAGGAAAAAAATTCCTGGTTTTAGAGGAAATCGACATTTTTGTCAATTTACCCAATAAGTTTTCGGGATCGACTGTATTCCTCGTGGGTCTCAGTAAATGACGTCAGAAGTTGTACACGACAAAGTGATTGCCTGTACACGCACATGTGTATACGCATGTGGTTACCATTTCAAGAATAAAACAATCAATATCTAAAACATAGTTTTTTATTTATTGAGCAAAAAAATAAATAAATGAAATTAATACTGTAAATAAAGGACGCACCATTTCTAAACATGCTCATGGCTGGCGATCACCTGTAGATTCAGGACAGAAGTTTGATATAATTTATATTCTGATTAAGAAAACTAATCGTGCTGGCCAATATTTGTGATAGATTCTGTACTTATATATGAAATTATGGATCTAGCACTTGCCGACCATTAGATCAAGGTTTGCGGGGGTAACCCCCCCCCCCCCCCCCCAACACACGCACATTTGTCCGTTTTGAGTCGTTGAGAGAGAGAGAGAGAGAGAGAGAGAGAGAGAGAGTTAGAGAGAGAGAGAGAGAGAGAGAGATCATCCAATCTTTTCTATCATCAATTGCCTCTCATGAAAACATATTTCAAAAATGTTTTCAGATCAGTATAAATTTATTGCTTAGTCTTTTATTATTATGTTATTCCATAAAAACCGCTAGCTGTGACCATAACATAATGATCTAGAAAAAAAAATAATAATAATGTCAAATCGTTTATCGTTGTTAATCCCTAAAATTGTGACCATATATATTGATAGAATAAAATTTGATCCTTATTTTAATAAAAATAGATACCGTGACATCGACTTGGAGCCTCAGAATAATATAAAAATTTACTGAGTGTTTTTTCCCACTGGGGAACTCGTGAAATAAGGTCTACCCTATATCCCTTGCATCAATGCAGGTGAATTTTGAAATAATTATTAATAAAGATGAATTCAAAAAATATGTGTAAAAATAAATTGATAACGTTTTGTTTTAGTCATTATACCCCTAACCCCCATCCTACATTTCTCCGAAAGATTGTTTTCAATGTTCGCTGCGATCCTCCCTCCTTATTTTAGATTCCTGAATCCGTCTATGTCAAGGATATCTCCATCTGTCATTTGTCATTAAAGTGAATGTATATGACAATATGCATATAGGTAATACTATGTTGTACACTAAGCTCAATAAAAGGATGGACAGGGGGCCTCCCGGTCTGAAACTCCAGTCGCACGCATTCCAAGATACCCCCCTCCCAGTCTGCGTTTGAAACAGATCGGGTTGTATATTCAACCATAATTTCAAATCGTGCGTGTTTAGAACAAATAGTAAAATAGGACAGACAGAAAAAATGATGTGACATCATGTGTGAAATCGTCCATCCCAAGACCCTCCCACCCCCTTTTTTTCTCACGGACAGATGCTTGGTCGCATGAAAATTACTAACACTAAAGCATCATATCCCACCCAGGCTTCTACATCTTTCGGTACATTTTTTACATCATAATTTTCACCCTCTTTGGCCATATTACAATTTTTAGATTGAGGATCACTGACGAGGGTAGAGTACCCGAAACGTGCATGTCTGGTCCATGCTGCAAATTTATCCGTTAATAAATGATGCTATTGAATTTGAAGACGTTTAACATTTGAACTACTTGGTGAGTGTCACTGCTGGTGGACCAGGAGTCTCCGAGGGCACATGTAGCCAAGTTCGATCAACTTCGGTTGATCGTCTGTCTCTTCAACGCTTTCAAAATTCTCTGGTTCTAAAAATCTTATAAAAAATCTTGAATTTTCTAAAACGTGAGTCCTAAAACATCATATCCCACCCATCCTACTACATCTTTCGGTACGTTTTTGACATAATAATTTTCACCCTCTTTGGCAATATTACAATTTTTAGATTGAGGATCACTGACGAGGGTTGAGTACCCGAAACGTGCATGTCTGGTCCATGCTGCAAATTTATCCGTTAATAAATGATGCTATAGAATTTGAAGACGTTTAACATTAAACATTTACATATTAATACTCCACGTGATCAAGAAATTATCAAAAGATGTGAAACTAAGCAAATTAAATGCGAACTCAGCTTCAATACCTCAACGGTACATTGCATTGTTTACATTACTTTCGTCTTTCATGTACAATTTTCTACGTCATAAGTCTCTCCATCATATTTACCGGAAGTGATCATTTATAGAATCAGGGTTTCTGTAAATGGCTAAAAATGGCAACTTCAAAACTGATTTACGCATGTGTGCGGTAAGAGCTGAAAACTATTTTTGGCGTATAATGGTTTATTTTTAGGGAAAGTTTTAGGTAAAAGTATTATCTCATATGTTCTAATATCACTTTAAGCTGTTTATATGTTACATTTTATATTTTTTTGTATGATGTAACCCCCCCCCCCCGTTCTTCTCTCTTTCAACTTAATTCTATCATAAAACAACTTCATTATATCTACATTATATACTGATATATTTGATGTTTACTTGTGAATGATTATCGATATAGTGTAATTAAAAAAATAACGCCTTGGCCCAATGAGGGGGGGGGTAGTTGTGGTTGGTTCCATAAAATTTTATTTCATTCACTGGTCAATCATCAGACGCATTTTAACTGCCACGCTGGGTGATAGAAAATTACTGATACAGAGAGAGAGAGAGAGAGAGAGAGAGAGAGAGAGAGAGAGATTGTTTATTTACCTTGAGGAAAAACTCGTTGTTTTCGATGGTTCCTGTAGCCAGTGCAGTGTAAGTGCCCCTATGGATTTCTTCATCGAGGCCTAAAGTACACTGATGTGGTCAAGTATACACAAACAGTTGACGAAGGTAGAGCGATCGGCAGGGTACATTCACAGTAACATGTATTTTGTGTTGTACACAAATCGTGTCATATTTTTTGCGTCGTCAAGTTTACAGCACACCGACACTGACACCGGCCTTCGTGAATCGAGGACAGAACAGCTTAAAATCTCCCTTAATCTCTTTATAATTGCAAATCAAAGGTTAAAAATGTTAGAAATGAGTTCACAAGATTAAAATCATCCAAAAGTATTATACTTTTTCATACACAAAATGCTATAAACTCCGATAGAGTAACTCATTCATGTTTACAATGTGACACACGTTCACTGTGTATTGGGTGCAAAATATTGATTCTGCGCATGCCGAAGCGAAGTTAACACCAGCTGATTTCAAACGAGAATTATTTCAATATATGAAAAAGTGGTTCTGTAATTTTTTGATATTTGAAAGATGCCGATGTGAATGTCATTTTTTGATAATATTATAAAAATCTGTGAGGGGTACCGGACCATTTTTTGGTACCTCATTTTTATTTCCACCTTTTGGGGCATTTTTTTCCCACTTCAACCATCGATTTAGTAATTATAATGTCATGTTTGTCTGAAATAAACCAATTGAGGGTAAAGTATAATGCTTAAAGCAAAAGTTCGACGATATTTAATTTGCTGAAATAGAAAAATTGTGCTCTCTAGAGCTTTCGGAAAAGAACCAAAATTCGGAGACTTCCATATTTTCTCCGACGAGAAAGAGTGCGTCATGCGTTCGCGGACTCACATTTTCCTGTTTACCGCCGCATGTGCAAATCCGGCTTGGCCGCCCTACTTAGGTTTCGCGAAATACCTCTAGGCTTTTCCATATAGAGACTTTTCAAAAAAGTGACCACTGTCAAAATTCTTATTTTAAGTAAACTCAAAGTTGTAAATTTTAACAGGAAATGTTGACTTTTAAAGTTTAAATAAATTTGGGAGGATTTTCTACTGAAAATAGGCATTTTAGACAGATCCGAAACTGTGTAGAAACTCCCATGCAGCCGGCTACTTTCGGTTTGCTGTTTTGGCCATGTACTGAAAATAGGTAAGAAATATGGAGGGAAAATAGCAGTCTTGTTCATAGATGATAAATTTGTGAGAAAATGAATCACGGAAGAGGAATGTAATTTGGTACCATTTGAAAGGTTCAGATTTTATCTAGAGATACATAGTAACCATATTTTGTAGTATTTCAGATTGCCATTAGAGGTGTTAACCCTACAGCGGTCAGCGAGGAAATGACAGGAAATTTACCTGTCTTCTTTTATAGTCTCCATCCGGCCTTTAAAGTCGTCTTGATATAAAAGGAGTAAATGTAGCCGATACAGCGTATCCAGTCTTTTCAGTTGAAATTGAAAGAAAGTAAAAATGTTCAAGTTTTTTTTCGAGGTTTTATTTTGGTTTTCTTTTATTTGTTTCTAGAAAAGGAAAGGTACCGAATCCTATGTGACTTGAAAAAATTATATGAATAAGTAAGTTAAACCTGATTCTTTTTTTCAGAGAAAGTGTATTTCAACATTCAGTCTCTAAATGTAGAACATAAGAAGTGCTGCATTAATTGTTGTCTTAAAAAAGTTAATCTTTCAGACTTAACGCAAATGATAAAAATTCTGCATAACCGATTGATAATCGATAAAATCGCAACGAATTGCCAACCGTTTGTAACCGATGACCGATTATGAAGGCTCAGCCAATTCACCATCACTAGTGTCATACCTATGATTTTTAAATGAAAATCTAGGTAACAATCTTATCTTTTGCAAATTGCAAGGGGATGGGGGTGGGGTGGTTCAAACTAACCCCCCTCCCACCCATCACACTCTAGATCCACGTTTGCAAGTGACAATCAGTATTTAGGTGACATTTTTGAGTAAACATTGTACGTTTAGACAATTCAAACGAATAAAAATGTATATATTTTTTGGCTTGGAGGGAATTAAATTGGTCTGAGTGCCCTCTCGGCAGCTGTGGCTGAAGTTATAGTCTCGTATGGTGGCACATTAAAGACGTAACACACCCTCCCCACATACATAACATGTATTGCATTCACAGTGGAGGGTATTTGTAGATAAGTAGTTAGTTACTGTACTGTAGTTTGACTTGAAATGCCAGGGGATGTGGCGCACAATATGTAGGTGAGACAGGCCAACCTTTAAAATCTCGTTTTAGGAACCATTCTTATAAGATCAGAACCTCACTTGAACAAAAACAAAGAAACTTTCTTTATAATCACTTTGTTAAAAATAACCATTCTATTTCGGATATCACTTTTACCCTAGTTCAGACTTTTCCAAAACCAAAAAATGAAAGTAAGACCGAAATTAAAAAAAACGCCGACTACAAGCTGAACTTGCCTGATCACCAAACTTCAGACTGCGTACCCTGTTTGTTTAAACGATCAAATCTATGGACAAGGAAACATTTCGCAGCTTCTACCAACATGTTTTCAATTCGCCCAAACACTAAAAGAAAATATAGGTCGAATGGGAAAAGACGAAACAGACAACAAAGAAAACGATCCAGAGTCTACCGCTCTCTCAACGATTTACTTACTATAGCACGGAATGGCGGCAGACATGAGCTGTTGCATGCTCTGTCGTCAATACCAGTTATGCACTTGAAATCTATCTTTGATGAAGCAGATGTTGCATTCTTAAGAAACACTGACTGATTCAGACTTAATATAATTGTCTCATTCGCACAGTATAAACTTCATCCCATTGTGAAAAACAACTCCCCTAAAAGACGATTCACAAAAATCCCGTTTATTAACAAAGGTTTTGATCTTCTAAACATCTCTAATATTTTTCGGGATCATCGCGTACAAAGTACTATTCCTTAATATTTTGAAAATTTAGATCCACCTCTTATTTATAATAAGTAGAAGAAACCTATTCGAAACTTTGTTTTCAACTATAATAAAGTTACATCAGATCCTGACATACTTGAATCGTGCCCTGCTTCTTGAGAATGTGCAACTTCTTAATATCTCTACAAACCAGCTGGTCATATTGTTACAGGTGCCTTTTCAATTATCCAAGACAGGCAGCTCCGTGGATACCGTGGATATGATCCTAATGTCGCCAGACGGACACTAGGCTTGGTACTTGACCAATCTACAGTCTTGTACCAACGCATCCTTGAGACTTGCACTCTGACTAACTGTGACGACGGGACTCCATGAAAAGCCCTGTCCAAACCTCTTTAGAGAAGACAGGGCCTCGACCAACTGTCCTCTCTGAATGTCAATCGGACTTCTCGGGTCATTACATACATGAGCTCGCTACAGCCGGCAGAGCACGGACTGTATTACGCACGCCATCTTTTTATATCCATTTACATATTCATATGTGTTGCTGGGGCCTCTACGTTTTGCGGTCTTGTTTCTGTGATGTCATCTTACAGTGAGGACGTTCTTCGAGACATCTGGGTAATTGGAGAAGTGAGAGGTTTGTGCGCACGTAATCCAGGATGACCACAACATTTACTACTTGTGTGGCAAATGGCCGTCCAAAGTCGGCACCGGTTGTCCATTGGTCTCGTCGGTTTGTGGGGTCATTTGTGTTTGATATTTACATGTCGTATGTCTCTTTTTCATCTCATACTATGTTCGTCTTTTGTGTTTTCGCATCGGGTGTTTTGATGTTTTGCTGTTGGTGCTGCAACAGGGTCTTGTTGGAGATCCCATACCTTCTTTTATCTACCACAAAATTATTGGTGCGCCTATAAAATGGCGGAAGATTCGAATTACGACAATAATATCGGATCTTGAAATCTATGACGTATTGGTAAAAGAAAATGTGGAGAAGTAGAGCACAGTCCTGTACTAACACTTGACAAAATGAATGTTAGAAAAAGACAATGCATATCATGCATATGCATATTCCCAGATTTTATCATTTATCTGGGCGGAGGGGGTTACACCATACCTTTTTTAAATTAATTAAAATTAGCAAAGGGTTAAGTTACAAAATAATATCATTGTCGTCTTTTTATTAGAAGATCTGTAATATTGAACTATTAGTAAATACTAAAACAAATTATCGGATGTTTGCACCGTAGAATTTGCCGTCCGCAAACATTACGTCAGCAATAACTGTCCACGCAGCTCACATTAGAAATCGGAAGATTGAAGTTTTGTCTACTTTGTCTGCAAATGTTATGGTTTAAATTCATATAGGGGATACATCCCGAACTATTGTAACTAACAGTGTAAGTCTGTATGACCAATACATTTTTCTTTTATATTTTTCTCGCAAGTTTCCGACAGCTATTGATTTTATTTTCGTTATGCATTCTTATCGACATATTTCATGTATTGTCAATGACATAGATACATACATGTACATCTCTCAATTTCATTTTTGATATTTATTTTAAAAGAAAGGAGGGGGATATCCAACAACTCCTAGTTGTAACACCAACAGTAACCCAAAAACACCCACTGTAAAAACACAAAGTAGACACTCTTTGACTAAGAGACCAATGGGCAACTGGTGCCGACTTAGGACTGCCATCTGCCAAGTCAGTAGCAGAATGTGTGTTATCCTGGATTACGTGCGCACAACCCTCCTCTTTTCCGATTGCCCATCAAAGAACGCACAATTGTAGTGTTAAATAATCTCCACACTGTAAGATGAACATACAAACAGACAGAATGACGCAGGGGCCAAGAAACACACAGATGGATATGTAAATTGATATAAAAAACAGAAGGCATACGAAATACAGTCCGTGCTCTGAAGCCTGTAGCGAAGTCATGCATGTGATCACCTGAGGAGTCCGACTGACATTCAGAGAGAGTAGATGGTCGGGACCCTGTCTTCTCTAAAGAGGGCCTATCAGGGAGTCCTGTCATCACTCAGTCAGAGTGCAATTCTTAAGAATGTACTGATACAAGGCTGTAGATTGGTCCAGTGCAAAGCCAAGTGTCCGTCTGGTGACAGAAGGATTATTCCCACGTTATAAAAGGCGTTTGATGATTCACAAAATCGATGGCGATTTTGTCTTCCTTTGATCCTTCTTATTTTGTTAATCATGTCACCATAAAATGCAGGTTGCGATATACACAAAGTAATTTACTTTGTTGCCTGTATGGGTCCGAATTTCAAAAGATGTTGACGATAATTTTTTTAATTGCAAGAAAGTCTTTACCAGTTTGTGGAAGCGAAAACCTTGACCTAAAGGTTTCTTGATAATTTGTAAATTAAACTGAAAAGTTCGAAATAACCTTTTAGAGCATACGTATGACCACCTTTTGCCCTCCTTCCCCCCTCTTATTCTCCCTCTTAATATATGCAGAGTACCTTGTTGAATTCTAACAAAATCGGTTACAACTATAACTAGATTTAAACTTATCAGCTAGTTTTTACGGAGCGAAAATATAGATACATAGAGCACGACGGACGTGTTTATTTGAGCTCCATTGTTAGAAATGGATATCGATCAGTTTGATATATTTTTCTCTGTATTTTTTCCCAAAAAACTTTGAGGAATGTTTGTAATATATATAAACGTCTTCAAATTGAATAGCATCATTTAAGAACAGATAAATTGGCAACGTGGACCAGATAATTCGGATTTGCTGTTTTTTTGGCCAAAAATATGACAAAAATAGGAAAAAAACGTAAAACAACAGGGAACAATAGCCCTCAGAATAGTGATCAGAGTGGGGAATTTAAAGATTCATCGCACACTACAAATAATCTAATAGGTGCCGCAGGTGCAGTTTTGTACGGACAACCACCAGAGCATGACCGTAATGATTTGATGACTTTACCAATGAGTTAAAGAAGACTGACGATAATCTCAGCAGCACTCACAATAGAGCACCAAATTGAGCATCGACGCACTTCTAGCAAGCTAGAGGTGGGACCAGGTGTCCGAGAGGAGTAAGTATTCCCTGTTGGCTAGCCGCACCCGCCATCGATGTTCATGTATGAAAATAAAACAATACATGGAATACATGCACTGTCTGAGGTAACCAATACACATGTGTAGCGTAGCCTTGAATGCGTAGTAATTTTGGTAGCGTGTCTATCTTAGACAAATCTTTGGTAGCGTGTCTTTCTTAGACAATCTGCAAACTTGTCGTCCCAGACGACTAAGTCACTGTGTAAAGTATTAATCCACACTCGTCCCAGACGAGAATTATCCAAGTGCTGTTGAAGTGAGACAAAGTAATAAAGTTGACATTTTATTTATACAATGTACAAAATCCAGTATGAGAAAAGAAATCACATCACAACATGTCCCTTAGCATCACATTTCTTATATGTTAATATGCAGAATCGGGGGTCCTATTTATAATCTCAGGCAAGGATCGACCCGATGTAAACAAAGGTCGTGGCCTCTGATTGGTCAGTTGGAATGATCGGCCAATTCATACATAATTAATTAGGGATCGACCTTTGTTTGAATACTAATTAGGTTATGAAACAACGATGTAATTAAACTGATAAATAAAGCTATCAAAAGTACAAATACGGCCATTATTACGATCAAATATGAAAGTTATGATATTAAAGATAATTAATACAAACACAGATAAACAAATAATTATGTACATACACCGTATAAAAGAGATCGGCCGCTGTATCTCGCATGTTAACAAACATGTTAACAATGCATTTCAATACTTTTCTACAACTGCCCCCCGCTTAAGTTTGACCCCTGGCAAACAAAAGTACAAAATATCATTAGAAAAGTATGAAAAATATACAATCAACATACAAAAGCAATGTCAAAATATAATAAATGTCAATACTGCATCAAATCATAATCATGAAAAGAAAATGTTCATAGTATATAAAGTATCATCATCGAGGCATCTTCTCGGTTAACGTCCATCTTCTTAACCACAGGGATTCCTCGTTACGTCTGTGATAATATCCTTCTCGTCAGCTCATCAGTTTCTTCTGTATCACGGGGATTCCTCAACACGTCCGTGACACTGTCCTTACGTTCGTCTATCTTCTTTATCACGGGGATTCCTCGATAGTCCGTGACAAAATCCTTTGCCAAAAACATCTTAACACTTCCAAGCTACGGGAAAATATGAATGCATTCGAAGTCACATCGAAATTTCACATTTTTATCGAATCTTCTTTATCACGGGGATTCCTGGATACGTCCGTGATAATATCCTTATTTATAACACATCATTTTCTTCTGTATCACGGGGATTCCTGGATACGTCCGTGACACTATCCTACATCCAGACATCGATATCTTCTTTATCACGGGGATTCCTGGATACGTCCGTGATAACATCCTACATCCGTTGTTCGTCTTGGTATGTAAATCCGGCGGTTCTGTTTTGTAAGTCATGTTGTCATCTAAAGTCCCTGCTAACTTTGTTGTTGGTTGAATCGGTAATACTCGATCACTCTTATCACAATTTTTCGATTTCCGCTCGCAAATTAATTCCGTTTCGAATCTCACAGAATCACACAGCTTCCTTGAAGATGTATCATGTTTTCGCAAACAACTTGACGGTTTTATTTCCTCGCGTCTATCAATTCCAAAAGCTGGATTTATACAACTTCTTGTTGGAATATTTCTCCTTTCTTCACATTTTTCACACGCGCACACGTATTTATGCACATGTCTTCTTAAATGTGGCCAATAATACTGGCTAGCATTCACTTTGGCGTACGTTCGTCTGACTCCTACATGATCTGTCGTTGTTGAATTATGCATATGCCACAATACAACGTCACGTAAGGTCCGAGGAACACAAATTCTCAGCCTCTCGCCGTTTCCGTCAATCCACTTGATACACAATACGCCATTTGATACGCACAATGCATTCCACCTCGAATTATAAAACTTGTACTCAAATCCATTTGCGTATAATGATTCACATGGCGGTTTATCACTTCCATTCTCAATAATACGTAGAAAATCACACAAATCATTGTCATTTTGTTGATGTTTACGTATATTCTCAAACGACAACACTTCTGGTGGTGGTTTTATTCGTTTGGTTTTCGCTGGTCTTCTTTTCCTTCTTCGTTTCGCGTTTTTGTTAGATCGCAAATCAGAGTCGATTTGATGAGGGTTAAGTACCCGAAACGTGCATGTCTGGTCCACGTTGCCAATTTATTTGTTCTTAAATGATGCTATTCAATTTGAAGATGTTTACATTGATAGGTCACTTTTGAACTACACAACTTCGATCCTTTTGAATCGTCTTTTGAATCTTCTGCTACTTATGGTTTCGGAAAATCATCCTGAACAGTTTTCGAATCGAAACGTCTGTAATCTACACATAATTTCCATCTTTTTTTTTTCGTTTGCACCAACACGAGTGGCGCTTAACGATTTCTCGATCACCCTCTGCTTTATCTCAGTATCCAATCCTTCAGTCTTAAAAATAGGAACTCTCCGGACTTGTTCCTTAAAATTCGCTCGCTCTGGCGGTTTATCTGGGTAAGCGAACAAGCGTTTTCGCTCGCGTAGAATTTAACACTTTCGAAACTTTTCAGCTTCATCGGTTGAAAGATTTCTACATCCATAATACACACCGCATAAAAACTCTGGCAATTCGTCCGAATTCTCTATCTCCTGAATACGACACACGGACTCCTGTTCCAATGGATCACTGATAAAATTAACTGATGCCAATATCGCTATTTGTGTATTCCCCTTGATGCATACTTCTCGGTCACCAGGGTTAAAAACGCGCACATACAACACATTGTTTTTCGCGTTCACAAGCACATGTGCTAGCACTAATCCATATGTATGGATAAACCTTTTCAAAGGCACTAAAATTCCTTCACTGATATCAGATTTACAATTTAGTTTCGAACTCAATACACATTCATGTTTCGGCGGTACCACACTATCTTCAATAGTCACAACATTACAACCACGCCCTTCCTCGGCAAATGGCATTTCACAAAATACTAAAGAATCACTGCGATATTCCCACTGGCACTTATACTTCTTCATAAAATCTTGTCCTAGTAGATTACTCTTCACGCCTCCTACATACACTCGAAAATAAATGTTCACATCACCAAATGTTAGTAGCATCCTTGCAGTCCCTAACAGCTTTAATTAATTTCCGTCCGCTGTTTCGAATTTTCGTATTGCCGTGGTCTGTGCTCTGGGATGATACTATAATAAACATCCTCGGTAATAAATGTATTTACTGCACCGGTATCTATTTTCCATTCTAATGGGGTACCTTCTACTAATCCATTTACTCGCATTCCACGTTTTCCTTTCACTTTAAATTCACTCACTTTTGAATGCATAAACTCCGTTTTACGTTAAAAATCACCGGGTAAATGGCTGTCCGTCTGTGTTCCCTTACATAAAACACTTGTCTTCACATCTGTACTAGGCCTTCTTGGTGCACTGACCGACGCACGGCCTACTGCCTCGGTCCGTTCATGTTTAAATGTCTCTGTCTGTACGTGTTACGTCCATTTGCATTTTTTTAGGGCAATTTTGGTATGAATGGTCGGGCGTTTTGCACTTATAACAGTATCTCTTCGATCCGTTGTACTCTCGTCTTTCAGATTTCACTTCTCTGTTAATATTAGTCGTTTCGCGAGGTTTGTTCACTCCTAAAACAGGTGGTTTATATTCACGTTTTGACTTCCTATTTTCAGTCAAACGAATACACTCTTCCTGCATAGACGCCGTTATTGCATCCTGTAAAGTTTTCGGTCTCGTACGTTTCACTGCGAGTCTAAAATCCTCGTCAACACTACAATTATCCATGAAAGTTTTCATACTACTTTCTTGTAAATATTCTCTATTATTAGGATACGCTCGACGGTATAAATCCTCTATAGCCTGACCAAAATCACGGAATGACTCAGAATCTCGTTTTCTACGCAGTTTGGCTTCGGCCACATAACTTTCTTTCATTGCACGGTGTCCAAATCGTTCGTCTAAAGCACTTTTCAAACTATCATAATCACTACGTTGAAAATCCGACAATCCGTACGCATATGTTTCGGCCTGACCACGTAACACAATAAATAACACTTTTCGTTTTCTCTCGTCACTCCACAGATTTAATTCTGCTATATTCTCAAAATAACGAATAAATTCGCTCCAAATATCGTCACCGTCGCCCTTAAACGTTCGTTTTACCCCAATTTGGGTGACTGTACGTTTGTCGTCACGAGTAGCGTCCCTTGGTTGAGCGAAACGGCACATTTCTTCTCGGTTCACGTTTAGGAGTCGATCTCCTAGTATTTGGATTGTTCGGAGTCCGTTTAGTGTTTCTTGACACTAGTTTCACAATTATGTTCACGAGAATAACGCACAAAATACACAAACCACCAGAAATCAAAATTTCCCTTGTTAGACACAGTAACATATATCCGGGAAAATACTGATATAACGCAAACAGTACCCCACTTCCTAGGAAAATTGTCACAATCCACATAGCGACAAATTTACACCAACCGGGTTCTGTTGTGTATTCGTACGTTAATTGATCACTTAAATGACCAGGTAAAGGTGTGCTCGTATAATTGGGCTCATTCCCTACACCTTTTACACATGTCAAGTCTTCATCGGCGTTTTCAAACTCTTTTAGTAAATTCCGTCGCACTGTTGACGGCGTTTCTCTGATTGGACGTTCCGGCGTCCTGGGCGTGTCACGAATTATTTGATCTGACACTCCCTCTGTCGTGTCCATGTCGCGAGGGGTATAGGAGGTTTTATCCCCAGTAAACATGATATCGATAATTACAAAAGAGTGAACAATTAACGCACACACTACAAACAACGTACTCCACAATTGTTTTTTTTTCACGACGGGCACTAAAAATTATATACACTAAGATAACAAAACTTCGCACAGAAAATCATATGAAATAACATATAAACACGTTCTTCTACATAAAATATTTACACACTGAAAAATGCCCGAATTTGCACGTCACACTGAACTTTAAAATTCACGTACGTACATTTCCGCAACACACTTCACATTTCTTTGTACGGTCACAGTACAAACACTTCGGAAAAATTGCAAAACAATTTTCACACTCTACTCTGGTATTTGCACGCACTGTTCTCACAAAATGCCAGAACCCTTTGTCAGTAATATCATACACTCGCACTAGAACTTTTTCACTCTCCATTTTTTTTCACAAATCGTCGAGTAACACAGAAATAGATCACGTAAATCACGCACTATAAATTGAACACAACACTCGGAAAATATATAATATACACGACACTGATCACAACACAAAATATGTCGCACACAAATAAACACTGAATATTCGCAAATTAACACAGAAAAATGATCGCGCACTTCTTACATTAAATTTTCACTTCACACGTAAGCACTACACACGGTACAAATTCCACAATGAATCGCGCACTACACACGGTATAAATTCCAAAATGAATCGCGCACTAATACACACTGTAAATCCCAAGGTAAAAACCTGAAATTTGAAAATACTGCAAAAGAAAATTCAGCGTTAGCAAATAATGAAATTATGTGAGCACTATTCTTTACCGTTTGAGAATTTAATACTCTACCTTCAAAAATCCACACAAAAAAAATTTCACACACAGAAAAATAAATGCACAATAAAATCCAGTGAATTCTATCCCGCCAAGCTGCCAACCACTTGTAGCTTAGCCTTGAATGCGTAGTAATTTTGGTAGCGTGTCTATCTTAGACAAATCTTTGGTAGCGTGTCTTTCTTAGACAATCTGCAAACTTGTCGTCCCAGACGACTAAGTCACTGTGTAAAGTATTGATATCACTCGTCCCAGACGAGAATTCCAGTCATCTCAGCCGACAAAGCATTAATCCACACTCGTCCCAGATGAGAATTATCCAAGTGCTGTTGAAGTGAGACAAAGTAATAAAGTTGACATTTTATTTACACTATGTACAAAATCCAGTATGAGAAAAGAAATCACATCACAACATGTCCCTTAGCATCACATTTCTTATATGTTAATATGCAGAATCGGGGGTCCTATTTATACTCTCAGGCAAGGATCGACCCGATGTAAACAAAGGTCGTGGCCTCTGATTGGTCAGTTGGAATGATCGGCCAATACATACATAATTAATTAGGGATCGACCTTTGTTTGAATACTAATTAGGTTATGAAACAACGATGTAATTAAACTGATAAATAAAGCTATCAAAAGTACAAATACGGCCATTATTACGATCAAATATGAAAGTTATGATATTAAAGATAATTAATACAAACACAGATAAACAAATAATTATGTACATACACCGTATAAAAGAGATCGGCCGCTTTATCTCGCATGTTAACAAACATGTTAACAATGCATTTCAATACTTTTCTACACATGTATCAACACTTGTGCGTACACCCGTGGCAGTTAACAATGCATCGACACCTGCGTCAATACACAACGTTTCGAGTCTGGCGCCAATACACAACGACGCTGGGGGTGATGAAAATTGTAGTAAGGAGAATCAAAGTGAAGATTTGTCTTTATTAAGTTTTGATGCTAAACTGAATTAAGTACTTAGTAAACTGCCTTGACTGGATATTCTGATGACGAAAATTATAAATTTGGAGGAAAGAGTGTCCAATGTTGAAAATGGGCTAAGCGCAGCTGAAGCTAACAATGTTACAATGAAGAACTCGGTTAAATTTTTGCCCGACCAATTTGATCAGCTGAACAAAGAACCCCGTGATGTTGGCAAACGAACGGACATTGCTGTGATGAATGATTTGAATAGCAACATGGAGAGGATTACGGAAGAAAGGGAACAATTAAAGGGTGCTATTAGATCTTCAATGTAGAAGTATGAAGATGAACTTTGTGTTTCATGGAATTTCTGGAGAAACACGACAAGGGATTTCCGAAGATGTCATTCGTGATTTTATTTACTATGAACTGGACATCGACGAAAACTTTGAATTTGGTAACGTGCATCGGTTTGGAAAGATGAATACGGGAAAACCTAGGCTAATTGTTGGGAGGTTTTTGTACCACAGACAACAACAATTGGTACTCAGAAACTCCTACAAACTACAGGGTACAAAGGTGGGAATCAGCGAGCACTTCCCTTTCTCAGTGGTAGAATGACGCCGCAAGCTGTTTCCCGTGATGAAGATGGAGAAGCGCGCCGGCAAACGCATGAAATTAGTGAGGGACGCACTATACATTGACGGAATTAGGTACAATGACGAAGGTACAAATGTGAAGAAACTATACCGAATCGACCCGAGAATACACAGAATCGTTCCATGTCCAGAAGATAAAGTGACGTGGCGAGGGACCACAACTGCTCAAGTGAAGAAATGACTCATTCTTTTGGGACAGCACGCAAACCTCAAGGACGCGAGCTACCGTCGATGAATGTACGGGATGATACCGCACAAAGACAGACGAACAGTATATCGCGTGTGCAACATCTCAGTCATCCGCCGCGGATAGTCGGTTATTCTTGTACTTCATACACGAAACATGGTCAAGGTCGTTCCGAAGCGAGCCAGTCTTTGCCGCGCAACCAGCCGAGATAGGATGGGGCCTAGCTAGTGCAACTGAAGATTACATGTTGGAACATAGGCAAAGGCCTTTGTAATAAGATAAATGATGATGATATTTTGCATGCTATAGAAAGATATGATATTGTTTGAATTACAGAAAGTTGGATTACACCTTATGATAATTTTGATATACCTGGGTATCACAATTTTTTTCCCTGAAAATTTGGTAGGGATGGCGGAATAGTCATTTTCTATAAATATTTTCTCAAAAAATACATTAAAGTTGTTGAAAATATACATGATTGTATTATTTGGGTAAAATTTGAAAGTATTGCTCTACAGACGTAATTTCTATGTGTATGTTATTTTCCTCCAGAAAAT
This sequence comes from Pinctada imbricata, assembly GCA_033119305.1. Lineage (NCBI taxonomy): Eukaryota > Metazoa > Mollusca > Bivalvia > Pterioida > Pteriidae > Pinctada > Pinctada imbricata. Next base: position 58,526,788 of record VSWD01000003.1, on the reverse strand, counting down.
AGTATTTTTTTACAGCAAAAATCCAGATGTAGACTTGTTTCAATGTTTGGAAAATACTGTTAGAGTATATAAATGTGGAGGTCGCCTGAATGTAACCGGTGATTTTAATAGTAGAACAGGGGATAGAGTAGATTTTATTGAACATGATGTTTTAAGTAATAATTTGCATAATCTGATAGATAACGTTTGTCACTACACACATGATATTGACATTATCACACGTAAACCACTGATATGGTTGTGAATGATTTTGGTCGTAAATTTGTATCTTTGTGTAAAGCCACGGGATTAAGAATTATTAACGGCCGTAACGATGGTGACCGTGAAGGAAGTGTTACTATTTGCAGTAGTAACGGTACTAGTTTGATCGATTATCTGTTGGTTGATGGTATGCATATTAGTAATGTAATTTTTCATCAGGAAAATTCACAACTATATCTGACCATTCACCCATTTATTTTTCTATCTTTCTTGAAAACTATGAAAATAATTGTTCTATAGCAGATACTGTTAACTCAGATTTGTACAGAATAGCAGTAAGTGTGAAATGGAAGCTCGAATCTGCAGAAGCTGTAAGACATAATTTGAGTCAATGTTCTGAAACTCTTGTAAATATATGCTCTAAAGTTGTACAGTGTCAATGTGATGTAAATATGAATGTACAAGATTTATGTGATGCACTAAATGATTTAGTGTTACCTAAGTGTGATGTACATGCTAATGATAATAATTATAATAATAATAGAAGAAGAATTAAGAAAACAAAGTCAGAATGTAAACCATGGTTTGATAATAACTGTTAAGAAAAATTTCGTTTGTATAAAGATGCACTTCGACATTTTAATTGTGAAAAATCCATTGAGAATCATTGTATACTTAAAAAAGGAAAAGGGCATATAAAGTACTTGCTAATAGACTGAAAGACTGGACGGTGATATGATTGAAAATATAAAGAGATACAATCCTAAAAAAAAAATTATAAGCTATTTTCTAAACGCAAAAACGTAAATAGCTCTTCTACGAAATTAGGTATTGATCAATTTGTGACTAACATCGTCACTGAGGAAGTATGATATGGGAAACTCGTCATACACTATGATGTCCCACTATCCAGAATGGTGGATGATATTCTGTCATAGACCATTTGAACCATCCAACCAAAGATTGTACTCTATATCTTCCAAAGTGGAAGTAACCGGATGTGACAGTTCTACCGAATTGAAGCGACGGGTGTTGCATGCAAGCAGGAGATGCTTACTCTTCCTGGGCACCTGGTCTCACTGTCATATCGGGAGTTCGCTTCTTTTCATATGGTGGAGGTTTTTGTTTTTGTTTGCTTTGGTTCCTGTTTTATCCTGATTTTGTATGCCTTCGGTTTCTGATTTTCTGAATTATCGATTTTGTTCTGTAGACAGGGATATGGTCATTATCCATATTTCTCATTGTTATCATTTTAAAATGATAAATAATCTGTAAATAGCGATGAACATTTCTCTGAGGATACATATGAAGATAATGAATATAATGATACAATTTTTGACATGCTTGATGCTTCCATCACTGAAAAAGAGGTCATTGATGCAATTAGAAATCTTAAAAGGAATAAATCTTGGAGTGAAGACTTGTTTCTGAACGAGTTGTTTGTAGAATGTAAAGATATTTTGACTCCTTGTTTAATAAATTTATTCAACACTATATTTGAATCAGGATTTTTCCCGGAGGCATAGGCAGAAGGGTGCATAGTACCAATTCATAAAAAGGATGATGTAGACGAATCAAATAATTATAGGGGAGTCATCCTGATAAGTTGTATGGGGAAATTGTTTACATCTATTTTAAATAAAAGAATTCTTGATTGGGATAAAGAAAATTGTGTTTTAGCAGATGCTCAGTTTGGTTTTAAGCCAGGTTTATCAAATGTAGATGCTACTTTTGCTCTTCAAACTATTACGAATAAAATGGTGAAAAGGAAAAAAAAGACGATATTGCTATTTTGTAGATGAAAGTAAGGCCTTTGATTTGGTAGAAAGGAGTAGTTTGTGGTGTAAACTAATTATCCAAGGAATACAGGGTAAAATGTTGAAAAGTCACTTTATGAAAATGTAAAATCTTGTGTGAAATATTCTGGATGTTTATCAGATCACTTTCCAAACAAAATCGGTCTTTTTCAAGGCGAGATGCTTTCACCAGATTTGTACAGTATGTATGTAAATGACTGTGAAATACATTATATTAGAGAAAATTGTCCCCATTTAGAAGTAGGTCTTATTAGCATATTTTTACTTATGTATGCTGATGACTCAGTTCTAATCCAGAATAGTCAGCAGGATTACAATCTATGTTAGATGCACTTTTGTCATACAATAGGGAATGGAAATTGTCACTGATTGTAACTAAAATAAAAATTGTTGTATTTCGAATTGGTGGTGTGCTTCGTGAAAATGATAAATGGTCTTACAATGATAATGAAATTGAAGTTGTTGATGAATTTAGTTACCTAGGCCTGCTTTTAAACTCAAAAACACATAGCGGACCAAGGTAGGAAAGCCAATTTTGCAATGTCTGCTTAATTAAAGAATCATTGCTTTAATGTTGAAACTCAATGTTCAGTGTTTGACACTTATGTTAAAAGTATTTTGGATTATGGGTCAGAGGTATGGGGTTTGCATAAAGCACGTGATGTTGAAAAAGTGCAATCTTCTTTTTGTAAAAGTTTACTTGGAGTGAAGAAATCGACTAATAATGATTTTGTTTACTTTGAACTCGGGCGAATGCCACTATATATTTCTCGAAAATAATGTATGATTAAATATTGGCTGAAATTGAAAAAAAAAAATCTAAAAACTGTTCATTGAAAACATGTCTTGAACAAAGAATTATGGATAATGATGAGTGGATAATTAATATTAAGAATGAGATAAGCAATCTTGACTTGATGTATTTGTTTGACAGCGATTATGTATTGGAAAATAATAATCATGTTTTTCATATTATCAAGAACAGATTCTACGATGTCTATAAACAAAATATGTTAGCTAGAATCCAGAGTACTACTAGAGGTGAATTATATAAGCATTTACTGGATAACTTTACGCTACAATTTTATTTACAGAAGACTTTGAGTCCTTTATACAGAAAGTGTTTGTCACGTTTTAGAATGTCAGCTCATAATTTGAATATTGAAAAAGGTCGTTTTAATAATGTGAATAGGAGAGAACGTATTTGTAATCTTTGTAATAGCTCTGATATAGAAGACGAATTCCGTTTTATTCTGAAATGTCCAATTTATACAGATTTAAGATTAAACTACCTTAAGCCTTACTATTATAGAATATCAAGTGTTTTTAAACTTGTGCAACTTTTAAGTGCTAATAATGTGAAGACAATTTGTAATCTTGGTAAATTTCTATATTTAGCTTCAAATAGACGTTGTAACTTTATCACATGATAGATTAATAGATTATACATGTAATTTTAAGACAGTCTGTAATTTTGATTCATTTTCATATTTGGTCTTATGATCATATACGTTTAAGGGGTACATAAATGGACATGGCTTTTAATAGACGATTCCATAAGTAAATGTTTCTATAGACGATGTCACTTGCTCACAAAATTTTCAGATGTAAGTATGTAAGGGTTATTGTACTGTCTCCGAGGGCGTAGCCCGAGGAGCAGTTGAATAACCCACTTGTTGCACGGCAATTGTTATGCCATCAAACAATTATCACCGTTGATTGAGTAATTATAAGTTGTCATTCCGAGTAGGATAAAACTACTCACGGTCGGTAAACAGTAAAGAATTTCACGCATTTTCAAATGTAGATTTCAAAGAAAACAACGGTAAAAAAATCTGGTCCAGTATTTGTTGTAAAATTAGGGGAATTAAGATTAATAAAATAAAGGGAAACTGATATTTGAAATTTTCAAACTACAGTGTGATTAGAGTACATATATGTAGGAAGCGGATTTAACGAGATGCGATTAAGGATTGTGAGCAAGTGTCCTTTTCTAACTTTCAATTCTGAATCATTAAAAGTGAACACACACAAGTTTTCCAACAAATATTCAAAACTACGGGAATACTCTGCTTTTTTGATACTATCATATCTTTGTTTCTTTTCAAAAAGTATTCAAAGGTATCAGTCAGTACATTATTAAATCGAAATCTTGCGAGTTTTCTCTGGTAGTTGATCCTATGCATATTGAAACATTTGACAAAGAGCGGATCTAGAGCGGGCTGGAGTCAGGAACCCCCACATCTTATGGAATTAGTAAAAAAAACATGATTTCCCGTTTCTATGTATTTTCTTTCAAAATCATAGGCTGGACCCCTTTCCCTAACGCTGAATCAACCTTATAGGGAAAAATCTAGGTCCGCCCGTGACATTGAAAAAAGTATTTCAACCTGTAAATGGCGGGTTTTTTTTTTTCTTAATTCCTATTATGAAATGCCATTTTAGAAATGCTAAAGCGAACATTCCTCCCCCATTTTTTTTGGTTGTGTTGTATTTTCAAAACGGGTGGCAATACAAGTCAGGTCAGTTAAGGACAGTTAACGGCTCAGTTGATCATTCAATGATGAGTTCAATAATCAATTCAATCATTGTTTCACAATGAAAAATATTGCACTGTCTGGAAAGGTGTTAATTACCGTCTACAAAGTAGACCGTGCAACAAGTAATTGTATATATGTATGTTCTGCCTCTTTGCAGACGTTAACCAGAGTAAACACAAAATAAACAGCAGCTTGGTTCCAGTTTAGACTCTTTATTATGATAACGCAAACTGTCATGGTGCTTACTGTACTGGTAAATCACTGAGAATACACAAAATGAAAAAATCCTCACAATGTGTACAATATTCATAAAAACATACAATAACATACTGATTTAGACACTGAAAATTACTATACCTTGCATGAAAAATGTCACACATACATCAAGTCATGATATTTGAAAAATAATTAACCTTTACTTCTGTTATACAAAAATGTATTTGAATTTGGTACCAAAAAATATAAACAAAGCAATGTCAAGGTCACTCAAAAATAGAACGAACGAGTGATTCAATGTTTACTCAAAAATACTGATGCACATTACTTCATACTTTACAATCGTCAAGAAAAATATATGCTGAAGAAAATACAGATACTCACACACAGTGCAGGGAGGCAATTACAGCAAAAATAATGGTAAACATCAGGTGCTTGGAGCAAGCAAACAAAATGGCGTAGGAGCTACGATCTATACTAAAACTTTAAACCCGTAACGGTTCACCTGAGACGGATCGTCTCCATATAGCAATACATGTACATGTACTAGTCAAAGAAAGATAACTCTATCAGTCTATGTGAACACATAACACTCCCCTCCTGATATGAAATATCATAAGTTTCCAAAAATTTATCAAAATCAAAGGTGAAATTCCTATCCTTTCTTGAGGAAGAGTTTTCAAAAATCTTAAAAATATGAACAAATGATTTTCTGGAGTATCAATATTAAATCTAAGAGTCACAGAATGTACTGAACAATACACATGATGGTAAAATTTCACTCAAAGGTAAAAAATGTTCTGATATCAAATACACTTGTATGAATACATGATTACATTTATTCTGTAGAGAGAATAGGAACCACATGAGTAATTGGTCTAACGTATGTGTGCTTCGTTCCATTTACAAAGGTGACAACTTCGACCTTGCGGACTAGATCATCCCTGCTTGGGAATACGCGAGTTACACGACCTAGAGGCCAAAGGATTCTATGTTGTTCATCATCCTTCAAAATGACAATATCATCAACTTGAACGTTCGGTTTCACTCCCTTCCACTTGTTGCGCGACTGTAGAGACTGTAAGTACTGTTTACGCCATCGTTCCCAAAATCTATCTGCAAGAATTTGGACGATCTTCCATTGCGAAGTATATAAATCGCGCACATTAAGATTCAAAGGGGCATCGGACACATCCCCTACTTTCTGTGTAAGCAAAATATTCGGAGAAAGCACAGTAGGTGAGTTGGAATCACTGGATACAGGTACAAGAGGTCGACTGTTGATAATGGCAGCTACTTCAGCGAAGAATGTGCAGAGTACCTCATGTGTTAGTTTCGCATGTTTCACTTCTAGCAAAATCGCATCTAGAATACGACGTGTGACTCCTATGAGGCGCTCCCATACTCCTCCCATATGCGAAGAGTAGGGGGTATTAAACTTCCAAACGGTATTCCTTTCTGCCAAAATGCTGCGGATGGCTGGGTCCTCCACATTTATAGAGTACATTCCTAGTTCACGAACCGCGCCAATGAAATTTGTCCCTCTGTCCGAGTAAAATTCCTTAACTGCACCACGTATGGAGTAAAAACGTCTCAATGCGTTAATGAAAGACGCTGTGCTCATTTGTTCGATAACCTCAATGTGTACGGCTCTTGAACACATACATGTAAATAATACAGCCCATCTCTTTGAGTCTGCGCTGCCGCCACGTGTTTTCCTTGTCGTTACGTTCCATGGGCCGAAACAATCAACACCCACATATGTAAAGGGGGGTGATGATTTTAAGCGTTCAGGTGGAAGGTCTGCCATTTTCTGGCTAAGAAATTTCCCGCGCCCTCTTCTACAGTTAACGCATTTAAATATTACAGAGGATACCAAGCGTTTGGCACCTGTAATCCACCATCCTGCATTTCTAATCGCTCCTTCGGTTATGTGGCGACCCTGATGGTGTGTTTGTTCGTGGAAATGTAGCACTATAAGCAGCGACACGCGGTGCTCTCCGGGCATGAGAATAGGGCTTCTTTCAGCTAAATCAAACTCTGAGTGTCGTAATCTGCCACCAACACGCAATATATCATTGTCGTCCAAAGTCGGGTCTAACTTTGAAAGGCGACTATCCTTACTGATCGATTTACTATCCTTTAGGATGTCCTTTTCCCTTCTGAAAACTTCACTCTGAACCGTACGTATAATAAGCCCTTCCGCATCCTTTTGTGCGTGAATCCTATCTTCCTCTGTATCTCCTGACAAACTGTCCTTGCGACGCTTCCATCTCCTAGCAAATAACTTCAAGAAAGCAATAGCACAGACAAGACTCTTCCACGAAGAAAATTTTTCGAAGCGGTGACTTCCAAGCAAGAGATTAGGTGAGTGTATCTTATTTACTAGTACTTCTTGCTTAATCTCATTGTCTAAAGTCGGTTCTATGAGTTCAAACGACGGAGCTTGATCAGAGTTTGCATCCTGTAATTGCAACCACTCTACTGGTCCACGAAGCCATGAGTCGTACATCGCTCTGTCAACGGTAGGTCTTGTCCCATGATCAGCAGGATTTTGATTGGTCGGGACAAAATTCCAACAATCCGCCGGAGCAAATATGAGAATGCGCTGAATCCTGTTACTCACGTAAGTAAGAAATCGCTTAGTATGGTTGTAGATGTATCCTAATACTATCCTGCTGTCAGTAAAGAATTTGAAGTGATCTGCGCTAACATCCAGTTGATCACGGATAATACAAGCAATTTCGACTCCTAACACTGCGGCACACAATTCAAGGCGTGGCACCGACGAGGCTAATTTAGGAGCTACCTTAGATTTTCCCATGATGAATCCTAATGAGTTGTCTCTACTATCATGCAGGTAAGCTACCGCAGATATAGCCAGTTCTGACGCATCGGTGAAGATCAAAACCTGTCTGTCCCCTAGTTCTGAAAATCCAACAGGTAAGTATTTCCGTGGAACTTTCAAATCCTCGATGAGAGACAAAGAGTCAATCCAAGTAAGCCATTTAGAGAGGTATTCCTCTGGTAAGTCAGCGTCCCAGTCAATACACGGTGACTGTGTCATCTCTCTCAGGAGTATTTTCCCTTGGATCGTAATCGGGGCAATGAAACCTAAAGGGTCATATAGACTGTTCACATACGAAAGCGCACCTCTGCGAGTGAATGGCCTTTGCTTAAAATCTATCCTGAATCCAAACGCATCAGTTTGTAAGTCCCATATAAGACCTAAGCTCCTCTGAGCTGGTAGATCCTTCTTTGTGAAATCTAGATCTATTAGATCCTTTGCTAGGTCTTCATTAGGAAAATGTTGCATCACTATAGGGTTACTCGAAGCAATCTTATGGAGTCTGAGTCTCCCATGTGCCATTAGTGCGTGTTGTGTACGTTGCAACAGGTCGACTGCTTCTGCTGCACTTGGTAATGACACGAGAGCATCGTCAACGTAAAAATTTCTCTCTATGAAATCTCTGACGTCACTTCCGTATTCAGATTCTGCAGTATTGGCCGCATGACGTAGTCCGAAAGTTGCGACAGCTGGGGACGGAGTATTTCCGAAGACGTGCACGCACATGCGATATTCTGTAAGAGGCTTATCTGGGTCGTTGTCTGTGTACCAGAAAAAGCGGAGAAAGTTACGATGGTACTCTGACACAGAAAAACAGTGGAACATGTGTTCAATGTCCCCGGTTACTGCCACACTCTCCATACGAAATCTCATCAATACTCCAATTAGACTATTAGTGATATTTGGTCCACATAGGAGAACCATATTCAATGACAAATCCTGATATCTCGCAGACGAATCAAAAACCATGCGAATCTTTCCAGGTTTCATGTTGTGATATACCCCAAATATCGGTAAAAACCAATGTTCTTCGTTTGGTTTAAGTGGGGGTGCGATCTCAGCATGCCCTTTCTTAAGTATGTTACTCATGAACTCTACTGCATGTTCCTTTTTCACAGGATTGGCCTGAAGTGACTTATCAAGTATCATAGCCCTTCTGTATGCCTGTGATCGGTTGCTAGGCAACGTGGGTCTTTCAGGTCTGAATGGTAAGGGAGCAGTCCATTTTCCATCTGGCGCCATATGTAATTCCTTGTTCATAATATCGATAAAGGCACGATCATCAGTTGACAGTCCCTGTGTTTCGTCGTATGGCGTTGTAGCAAAAACATCATAATAAACCGCTGGTTTCTCGGTCACGTTAAATTGAGCACTACACGGTTCGAACATAGTACTTCTGCCATTATGTATCGTTGTTTTTCTCACATTTACTGACTTTGGGATGTGGGATTTTCCCAAACAAACTTCCCCAATGATAGTCCATCCTAATATAAGCCTTTGGGCAAACGGTTCATTTGGAGCACCAATTTTCTGCGATAAAACATGATGCACTTGAGTCATATCTCTACCTATCAATAACGAGATCTCTGCGGAATTATCCAGATTGGGTATATATGAAGCAATATCTCGAAGGTGAGGATAAGCTTCCGCTATATCGGGTGTAGGTATCTCGGACCTATTGTTTGGAATTTCGTCACACTCTATGATTTTAGGTAACTGAAGTCCTTGACCTCCCGATACTGGTTCTATTATGAAACCCTCTGCGGTCCTTCCAGTAAGAGTAATACTTCCATTACATGTTGATAATGTATAGACGCATGTTTGAGGCTCTAAATCGAACATATCAAAGAAGTTCGGAGTTCCAAGTGTCTTATTACTCTGATCGTCAATCAGCGCATACATACTTTTAGTCATTTCCGGTTTATCGGACGGATATACGTTCACGAGAAGTATTTTCCCGCATGATCTGCCTGCCTCAAAATTTCCGCAAAGCTGAGTGCAACGACTTTCCACTGTCTTCGGGGCAGTCTCCCCTCCATGATCTTGCTGACCTACATTCGGCTCCTGAACATCTACTTTCGGTTTCTGTTCACGATCACAGTGCATAATAGTCATATGATAGCGACTGTTACATTTCTCGCACTTAACATAAGATCTGCATTTATTTGCTCTGTGTTTACCCTTTAAACACCGTAGACAAAGTTCACTTTTCATTATGATGTCACGTTTCTGTTCTAAAGTAAAATCGCGAAAGGCTCTGCACTCTAACAAGCTGTGATCAGCCTTGTGTATGGGGCATCTTTTAGCATTACCCCTTTTGGGAACTTCCTCCTGAGTATGAGTGTCACGAGCAAAAATACGAGGCTTCTGTTCGCCTTTAGTCCTCTGATTTACTGAGAGTCCAGGGTCGTTTTTAAGGTTACACATCTCCTGAATAAATTTTATGAAAAATGAGAACGGAGGAAATGGTACATTATGGCTGACCTTATACTGAGATGCTCTAGATGCCCATTTTTCTTGTAGCTGATGGGTAAGTTTCGTAACTATAGGCAATACTCCTGCCGACGAGTCAAAGTAACCCAGCAACACTGAATATCTCGAGTCATTTTTGTTTGACTCAATCTCATACAAGATGTCAAGTAAGTCGTAGAGCCGCCGGGGCTCGCCTTCTGTGATTTTAGGAAAATCATGTAACTTGGCCTTTAGCGAGGCCTCCACCATTTCCGGCCTTCCAAATCTATCCTCGAGCCTGTCCCAAATCAAGCTAAGTCCCTTCTTAGGGTCGCAAACGTTTGCTGTGCGGATAGATAACGCATACTTTTTGGACTCCGGGCCCAACCACTTTGTTAATAAATCAAGCTCTTCTAGGGGCGTAGTTTTAAGTTCCTTTATAATGCTTAGGAAGCTAACCTTCCATGCTGTGTAATTTACAGCCGAATCGTCGAAAGCACTGAATCTATGCATCAATAAGTCTTTTTTAAGCAAGTAGTTGCTCATATCCTGAATAACCGATTGCGACCCCTGATTTGGAAATGTAGGTCCATTGTAAGGAAAGGCATCCGGATTCAAAGCACTGGTACCATTATAAGAAACTCGAGGGGCATCGGAGCAAGTCACATGATCACGTCCAGTGTCTGAGAAAGGCGCACTATCTGGTCGTGAACCCGAGTACGATTCACGATCAGGTTGAGTGTCTGAGTACAAAACATCATCAGGCCGAGTTTCTGACAAGTTATCAAGCGAGTAAGTTACTTGGCCTTCTACATACTCTCGAGTTCTTTCTGACTCCTTAAAACGAACGTTTTTCTCAACGCGCTCCTTTTTAATGTCCAAACTATCGCAAACACTACCAGTTTCCAATTGCTCATAAACAACAGCTTCTACTTCCGCAACTGCTGCTGCCTCCTTCTCACGAGAAAGTTTAATGTCAATTTCTGCCGACAGTTTCTGTTTTTCGAGAAGCGCTTGTTCCTCAAGAAATTTCAAACGTGCAGCCTGCATTTCTGCTTTCACCCTTTTACGTATAATAACTGAGGATGCACGGGAACTGCTACTACTCCCAGACGCTGATATAGCTGACCTTGTTTCGAATTGTTCTGATAGGCGTTCCATCGCCTCTAATGAAAGTTTAGAAAGCCTGTTCCTAAATGTGTGTACTGTTTCGGAGTACTGTGTATAAACGATAACATGTGCGTCCATTTCAATGTAGGAACGTTCCGTTCTCGCATTTCCTAGAAATGTCATAAAATTCTGAGAAGTGAGCATGAATCGTTTATATTCGCTATTAATGCGGTCTTCCATTTCATGGAGATATTTTCTATCAGCGGTACGCTCTCTATCGAAAGAATCAATAATATCTTCAATGTTTCTGCATGACATGCAAAACCGATCCTGTAAATTTGTGAACTGTTGATCAAACAAGGCCTTCCCCTTCTCCGTGTGCTTCACCATCCTCGGTCCTTCAACCTCTGGATCCTTGGTATCAGGTATATCTGCAGTTGCCATCGTGTATAACGTAATCCTGGATGTGTTGATTTACTGTTCTGCCTCTTTGCAGACGTTAACCAGAGTAAACACAAAATAAACAGCAGCTTGGTTCCAGTTTAGACTCTTTATTATGATAACGCAAACTGTCATGGTGCTTACTGTACTGGTAAATCACTGAAAATACACAAAATGAAAAAATCCTCACAATGTGTACAATATTCATAAAAACATACAATAACATACTGATTTAGACACTGAAAATTACTATACCTTGCATGAAAAATGTCACACATACATCAAGTCATGATATTTGAAAAATAATTAACCTTTACTTCTGTTATACAAAAATGTATTTGAATTTGGTACCAAAAAATATAAACAAAGCAATGTCAAGGTCACTCAAAAATAGAACGAACGAGTGATTCAATGTTTACTCAAAAATACTGATGCACATTACTTCATACTTTACAATCGTCAAGAAAAATATATGCTGAAGAAAATACAGATACTCACACACAGTGCAGGGAGGCAATTACAGCAAAAATAATGGTAAACATCAGGTGCTTGGAGCAAGCAAACAAAATGGCGTAGGAGCTACGATCTATACTAAAACTTTAAACCCGTAACGGTTCACCTGAGACGGATCGTCTCCATATAGCAATACATGTACATGTACTAGTCAAAGAAAGATAACTCTATCAGTCTATGTGAACACATAACAATGTATATATATGTTACTGATGTGCCGTAGGGCATAAAGACAATAAAGAATCTGAATCTCAATGTCTTTGACTGTCTATCGCGGCACATGGGAGGAGAGTATAAGGGAAAATATAATCACTATTTGATCGTAAACGAATGGTTTAACGATTAAATTTGTAATTTCTGTTTTTTCGTTTCATTCGTATCTTTTCATTTCGTTTCTTAGCTTAAATGCTCCCAATTTTACAGATATAATTAAGGTGTTTAAATGTATCACTCCAAGGGAATGTGTACTTTGGTCTAAAAATCGAATGTTTAAATTTGTGCTACCTCTCTCTGTCATTTTATTGTCTTCGGTACATGAAACAAATTGAAATATTGTATCTGATTATATCAACTTTGTCCAACAACACAAAAGAGATAAGTAAATAGGAAAATTCATGATTTGAAGTCATTTTTGCACTATTTGTTTATGAGGAAGCCCGAAATGTCCCGATCAGTTGTCGTTACTCTCAGTCGAAACCTATCGGTCGTTGAAAGGTCTAAACAATGGTTTATGATTTGACGATAGGAAATATTACGATTTTTAATTGATTCTACCTCAGTCCAGTATTTTAAGAGTGGAGCCAGCTTGATATCGGCGATTTCAATTATGTCGAAAGGTTCCAACTCTATACCTTCTTGGAGAAAATTCCAAACCAATTTCCATGCCCCAGACACGTGTTTCGAATTTTAATTTCTCATCAGTGATGCTTTCAGCGGATCCACCAAAAATAATTTCAGTAGCGCCCTCTTTAATGTTTCGAAGTTAGATTTTTACATTACAGAGAGTGCGCGGCTTCAAATTTCCCGTAGACCCACAATTATATTGATTTGATTGTATTGATGATGATTACTGTAATGATTCATTAATCAAATTGGGCATTCATGTAATGAGTATAAATATGCCTCTAATTGTAACGATTAACCAATCAGAATCCGAGATACATGTACCTATCAGTTGCACCAATCTTTAATACAACTTTCCTGAATGACTCTAACAAGTATTCGTTCTCAATATTTCATGCAGATCTACAGTATATTGTCAACAAAAGCATTGTGGATCGCAGATTCCGTGAAAATGATGATTGTTTTATTGAGAAGAATTCATACTACAGAAATGATTGGCAAAGAAAATACAGTGATAAGGTAAACCTTGGCCTAAATACTTTCTATAAACTACAATGCATTTCCCGGTCTTGCACTGGAAACTAGCTAGATATTGTTTCTTATTTAAGTTATCCATCGTAATTTTATGTAGCGGTGTCGCCGTCTGTTTGTCATTATTTCTTTTCTTTTTTTTCAGCCTTTCGATTTTGATTTTTCAAATCTGATTTCGGCTTAAGATTTTGTGTTTGACTTTTTATTCATTAATCTCTCAAAGAATGCAGAGGAGATCTCAAGTAGACCCAACTTGCAGTGGTTACAGCGGAACACGCCCATAGGATTAAAAGAATATCAGATAAAACATTTTTTAAAAAAGAAGGAAGGGAAGCTTCAACAAGACCCTGTTGAACAAACAGGTGACATTAAGACACAAAACAAAGAACTAAAGCAGAGATTACAAAACATGAAACGGAGATGGAAAAATATAAATTGAAAAAGACCAGTCACCAGTATTGTTCCCATTGACGCTGACTTTAAACTGCCAGCCGCTTTATATTTAAGAATAGTGTGGTTATTCGAATCACATGCGCACACCTTTCAAAATAATATTGCTGAACAGAGGTCATCTGAGACGTACAAATGGTGCATAAACAAAACTTTTATTACTGTAGGATGAAATCACAATGAAGACAGTAATACTCGGGGACCGTAGATTACACAAAAGCTATAGTAGAAGAATTAAAAGAGTTAGACAAACGTTACAACCTTTGTTGTGGGTCATGTATTATTTTAGTTTTACTTTATGTGTAGGTGCACATGTACTTAGTCATGTTATTTAATGCTTTCTTAATAATTCTTTCTAGATTTTACTATGTCATGTTTATTTCATTAGAGAATATTCCAGTATGTTCTTTGTTACATCATTATCATCACATGACTGTGATTTCTAGAATTTACTCTATTGTTAATCATTTGTAATGAGTCATTGTTCTAGAAGCTTCTGGTAAATTCATTGTTATTAAGTATAAATACCTCTGAGGAACTGTGTTAAGGGGGCATTCGTACACATTCGTAGACACGATTCATTCATCTATTCTGATATACTGGGACACTTTATTTGTTGAGACTTTAATCCATTTAACAACGTTTGGACACCGATCTTTCGAGAACGTTTGTGATTACCGGAAACCATACATTCGATAGACTTTGTGGACCGTAACGGACACTTTGATCCGGACATTGTATTGTGAGTTGTAATCGTTTTATATATATATATTTTGTACATAATTAAACTTGTAAATTTATATTCTGTCTTTGTCTGATTTTTGCTGGCGTTTTGGGGTATTCTGGCCCATAACAGAATTGGGGGCTCGTCCGGGATAGTAATCTCTGCATATTTGCATTTTTACGTAAAGATCGTTTTTTTGAAATAGAAAAAAAAGGGAAAAATTTTCTTTGTTGTAAATCTTTTGCCAGCAGAAATCAATCATGGTATTTTCGGTCACTGAATTTTTGAAATCGCCGACCGTAGATGAGTTCGAATCACTGAAAAAAGATGATTTGATTGGTTTAGGCCTTCACTTTAAATTAGATGTAAAATCTTCTATGAGAAAGCAAGAAATTAGAAATATTGTGGCTAAAGAGCTTTTAGCTAAGGAAATCTTTTCGTCATACGATTTTCCTGTTGACCCTGTTTCAAGCGAAACCAAAATGTCAAAATTTGAGTTTGAATTAGAGAAAATGAAAATACAATTACAATTTGAAAAAGAAGAAAAAGAAAGACAATTTCAAATTGAAAAAGAAGAAAAAGAAAGACAATTTCAAATTGAAAGAGAAGAAAAAGAAAGACAATTTGAAAAAGAAGAAAAAGAAAGACATTTACAATTTGAAAGAGAAAAAGAAGAAAGAGAGAAACAGGAACGTATGCACGAGAAAGAACTCCAGTTTGAGTTAGAAAAGTTAAAATTAGAGAAAAGCACTAAGGAAAATCCTGTTCCTCCGCTTGTCAAGTCTGAATTCGACGCCGCCAAAAACATCCGATTAGTACCAAAATTTCAAGAAAAGTCCGTGGACAAATATTTTCCACATTTTGAGAAAATCGCGGCCAATCTGAAGTGGCCACGTGATTTTTGGCCAACTTTGTTACAAAGCGTACTTATTGGCAAAGCGGCTGAAGTGTACTCGGCGCTCAGTATTGCTGAGAGTTCAGACTATGACAAGGTCAAGGACACGATTTTGAGAGCATATCAGTTAGTACCTGAGGCGTACAGACAAAAGTTTAGAAAGTACAAAAAGTTTGAAAATCAAACATATGTTGAATTTGCTCGAGAAAAAGAAGATTTATTTGACCAGTGGTTTCGATCTAAGAAAATTCCCAATTCATTTGACAATTTGCGTCAAATAATTCTGATAGAAGAGTTCAAAGAGTGTGTACATCAAGATTTTAAGAACTCATTTGGAAGACAAAAATGTTAAAACTCTTGAAGAAGCCGCTGTTTTGTCTGATACGTATGCTCTCACTCATAAGAAAAACTCAATCTAGCGATAGCGCAAAAACGTCAGATTTTCCAAAGAAAAATTTACAAGAGTCTCAGTCGTCCATTAGTTCCCAGTCACCATCTCAAGGTGGTTCTACGTCCGGTCCTAGGTCCGAGCGTTCTGAGGCATCCCCAGGGGTGGGGTCGCTTCCTACATGCAATTATTGTAAGAAAAAAGGTCATGTTATAGGTGAGTGTTTGAAGCTTAAGAAGAAAAAAGAACTTAAGTCACAGGCCTGTGCGTCTGTTAGAAATGATAGGAAAGCCTTAGATTCGATTTGTTCTGACACTCCTGAGATTCAGGGTTCTAAGTCCAGTTCTGATGATTTTGTGGAGGATCATTATAAGCCCTTTTTGTCACAGGGATTTGTTTCACTCAGTGATTCTAGCGAAGCGTTGCCTGTTCAAATTTTGAGAGATACTGGTGCTGCCCAGACTTTATTGTTAGAGGGTTCATTGCCTTTGTCTGAGCACACTTTTACTGGTAGGTCAATTTTATTACAGGGTGTGGAGCTAGGCGTCATTGATGTTCCCCTTCATAAAATTTATTTGAAGTCAGACTTAATTACTGGACCTGTTATCGTAGGTGTTCGACCTACTCTTCCCATTCAAGGCGTTTCCTTGTTGCTTGGCAACGATTTAGCTGGTGGCAAAGTTGTAGCCGATCCGATTGTTTGTGAGAAAATCACGTCCGATGTCGTGTCCGATGATGAAGACGACGACTTGTATCCAGCCTGCGCTGTTACCAGGGCGATGGCCAGGAACAGACTGAAAGAGGCTGAGAGTACTTCTGCACTTAATGAGGACCATCCCTCCGAAGATATAGACCTTTCTGACACATTCATGTCTAGTATTGATGACAACGTACCTGAGACGTCAGTACCACTTCATGAAGACAAGTCTCCGACAGTGCCTGGTGATGATTCCCATCCGCCATTAGAAAGAGATACAGATGCCTTAAGCCGTGAGCAGCTCCTCTCCGGGCAAACTAAAGATCCGGAGATCATCCGACTAAGCAAGAGGGCCCTTCCCCGAGAAGAAGCGGACAAAGTCGGAGAGTGCTTCTACATACAAGATGGCATCCTCATGCGGAAATGGAGACCACCCGATGCACCCCCTAATGACGTGTGGCGGGTCGTTCACCAGATAGTGGTTCCAGTAGCGTATCGCGGGGACATCATGAGTTTGGCTCACGACACACCCATGGCAGGTCATTTAGGTGTCAATAAGACTTATAATAGGATTTTAAGTCACTTTTACTGGCCTAAGTTGAGAAAAGATGTGTCTGAGTTTTGTAAGTCTTGTCATAGTTGTCAGATGGTAGGTAAACCCAATCAAGTTATACCACCTACTCCCCTCCAACCCATTCCAGCCTTTGAGGAACCTTTTAGTAGGGTGTTAGTTGATTGTGTAGGTCCTTTGCCTAAGACTAGGTCAGAGAATCAGTACTTACTGACAATTATGTGTACTTCGACTAGGTTTCCTGAAGCCATACCTCTTAGGAATATTAAGGCAAAGACCATAGTTAAGGCCCTTACAAAGTTTTTCACTTTCGTAGGTGCTCCCAAGGCTATTCAGTCAGATCAGGGTTCGAATTTTATGTCAGGGTTGTTTCAGCAGGTTATGCATGAGCTAGGTATCAAGCAGTATAAATCTTCTGCGTACCATCCTGAGTCCCAGGGGGCACTTGAACGCTTTCATCAGACCCTTAAAACTATGATGAAAACATATTGTCACCAGTATGAAAAAGACTGGGATGAAGGGGTTCACCTCGTGTTGTTTGCGGCACGAGAAGCGGTTCAGGAGTCCCTGGGGTTCAGTCCCTTTGAGCTAGTTTTTGGGCATACGGTCAGGGGGCCATTGAAGTTGTTGAAGGAAAAATGGTTGACTGAGACTAGCGATTTGAATCTCTTAGACTACGTGTCTAATTTCAAAGAGAAATTATATAATGCTTGCAAATTGGCTCAAGAAAATCTCAAAACATCTCAAATGAAAATGAAAACATGGTATGACAAAGATGCTAGAAACAGAGTTTTTAAACCAGGCGATAAAGTTCTTGTATTTTTGCCTATCCCTGGTCATCCTTTGCAAGCTAGATATTTCGGTCCTTATGAGATTGAGAGTAAAATTAGTGATGTTAACTATGTGGTTAAGACACCAGGTCGGCGAAAAGAAAAAAGAGTGTGTCATGTTAACATGTTGAAAGAGTATTTTGATAGAAGTGACCGAAATACTGTAAAACCAGTTTCCACTTTGGCCAATGTAAATACATTAGAAAATTGTGTTGAACCTGAATGTAATGAAGAGACTGTCGAAAAAGACTTTGCTCAAAGTGTCCGTTTGAAGAATTCTGAAATTCTAACAAATCCGGAAGTGAAACTCGGACATTTGACCGTGCACCAAAAAGAGGAAGTGCACCAATTAATGCGGGAATATACAACCATCTTTCCGGACGTTCCAAAAAAGACGAATGCGTCTCATCATGATGTCATTGTAGGTGATGCGTCACCTATCAAACAGCATCCCTATCGGTTAAACCCGATAAAACTTCAATACATGCGGAAAGAAATTCAATACATGCTTGAAAATGACATTATTGAACCCAGCAATAGTTATTGGAGTTCCCCATGTATTCTTGTTCCGAAGCCAGACGGAACTTACCGATTGTGTACGGACTTTAGAAAAGTCAATTCAGTCACCAAAACTGACTCTTATCCAATCCCACGAATCGATGACTGTATCGATAAAATTGGCAGTGCAAAATTTGTCAGTAAATTTGACTTGCTTAAAGGCTATTGGCAGGTCCCGCTTACAGAGAGAGCCAGAGAAATATCGGCATTTGCGACTCCAGATGGGCTATACCAATATAAAGTAATGCCCTTTGGTATGAAAAACGCACCAGCCACATTCCAGAGGATGATTCATTCGCTCCTAAATCATCTCGAAGGATGCGAGGCGTACATCGATGACGTCATCATCTACAGCGACACCTGGGATGATCATCTCCGTATCATGCGTACTTTCTTTGACATACTGGCGAAAGCAAACCTCACAGTGAACCTTGCGAAAAGTGAATTTTGTCACGCGACTGTAGAATATTTGGGTCACAAAGTAGGTCAAGGTTTTGTTACTCCTATCATGGCCAAGGTGGAAGCTGTTTCAAAGTTCCCGATTCCTACCAATAAGAAAGAGATCATGAGATTTTTAGGAATGGCAGGATTTTACAGAAAATTTTGTCCAAATTTCTCGTCAGTTGTTGGTCCACTTACCAATCTGTTACAAAAGAGAGTGAATTTTGCATGGACCAATGACTGTGACGAATCTTTTAAGAAAATCAAATGTGTATTTATGAATAGTCCTGTCCTGTCAGCTCCAAATTTTGATAAGCAATTTAAGCTTACTGTTGATGCCAGTGACGTAGGAATCGGGGCTGCTTTGTTTCAAGAAAATGATGATGGTGTAGATAGAGTTGTTTGTTATTTTTCAAAGAAATTGACAAAATGTCAAAAGAATTACTCTACTATTGAAAAAGAGTGTCTTGCATTATTGTTAGCTTTACAACATTTTGATGTTTATTTAAATGTTACTTTATGTCTCGTCGGTTTATGTGTAGTCTTTTGTGTTTGATGTTTACATGTCGTGTGTCTCTTTTCTGTCTCGTGCTGTACTCGTCTTTCGTGTTTTTGCATCGGGTGTTTTTGGTGTTTTACTGTTGATGCTGCAACGGGGTCTTGTTGGAGATCTCCTCCCTTCTTTTTACATCCCATTCTTGTGTTTACTGACCACAACCCTCTCACATTTTTGCACAAAATGTCAAACAAGAATCTGAGTAGCAACATCCCTTCATCGCCTGCTTATGGCGTGTTCATATCTCAGTTGATACGCTATGCCAGAGCAAGTACCAAATATACGGATTTTGTTCTGAGAGCTAGGCGTCTTTCAGATAAGCTTCTCAGTCAGGGATATGTTTGTGACCGACTAACATCGTCACTGAGGAAGTTCTACGGTCGATATGGGGAACTCATCATACACTATGATGTCCCACTATCCAGAATGGTGGATGATATTCTGTCATAGACCATTTGAACCATCCAACCAAAGATTGTACTCTATATCTTCCAAAATGGAAGTAACCGGATGTGACAGTTCTACCGAATTGAAGCGACGGGTGTTGCATGCAAGCAGGAGATGCTTACTCTTCCTGGGCACCTGGTCTCACTCTCATATCGGGAGTTCGCTTCTTTTCATATGGTGGAGGTTTTTGTTTTTGTTTGCTTTGGTTCCTGTTTTGTCCTGATTTTGTATGCCTTCGGTTTCTGATTTTCTGAATTATCGATTTTGTACTGTAGACAGGGATATGGTCATTATCCATATTTGTCATCAAAGACTTACAAGGTGGAGTTTATTGTTGCAAGAGTACGATATCATTATTAACCATATCAAGGGCAAAGACAATGTGATTGCAGATGCACTATCGAGAGTTTCATGAGTGATTTTTGAAGAATTTACCACCTAAGTTTTCACTGACATTCAAACTTTTTTGAAGGGGGGAGGTGTTGTGGGTCATGTATTATTTTAGTTTTACTTTATGTGTAGGTGCACATGTACTTAGTCATGTTATTTAATGCTTTCATAATAATTCTTTCTAGATTTTACTATGTCATGTTTATTTCATTAGAGAATATTCCAGTATGTTCTTTGTTACATCATTATCATCACATGACTGTGATTTCTAGAATTTACTCTATTGTTAATCATTTGTAATGAGTCATTGTTCTAGAAGCTTCTGGTAAATTCATTGTTATTAAGTATAAATACCTCTGAGGAACTGTGTTAAGGGGGCATTCGTACACATTCGTAGACACGATTCATTCATCTATTCTGATATACTGGGACACTTTATTTGTTGAGACTTTAATCCATTTAACAACGTTTGGACACCGATCTTTCGAGAACGTTTGTGATTACCGGAAACCATACATTCGATAGACTTTGTGGACCGTAACGGACACTTTGATCCGGACATTGTATTGTGAGTTGTAATCGTTTTATATATATATATATTTTGTACATAATTAAACTTGTAAATTTATATTCTGTCTTTGTCTGATTTTTGCTGGCGTTTTGGGGTATTCTGGACCATAACACCTTAAACCAAACAATAATGAAAAACCTTAGTATAAGATAAAACAATGATAAAACATGGTTTGAACAGTAAATATTTTTTGTGCTATTCAGGTACTGAACATTTCAGAAATACATGCAAAAAGACATTGTAAAAGATTAGAAGTATTGAAGCAAAAATCACATATCTCTAATTAGATTGTTTTTGTTTTGATTTTATTTCACGATCTGATCGAATCGTCTTGCACTCTATGAGAGCAAAATATAACATAACTGTGCCTTGTTCATGTCAAGGAAGACACTTTCTGTATGTCATACCTTTGAATTCATTTTCTTGGTAAACTAAGGGTTTCCTGTAGTTAGATATATCACTTGCTCTTACTCATTAAGTCATATCTAAATGTAAACATAATCTCAAAGCGAGAGAATAACATTGAATATTTATTAATTCGTAAACTATCGAGTTTACATGCTTACAGAAAATGATTCAGTTTTCCAGACAACAAATGGAGGTATTGAATTTGATACATAGTGCTCATCGTCTTAGAAATTTAGTTTGATTACAGTTGAAATTTATTTTTAAGGAACTATGTCCCTTGATGATAAAATCGTAACTGCTTCTAACGGACTTTGTTATGCTCTCAAGACGACTAAAGTGCATGTTCATTGTTTCTGTAATCATCTTAAGCGTTCTTGGAGGCATTGGATAATCGGACAACTTTGTGATGTGGGCACGTTATGTGGATAACCATCCGGTCCTGTTGTGCTTGTCTACCCTGCGTTCACACATACGGGTGTTTTGGTGTATTTGTGGGTTCAGAGTCTTGTTGTAAACCTCCTCCTTTCTTCCTTTTAGCATGACAAAGACAATTTTTTAAAAGTCTAATTTTGATAGGAAAGGAAAATAATTTTGTTTTCATTCGTTTCAGGAATATGACGCAGGATTCATAGAGTTCAGGAGCTCGCAACAATTAGACAAGGGGATCTATACTTTGCTACTGACTGTTAATGGTTGAGTAGATTCAATAATTTTGGACAATGTTTGAAATATCTGAGCTTTACACAGCAAAATTACCGATCGATTTTCTTTTCTTATCGACTGACCTTTACGTATTATAATTTGATTTATTTTAAGTTAATGGTACTAAATTGCAAAAACATGACAAGGTGCAGGCAAATGGAAGATTTCAAGTTAGGGCTATAGGTGGCTCTCCTTTTCAAATGGTTATAGAAATTAGTACGAAAAATGATATGTCTTGGTGAAAAGAGATTTACGGAGGTCCAAGACAGCCAGACTAAAATAAAGATCCTATCATTTAATTTTCCTGAAAATTAAACATGTTGATAATTGAAACATACCTTTTCTACATGCAAAGTTTCATCAATTTTTACCATTAGTTTTGAAGCTACGAACGTACATATATACACATCGAAAGCCCCAAAATGGGCCGTAAATGTGACGTTAAAATTAACACACTTAAGATAATAAAAAACAGATACAAATCTTCTGTAGAGGCAAAATATTTACAAGTTCCGTATTTTTCATTTAGATATGATATGGGCAATCGGATATGTATAGAATTATAAATGATCACTAAGACTTTTAAAAGAAATTGTCAAAAGGAGATAAATCTATGTCTATTTTCAAAACATCTTTGAGATGCTACTTTTTGATAATAAAATCCGTTTATCTGAAACCCTATCATTTATTTTCCGTAAAAACTTGAAATTATCTTTTTCATATGTCAAGTGAAATACCGATAAGTTCCTATTGAAATTTGACCGTCAGTTTTAAAGTTATAGTGATTTCATTACCCTCTCCCCCTTATTTCTACGTTACCTTCTGCTGACTTTCTTGTGAAAAACGCGCCATTGTCGCCGTTTCTATTATGACGTCATAATTGATCTAGAGCTTTCCGATGGAGTTCTTTCGGATACTGTTCTGCCCCCCCCCCCCCTTAAACAAAACGGACCATTATAAATAAACTTGCATTGGATCTTAAGACTTACCATGTATATTGACTGAATTCAAAGAAACCTATTTATTTTAAAGGTCGGGGACAAAGGTAAAGGTTACATGTAAACGTCTTCAAATTGAATAGCATCATTTAAGAACAGATAAATTGGCAACATGGACCAGACATGCACGTTTCGGGTACATAACCCTCATCAGTGATCCTAAATCTAAACAATGTTATATACCAAAGAAGTATGAAAGTTACTATGTCGAAAAAGTGTACCGAAAGACGTAGCAGGATGGGTGGGATATGATGCTACAGGACCCACTTTTTTGAAATTTCAAGAAATTTTGATAACAGAAAATTAGAATGCGTTGAAGAAACGATCAACCGAAATTGATCGAACTTGGCTACATGTGCCCTCGGGGACTCCTGGTCCACCAGCAGTGACACTCACCAAGTGGTATAAATGTAAACGTCTTCAAATTGAATATCATCATTTAAGAACAGATAAATTGGCAACATGGACCAGACATGCACGTTTCGGGTACATAACCCTCATCAGTGATCCTAAATCTAAACAATGTTATATGCCAAAGAAGTATGAAAGTTACTATGTCAAAAAAGTGTACCGAAAGACGTTGCAGGATGGGTGGGATATGATGCTACAGGACCCACTTTTTAGAAATTTCAAGAAATTTTGATAACAGAAATTTAGAATTATGTTATGTTATTTCGGCACTCGTCACTTAAACAAATTTCTTTTGTAAGAATGTTATAAATTCATTCTTAGCTGGGAAAGCATATTCTTTCATGTTTGATAGTTGTTGCACATGTTAGCAACTTCTGTAGCAACATCAAAACAAAACAAAACAAAACAAAAACAAAACAAAAAAAGAACAAAAAAAAAAAACAACAAACAAACAAAAAACAAAAAAACAAAAAAAAAAAAAACAAAAAAAAAAAAAAAAAAAAAACAACAACAACAAAAAAAAAAAACAACGAGAAAATACATCAGGGGAGTGTGATACATGTACATTTAATTGAAATAGTTTTCTATGTGTGATTGTAATAACACACAGCTTTGAGGTATATCTGGAAACTTAATTTACTTTAAATACACTCGTGTGACTTTACGCATGTAATCTAGAAGCTCTGGAATCAACGAAGAGAGACGGAATAATTTCATGATAATTGTCCATAAAAACATTTATCTCAAATCTATTCTAAAACTCAACAAATAATTTAACTTAAAGAAATGTTCGGGTATTATCATGTTAAACGTCTTGAAATTCAATAGCATCATTCAAAACCCGACAAATTTACAGCATGGACCAGAAACGCACGACATGTTATCATGATTATCTTTTCGATTTCAGGGCCAAAGTGCTTAAGATTCACGTACAAGAAAACTGCAGGCACACTTAAAGTATACCAACTATCCGATGACAACGGATACGACAATAAAATGATATTGTTTTCTGATTTGGAAACAGAAAACAAATGGCTGACTGCGTCAAAACAACTTCACGATGACATATTTTCAACGGTAAGTTTCGACGAAATTCCAATGGCCGGCCAAAGTCGACATTTAATTTATATTGGTCCCCCTTAAATATGTTGTATTTTGTATTTCATTAAAAGCCTTAGCTTTGAAGTCCATTATGTATCGCTACGTTAATAAGTAGATTTTATAGTATTGGATGTGTCACTGGCTTGGGTGCACCATCTTTTAAAACACCATCTCTCCAATGCTTTTTTGAACATTGATTTTATTTGATATGCTACTGAATCGACCCTACAGGAAATTTGGAGCCGCGCACTCCCTGTAAAGTAAATGCAGTAATCTTTATTCGTAAAATGAATTTTGACTGTTTATAAAAAGCTCTTTGCCTGGAAGCATCACTGATGAGAATTTAAGATTTGAAACACGTGTCTTGCGCAGGAAAAATTGGTGTGGAATTTTCTTCATGAAGGTATAGAGTTGGAACACTTCCCTATTATGTGCATGAAAATTGGTTTGAAATTTTATTCAAGAAGGTATAGAGTTGGAACACTGCCGTATTCTTCTAGACAGACAACACCAAGAGAGTATGTCATACAAAGGTAATCAAGTGAGCGAAAATGTATTTTCCGAATAAAATTTAAACATAATGTAAGAATAGTGAACTGGAAGGTGGTCGAACACTGCGTAATGCATAATTACAAAAATTATTGTGATGAATATTAAGAAAAAAAAAAGCGTGCAACCTGACACGAAAGGAATCAATTTTAGGCTATATTTGCAAGGTTGTATTCTCAATTAAAGTTGCTGAAAAGGCGAAGTGATGGAAGTCTAAATGAATTTCTGAAATCTTAACCCAAACCGTTCACGAAAGTCCGGATAAGAGGCATCACACGTCAATCTCTCTGTCTGTCTGGCTCATTTTAGGTACACATCCCATGATTTATGGTGAGTGATTGAACGTTGATATTTCGCATGTAAATTGTCTGTGACAAGACCTTTTTGATATAGTGTCCTTGACCTAGATGTTTTTTTTTTAATTAAGGACTGATCGTCATTCTTGATTGGTAAGTGATGGTGCTTTCATATGTCATATATGTTTCCTTGTACTAAGACCTGTGTAAAAAACCAGTTTTTATCTACCTCATGTGCTAGATATTTAACTTCAATCTTGGGAAAAATAGGGCATTTATCATTCCTGAATAGCAAATGTTTGGATTTTGATGTTTAAAAAAAGAAATCTTTTAAGACTTTTTTTTAAAAGAACTACTTTGCCCAAAATATTTTCTCCCATGGGAGAAAAAAATGTTCCCATAGAATACATTAAAATATGATTGGGAAATTGTTTTCTTAATGAGATATTTCTTTATGTAACAGATTGTATTTGAAGCGAGTTCATCGAATGCCGATGTGAAAATAAATGACATCGAGATTCAGTCTGGCTATTGTAGTAAGACAATTTTCATTTCAACTTCTTTTGCTTTGTTTATCTTTTACGTGTTATATGAATAACCTAGCCAATTAATAATGAACGATTTATCCACATGCATTTTGTGCAAAATACATTTTTGTAATTGTTATTATTTACAAAATATTACTGATTCATACATTTTACAACTCAAGAACCAGATTTTGTTATGATTCTCTAGGGATGAAAATTCATTGTCACCATAACTTTTTCGTATAAAAGTTAAACGTCTTCACATTCAACGGCATTGTTTAATAAAAGATAAATTTGCAACATAGATCAGACATGCACGTTTCGGGTACATAACCCTCGTTAGTGATCCTCAAACTAAACAATGTAATTCTGTCAAAGATTTTAAAAGCCATAATGTTAAAAAAGAAATGTTCAGAAAGACGTAGAACGATGGATTGGATTTGATGCTCCAGGACCCACGTTTTAGAAATTTCAAGAAATTTTGAAAACGGAAGTTTTTGAATGCGTTGAAGAAACGATCAACCGAAGCTGGTCGAACTTGGCTACAAATGCCCTAGGGGACTCCTGGTCCACAAGCAGAGACATCGGTCCGTCAGATCCGTCAATTAAAATTCAGATCAATATGTGACGCCACATAAGATAAAATTGGTGTCTTTTAGCCGAATCGCAATACTCATCTTCGTAAGGTCAGCGGTTGCGCGGGAGTCAATTATTGGTTTCCAGACCAAAATACAAATACGTAAAATAATATTGCAATGATACTCCATAAACTTTCCGTACAATAACGAAGTGTTTATAACACCTTATCAACATGAAACTTGCTAGAAATGTCCCCTATGGGTCATAGGTTCCCCTATTGCATTTTGAGTTAAAGGGTCAAAGGTCAAGGTCATGAGACTACTTTGAAACTAGTTTCCGGGTCATAATTGAGTGTGTATTGCATGTCAGAAATGTTAATCATAAGTAAAGAAGTTGGTGTAAGAAGGTCAAAGATCAAAGGTCAAGGCCATATGTATTTGATAATTTAAAAGGAAATCCAGTTCAGAAGTGAGTGTGATTTGCATCTTTCGACATAAAACTTGCTTGGCCCCTGCGTTTTGCGGTCTTGCTTGTGAGTGTTCATCTAACAGTGAGGCGATTGTTTACGCCACAATTGTAAGTTCTTCGAGGTCTCTGGGTAATCGGAAAAGAGAGAGAGCAGTGCTCACATAATGACAAGTATGGATAATGACCATATTCCTGTATAAAGCCCAAAATCGGTAATTCTGAAAATCAGAAACCGAAGGCATACAAAATCAGGATAAGACATGAACCAAAGCAAACAAACAAAAAACTCCACCATATGAAAGGAAGCGAACTCCCGATATGGGAGTGAGACCAGGTACCCAGGAAGGGTAAGCACCTCCTGTTGCATGCAAAACCAGCCGCTTCAATTCTTAGAACAGTCACGTGCGGTTACACATTTCGGATTACATAGAGTACAATCTCTGGTTGGATGGTTCAAATGATGACAGAATATCATCCACCATTCTGGAAAGTGGGACATCATAGTGTATGACAAGTTCCCCATATCGGCCGACGATGTTCACTCCGTCTGCTACTTGCGTGGCAGATGACCGTCCTTAGTCGGCACCGGTTGCCCATTGGTCTCATTGGTTTATCTGTGTGTGTCTGCTCTGTGTTTTTGCAATGGGTGTTTTGGAATTTTGATTGGGGTGCTGCAACCGAGTATTGTTGGAGATCCCCTCCTTTATTTGATAAGTAAGAATGGTTTCCAAGTCGTAAATGAATGTGCATTGCATCTACTGACAAGAAACCATGAATCAAATATATGCGCTTTTCATTTTGAGTAAAAATGTAAAAAGTCAAGATAATAAAACTCGGATAATTGAAAATGGTTGCAATTTCACTATTATGTGTGTTCCACATGAGTCAAAGATATGCCCTAATATTCAGAAATCAAAACTATAAAGGTCGAGGACATTAAAGATGATAATTGTGTGTTATGCACCGATCAAAGTGATACATAGCAGAAATATTTCCTTTGATGCATTTTCTTATTTCATAATGACAAGGACCCAGGTCATACGATTTTGATGGATGGTCTTTTGGATAAGATTTAAAAAGTGTAGAAGGACATTGCATGTTTTGTCTATATTCCTTGTTTCATGAAAATGATTCAATATGATTTTTTTGTCACCAATAATGTTTAACGTCTTGAAATTCATTAGCATCATTTAAGAGCAGATACATTTACAGCATGGACCAGAATACTTTCTAATGAAAACATTCTTTTGAAAAAATCTAATCCATCTGGGTCAGCAACTGTTTACATTTTTTTTTTTACAAACTCTATAAGTACAAGTATTGATCTGAGTATATCTGATTTTTAAAATATACATTTATGACAATTGTGGATAGATTTTAATCAATTAATGAATATAAAATCCAGTGACCGAAAATGGCTTTCTTGTGACTGTGCTTTTGAAGAAAGACAAGTGTCCATACTTCACATATATTATTGAGAAAATCGTAGAGTGTATAGGGAAAACAGTCTATTGTGAAATAATTCCAATCTGTATTCCGTGACAGAACCACTTTTTTTTAAACATCTGCATTATTTAAATTGATAGAGAAAATCAATAGTTCACATCTGTTGTTTATTTAATTATAAATGTATCTTCTCCGGACGCTTACTTTTGCGCTTGCAATGATTTGATGTCTTACATATCTTCTTCCGTTGTGAAATGCTAACTATTATACTTTGATATTTTTGTCAAGGCTGTTCTGAATCAAACTGTATACACGGAAAGCTATGCTATGAAAGTATGCACGGCTCATGTTGCAACGTTCCTACAGATTGTCTAGGTAAGTCTTACTTAAGGTATTTGAGCACCATCTCTTTTCATTTAAGCACCATCATTTGAGCACAATGATTATTGGTACTTTTTCGCTAGCGTACTGGTACGTTACATGACAATCAATGTATCTTAAATGCGCATATGGCATTTAAGAAAGAACATATACAACTAGAAGGAAGAAAAACGAAGTGTCTAACTTTGCCGAGAGAGAGAGTAATATTCTGAACAAAAACATCATTAAAAGGAATTCATTAAAATTGCAGAAAAAAAGAATTAAATACAACATGTATATGTCGAAGCATTTGGTGATTATAATGTCAGAAATATGCAATGAAAGAAAGTGCAAATTGGAAAAGTTATCTCTTATCAGGAAAGCTCGTGACCGAAAAAAGGAAATCCAAATAATATGTGAAAGTATGAAGAGCAAAAGTCTTAACTCGACTTATTTTAAAATTACCTATTTTAAAATTTTAAAATCACTTATTTTAAAATTTTAAAAGTAATTTTAAAATTTAAAAATTTTAAAATTTTAAAATTTTAAAGTAATTTTAAAATTACTTATTTGAAAATTTTCAATACCAAACAAAGGTATTGATAACTTGAATCTTGGTCAAATTTTGAATCACAAAACTGTCACAGAAAAAATCCCACCATATTTCAAAAGAAAAGAAACTCCTTGTATTTCCTATAGCTACACAACAACAGTTGCATCTAAAATTTACAATTACAAACGATTCCTGCAGTGTATTGATTTAAGTAATCCCACACTACATCCACTTCCCTGCGAATGTTCTTCATCGGATTTCAACTACTCTCCTTGTGGACACGTTATTACTGGTGACCTTAGTATAGTCAAGAACGACAAGTTGAGAGAATTGTTAAAAAAGGGTCCCAAATACAGAGAAAGTATGTCCTTTACATGGAACCAAAATGTCAAAATTATCATGGACTCTTGTGAGGAATATGCAAGACGTTGGGCAAAGAAAGAGGATGTACAGCTCGACACCCTTTCCGAATGGATAAAATCAATCAGAGGGTTACTTTTATCTAGAATTAATCGATTAAAATCAACTGTGAACACCAGATTCGTGTCTATATTTAAAGACCCTGATGGTATCACAGAACTTACCTACCTCCAAGAACATTATGTCATCACACCAGCGGACAAAGCCTCAAATAATTACACATTAACTTGCAAAAAGTACTATTTCGACAGTCTAGTTAAAGAGTTGGGTTCGACACCTGGAAATCCCACTTACACCCCAACAAACCTTTCTGCCTCTGAAATAATAGATGACCACAAATCAGCTCTTGCTTCCTTTGGCTTCGACACTAACAATTTAGATTTAGATTTACCATACTTATACTGCATACCTAAAATACATAAGAATCCGTACAAACAACGTTTCATCGCCGGTTCCTCAAAATGTTCTACCAAATCTGTATCGATCTTACTCACCAAAGTTTTATCTGAAATCAAATCTGAGCTACAAAAATATTGTTCGACAGTAAATTCTCGCAGTGGTATCAACCAGATGTGGATTTTAAAGAATTCGAAGGAACTTTTAGAACATCTGAAATCCACTCATTTTAGTAGAATCCATTCGATCAAAGCCTTTGATTTTTCGACACTTTACACTACAATTCCACATTTTAAATTGAAAGAAAGACTCGCAAAAATTATAAGTAATGCGTTTACAAGTAAGAACGGTAATCGCAAATACAAATTTATTGTTGTTAACTATGACAAAACCTACTTTGTAAAAGAAAAGTCAGATTCTGAAAATAAGTACACTGAAACAGACATTATTCAGATGTTAAACTTTCTGATCGACAACATTTTTGTGGTGTTTGGAGGAAAGGTCTTCCAGCAAATTGTCGGAATTCCAATGGGGACCAATTGTGCCCCACTAATTGTCGACATTTTCCTTTACTCGTACGAAGCTGAATTCATTCAATCGTTGGTCTCTGAAGGGAAAAGATACTTAGCTTCTGTCTTCAACTTCACTTACAGATACATTGACGATGTGTTGTCCATCAATAATCCAAAATTCGCGGATTACCTGAGCAGTATCTATCCTTCGGAGCTTGAAGTCAAAGAAACTTCAGAGACAAATGATTCAGCATCCTATTTGGACATAATGTTGTCCTACAACACTGATGGTCACATGAACACCTCACTCTATGACAAACGTGACGACTTCAATTTCAGCATTACGAACTTTCCTTTTCTGAGTAGCAACATTCCTTCATCGCCTGCTTATGGCGTGTTCATATCTCAGTTGATACGCTATGCCAGAGCAAGTACCAAATATACGGATTTTGTTCTGAGAGCTAGGCGTCTTTCAGATAAGCTTCTCAGTCAGGGATATGTTTGTGACCGACTAACATCGTCACTGAGGAAGTTCTACGGTCGATATGGGGAACTCGTCATACACTATGATGTCCCACTATCCAATATGGTGGATGATATTCTGTCATAGACCATTTGAACCATCAAACCAAAGATTGTTCTCTATATCTTCCAAAATGGAAGTAACCAGATGTGACAGTTCTACCGAATTGAAGCGACGGGTGTTGCATGCAAGCAGGAGATGCTGACTCTTCCTGGGCACCTGGTCTCACTCTCATATCGGGAGTTCGCTTCTTTTCATATGGTGGAGGTTTTTATTTTTGTTTGCTTTGGTTCTGTTTATCCTGATTTTGTATGCCTTCGGTTTCTGATTTTCTGAATTATCGATTTTGTACTGTAGACAGGGATATGGTCATTATCCATATTTGTCATTTTAAGGACAATCAGGGGAAAGAGAAAGGATCACTAGCACGACCACCCTACACCGATCGTGCGGGACAAACCCAAAGAACGTGACACTTAAATGACATCCGACAATAATTAAACCCACAAATTGAAACAACAATATGCACTAGAACACCATACAAAACGGACAGAAAAGAAGGGAGGAGATCTCCAACAAGACCCCGTTGCATCATCAACAGTAAAACACCAAAACACCCGATGCAAAAACACAAAAGACGAGTACAGCACGAGACGGAAAAGAGACACACGACATGTAAACATCAAACACAAAAGACTACACATAAACCGACGAGACCAATGGGTAACCGGTGCCGACTTTGGACGGCCATCTGTCACGCAAGTAGCAAATGGACAACCCTCTCACTTCTCCAATTACCCAGAGGTCTCGAAGAACGTACAAATGTGGTGTAAAACAACCTCCTCACTGTAAGATGACATCACACAAACAAGACCGCGAAACGCAGAGGCCCCAGAGACACAGATGAATATGTAAATGGATATAAAAAGAGGGCATGCGTAATACAGTCCGTGCTCTGCCGGCTGTAGCGAGCTGATGTATGTAATCACCCGAGGAGTCCGACTGACATTCACAGAGGACAGGTGGTCGGGGCCCTGTCTTCTCTAAAGAGGTTTGGACAGGGCCCGTCATGGAGTCCCGTCGTCACAGTCACAGTCACAGTCAGAAAGAGGCAGAAACAGTCCAAAAATCCTTACACAAACATTAAACATTAATTAAAACAATTACGTAAATAGAAGGAGACCAATGTGCACCCGGCACCGACTTTGGACGGCCACCGCTATATGCAAATGTTGTGGTTACCCGGATTTCCTGCACATAACTCTTCCTCTTATCTATAAATCATTACCCTCTCCTTAGCTTTAGACAATTTCTTATCATATTATGAAAAAAAGAAGAAACCTAAGCCATCAATATACATGTCAAAGACTTGAGGCATGATAATTCCTTTATCAGTCATTGCATTTCTTTGCAGAGAAAAAAGACACGTCATTCCACAACGGGAGAATAAAATGTACTTTCAGAAAAAGAATTCCTTGTTTTGTTAGTATCAAGGGCGATTCATGGGAGCATATCAATGTGAGTATAGGGGTTTCTGTTCTCTGATGAAGTTGTTTGGGTTTCATGCCATTTTTGTTACAATCCTTCAGTTGCGTTCCATTTTTGGTAAGAGAAAGATATTTTCTCTCGTAAAGTATACATTGTGAGTGTCACTGCTGGTGGACCAGGAGTCCCCAAGGGCACATATAGCCATGTTCGATCAACTTCGGCTGATTGTGTACCTGTTGGCTAGCCAAAAGGGGATGCTTTCTCCTCCCGGGCACCTGGTCCCACCTCTAGCTTGCTAGGGGTCCGTCGATGTTCAATTTGGTGCACTATTGTGAGTGCTGTTAAGACTATCGTCAGGATCTTCATTAACTCTTCAACGCATTCGAAAATTTCTGCTATCAAAAAAATCTTGGAATTTCTAAATTGTGGGTTCTGTAGCTTCATATCCCACCCATCCTGCTACGTTTCCGGTACATTTTTTGGACATACTAGTTTTCACACTCTTTGGCCATATCACATTATTTTGATTGAGGATCACTGACGAGGTTTACATGTAAGTACCCAAACGTGCATCTCTGTTCCATGCTGCAATTTTTGTGTCGCCTGCGAAGCATAGAAACACTAAGGGATCACTTTGTCCGTTGTTCGTCTGTTCGTCCGTCCGTTTGTCTGTCTGTCTGTCTATCTATCCGTCTGTCTGTCACACTTGGATGTTACACCCTATAAAAGTGATTCCTGAGTGTCGCTATGTTTCGCAGGCGACACATGCATTCCTTGGAATGATTTTTTTTATTCATAAATGTTACTATTGAATTTGAAGACGTTGAAAGGATGGAGATCTCCAAAAACAATCGTCTGAAGCACACAAAGCAAAACATCAAAGTCTCAAATACTAAAAAATTGAGAGTCGAAAAGCGCATCAACATACGCAAAAGGGACGAGGAACATCAAATACAAGATAGAAACATCAGATACGAAAGACTACTCAAACTATTGTGACCAATTGGCAACCGTTGCCGACTAACGACGGTAATCTGCCTCGCAAGTTGCAAATGGTGTTGTTATTCGGATCACTTGGACTCAGCACTCCCACTTTCCCGGTTACCCAGAGGTAATGAAGAATGCGTAATCGTAGTGTAAAATAATATCCTCACAGGACGTTGACAAAGCAAAAAAAAAAAGGAGCAAAACACAGCGGACCACGCAACACACAGATGGTAATATAATCGGATAAAAAAGAGTGTTCTAAATAAAGTTTTATAAATTTAGACAGGGCCTATCATGGAGTCCTGTCATCAAAGTCAGTCAAAGTGCAATTCTTAAGAATACGCTGGTAGAGCACTGTAAATTGGCTATGTACCATGCCGATTGAACGGTTGGTGACATTACGATCATATCCACGGTATAAAAGGCATCTAATGATTCTTACACAATTTTGATGTTAATTCTTTTACCTTTGATGCTTCTTATTTTGTTAATTTAATGAAATACCCAATGAATTTTACCATGTGGAGCTCGTAAAAAGTTCCCCGCGAGGGGTTTGACAGTAAGTGTTTTGAATATTTTCCCTGTCGCCATAGCATTTTCTATATAGACATAGTCTTAGACAGTGCATGTATTCTATATATTGTTTCATTTTCGTGCGTGAACATCGACGACGGGTGCGGCTAAGCAACATTGGATGCTTGCTCCTACCCGGGCACCTGGTCCCACCTCTAGCTTGCTAGGGGTCTGACAATGCTCAATTGTTTGCTCTATTGTGAGTGCTGTTGGGATTATCGTCAGGATCTTCTTTAACTCATTGGATTGTTATAAGCACCTTCAGCAGAAAATAAAGAAATTCCCAAGCTTGGTTCTTTGCAATAGTTGATACCATAAAATATTTAGCTTGGAATTTGCCCATATATACAAAAACGTAAGATAACAATTCTAATGTATAATATCATTATTCATAGGATAATGGGTCTTCAGGAATTAGGCTTTCCAACAAAAATCGTAACATAACATCTGGAAATTTGGAGAGTATCTATCTACCGTCATGTAAGTATCAAAAGGGGAAGCGTCCCCCTAAATTTGTGCTATTTCTGAACGTTGGAATTTAATTTCATTGAAAACGTATTTGTGATTTAATACTTTGTTAATTTTTTTTAATTATAAGATGAGATTTAGTATTCAATGCATAAAACACTCTGAAAACTCCCGAAACCCTACACGTTAAATTAACAATAACATTGGCCAAACTCATCGAGAAATGTGAAAAAAAAATTGTAAATTAAAATTAATCATCGTGTCTTCAATGTGACATCATATATATTTTTTTGGCCTGATGTTTGTCAAGTGTATCAATTATTTCTTTCCAGCTCTGTCACCTAAAGAAGCTTTGTTTTGGCCTTTTATCAATGTGACACCATATATATGTTTTTGCTATTTCGGAAACTAGCCATTTCACCGATAAATATCATCGAAATTAAAGGAGTTTAACATCTTAGCACCATCCCTCCAATGCTATTTTGAACATAGATTGTATTTGGATATGCTATTGAATCGACCCTACAGGAAATTTGGAGCCGCGCACTCTCTGTAATGTAAATGTAAAAATCTTACTTCAAAAAATTAAAGAGGGCGCTACTGAAATTATTTTTGGTGGCTCAGCTTAAAGCATCACTGATGAGAATTTAATATTCGAAACACGTGTCTGGTGCATGTAAATTGGTTTGGAATTTTCTTCAGGAATGTATAGAGTTGGAACCCTTCGACATTATTCTTATCGTAAACATTTCGTGTTTGTCGACGCATGTGGCCACATCAAAATTCTCTTCTTATAAAACGCATTTTATAGCAATTTTGTCCATACTTTTTCGTCACTTGATGACGAAATAAAAGACTTCCTAACAAGTGACTTTTTGGTGAACTGTTCTTTTCATTAAAAGTTGGAAATATTCTTTATATTTAGTGTGAAATATCAAGTATTTCTCATTTAAAAGTTTGATTTTAATGAATAGTGCAGGGCCGATTTTTAGGGCTGCATGGCCCAACCCCTTTCAAAACAAATAAAACGAAGGCAGGGATCTCCTATAAGATTCGGTACTAACAGCAAAACATCGAAGCGACACTATGTGAAAATAACCCCAAAAAATAGACACTCACAAAAAGAGACACCAAAAAGGTCCAGGAATTAGTAAGTGAGAGTCAAAACCTCATCCGATATATTACAATCATTGGCATACAGATTTTTTGAAATAAACATATATCAAAACAAAGAAGGGGAGTAGATTGTCAACAGTGAAAATAATGGAACGTTTTCGCAAAAGAAAAGGGAAAGCTGACAAACAGAACGATAGGCACGTGAAGGACAACATTACCTAATCAGAAATGTCCTGTACAACAAGAACATCCAGTTGGCACTGATACTCGACAATTCCACCCTTAACTGGGTAACAAAAATGTTGCAATGATTTATTGTAGAAAGGTTCTCATTCTTGATAATAATCTCTGTGTTTTTGTATTTTGTTGTTGGGGATCATCTTCTTTGTGGAAAATGATTGCTTTATACAATTTATGTCAAACTGAATTTGAAGATGTTAAAAGTTTCACACAAAGACATGAACATTCAAATAATCAGAAACATGTCATAAGACAATGAAGGGCACTGCGAACGCGAGATATAATCTTTTTATGTATTTATTCTACGTTAAGTATTCAAAAAATGAAATCAAGAAATTTGAAAATTGAAAAAAATAATTTGACTTATCATAAACATTTACATTGATAGATGGAAATTGATATGTTTTCGGCTTTTGTGTTTGACTCTCATTCACTGATTGACAATTCTCGAATTTTTCAGCGTTATTCGTCGACGATAATTCTTCCGCAAGAGGAGATGAGATAAACATTGGGCGGATTTAATCTTATTCAAACGGCAGTTGAGAAAAATTATTATGCATTTCTTTATTTCCTTGCTTACTAGACATCCGAAATGACATTTAACATCATCCGTTTTCTATAACAGATATATTGGATATTTTGTAAGGTTACCCTATTGAAATACGTAAAAGAGAAGTACATCCAATCTCTTGATATATTAGAGATGGGTAAGAATTAATGAAGAAAAATGAAGTGTTCCAACTCCTTACCTTTAACGTCTTCAAATTCATCATTTTAGGGCAGATAAATTTACAGCATGGACGAGACATGCACGTTTCTGGTATTTGACCCTCGTCAGTGATCCTCAATCTAAACAGTGTAATATGACAAAAATCTGTGAACATCATGTCCAAAATATACTTAAAAGACGAAAAAAAAAAAAAAAATAGAAATCAATGTTTTGGATAGTAAATCCTCATCAGTGGTATTTTAAGCAAATAGTTATTTTTAGACACAGTCAAATGTATTAAAGTAGTGCCTTCTAGTTTTATTTTTGAATTTAAATCTGTGCATTTACACTGCAAAGAGTGCGCCGCACATTTTTGTAGGGTCGATTCAGTAGCATAGTTAGATAAAATATATTGTCAAGATAGCATTGATGTGATTGTGCTATGATGTTAACATGGCTAACCTCTATTAATTTCGATAGTATTTTAGGAAGAAATGAAAGTTTCCAAAAAAAGCAGAGTAATATATGATACCAAATATGTAGAGAGCAAAAACAGAGTGTCTATTAGGCGAGAGAACTTGAAAGAAAGTTATGTAGTACACTTGAGACATTCACTCACGGGGAACATGTCTATATGCTCCACACTGCAAAAGTAAATATGAATAGGAGTGATGAAGTGAAGGATTATGTCTCAACGACCTAGATTTATGTCAAATTCATATGATAATGGCGTATGTTAATTTGGCTGTTTATCAAAAGTTATTTGGCTGGAAGCATCACTGATGAGAATCTAATATTCGAAACACGTGTCTGGTGCATAAAATTGGTTGGAAATTTTATTCAAGAAGGTTTAGAGTTGGAACCCCACCGCATTATTACTTTTACCAGTGTAACGCCAATGTGATATTGTCGCGACACCATAACAAATTGCTTGTCAACCTAATTTTTTTTAAAATTGCAAATATAGTCGACAAAAATCCGATTAATAATAGCAAGATCAAGAATAACTAACAGAGATATAGAGCCGGAATACTCATAACCAACCAAAATGTTTCAAAACCTGAAATTCCTATGCGTATTTCTTCTGATACACTACTGAATAATGAACTTTGTTTTACTTGAAGTCAAGAAGTTTGGTTTGCATGTATAAGAGGGATATTTTTATGAATGAACAATATTAAATCGTTAACTAAACTGATCGGTTTTCTGAGATATTCAAAGAAGTCAATTTCTTAGAGAATGAAAAGAAGAATGACTGTTTTAAGGTTTTGGTTTACTGCGATATTTTGCCAAATAAATGTAAATCTATGCATACTTTAAAGATCTTACTAAAAGAATTCGGAAGTGAACCTTACAACTTAAAGGAAAACATGTTCTCTCTGTGTATCAATTCATATCAAATACTTTTCATTTTCAGATTCACTGTATTGTCTGACTTTGAAAATTGAGCGATCGATCGGATCAGAAATCTATGTCGTTTTAACGGATGAAAACGATACAGTATCATCAGTCCTGTTGGATACCACGTTATCCACCAAAATTAATAATACGACACAGATTGACATGTTCACAACTGATAGTTTAAAGGTAAAATCACACGTCAAGGACTTTTTATTTTCATAGTTGTTTCGATGTTTTGCTGTGGGTGCTGCTATCGATATTCTTTCTATCTTATCTAAGAAAAGAAAACTTCTTCAGTGTTGATACTTAGTACACCGTTTCCCCTCTTGTATGTCTCAATTCCACCGTTTGTTTTTCTTACGCTTATACGGGTGTGTTCTGTGAGTAGCGGTTGGTCTAGAATTCATATTCATGTCTTTGCTACTTTGCTAACATCCTTCAATTATATACATTGTATGTTATATATATGATATTTATTGTTTGCTGATTTCTAATTATGGATTTTACAGATACAAATAAATGCAACTCTCCATCCGAATACTTCAAGCTGGATAATTTTCAGAGAAATTATCTTGGAAGGCAATTACTGTCTGAATGGTTAGTAACAAATAATTTTTGAGAAATGTATTTCAAATTTCAAGGCCTAGGTCAAAGTCATATTCTCAAAGGTCATAATCTAAGATAAAAAAATCTTGTCATAAGTGATCTACGTGTAAATTGTTTAAGCTCTACCACTTATAGTTAAAAATGTATAACCTTGTTAAATGTTTGAAAACGTAGGTCAAATTGCAAGGTCAAGGTTGAAATTTGAGTTCTGTACTTCTCTTCATAGATTCTTTGCAATATCTTATAGACCTAAGAGAAAAGGAATCTTTAAGAAACTTAAAAAATATTATTATATATTAGTCAGTAGACAGACATCCCATGACAGTGCAGTGAAAACATTTTGGTCACTACTCTATTATTCAATCTTACCTATCAACAAATGCGTTTTCCTGGTGACAACTCATGAAACGAATATTTTTAGACCTTTCGCCATAATCATTGTACAGAATGACTTGAGTTTTTTTGTAGATGTTACTCAATGCGACAGTCTTTTTGTGAGAGACTTTGGAAATGTAGCAAAGGAACTAGCGGTTGATTTGGATGTTTGCCAGTGGTCTGTGCAGGTGGAAGAGGGACATGTAATAGAAATTGAAATTTATGATGATATGTCTGAAAACAGCAATAATGAAACCTATTGGCAGGTGAGATAGTGAGTTAATAATTTATAATTAGTGAAGCGCCCTTTAGCTCATCAAATTTTCTATTATCTATTTTGCAATGAGTGGTTTTATTCTGTCTTTTTGTCGTTTTGATAAGACGAGAATCTATCTACACATATTGATGAATCATATCTGAAAAAAATGAAAAAAGAACTGTTTACAATCATATAATGTCATACTTTCTTTCACAGATTTATAGTGCACAAGATGAGTTAATTTCAAAGTCACTTGGAGGCAGACTAACATTACCGTTTAATTTTGTCACAGTTAGATATTTCAAAAATGTAGAAGAGAAAGTAAACATCAACCTGACTTGGCGCAAAGGTATATATATTTACAAAGAATAGACTTCGATTGCGAAATCAATTCATATGATAATAGTATATTTCTGTTTTGGCACTTAATCAAATTCGACATCATAGATATTATTTCGGAAACTTGTCATTTCATCCAAAACATTATCGAAATTAATTAAGGTTAACATCGTAGCACCATTCCTCCAATACTATTTTGAACATAACTTTTATTTGGATATGTTCCTGAATCGACCCTACAGGAAATTTTAAGCAGCACACTATCTGTAAAGTAAATGCACAAATTTAGATTATAAAAATCTTAAATAAAGAGGGCGCTACTGACATGAATTCTGGTGGCTTATGAAAAACACTTTGGCTGGAAGCATCACTGATGAGGATTTTTAAAATATCTTAAACACATGTCTGGTGCATGATAAATTGGTCCAAGTGACTTGATTTAAATGATTAATTGAAGCTCTGATTAAATAAACATCAAATAAGTACCCATGTTATTCAGTCTCAAAGTCGAGAAGGTAAGGCAAAATCATTGGATTTTCCATTTGAGTAGTTGCGAACCTCAGAATGAACAACATTCCGAAGTAAGATCAGGTGCCCGGGTAGAGCCAGCGTCTCATGTTTGCATGCAATACCCGTCGCAACAGCTCCATGAAAACTTGTCAAATTCGGTGATTGTCTCGATGTACATATTGATGTACATATTACGTAAATATGTCTTGAGCAAACATAGCAGTGAAATTTCTTCATTCAACATCCCTATTTCTAAATTGGATCTTCCTACAATATACTGCATACCAAAACTGCACAAATCTCCTTACAAATTTAGATACATTGCTAATTCTAGCAACTGCTCAACTACAAGTTTGTCTAGACATCTGACGTCAGCCCTCACGGCGGTAAAGGAACACGTTGCAAAATATTGTGAAACTGTTCTTAACAGGAATGATGTCAATTTATTTTGGTCTATAAAAAATTCCGGGGATGTGATTGACAAGATAAAATCTAGAAATTTTCAAGCCAATACGATTGCTTCATACGATTTTTCAAATATGTACACCACGCTTCCTCACGACAAGATCAATGATCAATTGTCCAAACTCATTAAATGGTGCTATAATCGAGAGGGGAAAATTTATATTTGTACATCTGAATCAAAGGGTTTCTTTTCCGCTACAGAATACAAATCATACAAATCATGGTCATGTAGCGACCTGTGTAGTGCCTTGTCCTTCCTCTTGGACAACATTTATGTAAGATTTGGTGAGAATCTCTACAAGCAGGTTGTAGGGATTCCTATGGGTACAAATTGTGCGCCTCTTGTTGCAGATTTATTTTTATACACATATGAAAAGGAATTTATTCAAAATCTTCAAAAGCACAGAAAACATGATGATGTGAAATGCTTCACTGGTACTTCTAGGTACCTGGATGATATTCTTACTATCGATAATCCTGTTTTTGAAAAGTATAAAGATGTTATTTATCCACAAGAATTGACTCTAAACAAGGCAAACTTTACAGACACTGAAACACCATTTTTGGACCTAAATATCAAAATTGTCAATGGAGAAATTCATACAAGTGTATATGACAAACGAGATGATTTTGGATTCAACATAGTAAATTTTCCCTGGCTTGACGCTGATGTTCCTAGATTACCGTCATACGGTATCTACATTTCACAGCTCATCCGGTATGCTAGAGCATGTACTGATGTTTTGGATTTTCATAATAGAAATCTACAAATTACAAAGAAACTTTTAGGTCAAGGTTTTCGCTTTCATAAACTAGTAAAGACTTTCTGGAAATTTTACAAAAATTATGATCAACTTCTTTTGAAATTCGGACCAATACAAGCAACGGAGTATATTACTTTGGGTATTTCACAACCTGCATTTTATGGTGACTTAATTAACAAAATAAGAAGGATCAAAGGTAGACAGCATATGTATCGAAAATGCGTCAGAGTCATCAAACGCCTTTTATACCGTGGATATGATCCTAATGTCACCAGACGGACACTAAGCTTGGTACTTGACCAATATACAGTCTTGTACGAGCGCATTCTTAAGACTTGCACTCTGACTGACTGTGACGACGGGACTCCATGACGGGCCCTGTCCAAACCTCTTTAGAGAAGACAGGGCCCCGACCACCTGTCCTCTCTGAATGTCAGTCGGACTCCTCGGGTGATAACATATATGAGCTCGCTACAGCCGGCAGAGCACGGACTGTATTACGCACGTCCTCTTTTTATATCCATTTACATATTCATCTGTGTTGCTTGGACCCCTGTGTTTTACGGTCTTGTTTGTGTGTGGTCACCTAACAGTGAGGAGGTTGTTTTACACCATAATTGTGCGTTCTTCGAGACCTCTGGGAAATCGGAATAGTGGGAGGGTTGTGCGCACGTAATCCAGGATAACCACACCGTCTGCTATTTACGTGGCAGATGGCCGTCCTAAGTCGGCACCGGTTGCCCATTGGTCTCGTTGGTTTATGTGTAGTCTTTTGTGTTTCATGTTTCTATATTGTAAGTTGGTGTTCCTTGTCCCTTTTGCGTCTCTTTCTGTGGGTATCTGTTCTGTGTTTTTTTGCATGGGTGTTTTGGGATTTTGCTGTGGGTGCTGCAACCTAGTGTTGTTGGAGATCTCCTCCTTTCTTGTTTGGCGGTGATAATAAAGAATATTTTATCCTCAATATTGAAATATATTTCTTTTGTAAACTTTCAGTGCAACATATTGACACATCAAAAAGTAATGTTTCATCAGTTATGTTCGAGGTCGAAAAAAGAGGAAATCCATTTTATTAATGAAATTATGAAGAGCAAAAATCTGAACTTGATCTAAAATGTCTGTGTAGGACAGAACTATTTGTATCAATGAGATACCTAATGTTTCTTCAGCATGCAATATTTTCAGGGTAGATTCCAATGAAAGACCGTATGAGTGTCATTGCTGCAAAATATCTATAATATTCATACCAAATATATCATTTAAATCATTGTTAAAATACCGGTAACTTCAATGTAATGTGTCATTCAGTTGTAG
Source organism: Pinctada imbricata (assembly GCA_033119305.1). NCBI lineage: Eukaryota > Metazoa > Mollusca > Bivalvia > Pterioida > Pteriidae > Pinctada > Pinctada imbricata. The sequence continues at coordinate 58,483,899 of VSWD01000003.1, read as the reverse complement.
CTTACTGTCCTGCCCTGTACACAACAGATGATCAAGTCTACTTAATTAATATATCATGTAACGAAAAGTTAATGAGCGTGGCTTGCCAACAGATACCAGAAACAAGTAAGGTGCCAATGAAATATATTTTCATTGATCTTGGATTAACTTTAAGAAATAAGAATGATTTCATCATTTGCATTATTTCTTTAAAGAAGATCAGGTAAAACTTTCATATAAAATATTGAATTTGAATTTATAAATATTTATTTGATATTCTTTATACTCGATAATGTATTTCCTGTATATATTATTTCACTACTAATTTTCTTAAGTCTCAAATAACATTTCTTACATATTTATATGTTATCGACGTTTAATACTCTTGGGCCTCCATATAATGACACATTCATAATCAACATTATGTATTATGCACATAGCCATATGTCATATACATATTTCATACTGCTATACAAGCACACAATCATATGATACATGCACTTTCTGGTACAAGTGCGTAATCATATTACATGTTTCTATCCAATGTTATGATTCTAGAAAATGACCTATAGGACAAAAACGCATTCAACATAATATTGTATTATCCATTAAACAGCAACATAATATTATTATTAAGAAATGACTGTCTTACTTTTGGTGTTCATGGGTGTATAATTCTGGTTGGTCACGTGCAAATTCCGTGAATTGCGAATGAACACCAAAAGTAAGACAGTCATTACTTATATTTACATTTATTCTAAATATAGGTCATTTGTATTTGAACACACTTCGCACATTTTGCCCGTTATAGCATCAAATGTATTTGAACGTTGGTAAATTCTCCCTACATACAAAACTTGAACGTGATGTCAGAATAGCAACCCAAGTTATTGGAATATAATTCCAGTTCCCTAATGGGCGTTCAACATGGGGAATATACTAGTAATGTCAATATTATCCATTAAACAGATAACTTCAATGTAATGATTTCAGAAAATAACATTATGTCATTCAAACATTCAACATAATGCTACCCAAGTTATTGGAATATAATTCCAGTTCCCTAATGGGCGTTCAACATGGGGAATATACTAGTAATGTCAATATTATCCATTAAACAGATAACTTCAATGTAATGATTTCAGAAAATAACATTATGTCATTCAAACATTCAACATAATGCTACCTGTATATGATCCTATTATAGATATATATTCAACATAATGATTCTAACTTACACATACACATTTAAAATTGTATACTAGCAAAGAAAGGAGGGGATCTTCAACAACACCTAGTTGCTGCATCAACATCAACACAACCACTGTTCAAACACAAAGAAGAGCAGACACGCTCAGAAAGAGACGCAAATATTACAAGGCACACCAAATAACAGAGAAACATCAAACACAAATGACTACACATAAACCAACGAGAGCAATGGGCAATTGGTGCCGACTTCAGACGGCCATCTGCCACGTCAGTAGCAGACGGTGTGATTATCCTGGGTTACGTGTGCATAACCCTCTCAATTCTCCGATTACCAGAGCTCACGAAAAACGTACAATTGTGTTGTAAAACAATCGCCTCACTGTTAGAAAATTATACACAAACAAGACCACAAAAACGCAGGTGAATAATTCTATTACATATTTTTATTTAACATTTTGGTAATAGCAAATAATCATGTGACATAATTATTATAATGATATTGACACATAATAGTATGACACAAACACGTTAGAAACTATAATAAGCACATAAGCATATGACACATATATTTCAACGTTGTGCTACCAACAAATTATCATATGACATATATATGACAAATATGGATAATGACCATATCCCTGTATACAGCACAAAATGTGTAACGCTGTGCTACCAACACATTATCATATGACTTGTACACCTTTAATATTATGAACCAAATACATCATTATAAGACAATACTTGTGGTAGTAACACATTTTCGTATAGCATATGTACATTTAACATAATGATAAAAAAGGTAACCATATAACACATACGTTCAACGTTGTGATACTAATATTTCATCATTTCAATCACATTTAACATCATGATACTAGCACAAAATCTTATGTCAAATACATGTTTACATTTAAGATAAAGCGCGTAAGCATATGACGTATACGTTCAACATTGTTCGATATCATTCGGTGCATACAATTTTACCTTTACAGTATGATATAAGCACATAATCAGACATGTATCACACAAACATATTAAACATCGATGTAAATGCAAGCAATGATTATATAATACCTACACATTTCACACTGAGGTGTTTCTACATGCACACAATTTATACTGCAATGAGTTAAAGATGATCCTGGTGATAATCTAAACAGTACTTTTAATAGAGCAACAAAATGAGCATTGCCGGGCCCCTAGCAAGCTAAAGGTGGGACAAGGTGCGCGGGAGGAGTAAGATCACCTGTTGCAAGAAACACGTTACATTCATTAACGAAGGAGTAACTCTGATGACGGCTATCTCTAGTTCATTGTTTTCTTTTTTTTTCTTAATAGCTGCACAAACCAATACAGAAACAACCTCTCCCCAGGCTTTTGTTATCACCGAGCGTAATAAACAGACTGACAACGGTACATTTTTTAAGACTTAAACTCCTTTCAAAAATCGAAAAACCTAGTTACGTAAGAGGGCAAATTCAAACCCAATTAATGTTCAACTATTTTGTACGCATTGATTCGCTATAAGTAAATAACATTGTAGTTTTTTATTCCTCTTTTATTTTAACATATGCTTAAAATTAATAAAAAGAGTCCCTGTTTTCCGTCTTGATACCAGTTATAGAAAATGATTTTTGTAATTTTATTTTCATGTGTAGTGCCCAACTATTTCATGCGTTATTATATTGTTGTTTAACTTTATATTCCATTTTTTTCAGGATTACAATTGATACTTGCAATATGTATACCTGTGATCATAGTGATTTCATTACTGGTGGTCATCATCGCTATTAAGAGGCTGAGTACATTTTCCATCACTTCAATTTTCGCAACCTTTTGAAGAGTTGGTATTGAAAATTTTATCATGAAAGACTTCTTGAGAACCTGACAACAGCTACTGTTCATTGTTGATATATTTTTTCGTATAACATAATTATGATATATGAGAAAAATCCCGTGAGGCATTATAGGATTTCGTTTTAATGACACAATATTGAACAAAGGAGGGGATCTCCAACAATACCAGATTTCAGCACCCACAGCAAAACCCAATAACACCCAATGCAAAAACACAAAGCAGACAAGCACAGACAGAGACGCACAAGGGACAAGGAACGCCAACGCACAACACAGAAACATCAAACACAAAGGACCAAACATAAACCAAAGAGACCAATGGGCAACCGTCTCCGACTTTGGACGGCCATCTGCCATGATATAGCAGAAGGTGTGGTTATCCTGGATTACGTGCGCACAGCCCTCCCACTTTTCCGATTACCCAGAGGTCTCGAAGAACGTACAAATGTGGTGTAAATGAAATACATGTTCTAATACAAAAAAATCAGTGCACACTTCCTATGTTATTGGATAAAACAAGCGCATCAAACTTATTCGAATCTGAGTAAATTTGAAGTAGCACTGATGAGAATTCATAACTTAACAAAATGCATGTCAGGTGTTAGATGTACTGCCTTAACTTTATCTGTCCAGAAGGCTGCGCTTTGGCAACAGTCAGACATTTCTTTTTTCATCATTTTTATCTTAACAAGTTTAATAAATTTCAGTATTCAGAATTTTCACTTAGATAGCTATATTTATTAGAATTCATTTTCATTAGATTACGGAATAAAGCTTCCAAGGATAAAGAGTCTGAAGAGGTTTTATACGTGAATGAGTCTAGTTCAGTTCCACTGGATCGCAAGTATGGCATAGATGATCAGTACAGTGAAGCACTGCCTAACGAAGAAAACCCATACAGCAATGCTTCAGATACCGAGGAACAAGGTGAACCTGCAGATATGTCGTAAGTACATAACAGTGTTTGAATAAAATTTTGGAACAAAGGAGGGGATCTCCAACAACACCAGGTTGCAGCACCCACAGCAAAACCCCAAACACCCAGTTCAAAAACACAGAGCAGACAGAAAGAGACGCAATGAGACATGAAACATCAACGCAAAACACAGAAACATAAAACAAAATGGACTGTAAATAAACCAGTGTGTTTATGTGTAATCCTTTCTGATAAAGCAAGAAGTCTTATAGTTCATGAAATTGTGTATTGTTTTTGACAACATATTTTTATATTTGATCGTTTAATTATTGGGTATTTATCACAATCAATTTGATATTTCAGACAAACAGTTATGGAGTATAATGAGGAGTATGACCACTTAGCTTTTGATGGAACAAAAAAGAATGTTGGGCAAAAATCATCAGTTGACAGTGAAACGGATAATTCTTACGGAACCTTACACGGCAATCGTGTGGGTGAGGATCAGCAAGATGTTTACGATTTAGCAGAATCCAGTAACATGAAAAAAATGGATATAACTGGTGCTGAATATGCTACGTCAAGCAAAGTACGGGGGATTCGAAATGGCGGTGATGAGTACTCAACGCCTGATAAAGTTCGGGGAATACGAGATGGTGGTGATGAGTACTCAACGCCTGATAAAGTTCGGGGAATACGAGATGGTGGTGATGAGTACTCAACGCCTGATAAAGTTCGGGGAATACGAGATGGTGGTGATGAGTACTCAACGCCTGAAAAGGTACGAGGGATTTCGAATGGAGGTTTTGTACGTGACAATGCGGATAATACTAGATTGTACTCTACAGATGACGTCACAGATAACACTTACGACCACGCAACGTGATGATGATTTGTTTTAAAACGTTTTCCCTATTTAGTGAGTGATTTAATCTCGTTATCTTGTAAATCAATCGAGGGAATACTTTTTTTTGAATAAGTGTTTTTTTCATGTTGTTGCCACGATTATACAGGATGCGTTGATAAGGAAGTATTTTGTGCTCTTGTTTTTCATTATTTTCATTTCATGTTTTTCATTATGCCCATTTCGCATAAATGTGAGAGAAATAAGGTTGTCTGGTTTTCATATGCCCATCTTTATTTTAGAATATACTGGAATATGAATTTCTTTAAAGAAAGCTTAACGAATATGAAAGTTTACTCCAAATGTGGACGATGTATTTTCAAGGTCAAGTGTTCGGTAGTTAAAATATATAATGAAAAGTACCAACCGAGAGAACCAGTAACTCGTGGGAGATGATATGAACATTTCTACAAAAAATGACAAATAAAAGAATAGTTCAGGTAAATATTATGAGAATTTGTATAAGAACTAAAATCATGTTAATGATTGATTTTTATGTCTTATAAGCGATAAGCTAATTTTTTTGTGAGTGACTAGACGAGTGGACTGTTGTGTGCATATAATCCGGATAACTACGCTAATTTGCTACATAGTCTTATATCCTAAGTTATCACCTCTCGCCATTGATGTTTGTCTTAAATATTGTGTTTGATGTTTGATCTACCTTGTCCCTTTTTGTGCTTGTCAATTCTTTTTTTTTCTTTTATGTTGTAGTTTTTGTGTTTAGTCTAATTTGTCTCTTTTGTGTCTCTTTTAATGCTGGCCAATTCTTTGTTTTCGCATTTGAGTAAGTTTTTCTGCTGTGAGTGAAACAACAGCAACCGATTCAAAACTTTTTTCACAATTTCACAAGCATTGTATTTTAGTATAAAAAAGAAGGTATTCTGATCATTTTAAAGAAATGTTTATCAGTATTATTCATTCTACTTAAGAATATGGATTGATAAATGATATGACTCGCCATTACCATCCGGAATCAAAAGATATTTTCGAACACTTTCTTTTTTATTATTTAAAACAAATTTTGAAGTAAATTAATTAATGAACTTATAAATGAGATTCTTCCTCAGAAATTTATCATACTACAGTTCCTTTATATATTTTTTTATATGTAATTTAATATTTATTTACATCATGTTATTTAGAGATAGTTTTCATTTACAGCTAAATTTGTTGTTTTATTTCAATAAATGCAGTTTTTGCTTTTTGGATTAATACTCAAGCTATTTTATTTTCCTTCAAGAAACAAGATTCTGTTTTACATGTAATACGGGACCCGTGCAGCATCGCTCATCTTATATATTTCTCTATTTAAACCTACTATAGTAATCTACTTTATGCATCAATGATTGAACATCCATGGATCCTCGAATAGCGCATATTACACTTCATGTATATTTTTTATACGTTCTGGTATTACTTTTACGCTTTTGGTCAATTGTTATAAGGCGTCACGTTCTCAATCCAGTGTGGTATATACTGACGGCATGCAAAATTTTCTTATCTCTCCTCACAAAAGATGTCCAACAATCCCTTCCAAAACGGTGCAATAATTTCGATTGTGCGGCAATGATTAGATAAATGATTTAAGTAACGATTAAAGATTGGCTGACTGTTTACCATGAGTTGTTTTCTTACCTAGCATTGAAGAATAATTCCCTGATCGGTCAAAATTGTTTGATGGCCTGCCAAATGCAAGTGCAATGCATTTTATTTTCTTATGGAAGAGAGAATATGGCAAGAGCACGGGCAGGAACACGTTACGTCGCCTTACAGTACCGTTGTCAGAAGTATTTAAAGTTCTGCACTTAAAGCCGTCCGTTGACATTATGCAACAGGTGAGGATATGTTGGAAACCATCCGTTGTCATGAAAATTATCGACAAAATTTCAGTAAAATCACAAATAAATCATTAGGTAACCGATGATTTCTTTTAAAAAGCCAACGGGGGGTAGCCACACGCTTCAGTAATACATTATTACCATGAAATGAATAAAACTCCTTTTATGTTATGAGGAGATCTAATCGGCGATGACCTACTGTCAGCAACGAAAATGGAAATTTGAACAGGAAAACTATCCTGTCTCTTAATTATTTGATTTTATATACCAATTTTATGTAGAAAATTATCGACAACATTATACAAACAATATATGTGAATGACCGTCTTTTACATTATATATTTATTGTATACTTTGATTATTTGATAAAGAATGTCCGTTGTTATGACAAGACAAGAAGATATGACTCTTAACGGTATTTGGGCATGAATGGGAAATTGAATCTTTATTTCGAATCTAAAACTGAGCAATTTAATTAGCTTAGTTAATTCTTAAGGTATTCAGCTCTCTTTTTTTTCTTGTAAAGCTGTAAATGAGGATATCATATAATTTTCAGGTTACGTGAACATAGAACGTATAGAATAGATTTAAAATTGAATTGAAATTTTAAACAATTGTTGTTTAATAGATTAATAAATAAATTCATGAACTCATCCTACACCTCTTCAAATTCATGAATCATTTATGAAAATATGATTCATGAATTTGAAGAGGTGTAGGATGAGTTCATGAATTTATTTATTAATCTATCAAACAACAATTGTTAAAGGGATTTTGAAGTCATATATAGCGTTAAAAACAATCATCAAATATCGGTCATTTAAGACATTTTGATAGCCTCAGCCACGTAATTGTTCCGAACGTTCTTAACATGAAATCGCTCTTTGATCTAGAATTTTCGCATGCTTTTTTCATGGGTGCAATATATATATGTAAGACGAATGGAGCATTTTTCATGTATTGCAATATTGGAAGCCAATGGAAGGTAAACAAAATACGGACTTATCAGGGGGAAAATGGTTATATAACATGTCACCAGACGGACACTAAGCTTGGTACTTGACAAATCTACAGTCTTGTACGAGCGCATTTTTAAGACTTGCACTCTGACTGGCTGTGACGACGGGACTCCATGACGGGCCCTGTCCAAACCTCCTTAGAGAAGACAGGGCCCCGACCACCTGTCCTCTCTGAATTTCAGTCGGACTCCTCGGGTGATAACATATATGAGCTCGCTACAGCCAACAGAGCACGGACTGTGTTACGCACGTCCTATTTTTATATCCATTTACATATTCATCTGTGTTGCTTGGACCCCTGTGTTTTACGGTCTTGTTTGCGTGTGGTCATCTAACATTGAGGAGGTTGTTTTACACCATAATTGTGCGTTCTTCGAGACCTCTGGGAAATCGGAATAGTGGGAGGGTAGTGCGCACGTAATCCAGGATAACCATACCGTCTGCTATTTACATGGCAGATGGCCGTCCTAAGTAGGCACCGGTTGCCCATTGGTCTCGTTGGTTTATGTGTAGTCTTTTATGTTTCATGTTTCTATGGTGTGAGTTGGTGTTCCTTGTCCCTTTTGCGTCTCTTTCTGTGGTTGTCTGTTCTGTGGTTTTTGCATGAGTGTTTTGGGATTTTGCTGTGGGTGCTGCAACCTAGTGTTGTTAGGGATCCCCTCTTTTCTCCTTCTCTATGGGGAAAATCCATGCTAATATGAGGAAAGTCTAATATATAGCGGAATATCTCCAAGGGGAAGAAACCTCTTATATAGCAAATTTTCCTATGGGAAAACTACTTCATTACACCGGTTTATAATACACCTATAAAGTAAGATACTGTATACATTCAAATTTTCGCCTCCATTTATATTTTACCCTATTCACCCATAGCCCAGAAGATGAATTTAAGACGGGACGAATAAAATTTAATGTTAAGGATATCTTAACAAAACGGATGATTCGGCGAATTCAATTCTGGGCAAATTAGTCTCCATTCTAAATTGGTTGAAAATTAAATTTTGCGTATTGATTGATGAATTTTAATGATTAGTACAGGTATCACAGTGTCATTCCATCTATTAAAATATAAAAGCAGACAACGGACATCTGACAACGGACAGAACTTTCGCAACATGGATTGACAACGGACTAATTTTAGAAAAGTCCCCAAAAAAGTGGTCCAAAATTGAATTCGTCATCATGACACTACCAGAGATGCATTTTATAGACTTGATATTTATTATTAGTATATTTCTGGAAAAAGATAACCTGAATATTCAAAGATTTCAAGAAAAAGGAAGAATAAAACATATGCAGGACGTGGTGATCAAAGGACGCCAACTCGATCTCCTCTTTTCAAACTGTATATCAGTACCAGAAAAGCACATAAACCAATAGCTTAGTGTTATGACTACCCCCCATTGAATTTTCGAGTGTATTACTTCTATAATTTCAACGTTTATCAGAAAATCATTCTTCCCACACATGCTCATTGTCACGACAACGGATGGTTTCCTTCATATCCTTACCTGTGGCATAATGTCAACGGACGGTTTTAAGTGCAGAACTTTAAATACTTCTGACAACGGTACTGTAAGGCGACGTAACGTGTTCCTGCCCGTGAAGAGTAGTATATTCTTTTTGGAGAATTGAGTATTATGTTCAAAGAAATTATATTTTGATGTTAAATGCAAAATATCATTTAGGGTCATAAAAAATTCAAATGTCAATTTCACACATGCCAGGCTATGACGAAATTTCTTGGCTTGACAGAATAGAATGTTGAAAAATCTTTAAAATTTGATATGGAGACAATGTCGTGGGTTCTTCCACCTTTTCATGATGGAATATGTCGATTTATAAACCAAACTTTATTTGAAATATATTTCAAAACTGAACATCTAGGGAGTCCCCTTGAAGCGTATGGTTATATGTAATATGAATGCCCGATAGGTCTTTTTACTTCGCGTTTATCCGTTTCTGGAGACTCTCATTCACTTATGATTTCATTTATGGTTCACTGAAATTTCATTAGACATAAAAAGTTATCTTATAAAGTCTTCTGGTTTTTCATGATGTTCTAAATGCCCATTTTTGTGTCCGCCTGTCCATCTGTCTGACTGTTACACTTAATTTGTCACAGCCCAGAACTTTTGATTGGTAAGTGATATGGGTATGAAATTCCACATGTGTATTTCTTGTAATAAGGCCTTTATACGCATGCAATAATTTTTCACCTAGTCCCCTTTACCTTGATATTTTACTTACTTTAACAAAATCAAGATTCGATCTTTTGATTGGTAACTGAAAGTGTTTTGATATTTCACATGTGTATTCCTTGTGACAAGACCTTCCAAAACGTACCATAATTATACATCCAGTGACCTTGACTCTGGGAAATCGGAATAGTGGGAGGGTTGTGCGCACGTAATCCAGGATAACCACACCGTCTGCTATTTACGTGGCAGATGGCCGTCCTAAGTCGGCACCGGTTGCCCATTGGTCTCGTTGGTTTATGTGTAGTCTTTTATGTTTCATGTTTCTATGTTGTGAATTGGTGTTCCTTGTCCCTTTTGCGTCTCTTTCTGTGGGTACTAGTATCTGTTCTGTGTTTTTTGCATGGGTGTTTTGGGATTTTGCTGTGGGTGCTGCAACCTAGTGTTGTTGGAGATCCCCTCCTTTCTTTCTGATATTTGACTTACTTTTCAAAAGATTAAGATTGGATGATTATGTATTTTTTGATTGGTAGGGCTTTAAAATTTCACATGTGTATTTCTTGTGACAATATCTTTCTAAACATACCACAATTTTGACTTTGACCTAGATATTTGACCCACTCTTTAAAAAAAATGGTAGAATTGACTTGATCTTCTGATTGGTAAGTGACAGAGCTTACATATTTCGCATGTTTATTACTAGTAACAAGACCTTCCTAAATCCATAATCTTTTACTAAGTGTCCTTGTCCTAAATATTTGGCCTACTTTTCAAAGAAATTAAGATAGGATATATCTTTTGATTGGTAAGTGATATAGTTTTAATATTTCGCAAGTGTATTTCCTTTATTTTGTTACAAATTTTATCACGTAGTGACCTTGATCCAGATTTCTGACCTTCTTTTCTGAAAATTTGAGATTGACCATATCTTTTAATCTGTAAAAAAAGGAAGGAGACCTGACCCTGTTGCAGCCCCAACTGCAAAACAACAAAACACCCGATGCTAAAACACAAAGAGGAGCATACTAATGAGTTAAAGAAGATCCTGACGACAATCTCAACAGCACTCACAATAGAGCACCAAATTGAGCATCGTCGGACCCCTAGCAAGCTGGAGGTTGGACCAGGTGCCCGGGAGGAGTAAGCATCCCCTGTTTGGCTAGCCGCACCTGCCGTAGATGTTCATGCAAGAAACAAACAATACCCACAAAACATGCACTGGTTGAGGTTATGTCTATATAGAAAGTGCCATGGCGACAATGTCAGGGAAAGACATATTACATTGTTTAGATTTGAGGATCACTGACGAGGGTTAAGTACCCGAAACGTGCATGTCTGGTCCATGTTGCCAATTTATCTGTTCTTAAATGATGCTATTCAATTTGAAGACATTAACATTCAAAATTCTTACTGTCAAACCCATCGCGGGGAACTATTTTACGAGCTCCACACTGCAAAGGGGATAAGTGTGACAAAATAAGTTAAAGGAGATCCTGACGACAATCTCAACAGCACTCACAAAAGAGCACCAAAGAGAGCATCGACGGACCCCTAGCAAGCTAGAGGTGGGACCAGGTACCCGGGAGGAGTAAGCATCCCCTAAGAGACGATGATTATGCAAATCTCATAGTATATTCAATCTATACGGGTTTTACTGAATATCACGTGGCCTTTAGCCAACAGAAATGAAGAAAAATTAATTCAAAAAGAAGTTATTAAAGTAAAGTAAGATATCTTATATTTCAAATGTGAATTTCATTTGACAAGTACTTTCATACTGATAACAAATATTTTGAACCAAGTGACCTTAACCTATATCTGATCCATTTTTTTTTCAAATAATCAGCTTCGTAGGCGACACAAGCATTCTTTGGAATGCTATTTTAACACAATGGTTGTTAGTAAAGGAGATATGAAGGTCAAACTATATTAATATTTACCTCGGATGTCTTACTCGGTCAGTACAATTTTATCATAACTATAAATCTTTGTATCGACCTCATCAATGCGCATTAATTGTTTTTAAGAATGTTATTGTTTTCACAATTTGTGCGATAGTAATTTGGATGAAGCAAAAAAATGATGTGTTCTAAGAAGACCCTCGCTCAATGTTTTTTAGCTTTTAGTCACTACTCATAGTATATTTAATCTATACCGGTTTTACTGAAGATCACGTGATACGCCTTTAGCCAATAGAAATGGAGAAAAATTAATTCTAAAAAGTTATTGAAATATAAACAGAATAAATTTTAAACAATATTACACGTTTAGAATTCATATTATCGTTTAAGAACAGACTTGCGGCATATACCAGACATGCAATCTTTTTTTTGCGAAGATCGATCACATTGACTATTACGAAACTAATTTCAAATGTCTTTAACGATAATGATTCGAGTTATTATATTTATTAATGTCCTCTGGAATTATATCCTAAGTAGAAGTAAACTCCCTGATAAGATTTATTTGACCAAAAAAACAAAACAAAACAAAACAAAAACAAATGACAAATATGGAAAATGACCATATCCCTGTATACAGCACAAAACCGACAATTCAGAAAATCAGAAACCGAAGGCATACAAAATCAGGAGAAAACAGGAACCAAAACAAACAAACAAAAACCTCTACCACATGAAAAGAAGCGAACTCCCGATATGGGAGTGCGACCAGGTGCCAAGGAAGAGTAAGCATCTCCTGCTTGCATGCAACACCCGCCGCTTCAATTCGGTAGAACTGTCACATCCGGTTACTTCCATTTCGGAAGACATAAAGTTAAATCTTTGGTTGGGTTGCTCAATGGTCTATGACAGAATGTCATCCACCATTCTGGAGAGTGGGACATCATAGTGTATGACGAGTTCCCTATATCGACCGTAGAACTTCCTCAATGACGATGTTAGTGACTGAGAAGCTTATCTGAAAGAAGCCTAGCTCTCAGAACAAAATCCGTATATATTTGGTACTTGCTCTGGCATATCAACTGAGATATGAACACACCATAAGCAGGCGATGGAGGGATGTTGCTACTCAGAAAAGGAAAGTTTGTATGAAATTAAAGCCGTCACGTTGAGACAAATAAACCCTACCAAGTACATATAGAAGCTCAATTTACTAATCCTTATACACATGTGTACATTCGTGAAGGTATGACTGCAAACGTTATACATGTAATATCAAAATAATGTAAGGGGTCTTCCAATTTTCTTTGCTAGTTTAAATTCGTTTCTACGAGAACCACGGTGTGGACCTCCTAGGAAGAAAAAATATTTCTTGGTCTGGCGCACTTTTACCTTCAAAACCTTATTCTTTGTCCAATAAAGAAAATAAATCCTAATAACTAAAAATTAAAAAAAATATATTGTTCAATGTCGCACTCATATAATTCTTTTTTAACGGAACAAGAGTTCAGCCTATGGCTTTTACGGATTTTTCCTTTGGCAAGTCCAAGCTTTGAGGATCACTGACGAGGGTTAAGTACCCGAAACGTGCATGTCTTGTCCATGCTGCCAATTTATCTGTTCTTAAATGATGCTATTCAATTTGAGGACGTTTAACATTTATAACACTTGGTGAGTGTCACTGCTGGTGGATCAGGAGTCCCCGAGGGCACATGTAGCCAAGCTCGATCAATTTCAGTTGATCGTTAATTCAACACATTCTAAAATTTCTGTTGTCAGAATTTCTTGAAATATCTAAAACGTGGGTCCTGAAGCACCATATCCCATCCATCCTGCTACGTCTTTCAGTACGCTATTTTGACATAGTAACTTTCATACTTTTGAGGATCACTGACGACGGTTCAGTACCCAAAGCGTGCATGTCTGGTCCATGAAGCCAATGTATCTGTTCTTAAATGATGCTATTCAATTTGAAGACGTTTGACAATTACATATGCAAAATAATATTTGCATTAAACTTGCTTAGTTAGTTGTAGTCTTAACTATGAAGACCAAGCATCCTTTTCATCTTTATCTTTCCTCTGTTAATTCATAGATATGTTCTGATGTTTTGTTGTGGGTACTGCAACTGAGTCTCGTGTTTCCTTCTTTTGTTCCTTCTATTAAAAATGTATGTAATGTCTGAATAAGATTGAAGACGGATTAAATATTTTGCATGATGCTTTCTTGCAATTGCATCCTTTGCACTTCCGTTAATTGAATTTTACATGTAGTGTATATGCCTCTGATGATGATGACTGTTAATTTCTTGTAACAGGAGTGGGCTTTATCATGTTGCAAAAGATTCTTGATAATGACTAACATTTGTTTGATTAGAAATAGTCATCAAGGAAATGTCCTGAGTATTAATCTATATCATTCATCACATGTTACCATCCTTATCAATACAATGTTAACAGTTTACCTAATGAGCCATCCCAATGTATTGTATCTGAATAAGAAACCCTATATGGGAACAACGGATGAATATTACATTTCTCGTATTATAAGAATATTTTAAGATGTTGAACGCCTTCAAAGTCAATAGCATCATTAAAGAACTTACATTTGCAGCATGGACAAAACATGCAAGTTTCGGGTACTTAACCCTCGTCAGTGAATTTAAACAATCTAATGGCTAAAGAATGAGAAAGTTATTATGTCTAGAAATGTACACAAAGATGTAGCAGGAGGGTTGGAATATGATGCCACAGGACCCACGGTTTAGAAATTCCAAGACATTTTGTATACACATATTTTCGAATGCGTTGAAGAAAAAATCAAGTTGATCGAACTTGGCTACATGTGCCCTCGGGGACTCCTGGTCCACCAGCAGTGACACTCACCAAGTAGTACAAATCTTAATCGTCTTCAAGTATAATAGCATAATTTAAGAACAGATACATTTGCAGCATGAACCAGGCACAACGGGAATATATGAAAGGAGACGGAAACATAGAATAGACCAACAAACACTTAATTCTGTTAATGGGCAAAAAGTCGGTGTTCAATACGTATGGTGCAGAAATAGTATATAACAGTCAGACAGATATACAGAAAAGTAAGAAATGTACCTTCCTTTGAAGGAGACTATTCATTAACAAAGAAAAGAAATAACTCGAACATAATATACTTTTAAATATAAATGGATAATATAAACCTGAAATTTGAACTCGTCGAGACAACATATAGTAATGAGAATCATACTTGTGTGAAAACCCGATGATAGCAAATGTTAAGACATGGAAAAGGAAAAACCCGCATTGTCTTCGAAATTAATAAAAGATACTCTTCTACATACAAAAGAGAAACTGCAAAATACGCAGGGATACACGGAAAAAGATTGGAAACATTTGAATGCATATTTCACAAAAACATACATAAACATTCATTCTTTAAATTGCTTATTAACATAAGAAGTCATGCAATGGAAATGCACAAAGTAAGAAACAAATGATCAAAGGGGTAGGGCCACGAAGCCCCTTAATCGGGGGGTAAGGCCACGAAGCCCCTTAATCGGGGGGTAGGGCCACGAAGCCCCTAAATCGGCCTCATACATAAATCATCCATACCCAACGGATAATACGTCTAAGGCAATCATACGCGCATTTACAAAACATGCACATGGCATCTTGGAAGAAAGTAAAAACAGATAGAAAATAAGATATAAACAAGCAAATATTACAATTGTCTTAACCACTTCTTTTGCGTCTTTTGAAGGAGGTGATATATTTGTCACGTCTTGCATATCTATTATCTGTCTTTCTACCCATCTCCTTAGTGTAAATGTGGAAGGATAGATAGGTTCATATTCTGCGAAGCATGTGACATGTTAGGTAAGACATTGGGATCGGTCAAGTTTACGTAACCATGCAATCTGTACAGTTCCTGGCAAAGTCGGTCTACCTTCTGAACAAATAAGTATTCAATCTCCGATCGCCACATGCTCACAGTTGTTGCAGTCTTAAACTTTGAAGTACATATGGAAATATCTCTTGTACACTTTTGAGAAAGTTCCGTTAGATTCCTAATTCTTTCCTTGGACGTTGATGTGAAAGGAATGTTGAGTGTTCTGTACAGCTTTTTACTAACCGTTATTGGGTCAGTTCCAAATATTTCATAGTATAAAATAATTATATCTTGTGGGTAAAATTGTTTTAGTACTCTAAACATTTGTGTATCCCAATTGGCATTTTCACAGTAATTTCGAATATAATTTGATTCAGGAATGTTTTTGAATAAACTATAAAATTTTTGACTTCTGAGAACTGCTCGTGGATCCCTATGTAAATAAATCACTTTCAAATTAGGAAATTCATTTTTGATATCAATAAGATGATTTGCTTGCATCCTGACTGTCTTAATCACTAGGAATTTGGACTTCTGACACTCACTCTCGAGAAGTTTCCCACATTTTAAGCGTGTGTCATATTTCATGCATTCATTGAAAATCGATATTTTTCTGCTGACATCGAAAAATTGAGTTTCCATGAAAAAACCCCTTGGCATTAAAGTCAATTGGCAGTTCAATAAATGTCGTATAAGCCTTTTTGCAACTTCCTTGGATGATTGAACACTCCTGAAATGTATAATGTAATCTTTGGTAAAAATTTGCAAACCTGAATCTTTTCTGGACAAAAAGTATATAAACATTATAAAAATCAATTCTGAATTTAGAAAAAATATATTTATATTACTATTAGATTCCCCATGTTTAACGCCCATTAGGCAACTAGAAGTATATTTCAATAACTTGGATTGCTATTGTGACGTCACGTTCAAGTTTTGCTTGTAGGGAGAGCTCGCCAATGTTAAAATACACTTGACATTGTTGCATGCAAACAAAAATGACTGATAATAGTATAAATGTCAATATAGGTAATGATTGTCTTGTGATTCAAGGAATTTGCATGTGACCAACCAGAATTATACACCCATGAAAACCAAAAGTAAGACAGTATATCTTTAATAATTAATTTCAGGGGTGCTGAGGTAAATCCTACAAACCAACCTTTGTCCGTGCAGATTGGTTAGGATGACAGGTGATTTCTGGTGTAAGTTGTTTTGAACCACGTGTAAAGGTTCCATTACGTAGAACACTTCAGGGTTCGACTGTATAACGTCAGCCAGAAATGTCGATCCACTTCTAGTGTATGTAAATAATAGTATCGGCAAAGGGTAGCCAGATCGGTCTGTGTAGAAAACATAGGATAGTATCAAAGAAATTATGAATTACTGTTTGACATTGATTATTTTAAGATTATGTACCAGTCAAAATAAAAAGAATTTGTTCTAAACAGAAAAAAAACGTACCGCAATATATTGTGGTGTCTTCTAGGATTATATATCAATGGAAAAGGATTTGATCTAAATAAAAAAAAATCCGTCCCATAATATATTTTGACTATTATTTTCAACATGTATGTGGATTAACTTTACTAGAAGTTAATGTAGCAATGAAACGGCAATAGAAAGTATAAATGAAAATGTCGAAATGCAAAAAAGTAAGCAACATAATTCCGACTGAAGGTTAAAGCTGTATTACCTTTAGAATGGTTGTAAGCTATATCCAATGATAATTTCTCATGGACTATGTTGACTGCATATGGGCTTTCAACATTCGGTTCAATATTTTCTGGATTAAAAGAACGACATTTGCAATTGGTACTCATGTTTGATTTAAATAGGCATAACTAGATAATTTTTGTCTGACACGTATTCTTTACACATAGTTTCCTGTCAAAATATTTAAAATCTAATATTCAATTCATTTTATTTTCCTTGAATTACAAATGAGGGTATTGTCAATATTGAATTATATATTCTAAAGCGATGAAGAAGTTCCTGACGTCAATCTCAACAGCACTCATAATAGAGCATCGACGGACCGCTAGCAAGCTAGAGGTGGGATCAGGTGCCCGGGAGGAGTAAGCATCTCCTGTTTGGCTTGTAAAAGTACCAATTTCATTGTACTAGACACGGGTTTCGGATATTGAATCCTCAGTAGTACTCAATGTCAAACCCCAATTGAAATTCCCTGGCATCATCTACAATGTAGCATGTTAGTGTCCTTTTGCTTAAAATGAGCGGCTCCTTATTTTGTGTAGGGTGTATTCAGAAGCGTATTTAAGTGAACAACACGGCCAAAAAATTGTTGCAGAGTGGGCGCAAGGAGTTTAAATCTTAACATGACCGAAAACGTTATAAAAAGCTCATATATCATATTAAAATAAAAATCTGTTTGCCAACTGTTAGATCAACTAAGTATTTTACATTTCTTTTGACTCTATTCAAAACTAATAAGACTCAATTGTAGCACCTACGGCAAATCACTGAAATATATGCAACGTAAGTATCTTATGATGCGATTAACAGAATAACGTGAGTTACATCTCCCCTCACTTGCCCTGTTACCAGTCTCGAAGAACGCGACCTTGTTGTGTACAATATATTAGCATTTCGAAGGTCCCTCAAGCTGATTTCATCGCAAGTCCGAAAGCAACATAGCAAGAGAATACAGAAACAGACTAATTCCAGCATAAAAATAAAACAGACATCGCGTGAATAGAGAAAAGGAAATTATCTCCAGCATGACGACCCTGCAAAAAAAAAAAGAGTTGACCATGGTGACTGGACTTTCAACATTCGATGACACATAAATGACATCATACAAACTACAAATCGCAAAAAGACACAACAATATTGAGTGGAGCACCATACAAAACAATCATAACAGACGTACAGAAACATTAAACATTGATGACAACACATAAAAGGAGGGAGACCAAAGTGCACCCATCGCCGACTCGGGACGGCCATCTGCTATTAGCAAATGGTGTGGTTATCCGGATTACGTGCGCACAGCCCTTCCACTTATCCGGATACACAGAGATCTCCTATAAACTTATGACTGTTGTATAAACTTCTCACTGTAAGGTGACATCACAAACGAGATAGTTAAACGCAGCGGCCTCTCGTTACACAGATTATATGTAAATGGATCTAAAAACATTATGACATGCGTATAACAGTCAATGCTCTGCTTGCTGAAGCGAGCTCAAGATCAATCACCCGAGAAATCTGACCAACTTTCAGACAGAACAGAAAATCAAAACCAAGTCTTCTCTCACGAGATTTTTTAGAGGACAGAGGGAATGAAACAAGATTAATTACAGGAGCGGACATAACTGCCCTCGAAACCAAAACTTCAACAGATTTCCATGTTATAAATAGCACCAGCTGTATTGAAATTCAAAACATTTAACAAACCTAGATTCATGTAAACAAAATTCTTCTCATTTGACGAAATATAAAAGTTATGGAGATGGCGCCAGGAAGATGAATAGTTATCAAATACTACTTGGCCATATGATGATAATTTCATTTTGCATGTAACAAGGATTTCCCATGGCTTAAAGGTTGAGGATATTTTTCCATAACCTGAAAAATATTAGGACGCGCCCCCTTTTCTTTAACTACACTCGATACACTGAATTTTACTTTGAGAATGAGGACTGAATACAAGATGTATGTCATTTATGCCATTTTCATCTTTAGATATACAAATATAATCAACTGCAGCAGCAGGTAAACGATCAAATGAAGTACCTATCTCGAGATTTGTAGGTAAACATATCGCGTCGGTGCGATGATAGGTCATAGTGTTGAAAGATTGCATTTTAATCAAAATCTACCAATATCAAACGCATTCTAAAATTTCTGTTATCAAAATTTCTTGACATTTCTAAAAAGTGGGTCCTGCAGCATCATATCCCACCCATTCTGCTACGTCTTTCGGTACGTTTTTTCGATATAGTAACTTTCATACTTTTTTTGCATATTACATTGTTTAGAATTGAGGATCACTGACGAGGGTTAAGTAACCGAAACGTGCATGTCTGGTCCATGCTGCCAATTTATCTGTTCTTAAATGATGCTATTCAATTTGAAGACGTTTAACACATGTACCTGATTGTCAGATGCTTCGCCAATCCATCCAGAGTCATTCTTCACTTATCGTTTAAAATATATCAAATGACTCGTGTTGAATAGCATTAAACAAACGCCGGCGGCGTTCAACTATCAGCCTCCCTTCTTGTACTGTCGGCTGTTGTTATTAGCAACGAGGGAGACAATCCCTACATTGAGCATTTTCGCGATTTTCCAAGATCAAATAAGATGCACAAAATGTTTTAAATAAATTAAAATCATAAGTAATGTTTCTAAAATTCTTTTTGGTTATGGGAAATAACCTCAAAAAGCCGATGCACACGCGTCGCTTCGCGAATTATACCGTTTGTGCATCGGACACATTCCTTAATTGTTAGATTGAGGATCACTGACGAGGGTTAAGTACCCGAAACGTGCATGTCTGGTCCAGTCTGCAAATTTATCTGCTTTTAAATGATGCTATTGAATTTTAAGACGTTTAACACTTACCTTCAAGGACGAAAACATAAACTAAAGACGTTACTATCAATCCAAATAATAGCCTTATTCTAGTTTTCCTCCTCCTCATTGTTTAACTTGTTATGTAACGCCCGTTTTGTTTTGTTACAGTGTACAAAATGAAACCAACCCAGCTTGAAAAAAAACAAACAATGGACAAATGAACAATGATATAATCAGTTAAATTCATGGTCAATACACAGCCACGGAATGTAGTACATGTATTATTATTTTCTTAGATATCAATCGACATTGGTCATAGTAATATCTATGTTTCGCTATGTCCTTTGTTCAGGATAGATTTATAGACAAGGTTCGATATATTTAAACTACATTAGGAAATAATTATAAAGCTTGTGCACATCTGTATATCGTAAAATATACCATTATTTATATCATTATACAATTTGAGATACATTTCTTGTTGCTTCTTACCTTTGAATTACATGTATTGACCAATGCATTTAAACAGAATAATCTATTAAATAAATAAACTTACTTGATTGATTAATTTATCTCACCATTGGAGAATTAACTAACAGTATGGTTAATCGAAGGGGAGCTTTTGCCGACCAATTCAAAATGTTCAGTTTGTGCAGCGCAGCGCAGCGCATCTTCTTTTAGTGGCACCAGTTACAAAGGTTTTTACTTTTTACTAAGTATTCAATGAAGATGAGTCATTTATATGCATGTATTTAGCATTATTGTTAGGTTTTTTTCGCGGGATCCAAGGGAGTACGACAGTTTTATTTATTTATTTTATTTGTTCTAGCCTCTGATAAACGTTCTTCTTTAATTTTGACTCACTTTAAGTCAATTTTGTTTAATTTTGGCAAACTTTAAGTCAATTTTATTTTATTACAAATTTTGTTTAATTTTGGCAAACGTTAAGACAATTATATTTCTAACATAATCCACCCTCTGGACGCCTTTCACGTGGTCAGAATATAAATATTTATTAGACGTTTTCTTGTCAAAGTTTCGATTCATGGACATACTTCGACAGCATGAAATTGTTTATGTGAATAATTATATCTTGGATTCTTTATATTCTTTGACGATAGTCGAATCAAAATATGTAACGTGCATTACGTGAAGTGAGTTATTCTAATGACGTGATATGAATATGGTAATTATTCTACACCAAGTCTTGAATTTATTTTTCAGTTGTTTCAAGCAGCATATAGCAACATGTTTTTGCTCTATTAATGTATATATAAATAGTATCACAGTACGATGTTCCGAGACCTTCCCTCATTTCCTTAATGAGTATTATAACCATGAAATTAAAAAACTAAATTATATACTGAGCAAAAAATGCTAGTACCCACTTTTTCGTATATGTTTTGCATGGCATATTTTATCAAATTTTGTGTAGGCTAGGAATCCCCGAAAACTTCATTTTGAAATCAGATATAAACTGTATGTTCTATAAACTGACGCACACATGACGTCATCATCAATGGTTGAAATAAGAGGGATTATGTCTGTTTCACCTCTTCTAATTCCAATATTTTTTGTTTCAATCCAATAAAACATTTGGATTCGTCCCTTCACCGTCTTATGTATCCTTACAACGTGTTATGAATTGTCGGTATCGCACATGACCTTTTACTTTCCTGTTCACTAAATCCAGAGCACCCTGTTTTGGCGATTAATTCTGTCGTCTGAAGAATATTCCTTTTAATTGTCGTTTCCGAGAATGGACCTCCTTCAGTCGTAACTGGAAATTAACTTCAACTTACCCTAACAGCTGCCTTCAAACCGCAATATCAAAAATAAAATGTCTACGGGAATTTCCAATTTTAATTTCAAGCCGCCGCCATATTGCTCTCTGTGTCAACAATAGTAAACAGTGACGTCAAAGTGTCCGACGTCACGCATTTTCAGTGATTTTACTATAGAAAATCCCCGTAGACTTTCTATGTTCCGTCCTATTTCTATCTAAATAGACGTACAGCCAAAACAATGGTATTTTCTGTTACGACTAAAGGAGTACTTTAAAATTGATATTTTTTTGGAAGATGACAATATCATATTTTAGTGAAAACTGGGAGAAGTCAACCAGAACAAAGAAGCATAGCGTCCTCCGTTACAAAGTAAAAACTCTCTACTTCGATACGCATGCATGCATTCAATGCCCAAGTAATGGAAAGTAATTGCCTTAGTCTTTATTGAATAAAATTCATTAATTTGAGGAATTTGACGTTTCATCTGTATACTATGTAGCCTGTCAAAATACGAGAACTTCATTTTTTTGCTCAGTATACATTCGTTATTTAGCAAAAAAAATTTATGTATACAAAAAGGAAACATAATACTTCAACATAATAACTCCCTTATTCGAGGGTCATTTCCTGTTCTGAAGTAATACGATGTTGTCTTGCCTCATCTCTCAAGCTGCACAACTTCCTTTATTGTCTAGGTCCGGTCTGTTTCCTTTACCATATGTCAACATACTTAACTTTGACCTCGTGTACATAGTTTGTATTTATATATGCCAAATGAAAATTGTTTACAGTACAGTGAATGAAAGTCAAACAGAAAAGCCGAAATCAGTTTCTAAAAAATAACAATAAAAAGGCTTACAAATTTTTGAAAAAATATAAAACAGAACTTTCTCACGTGAAAAGAAATATCGCACAAACAGACGAACACAATGACACATCTCCGTAGAAACGCGCCATGCTTATTTGCAAAATCTACACATCTTAACAAATGTTAAACGTCTTCAAATTGAATAGCACCATTTAAGAACATATAAATGGGTCTGTTCGGCATTGCTATTCGAAGTTTGTATTTTTTTTTTTTTTTGCTTTTGGAATATGACTTCAACACGTGGCCAACAAACATGGACACAAAGAAGCCGTTTACAGCATAATCAACTCCTGGCAGGCCGCCTTTGCCGCTTGAAGGAATATTACGTGGGAGTTAAGATGTAACATTCCTAACTTGTAACATGTCGTTATATGTCTTTTTTCACATTGCTCAAATTAGAATAAAATCTTCAAAATAAGTAGCTGATTAATATCCAACAATTGCTCATTAAAATGATATTCATCACATACAGTTGAGAAAAATATGACTTGTCGAAATAGCTAAATAAAATGTCAAATTCACATATGATAGATAAAATGAGTTCAAGAAGATCCTGACGACAATCTCAACAGCACTTACAATAGAGCACATAATTAAGCATCGACGGACCCCCAGCAAGCTAGAGGTGGGACCAGGTGCCCGGGAGGAGTAAGCATCCCCTGTTGGCTAACCCGTAAACCGCACCCGCCGTCGATGTTTAAGCACGAAAATGAAAGCAATATCTAAAAGACATGCACTGTCTGACGTTATGTCTATGTAGAAAGTGCTATGGCGACAATGTCAGGGAAATATATTCAAAACACTTACTGTCAAACCCCTCGCAGGGAACTTTTTTACGAGCTCCACACGGCAAAGGGCATAAGTGTGACACAAATGAGTTAAAGAAGATCCTGACGACAATCTCAACAGCACTCACAATAGAGCACAAAAGTTCCATCTTAATATTGTTTTACTTGGGGAAGACAGCATGTGATTGTCCACTTGATTTCCCGTTTATATTGGGACATTGGACATTGGGTGCTTAACATAATCCTATAAGTAGCCATTGTATTACGTATTAATAGAGCTTTTATCATTGGAAAGATAAATGGCTTATTTGAAATTGATTTTAAAGTTGCTCAATATAACATATTCATATAAACTCTTTGCTGGTTCCTGAACAGTATACATTTATAAACAAACTTCAATCATCTCTATATTACAGCAAATGAAAACAGTTACAATTATACCAATTTGATCCATTGTTTATCGCTTAAAAGAGAGAATGTAATGTTACACATTGCTTTAAAGATTCAAAAATGTATCATATGGGAAAGTATTTTCTATATTCAAAAAGACTAGTAAGAGAGACGAGGGGATCTAAACATGACTATGTTACAAAACCCTAGAAAAACACCAGAACACTAAAAACAATCATCATGAAATTCAACACTGACACTAGAATGAAAACAATACTTGAACCGATTTAATCTTGCACATGTATTACATTCCAATCACACATAATCGTAGGTTACTAAATTCACAGTCGAAGATGCAGTGAAGTTTGAACAAGGTGGTCATCTGCAATGATAACAAATATTTAACAATGATTCTCCATTTGCCGCATTCTCATCCTAAATATCTACATATCAACTGCATCCTGATATGGAGGGGGCTGATCTGATATGTCAGGATTTAATGGCCTCCGTTCCTGTCACCATTCTCAATAACACTTTCATACGACGGAGGAGGTGTTGGAAGTCTCGTGCACCGAAACAGAAAGGATGTATCCATGTTACCAATATAATCTTCACCTGGTAGACTTGAATTTCTCATGTCTCTGCCATTTATACGTTGTAATTCGTGAAGTGCCAGAACTTGTATCAAATTCTCAGTCATATCTACATGACAGTGAATTCCAGCCCTTTGGTTAGGAGCTTGTCGAGTATTGGCAAGATTTTCGACTTGCCTATTTCGCTCCAAATGCGAGTGATACAACAGCATGGCAGTGGAACAAATGATAAGAATAAGAAGTAAATAGAATAGCACAACTGTCATAAATCCTCCTTTTAAATCTATCGGAATCTCAGTTGTATAGTTCCCTGATCCATCTGTGGACATTTTTATTTTTTAATAGAATAAGTTTAAAGAAAAAGTTACAGAGTCGTTTCTACTTGTGAATTTCTCTAACATTTAGTAAGAAATAAGGAAATAGGATGTTTGATCTTAATCAAGAATCTACGTAAATGTATGTTAGGCTAAATATTTATTGGGGTTTTTTATATATGTTTCCTGTGGGTATTATCTTTATGTTTTTGCTTTTTTTCTAGGATATATATCAAGTCTTCATAAGGCAGCTGTAGTTTCAGCTTAAGTCGTTAAGATATACCAATGATCCACAATTCAATTCCATCTTTATTGCCATCAGAACCGTTGGAATAGATTGACTACAAACAAAATAAACAATAATAAGTACATGAATGCCACAGAAAATCACATTTCACACAACAAATTCACAGAATATAATATTCGAAAAAATAACATGGTACGACAGAGTTTCCATACTCCGAAAGTTAGCAAATTTTACCCGAAACTGTTTTCAAACAAATTCAGAGTCAGTCACTTAAAATATCGATTAGTAATTATTCAAACAATGTAATGTAAGATATGTACCTTGATAATATGCATGGTATATTCATTATTTACGAAAAATCTAACTACAGTACGACTTTCTTGTTCGTTTTTGCCTGGGCGGAATGTGCACAGCAGTTCTACAATAGCGAAACGAAAACGGTAAACAAACTTCCGGATTCGGTCCATTACACTCCGGACCTCTAAATGTGTTCTTACCTAGAACATATTTACTACTTGGAAAAATTGACTTGCACATGAAAAACACTGTTCATAAGAATGATAAGATACAATAGAAACTTCAGAACATGATAAACTGAGCATATATTTTGAACATTCAGACTTAATTAATTTCTGATTCTAACACAAGGCACAGCTTTGTAATAGGCCGTGTAAGCACAGATGAACCGGTTTTCACTTTTACGACGCGCACAACATCATCTTTCTTGTTTAGAATTTCGATAATTCTGCCGAGATTCCATGAATTTCTTGGACCATTGTCGACGATTAGCACGATGTCACCTACTTTCGGATTATCCTTAGGCTGAAGCCACTTTTGCCGAGTTTGTAGGAGTGGCATATACTCTTTGATCCATCGCGTCCAAAAGATATTTGCAAGGTACTGAATTTGACGCCATCGTCGACGAACATAGTTGTCTGTCTTAACGAAGACTCCTGGCGGGAAATGCTCTCCAGGCCGCAAGAGCAACAGATGATTCGGAGTAAGAGCGCGCATGTCATTCGGGTCATCTGTGACGCTGGTCAATGGTCGCCCATTCAATATAGCCTCTACCTCGCAGAATAATGTGATGAGGCCTTCGTCATCGAGACGATTTGTCTGTTCGTGTAACACGGAGTAGAGCACCTTTCTTACGGAACGGATAAGCCTCTCCCACACTCCTCCGAAGTGGGATGCTGCAGGTGGGTTGAATGCCCATTCTATTCCAAGTTGACGCATATGTCCTTGAATATGATCGGTGTTCCATTCCTGGATTGATTCCCTCATCTCTCTCTCTGCTCCAATGAGATTCGTACCGTTATCAGATCTCATGAATTTTGGCTTTCCTCTCCTCGCAATAAATTTGCGAATTGCATCAATACAAGAATCGGTGTCAAGAGAAAATGCGACCTCCAGATGAAGTGCACGCGAGTTGAGACATGTGAAAATGACACCGTAGCGTTTCACAGAGCTTCGTTCCCTTTTTAACTCGAACGGTCCAAAGTAGTCCATGCCAACTCTTGTAAAAGGTGGTTCGTCCGGTTCCAGTCTCTCGGAAGGTAAGTTGGCCATCTTTTGAGTCATCGGAGGAGACTGGTATCTCTTGCATATTGCGCACTTAGATATAACAGATTTCAGATATGAGTTCGCACCGACAATCCAGAATCTTTCACGGAGAATACTCAAAGTGGCATTCTTTCCCATATGTCCAGATGATTTGTGTGCGTCTTCGACTAGCAACCTCGCAACTTTCGACTCCTTCGGAATGATGATAGGGTGTTTGGCATCAAATGAGATCTCGCTATTAGAAAGACGTCCACCCACTCTCAGTATTCCGTCATGAATGAACGGATCAAGCTTGCACAGTGGAGATGATTTCTTCACTCCCTTAGTGTTAATATCCTCCAGTTCCTTTGGAAAGTGTAGCCTTTGCACAAACATAACCAGAGATCTCTCTGCTCTCTCTAGAATATTCGGGGTGAGACACATATTTGTAGACACATTCTTGGATCTCTCTTTCCTATTTTCCTCCCCTTTGCTAGTCCGACTTTTCAGATTGTCCTTTGCTTTCAGAAACCATCCAACTTATGCTTTCAATCTTTTCCAGTCAGAATGATATTCTATGAGTCTTTCCAAGCCCTTAGGAGATGATAAAGTAAGAGTCATACTCATAGCTAAGTTGGATTTAACCTCCTTGTCATCTTCGAGATTTAAGTTCCCGGGGTCAACTGGTTGTATCCATGTGGATTCCGGTTTCCATAGAAATTCTGGACCATCCAGCCACGGAGTATAGTCAAGAAATTTGCTGACTGTAGGTATCCCTCTAGAGGCACAATCTGCTGGGTTGTCTTCTGATCGAACGTAGTGCCACTGATTGACTGTTGTAGCGTCATGAATCACAGCAAGACGATTTGCGACGAATGTTTTAAAGCGAGTCTTTGTATTCGCTATATACCGAAGTACAGACATGCTGTCCGTCCAAAAGTGAATCGCATCTATACTGTACTCTAACTGATCAGCTATCACTTTACTTAATTTTACTGCCATTGTACAAGCTGTCAGTTCTAGCCTCGGAATTGTGACTGCCTTCAATGGGGTGACTCTTGCTTTTCCCAATACGAATGAACAATGTATTTTGCTATTATCATCAGTTAAACGCATGTATATGACGACACCCATTCCGACTTCACTCGCATCAGCAAATACATGTAATTGGCATGACACTATGCGGTCCATGTCTCTCGGTTTATAACACCTTGGTATCTTCACGCTTTCCAACTCTTTACCTTGTGAGAACCAAGCTGTCCAAACTTTCTCCAGTTTTCCCGTAATTTTATCATCCCATTTGATTCCACTTTTGCAAAGCTGCTGCAATAAGATCTTAGCTGTCATTACAAATGGTGATACAATTCCTAACGGATCATAAATTGAACTGACGGTCGAGAGAATTCCCCTCCTAGTCACCGGTTGCTGCTTCAAACTGATCTTGAATCCTATCACATCCTCATCTACGAACCAGTATACACCAAGCGCTCTCTCAGTAAGCGTTCCGCCGTTGAGATTCCACTGCTTCACATCCCCTGCTCTTTCTGCTTCTGGTATCGAATTCAAAACCTTCTTGCTGTTACTGACAAATTTCTCGAGATGAAATCCTCCCTTCTTACATAACATAGACAAGTCCTCAATGACAGATTCTGCTTTATGTTCACTGTTCACCGAAAGCAAGCAATCATCGACGTACATATTTCTAGCCACAGCGTTTGTGACTTCTTGAGAGAATAGGTCCTTGTGATCTTTGACGGTTTGCTGAAGGGCAAAGTTGCAGCAACTAGGAGATGACGTTGCCCCAAATAAGTGAACTTTCATCCTGCAATGCTCGGGCTCTTTGTCTAAGTTACCATCTCTCCACCAAAGAAATCTTAAGCAGTCTCTGTCACTTTCCGGCACTTCTACCTGATGGAACATTGCTTCGATATCTCCTTGTATAGCAATGCTCTCTTGCCTAAATCTCAGTAATACACCTAAAAGGCTGTTCGTCAGATCCGGTCCTTGTAATAGCTGACTGTTTAAGGAAATTCCTTCATACGTTGCCGAACAGTCGAACACAACTCTTATCTTGTCCGGCTTTTTCACCGGATAAACGCCATGATGAGCCAGATACCACACTCTCCCATCATTTCTATCAATATGATCCTTCGGAATAATTTCAGCATATCCCTTGTCAAAGAGCTTGTTCATGAAGTTAATAAAGTTTGTCTTAAATCGTTCGCTCTTCTGGAACTTTCTTTTCAGACTTCCAAGTCTTTGAACTCCTTGCTGAACGTTATTAGGTAGCCTCACAGATGGATCTCGGAAAGGTAGTTTGATCGAATAATGTCCGTTATCTTGATGACGAATAGATTCCTCAACTTGTTTTAGAAACATGTTGTCCTCTACGGAATTTTGCCTAACGTCATCACTAGCTCTCTCAGGAAATTCATGATTGATGGAATCCTTTACCATTTGTTCCAATCTCATGTCCATTTTGATATGATTCTCGACAGCTGCCCTGTTGACAGTGTAACTTTGCATGTCTTCCCTTGAGCTCCTCAGGACATTCCATATTATCCATCCTAAACGTGTTCTAGTCGCATGTGGTGACCCACTAGGGCCAGTAATAACTTCTTGCGGTGCGTAAGCATCAGGCACATTACTTCCTAGCAACAGTCCTACTTCGACATCAATATCTGGAATATCTATGTGTGACAAATGAGGCCAATCATGTATTTCTCCTCTCGTAGGTATGTGGCCTTTATCGACAGGCATCCTATCCTTTGTGTAAACATGAGGAAGGTCAACAAGTTCATTCATATCCAAGTCAATTACCTGGAGACCTTTCAATATATGTGACGATAGTTTGTAATCTTCACCCATAGTGCTAAGAGTAATGTCTCGTTTCTTGCCACTAGCACCTAGTTGACGCATTAAGCTGTCTGTACAAAATGATACGCTACTGCCTGAGTCGAAGAACGCATAAGTCGCAACACTATGATTTCTGTCTTTCAACTTTACTCGAACAGGTATAATAGCCATTGCACATGTAGTTTCACCGGCCCTTATATCCGTTGTCGCAGTGACATCCGGATTGTGAGATAAGGAGGCATCTGATTTCGTATCAGTCGGGTGTGAATCCCCTGTTTCTGCACTTGCTGTCACAGGAACTCTGGTAGGATCATGTAATGCAGTCGGATGACGGCGTCCACATATCGAACACTTATGTCGTCCACGGCACTTCTTAGTAAGATGACCTTTCTTCAGACATCCATAGCACAATCCTTTATTGCGCAGAAAATTATAACGATCCTGTAAGCTGATTCTCAGAAATCCTTTGCAGTCACTGATAAAGTGTCCACTGCCATCGCAATATACGCACTTCTGTTCTACGGTTTCCTGCTTTGTGCTCTCAGAGCCTTCATTTGCAATATTTACTGGCGCAGTTATCTTCCCAGCTTGACCTCTCTTCTCTATGTTACGATTTGTGCTACTTGTTACAGACGCGCTTCCATAGGTTGGATCATTTGATTTCTTTGCTTCTGTTTTTGCGAAAGTAACAAAGTCACTGAAATGAACTCGCTTTTTCGCTTCTTTAGTTTTGAGAACAACATTTCTCCACCTATCGTGCATGTAAATGGGCAGTTTCTGCATAAGTCTCTTTATATTATCAGGATAGTCAAGGACAGAATTGCTTCCCATACTTTCTGCTGCATTAAGACACTCCACAAGAAATAAGGCGAATTCGTCTAGACTTTTAGCATCTTTGACAGCAGGCCAGTCCAAAGCCTTCTTAATAAAAGCTGTAGCGATAACTTCGTTGTCACCGTATCTCTCCTCTAATTGTTTCATAGCAGCCTTATATGCACGATCTCCTGATAAATGACTAAAACCAGCCACACATCTATTAGCTTCTCCATACGTTAATTGCTCCAAGTAGTTCATGCGCTCGTCATCATCATGAGTGTTCAAAGCAACCTTTGCATGAAATTGACGCAAGAAACGACGAAATTCCAGCGGGTTTCCTCCGAATTTCTTTATTTCAGATATGGGCCGCCGTAAGTATTGAACAACAGATTGAATTGCCGCAGATTCAGTGTCTTTCGGCACAGTATCACTCCTCTTGACTTGTGATTCGGTTTTCTCGATAGGCACTCCAGGTTTCTGAATATGCGAGTCAGTTTTCTCCACCTTCACGGTAAAATCACGCTTCTGCCTCAAATCCGGCACAAAGGATTTAGCATGAGGATTAAGCCCTAATTCTTCTATTGTTGATAATGATGCGACTTCCGTGAAAAGAGTGGTTCTCGGTGTCGGCATAGGAATATGCTCTTTCGGATTCTCTTCGTCGGATTCAGAAAAGTCATTCTCGTAACGCTCAAATTGTTGAAGTACCTTTGATTTCGCACTAGATACTGCAATATTAGTGTCGAGTTCTAGCTCTTCTTCTTGAAAACGTAATTGGAGCTTCGCAATTTCTATGTCTCTTTTCCTGTCTAACGCTATTTTACGAGCTTCTAATTCAGCTTTAGTCTGTTCCTCCTTGAGAAGTTTTGACGAGATATCACCGACTGTGGACAGACGAGATTTAGTCCTTTGACTTCCACGATTTGACTTTTTGGTACCACGTTCAGTAGGTTCAGGTTTCACTTGTTGAAACGAAAAATAGTTCTAAACCTCTTTCTTGAAATTTGTGAGGAAAATGTCATAATCACTGTGCTCGCTTTCTAAAGCTTCCTTCTCACTTTCGTTTACATTTGCTATAAGTTCATCATATAAAGCAAGAAGGTGTTCGTAATCTGTCAGCCAACTGCGTATCGTTTGCGTATCTTCTCTAATGTTTCATTTTCTGTCATCATTTTACGAATGTGCATAGCAGTCTGTTTTAACGCGCTTACGATGCCTGAATATCTGTCCGATTTGTACGACATTCCTTTCTCACTCAGTTTCCTGCCCCTTTCTTCTTTATCTGGTTTAGAAGACATATCTGCTTTCATGGATCCAGACAATCAAGTCAATAATGTAGTTTCAGCTTAAGTCGTTAAGATATACCAATGATCCACAATTCAATTCCATCTTTATTGCCATCAGAACCGTTGGAATAGATTGACTACAAACAAAATGAACAATAATAAGTACATGAATACCACAGAAAATCACATTTCACACAACAAATTCACAGAATACAATATTCGAGAAAATAACATGGTACGACAGAGTTTCCATACTCCGAAAGTTAGCAAAATTTACCCGAAACTGTTTTCAAACAAATTCAGAGTCAGTCACTTAAAATATCGATTAGTAATTATTCAAACAATGTAATGTAAGATCTGTACCTTGATTATATGCATGGTATATTTATTATTTACGAAAAATCTAACTACAGTACGACTTTCTTGTTCGTTTTTGCCTGGGCGGAATGTGCACAGCAGTTCTACAATAGCGAAACGAAAACGGTAAACAAAATTCCGGATTCGGTCCATTACAGCAGCATTATAAGGATAAGACTTATTAGTATGAATATTTATACAAGTATTTTGTTGCTTCATTGCACTATGATTCTGTGACACCATCTTCAATCAATTAATATATTTTCCAGTCAGCATGTGCAATTTATGTCATCGGTTTTTTTTTTTTTTTTTCGTGAGTTATTTGTAAAATTCATTTATCTTAACGTCCTTTCCGACCTTTTGTCCTCTCTAAATGTTGGTTGTACTACTCGGGTGATTACATCAGTGATGTCGATCCAACCAGCACAGTGAGGACTGTTTGTTTCGTATACTCTTTGTTTTTTTTTTTAAATCTATTTATATTTTATTTCATCCATGTGATGCATATGGCAATAACACTCTGGTTTGACAGGCGCAAATCTTGTGAACCGCGAGTGTAAAAGCCATGGGCGCAGAAAAAAAGATACTCATTCCTTAAATTCACATTCAGAGACATTCAGAAGTAAAATATCTTTGAAAACAACCTTGATATTTTATAGAAATTAAGTGAAAATTAATATCTAAATGTTTAACGTGTGTCAATTCTCCCTGCCAGGAAGGGCAAGTGAAGTAGTTTGCAGGTGCCCGGTCCGGAAGTCGAGCAACGGCCGTCCGGGTAACTGTCAGACTCGTTGCCGAGTGAGCTAAAGGGACATCTCGATAACTCAGTCTTAGAACTTATACTGAACTATCGGTACCTGCAACTACCGGAAGCCACTACACCCTTCCCCCCTTTCGTTGAGGGCCGTGGGTGTATCCCGCTGTGTCACCACTCTCCTTCGTTCCGGCAGATCAAGCTGGCCCATACACACCTCGTTGTTAACCTCGTCGCCAATGGAGTACATTAGTTTGCGGGTGCGCGGTCCGGGGGTCGAATCCTGGCCGTCTGGGTGACAGTCAGACTCGTTGCCAAGTGAGCTTAAGGGACATCCCGATAGCTCAGTCTTAGAACTTGTTCTGAACTATCGGTACAAGCCACTACACAAGAAATAGTTTATTGCAAAGGATCAAAGTATACGGTTTAATATTAAATATTGCAGAATAATTTTATTTCTAAAACGTTTTCAAGATGAGTTTTAACATTTTAAAATCAATTTGAGGACAATAAGGCATTATTTAAAACAAGAGTAATCAGTACTGCATAAATTCATTTCGGTAGCGCCATCTACATAAAAGTTCATATTTACAAATGGACTGTTTCAACGTTTTCACATTGTAAATACCAGTTGTAAATATCTGCTATTTTAAAATGTTTTCATGTGGCAATAGTTGAATGGTTCATTCAGATGGCCGTCCTAAGTCGACACCGTTTGCCCATTGGTCTCGTTGGTTTTTGTGTAGTCATTTGTGTTTTATGTTTGTCTGTGACTTGACGTTCTTTGTACCTCTGCGTCTCTTTCTGTGCGTGTATTCTTTGTGTTTTACAGTGGGTGTTTAGGAAGGTTACTGTTGGTGCTGCAACTAGGTGTTGTTGGAGATCCCCCTCCTTCATGGCGATTTTTAACCTTCTTAAAACAATTTGAAGAAAATAAAGCCTTATTCATAAAAAGAGTAAGCAGTGCTGCATAAATTCATTTCGGTAGCGCCATCTACATTGGGGTACAATTAACTCTGTGGAGACTGTACATATATATGTTCCATACATGTGAACCTCCCGGCGGGAGGACGAAATCTCCCGACGAAACGAGGATCCTCCCGATCTGAAATAGTCCTCCCGACGAAACGAAATCCTCCCGACGAAAACGAAAACTCTCCAGATATTTCCAGATGAAATGCAAAATCCTCAGTTGTGTATTACGTTACACATAACGCCGTCTGTAGTGAGCAGACAATCAGATTTCAAAACAAATTAATTAGTGCTGATTATACAGGTGACAGGTATATTGCTGGACAAACAATGTAATTAGAGCGGCGTTCTCTACACCGTCATGGGTACTCGTCTGCCCCCGGGGACGTAATACCAGTACATAAGAATGTCGTCGAGGGTGCGTAGTAGGACACCGTCCGATTATGATTCTCGTAAAGGGGAAAGAGGAAATATATCGGAAAGAAATATCAGTTGGACAATTTACAGGGATTGGGAAGGCCATGCGACATAGTCCCATTCCGATCGAAAACAGCCAACTAAATCGGCAACGCGCTACGCCCTGGTGCACGTTATTCTATACAGTGTCCATTTTCGGTTTTTAAATCTATCTAAACGTTTTGTACTAGTATAAATTTACGTTGTAACGTAGATCTAGTACCAGTAGCAGTAACACGTTGATCCGCTCACCCGAAAGGTTCTTTTCTATTATGATACAATATTGATTTTTCTCCGACATTCTTTTTTATCCTCGTTCCGCGCCTGAGATTTAAATCTCCAACGTCCAGTCTCACGTATCTTATCTACGCACAGGTACTTGTGTATGCGTTCGTCCGTAAAATTATCATGTCATTTTAAGTGGTCAGTCAATGGGTACAAATTGACACAGAAACGTCAATTGCAGCCATGCTGTCCTGATGTATTGAGCAGCCCCCCCCCCATCCTAATATCAGCGAAGCTGAAAATGAAGCTTCCCATACGTGGACATGAAAAATGCAGAATAGGTGGCTGCAAGTGTGGTCTTTGCTGTTCTGTGATATTTGCCAAAAATATACTGTGCTGGTACTTAAACTATTTGCAATGGCTGTAAATTGGGAATTCCACGACTGAAAAAATGTGCTGAAGTATACATGTACATACATTGTATGCAAAGCTTTTTAAAATTGATCATTTTTTGTGAAGAAAGATGGCCCATTGTTTTTGAGAATAGTCCATTGAAGTCCAAGTGGAAGGGGTCATAGTCCCATTGAGCAAGCACTGGGACAATAGAGGAAACTTAATTATCGTATGAAACTCTAATGAGTTTGTTAACTGTTTTAAAAAGATTCTTGTTTTTACTCATCACAAATTGTTGCTCTTTCTAACCAGGCATGCCTAACATACCAGCAAAGTAGAAAGTGATGAAAAGAAAAATCATAACACATTTACATGTACATTCATTTGTAGATTTTCCCTCATTTCACCTAAAATAACGGTAAGCCGATGACCGATAAATCCTCCAGATGAAAAATTAAAAACCTCCAGACAAGAGGCCAAATCTCCAGATGAAAAATGAAAATCCTCCAGATTTGTGGAGGCAAAAGGTTCACATGTATGATGTTCATAGAGTGGTCATACATATTTCAATGGTTGGAGGGAATTATTTTGGTTGTCCCCGTCAGTTTCTTCTCTTTTATCGTCTTATTCATCGTCGAAATATTTGGAATCTCCTCCTGCTCGCAAATTAAACATCAGTATGCCCCACCCACTGTTTAAAATTCTTGCGCGCAAGTTATGTGATTTGGGCCAGCCTGGCTTCATCGTGAAATTAACGTCAAAGTTGAATAGGCGTTTAACATATGAAATTAAAGGTACAAAAGGTCTCGTCAAGATCAAACCATGAATGAACTATTCTTGTCAAAATTTTAACGCAAACGAGAGTATCATGCTTAGAAATTAGAAACTGGCTGGTTACAATAGTCACATATGCCCTCACTACCGAGCTATGATCAATTATTGCTATAAAATGGGTACCCTAATATAACCTACTTTTCTCAGTAGAAGACCGATTGCGAACACGTGTGAGCACTTATTTGGATAAGGCTAGTACTGTATCAAAACAAAATAACATGGCTGACGGATAACACGTGGGACGAAAATGAATCGACAATCGGTGTTATCAAAATCTGAATAGAGAAATGTAATGAACAAATAGTATTGGCTTGGTATTGGAAAGTTATAGAGACCTAGCTTATAGGACGACCGTGAAATTAAAACTCTGATAAGTCTGAGGGAAAATTAGCTAAAGGGATCTGCAGTGTACATGTACATGTATAGTTCTCGTTTTAAATATTTTTATGTATGAGAAGTATATATATATTAGTTTGACGTGTATATATATCCACAGTAATTTTGATATGTGTATATATAATATATATATTCACAGTCTAAATCAAATATTAAAAAAACTATTAAAAAAGAATAACTTAAGAAAGATTAATTTTCATTCAGGATTTGATATACAAACGCACATGTGTATAGCAGTCTGCGTCTGCCTTCTATTCAAGCCGCCATACACTAGTACATTGTACACGTTGTTAGTCATTTGAAAGTGTTCGATTATCCAAGTTCAAAATTGTGATTTAATGGAACATGATTTCTATACATGATATCAGCCTTGTATTTGCAATTAATGAAATATTAGTTAGTTAGTTTTTTTTGAGAGAGAGAATTTCAAAAATACTGTATACCTGGTTTACTACATGTTTCATAGTAATCCCACGATGTGAAGTTCATTCAAGCGATTGGCTGATCGTGGTAGCGTGTTCACTTTGACCTTGGTAAACGTGACATATTTCTACATACTGTATATGCAAATATCAATTTCCGAAGTTTACCGAAATCGTGTGTACCAGAGAGTAAAAACGTCTATAAAACAAAAATGTGAGATATATTTTATGTAAGTAATATATAGATGTTTAAATGGTAGGACTTAAAAGCTATTTACGGTAAAACTTCATTATTAACACTTTAATCCCTGTTAGACTATTTGTACCTTTAACTTGCAATGTAAATATTATGTGTTGTTGTATTATGTGCTTCGATGCGTTTTTATCCATCTAAAGATCTCATGAGAAAACAAACCATCATGCAGTTACAAAACAGGGAAGATTATTATTTGGCCTAACGACATATTGAGTAATCCATCCTCGAGGAAGCTGAAATATAAAATGTTGATGTTATCAACTTCCAAGATTTAACGTCATCAGCCCTATATTAATCCCGGAAGTGACGTTCTATGAATCCGAGATCATTTTTCTTTTCTTCTTCTCCATTCAAGTCATTGAGACTTCCTTGAAAATGGCAACTTGGAACCATCATAATGTTATTTCTAGCCTGGAATACGCTTGTACATGTATAGGTTTACCGTGTTCGAAGTTTTGATTCATTTTCCGGAGATGTATCACTTGGGCATTGTTCTAGATACAGGTTATGAAGAAGCCGGATAACGTTTCCTATCAGGAATGTAAAATTTGTGACTAAATAACAATATATCAACAGTTTCCATAAAGTAATACAGGGCCCCGATACGAAAATGTGGGGAAATTCTGCACCACACCTGTTTACTCTTGATTTTATGAAATTTTAACATTGTAAACTTATGGAAGTTTAAAACGTACATGCATGTCCCCTATCATTGCCCATCAGTATACGGAAATGATTCCTTCAAAGCTTGGAAATTTGCGTCAGAGCAAAATAATTGATATCTATCAAAATTCGCAGTGGCTCGGTATTTGACTTGCAATATATTTATAAGTTTTCCGTCACAAAATTAAACGGAAAGTTTCTCAAATTAAGGACAATCTCCATGATGGCATAGCTCTGTCCTTAGCAGGTTCTTTTGCAGACATTTTAGGTCATATTTAAAGGTTCCTTCTTCATTATTTAAACAATTTAGATAAGTTCTACGTTTGTTTTTGTCAAAATAAGAATATGGTATACATTGTATCAATGTTTTGACTCAAATACTTCGTAAGTATCTGCATGAGAACAAAGATATTTATCTTTTAAGAAATGTACCTAAGTTTGACCTCAGTCTTTGATCTTGTAGAATAAAAAGTTATCGGTTTCCTACATGATCCTAAATTTTTGTATGACTCCGGGAGAGAAAACTGATTTTGAATAACTAAGGCATTTTATCAGGTTTTCTTTGAAGTTCAATCTTACGTTGTTTTCACCTTAAAAAATCCATTCATTTGAGCTGTTTCCATATGTAACAGTTAGTTTCCCAGTTATTAAAAGAACACATGGTATTGTAAACATGCTTGATAGAAGATTTGCAAACAAATTTCCGAATCAAAATTAGAAGTGTACCAAATATTCAAGTTTTTACTAATTCATTACTAAAAATTTTCACATCGTACTTCATGCAAATCACTCAAATTTTATGTATATTAGAACTTTTCCCAGTCTTTACCGTCTTTTGCCATATTGCTATATCCCATTACACTTTCATAGGAAGGAGGAGGCGCAGATAGACTCTGCGCACCATACAACGGAAGCGGATATGCTGAAGAATCCATATTTTCAAACCCTATCGCACTCGGTAAAACTGTATCACTGTGCCTTAAGGAGTCAACATTTTCAACTGCAGTAACACTATCTACTCCGCCAGTATCTTGTGGTGTTTCATTATGTATTGTAGAATTTTCAGTAACGTTTCCAGCAGTCTGAACTTCCGCCGGTGGGTTAGGTGCAGCGGCATGGTTGTTAGCCGGTCTGGGAGAATTGCTGCCTCCTTGTCTTTTTGAGCACAAACAGACGAGTACCCAAAACGCCACAAACACACCAATGGTGTACACGTACCATGGTGTACCTCCTCTGTCGTCAGGAGAATTATCACTCGGAATAACAGTTGTAGCGTTCCACAGTGAAATAGTGGACATTTTTATATCAGTCTTTCTCCAAAATCAAACTATCAATCACTTATTATAACATATCAATTGATATTTGTCTGTTTAATATCTTAGTGTGATCATTGTATGCAGTTTGCAATTTCATAATTGTTAATTATCAATTCTCATTTATATCCGTTTGAATTTCGTATATTTATTTCCCTTGCACATATCCGGTCTGGACAGTTATAGATAACTTGAATGAATAGACCATAACATCATGAAGGAGCGAGCGCCTCAGACCTGGTTTTATTCTATTTCTAATATTAATGAAAATTTTGTCAACATAAAGACGTTTCAGTGCCATCTAAGGTATTGTCTAAAAGATAAGATAAATTCAGTAACCTCTTACCAATAGTACAGGGAAGTTTATCGGCGCAGAGTTACTCTTAACATCTTAATAACTTTGTTCTCTACTAAGGTTATCCTTATTGTGTTACACTTTCAGTAACATGTTTATGTAGTTTGAACCGTATTTGAAAGAAGGGAGGGGATCTCAACTAGACCCGGTTGCATTACCAATAGAAAAACATCCGATACGAAAACACAAAGCTTTTTTTCTATCCCAAAATTGTTTGTTCGATCAAATTTACATTTATGCTGATTTTCAAATAAATATGTTTAAACTAAACCACAAAGACGAGGAATGCAAGAGACAAAAAAGGGGCAAACGATTTTGAAACATCAAAAAACAAAAGACTACAGTTGAAGTTCCGGTCAACTCGTTTGAAGTCCTCTCATAGTTATTGTTTGTGGTCGGTATAACAGGAATGTTTCTATTTGAATGTGTCTCTAGTGTCTGTCATCTAACTATGAAATATAATCAGAATATCAAAGAATATAATGAGATCGAATACCCCAATGGGACTTTAAAATTCTAAAATTTTTATTTCCACAATCAATAAACGTATCATTTTTTGACAATGAGTTGAAACATTCACTTAATTAAATTTAAGTTCGTACATCGTCGATTGCTTTGAAGTACTCTTTTAGAAACCAACGTAAATCTGGTGTAAAATCATAATCAGAATGAAAGAAAGGCATATTTATGAATTTTATGCCAATCCCTTATCCGGGTCATATATTTTGTATCTAATATGACACTTCAATAAGATTGTAATCCTTCATTAATGTCAGTGTTAAGTTCAAATCCGTCACTGAATTCAGTTATCATACTTACTTCCCCTACATTTTTCCGGTCATCTATTCAAGCAATTCCATGTCTATTAGGAGGATTTGCATGAATAAAAAGTAAATATTTATCTTCCGATGCCCTTCTAAAGGAGACACGACGTGAATCCGAAAACATATTACGCACGTCGCCGTTAAATTGTCTACATAAAAAACACATACAATTAAAGTGCAAAATAACATTGTAGAAAAGGAAAAATACTTCAAGATATGCGTTGAGAATGTTAGACTATCGATTCAATAAACAATATTTACATTACTAGTAGATTCCCCATGTTAAACGCCCATTAGGCAACTAGAATTATATTCCAATAACTTAGGTTGCTCACGTGCAAGTTTTGCATGTAGGGAGAATTTACCAACGTTCAAATACATTTGACACTAAAACAGGCAAAATATGCGAAGTGCATGCAAATAAAAATGACAGATATTTAGAATAAATGTAAATATAAGTAATGACTGTCTTACTTTTGGTGTTCATGGGTTTATAATTCTGGTTGGACACGTGCAAATTTTCCGAGAATCGCTTCGCGATTCACGGAATTTGCACGTGTCCAACCAGAATTATACACCCATGAACACCAAAAGTAAGACAGTCATTTCTTAAGTAAGCATGGAGATGTTGGGTGCTTCTGACAAACATTATTTACAAAGCAATTTTGGTTAATTTTCTCCCTTATATCATAAACAAAGAAACAGAAGAATATATATTGTTGACATCAAACGTGGTAAGCTGGAGTACCATTAGTTGATAAGATGAGTACAGAAGTTGGTAAGAATTGAAGTAAACTTCTAAAACTCACATTATACGTTGAACAATTAAGTTTTGAATACGACGCGTTTGTTATATGTTATTCTCTGATATCATTTATAATAAACTGTTCTAGTTTGAGTAAAAGTGTTTTTTTTTTTATTCAATCGCTATATCAAGAGAACCTTACAGATGTACATGCATACATAAAGACTCCTGAGCTTTAACATCATGTTTGATAATTTTAAATGTGCATCTTGGAAACCTTGAAAAGTTCATGACTTGTTTATCCGGATTACAGCATCAGTTCTTATATATATAGCGTCCATCTGTGTATTTGCCCCTCCCCTTTCATATTTTTGCATCATTACTGTTGTTTTCTTCGTTTCTTTCTCTGTTACTCTTACTTTGACATTTAGTGTGAGTCGAGCAAATAAATGCAGTTGGATACGATACAACGTCTATAATGTATAATTCCCCAAAATGAAATGCTTCCGGACAGTTTCATAGAGCTTGTTCATTTCTTTGTACATCCCCTTGAAGAAGATAAAAGCTTCAAACTTCAAAACTATTTAAGTCTAGTCAAAGTAGAGGGAAAATATTCACTAATTGCAACAGTTTGTTTCTACGCGGGAAAATGAAGTGATATACCATATATATATCACAAAAAAAGTTTAGAAAAAAATATTCAGGGGAAAGTTGTTATTTGAACGATTTAAATTTTGCTTGAATATCCCTTGTCGTTAAAGAAAAAGTCCGAATTTTCGGAACTCTTGCGCGTTTCGGGGTTTACTGTACGGTATACATTAACCGATCTACTATTTGTGCAATATTTATTCTATGGCAGTGCTCAACGTCTTCCTATTTGTGAAAAAAGTATTAATTGTACAAGCAAAGGCTATCTAGTCAATTATAGAAAATTCCAATTAAATCTGGTTATTCTTTATTACGTATATATTTACATGTAGTAAAATCTGTGAGTTATACATATAGATTTGACGACTTGGGTTCAAGTTGCATAGACTTAAATTTCAAATTTTGCCGAATTGTCGTACAAATTTAAATAACGATTTAGATATCTCACTGAAACATTAACTTTAATACAATACACTAGTCTGACAATTCAGTTGACGTCTGTCCGTACAGTTTTAAACTGTTATAAATACTGTACAAGAATAATCCATGCCTAGCATGTACGATATGCACCCCGCCTCTCTCTCTCCCTCCCCCCTTTTTTTTCTCTTTCGATTGACATATATTCGGCTTATTGTAAAATTTATGAAACTATTATTTTCTGTGCATGAAAGTGATATTAAGTAGCTTTTTTTATCTACTGTACGTCTATTTAGCGAACGGTTCGAAATTGGGGGGGGGGGGTGTTTACTGAGTTGTTAGGAATTATTACATAATACATATTTTACGATATATTATAAAGATCAATTATATATATATTTTTTAAATAGTACCATTCAAAATTATTTGTTAATGAAATAGTTTGTGGATGCATGAATGAATATCGTATTCGATGAACTTTTAGCAATTATATAGATTCACATTACGCCGAACCGAAAACAAACCAATGTGCAACGTATGTGTGAGGGAATTAATCCATAGATTAAACAAGTTTATTCGTGTAAGTTTTCAATTACAGTTAGATTGAAATGAAACTGAAAATTCTTTTATACATTTTAGTGAACCAGAATGCTTTATAATCTCTTAAGTTACATGTCAGTATTTATATATACAATAGCTATAGCGTAGTCACCCACCACACCAAGTATAAGTTATCGGATTTCATAATTCAAAATCAAAATGGAGAATTAGTGTTTGTTATATTATTCTATTAATAAACATATTATGATAAAGATTCCAGTTGCCAAGTCAATTTTTTCCAAGTAAAATTGGTCAATTAAAGTCAAAATATCGATTTTTAAAAGATATGTGCACGATAAACTCCGTAGCGCGGGAAATGGCGCGAGCGCGTTACTCGGACTTTTACCATCAAACAGAAGCGGTTCTATAAATAGATTAAAACAAAACTTAAATCGTCAAATAAACAACTTTCCCGTGTATAGATTTTTCTAAACTTTTTGGAGGATGATTTATTTACTATAATAAACAAATAACAGTTGAATTTGTAACTGTTGCAATTAGTTGCCAAATCGACCGTTTTATCCGTAGATTGACTAGACTATTTCGGAATATTGTAGCTTGTCTAACTCGGGTGTTAACATGCATGAGCTCGCTGCAGCCGGCAGAACACGAACTGTATTTCGTATGCCATCTGTTTTTCATATTCATTTACATATCCATATGTGTGCTTCTTGGGCCCCTGTGTCATGCTGTCTGTTTGTATATCCACCTTACACTGAGGAGGTTATTTTACACCACAATTGGGCGCTCTTCGAGACCTCTGGGTAATCGGGAAAGTGGGAGTGTTGTGCGCACGTAGTCCAGATAACCACACGGCCTTCTACTTGCGTGGCAGATAGCCGTCCCAAGTCGGCACCTGTTGCCAATTGGTCTCGTTGGTTTATGTGTGGTATTTTGTGTATCAT
This sequence comes from Pinctada imbricata, assembly GCA_033119305.1. NCBI lineage: Eukaryota > Metazoa > Mollusca > Bivalvia > Pterioida > Pteriidae > Pinctada > Pinctada imbricata. Next base: position 58,440,620 of record VSWD01000003.1, on the reverse strand, counting down.
GTTTCTATGATGCTCAATTTGGTGCTCTATTGTGAGTGCTGTTGAGATTATCGTCAGGATCTTCTTAAACTCATTTGTGTCACACTTATGCCCTTTGCCGTGTTGAGCTCGTAAAAAAATTCCCCGCGAGGGGTTTGACAGTAAGTGTTTTGAATACTTTCCCTGGCATGGTCGCCATAGCACTTTCTATATAGAAATGGCCTCAGACAGTGCAGTTCATGCTTTTCATATGTTTTCATTTTCGTGCATGATCATCGACGGCGGGTGCGGCTAGCCAACAGGGGATGCTTACTCCTCCCGGGCACCTGGTCCCACCTCTAGCTTGCTAGGGGTCCGTCGATGCTCAATTAGGTGCTCTATTGTGAGTGCTGTTGAGATTATCGTCAGGATCTTCTTAAACTCATTGGTGTTCCTTGTCCCATTTGCGTCTCTCTCTGTGCGTGTCTGCTCTGTGTTTTTGCACTGGGTGTCCTTGCTGTGGGTGCTGATGGAGATCCCCTCCTTTCTGGCATCTAGCCAAGAAAGAATTAGTTGTCCGAATGACATCCGGTCTCTCAATTGCTTCAATCAAATTATTACAATTAATGTTAAGTACACCTGAGAAATTAGATAATCAAATGTATCTTGTTTCTCAATCATTATAGTGAAATCATCGGCAAACGGATATTTTGTCTTTATATTGCTATCGACCACAACCAGCATCTCAGAATAAAGAAAGTTACATCATCAATTCAAATGACGATTTACATTTTGAGCGTAAGAGGATTTACGTTTTTGGTAGCCTTGGAAATGTGAAGATATTACAGAGTGGCTGCGATTCAGGAGCGTTTTACAGAACTATCGATATAAAAGTATATGGTCAATAGTATGAAATTCAATGCACTATATATGCACTAGGACGTTCACTAAATGATTTTAGTACAATACATGATAAATCCTTATAATTCCATCGGTTGAGCACGCGGGGACTATGAGAGAATAGTGCCCGGTTTGCATTTTGCTTTACATAGTTACGTCGCTTTGAGAGTAACGCTGTAGGTGGCGCTACTAATTAGTGTAAACAGACGACAGTGATGGCCGCTTCACGATTTTGCAGCGAGAACATCGACGATTTTGTTCAACATCATGATCAATCGAGTAAAAGGACAATGCAATCCACTCAGTTTGCAATTAAGATTCTGAAGGACTTGTGTGAGCACAAAAACCTGAATACATATTTTGAAAATCGTGAAATTGCTGAATTATCAAACCTTTTAAAGGACGTCTATGTAAACGTTCGAAATCAGGCCGGAGAAATGTACGCTGTGTGTCATTCGACAAGGAATAAGGCGTTTCCTGAATGAACCTCCCCATGAAAGGAGTTTTGACATTATAAATGATCCGCAACTTAAAACTGCAAATAGTGCGTTCAACAGTATGTTTAAAAAAAAAAGTGCAGAGAACGGGGAAAGGGCTATGCTACACACAAGAAATCCATTCCTGGAGATAATAATTTATCTGTACAGATGTAATTAGATAATGCAATTGATTTTTTTCTTTCTTTGACTGTTGCCTGTATCGATATTTGCACAACGTTATAATGTTGTATATTTTGTGTACATGTGACATATTTGAATCAACTCATTTCTTGTTTTTCAGGAAATCTTCAACGACTGTATGAGCATCCCCGAGTCATGAACCCAGAAGTTCCATCAGGACTGCCGAATAAAGTCTTATTTGACATATTATTCTACTTCTGTCGACGAGGAAGATAAAGCCCCCGGGATCAAAGGGCATGTGATCTCGAAATAAGACATTACATGTTGGAAAGAAAATACGATATAATAAAAGTAGAAAGAAAACAAAAATCACACTGACGTCACAAATGAAAATGAAGGTGATGATGCTAGGATGTATGAAACCGGCACAAAAATATGTCCCGTGGCAAGTTTTTAATTGTACCTGAAAAAGTGTAACTCCGACTTTGTTGCTCTGTTACAATTTCCCAGAAGCTCCTATTTTCAAGAGGATGACTGTTGGTACGAGAATCGTCCGGTAGGAAAGAATTCGATCGGCCAATGTATGGTAAAGTGATCAAAGGAAGCTGAACTATCTGATGTATATACGAATCAATGTATTCGGGCGACTGATGTAGGATTCAAGGATCGAGGCAATGCATTATATATCAGTATCTCGACACAGAAATGAGAAATCTCTGGCAAGTTATGTTTCCGACACAAAACCAGATATTAAAAGAAAAATGACCGAATCGGCGATATGTTGAGCAGTATTACAAATAGTAATGCTCTTATTCCCTATACTAATACTAGTAAACGACCATAAACTATTGCAAATATATGTAAACTATCTACATGTACCGGTACCCATGACACTTTGTACACGTCAAGTACATGTACTGGTACCCATGACACTATGTACACGTCAAGTACATGTACTGGTACCCATGACACTTTGTACATGTCAAGTACATGTACTGGTACCCATGACACTTTGTACACGTCAAGTACATGTACTGGTACCCATGACACTTTGTACACGTCAAGTACATGCACTAATACTGTTCAAAGTACAAAGAATTTTTCTATGGTCGATTTCTTAGAAAACGATGATAGCGACACAGACTTACTGGATGTTTTATCAGATATTGAAAACACTATCTCTTTGACGGTATCCGCAGTACAGACTGAAACCGTGGAGGAAGTGATACAGTCTAACACAGTCTAACGATTCATCGCTGCTTCCTCAAAATGTTCTACCAAAACTGTATCGATCTTACTCACCAAAGTTTTATCTGGGGTCACATCTGGGCTTCGTTTTAAAATATTGTTCGACGGTATATTCTCGCAGTGGTAACAACCAGATGTGGATTTTAAAGAATTCGAAGGAACTTTAGAACATCTGAAGTCCACTCATTTTAGTAGAGTCCATTCGATCAAAGCCTTTGATTTTTCGACACTTTACACTACAATTCCACATTCTATTTTGAAAGAAAGTCTTGCAAAAATTATAAGAAATGCGTTTACAAGTAAGAACGGTAATCGCAAATACAAATTTATTGTTGTGAATTATGACAAAACCTACTTTGTAAAAGAAAAGTCCGATTCTGAAAATAAGTACACTGAAAAAGATATTATTCAGATGTTAAACTTTTTGATCGACAACATTTTTGTGGTGTTTGGAGGAAAGGTCTTCCAGCAAATTGTCGGAATTCCAATGGGGACCAATTGTGCCCCACTCCTTATGTAACCATATGGCCTCTCCCCCACAATAATTAAGCTAATTAATTATTCATATTAATTAGTAACATGTATATGGAAATTGCTAACTTGAGTTTTCTATAGTAAAAGGGGAATCATTATAACTTAATTTCTTGATTTTAAGTTTGAACGTCATATTGAGACAAATATATTCTAGTTTGTAAATTCTGTAATCTGTTTAATTTGATTCCCACGATGCTGAAAACACTGTAGTAATTTGCACACCTGCAAGTACTTTAGTCTTTGTTTTCCGTACGAGTTAATTGAAAGCTAATTGGAAATCGCCCCGTAAAAGCCGTTAAGGTTCTATATTGGGAAGAATCTAATTTCCAAAATGTCTTTTTAATCAAAAACCAATAACTTATTATTTCGTGCAGGTGTTAGCAATTTCCAATCGTCCACATATATACTCGGCGCATCGTTTTGCCGACCAGTTTTAGTTTTAGTTTTTAACTTTTAGTTTAAGGTGCGCTCTCATACTGCTATGATTAAGATGTTACGATTTAAATAAACTTAGAACTTTTATTCGGACTTCTGTTTATAGTTTTCAAAATGACTGGTTAACATGATAAATACACAACGCGAACTACACCCATAACCTGTAGGCCATAGGCTTACAAGTTATAAATTTGGCGCCGTGACCTAAACGAACCAGGGAAAATATGATTACAAGTTGTATTTTGTCGCCGTGGCCTAAACGAACCAGGGAAAATATGATTACAAGGTGTAATTTGGCGCCGTGTCCTAGACGAACTAGGGGAAACATGAATAAATTTATTGCCGAGAATGCAGACGATGCACGCCGCGGAACCAGGGTATAACAACCAGAGGATGAACACTTCGCTTTAAACGAAATTATTGATAAAGGTAGGGCACATTTACTTTCTCAAAGTACTCTCAGATTGATTGACCATGTATTTTTGTAAATGTTATTTTTAATATTTGAATGTTTTAAGCGAAAAAAGTTTAAAAGAAATTGAATAATTTTTTTTCTTAAGATTTTCATGAAGAAATGACGGACATACACAACGAAGCGTTTCGGATTTTTGGAATCGGTCGTGATTCACGTAGTTTTGGGTTGATTAAAGATTTAGGCTTCGGTCGTTTTGAGAATTTTGGTTTTTCTCCGCTGCTGAGTAAGGGTCTAGATCAGGGTCCCGTCATGTCGCTAGAACGCCGGGGTATAGGCGTGGGACCGTTGTAAGAGACGGGGGAGTATCCGTCTCTGTAAGGTTTTTCAAGATGATAGAACATTACCTTTAGGAGGATATTTCGATGGAACCCATATATTCCAGTTTGTTCAGTTATGAGCTGTTGAATTTGCTCGGTATATGGCGATGAAACGCCGAAAAATGGCACCAGTAGAAATTTCTGGGAACGTAGGAAGTTCGTTCGGGTTCGTTGTGTATACAACCCTGTCATTTCTAATTTGTGCTATGTGAGAGCACGTATTTTTTTTTCGAATATATGACACCATCGTAGTATTCATCATCTTATGTATGTTTTGTGCGGTCATTTCGGAGGTCTTGATTTTTTTTATTTCAAGAAAGGGAGGAAATGGTAAATATCTTAAATTAAAAAAAATCGGTCAAAGTTTTATCGGAATTTTATGTCAAAGTTAATCTGGAGTCTATCGCGATCGCGATGTATATAGTAGCAACAGTATACCCTTAGTTTGCATGTTTTTGTGTTTAACCCCAATAGTACTCTGCTCCTTGCACTTTGTAGTTTCATGTTACAGTTCTCACTCATCATTCAATGAGCGCTAATAAGTTTGACCTTTGTTGCCCCTTTTCCCTGTGTTGGAATTTCATTGACGGTCTTTAGTTTCTTATCGGCTGCAGATGTGCAGTATCAACGAGAAATCACTACGCCGAGACATTAACGTTTGACAAGCGACATGCATAGACATTGTATTTCATTTCAGAAAGTTTTTTCAGAATTTATGATAAAAAGTTTTAATTGCTACAGATATGTTTTCTTTATAAATTAGATTTTTGTATTCGTCTTAAATAAATACAGAAGACCTGTATTTCGTATATAGTAAAATTAACATTATCCATATTGATAAAAAAAATCTCATTTTGGAAATCTTTCACTTAGTTTTGGTACAGGCATCTTAATTATTTTTGTAAATTCAAAATTGTGGTCAATTAGAGGTACAGAGAAAATCCGGTGTCATAAACTACCTGTAACCAGAGACAATGATGTGAAACTTATCAGTGTAATAATGATGCAGACTTTATACTTTTATCGCTGGGAGAAGACGACGATGAGATAAGCAGTTCCAGATGTGCAGTCTTATTATTGGAATCGCCTGTTGTGATACGAGAGACAAATTAGCGTACAGGTTTATCACCAAGGCCTTAAATCAAATCAGACGGTAGCAGAAAAGAAGTCTGAAGCAGTGACGTCAGGTATCTCTGTGCACGATGTTATCCGTGTGGCCGGATGTCAAACCAGCCCGTCACTATTAACATTATTTCGCAGATTATATGACAGGGTGAAATTTGTCATAGCGAAATTGAAGACAGAACCAGATTGGACATTTTGCACTTAATGACCTGCTTGATCGACGCTTTGAATGAGAGCATTGAATACCCCGTCGCTTTTCTGGGTGCATGGCGTCATCCAGATTACGGGAAGATCTTGGTAACGTCACTAATACCAAGATGCGTCAAAGCAGGGTCCGGATGGAAGATAAACTCCAAATTCTGGGTAGAGGAGGAAGACGAAACAGATGGCGATTCGATGATTATTGGTTTACCAAACCAAGTAGACGACAAAGAGGTCCGAATCATTCGTTATACTCCTCGGATGTTACAAAGTTCACGAAGAGGGATCGTAGACGAAACCAAACTAAGACGTACGGAACTAAACCAAAGACGGCCGTAAGAAGAGAAGATAGAGAAGTGAATGTGTTTAAGTGAAAAAAGCAGAGTAAATGTATATACATATGTATTATGCATCTGATTCATGTTCAATATTGATATTTGCTTTTGTATATTGCTTGCTATATAATCGAATTTTAGGATACGTATTGGCCTTTGGGTAAAGGTATTTCTTTTGTAGGTCATTGACAGTGAGCATTGATAATTAGATTAAAAAAAAATCTCTTAAAAGAACATTGAAAAAAGAACTCGACATGAAAATGACTATAACTTCATGTGCTTTAATTTATCGAATTAATCTTAATTGCAGTATACAGATGACACCTGACGATATTTCATTGAGTTATGCATTATTGTGGTGTCAAGGCCATGCGTTTAGAAAATAACCAAGTATTATAACAGATTCACACAAAGTTTTGGATGGTAAATGAAATTTATCTTAAAGTTCAGAATAACAATTGAAATCCAAACAATTTGAATCTTGGTTATTTTCTTAAGTGGGGGAGTATTGTAACCATATGGCCTCTCCCCCACAATAATTAAGCTAATTAATTATTCATATTAATTAGTAACATGTATATGGAAATTGCTAACTTGAGTTTTCTATAGTAAAAGGGGAATCATTATAACTTAATTTCTTGATTTTAAGTTTGAACGTCATATTGAGACAAATATATTCTAGTTTGTAAATTCTGTAATCTGTTTAATTTGATTCCCACGATGCTGAAAACACTGTAGTAATTTGCACACCTGCAAGTACTTTAGTCTTTGTTTTCCGTACGAGTTAATTGAAAGCTAATTGGAAATCGCCCCGTAAAAGCCGTTAAGGTTCTATATTGGGAAGAATCTAATTTCCAAAATGTCTTTTTAATCAAAAACCAATAACTTATTATTTCGTGCAGGTGTTAGCAATTTCCAATCGTCCACATATATACTCGGCGCATCGTTTTTGCCGATCACTCCAGTTCAGTTAAGTTTCGGTTAAGTTAGACTCCAGTTTCAGTAGTTTAGGTTTAGATTCCGCTCTCGTACTGTCAACATGTAACGTTATTAAATAAACTTAGAACTTTTATTCGGACTTCTGTTTATCATGTTTATAGTTTTCAAAATGACTACACAACGCGAACTACACCAATAACCTGTGAGCCATAGGCTTACACTTACCAACATTTGCCTTTACTCGTACGAAGCTGAATTCATTCAATCTTTGGTCTCTGATGGGAAAAGATACTTAGCTTCTGACTTCAACTTCACTTACAGATACATAGACGATGTGTTGTCCACCAATAATCCAAAATTCACGGATTACCTGAGCAGTATCTATCCTTCAGATGACAAATATGGATAATGACCATATCCCTGTCTACAGTACAAAATCGATAATTCAGAAAATCAGAAACCGAAGGCATACAAAATCAGGATAAAACAGGAACCAAAGAAAACAAAAACTAAAACCTCCACCATATGAAAAGAAGCGAACTCCCGATATGAGAGTGAGACCAGGTGCCCAGGAAGAGTAAGCATCTCCTGCTTGCATGCAACACCCGTCGCTTCAATTCGGTAGAACTGTCACATCCGGTTACTTCCATTTTGGAAGATATAGAGTACAATCTTTGGTTGGATGGTTCAAATGGTCCATGACAGAATATCATCCATCATTCTGTACAGTGGGACATCATAGTGTATGACGAGTTCCCCATATCGACCGTAGAACTTCCTCAGTGACGATGTTAGTCGGTCACAAACATATCCCTGCTTGAGCTTGAAGTCAAAGAAACTACAGAGATAAATAATTCAGCATCCTATTTGGACATAATGTTGTCCTACGACACTGATAGTGACATGAACACCTCACTCTATGACAAACGTGACGACTTCAATTTCAGCATTACAAACTTTACTTTTCTGCGTAGCAACATCCCTTCATCGCCAGCTTATGGTGTGTTCATATCTCAGTTGAGAGCAAGTACCAAATATACGGATTTTGTTCTGAGAGCTAGGCGTCTTTCAGATAAGTTTCCCAGTCAGGGATATGTTTGTGACCGACTAACATCGTCACTGAGGAAGTTCTACGGTCGATATGGGGAACTCGTCATACACTATGATGTCCCACGAATGGTGGATGATATTCTGTCATAGACCATTTGAACCATCCAACCAAAGATTGTACTCTATGTCTTCCGAGATGGAAGTAACCGGATGTGACAGATCTACCGAATTGAAGCGGCGGGTGTTGCATGCAAGCAGGAGATGCTTACTATTCCTGGGCACCTGGTCTCACTCCCATATCGGGGGTTCGCTTCTTTTCATTTGGTGGAGGTTTTTGTTTGTTTGCTTTGGTTCCTGTTTTATCCTGATTCTGTATGCCTTCGGTTTCTGATTTTCTGAATTATCGATTTTGTGCTGTATACATGGATACCTTTCATACTTTTTGGCCATATTACATTGTTTAGACTGAGGATCACTGACGAGGGTTTAGTACCCGAAACGTACATGTCTGGTTCATGCTGTAAATTTATCAGGTTTTAAATCATGCTATTGAATTTAAAGACGTTAAACATTTGAACTACTCGGTGAGTGTCACTGCTAGTGGACCAAAAGCCCCCGAGGGCACATGTAGCCAAGTTCGATCAACATCAGTTGATCGTCTGTCTCTTAAACGCATTTGAAATTTTCTGTTACAAACTTTCATGAAATTTCTAAAACGTGGGTCCTGTAGCATCATATCCCACCCATTCTGCTACGTCTTTTGGTATATTTTTGGACATAATAATTTTCATACTTTTTGGCCATATTACATTGTTTAGACTGAGGATCACTGACGAGGGTTTAGTACCCGAAACGTGCATGTCTGGTTCGTGCTGTAAATTTATCAGGTTTTAAATGATGCTATTGAATTTAAAGACGTTAAACATTTGAACTACTCGGTGAGTGTCACTGCTGGTGGACCAAGAGTCCCCGAGGGCACATGTAGCCAAGTTCGATCAACTTCAGTTGATCGTCTGTCTCTTAAACGCATTTGAAATTTTCTGTTACAAAATTTCATGAAATTTCTAAAACGTGGGTCCTGTAGCATCATATCCCACCCATTCTGCTACGTCTTTTGGTACATTTTTGGACATAATAATTTTCATACTTTTTGGCCATATTGCATTGTTTAGACTGAGGATCACTGACGAGGGTTTGGTACCCGAAACGTGCATGTCTGGTTCATGCTGTAAATTTATCAGGTTTTAAATGATGCTATTGAATTTAAAGACGTTAAACATTTGAACTATTCGGTGAGTGTCACTGCTGGTGGACCAAGAGTCCCCGAGGGCACATGTAGCCAAGTTCGATCAACTTCAGTTGATCGTCTGTCTCTTAAACGCATTTGAAATTTTCTGTTACAAAATTTCTTGAATTTCTAAAACGTGGGTCTTGTAGCATCATATCCCACCCATTCTGCTACGTCTTTTAGTACATTTTTGGACATGATAATTTTCATCCTTTTTGGCCATATTACATTGTTTAGACTGAGGATCACTGACGAGGGTTTAGTACCCGAAACGTGCATGTCTGGTTCATGCTGTAAATTTATCAGGTTTTAAATGATGCTATTGAATTTAAAGACGTTAAACATTTGAACTACTCGGTGAGTGTCACTGCTGGTGGACCAAGAGTCCCCGAGGGCACATGTAGCCAAGTTCGATCAACTTCAGTTGATTATCTGTCTCTTCAACGCATTTGAAATTTTCTGTTACAAAATTTCTTGAAATTTCTAAAACGTGGGTCCTGTATTATCATATCCCACCCATTCTGCTACGTCTTTTGGTACATTTTTGGACATAATAATTTTCATACTTTTTGGCCATATTACATTGTTTAGACTGAGGATCACTGACGAGGGTTTAGTACCCGAAACGTGCATGTCTGGTCCATGCTGTAAATTTATCAGGTTTTAAATGATGCTATTGAATTTCAAGACGTTAAACATATGGTCATTATCCATATTTGTCAATATAGAGAGACGATCGTTCGCTGTTTGAATCAAGGCGGCTGCCATAACTTGTTTTGACAGACGTATCACTGCGATACCCTCCGACTTACGAAATATAGTGCGGCGATTGATTGATTTCAGATCAAAGAAAACAGTCTGTTTTCCATAAATAGATGATAATCAAATGAATCTGATATGTTTTCTGTTGATGCAGGTTTCACCCGAAAAAATGGACAGGAAACTTTTGCATCAAGCCCTCCTTCTCCGTCGTCAGGGTATGGAGCACACCCGTTAAAGGTCTTGTTCAATTATATTTTGATCGGAATATTCATGACATTTTATTAACCAATCAGAACGTCCGTTTTATAGATGTAGTATACACGTTTCCGTGTCAATTTCAACTTCAAATTCAAAAGAAATTCGGTTATACATCCGAAGTAACTCACATTATATTGTCTGTAAAATACAATCTTGTTGGCATGCACACTGTGGTCATGGGCCCCGCCTTTATTTGATTTGTCCCGACCCCGATTTTAAAATATTTTTCGTTATTAGATATTCAACACATGTAAGTCGCGATTTGATTGGCCAGAACAACCATTAACGGGTGTACTCCAGACCCTGACGACGGTGGTTTTAATCAGACTGCCTTTTTCATTTCATTTTGGATATAAATTAAGGGTATAAAGAGTTGTACCAACACTGGATTTTATATGCTATAGTTTAATTACCCCATTTTTGTTGCTTTGTCTGTGCTAATCTAAACCTTTTTGATACATAGATATCACATTTTGTATTATACGAGATGATATACCATAAGTCGATTCAAAGAAGCATTCAATAGAGGCAAAATATTTATATGTTTATTAACGTAAAGAAAATAACTCTGACTAAGGCACAATGTTTAATGACGTTTCATACAGCCTCTTCATACGAGGGTGGAGAATCAGCTATTACAACAGTTGTATAGTTGACGTTTCTGAATGGTGCATTCCTCCGTACAACAATATCATATGGCGGTGGTGGAGGATCTAATGATTCGCTTAGGACATGTCGATCAGTTGCAGTATTAAAGTCATCATGATATGAACGTATAGGAGGCTCTATCGGAGCATTTGGCACATTCCGATCAGTGGGATAATCAGTATGAGCGTAATATGGCGTAGGCATCAAGTGCTCGTTTGGAGCATTTGGCTCGGGAGAAGCGGAATGATGACTGAAAAAATTGTAATATATAGGGAGCAGGGGGTCTGTTGGTGCATTTCGCACAGACGAAGCAGTTTGCAGAACAGAATATTCCTCAGCATGGTTATTACTACTAAGATCAGGTGAAAATATCCGGCTACTTGCATCTTCAAATTCATTACTACTGGTGGAGTCCGTTCTCACATCGTTATATCTTGTTATTGCACTGTCATATGAAGGTGGTGGTGCCGTTGGCACATTAGATTCAACCGGGATGGGAGAAACTAAATTCCCGGGGTAGTCTTGATCAACGTTTATAGTACTATATTCAGGCTCTATTAATCGAATACTTGAACCTTCGGATTCACCTGCAGTTGAATTTATTTCCGATCGTCTATAAACAACCCCTATATTGTCGGTCCGTGTACTAAACCACAATTCAATTTTTCATTTTGGAAATGTTAATGAAAAATGGAAAATTGAATCAATTTTTCATTTTTCATTTTCAATTTAGTAAATGAAAAATGGAAAATTGAACCAATTTTCCATTTTTCATTTTAAAATTTCAAATTGAAAAACGAAAATGGAAAATGGACTCAAATACGCTGTATTAAACCACAATTCAATTTTCCATTGCAAAAGTAAAAAACGAAAATGGAAAATTGAACCCATTTTCAATTTTCAATTTTCATTTTGAAAATGAAAAATGAAAAATTGATTCAATTTTTCATTTTTCATTTTAAAAATGAAAATTGAAAATAGGTTCAATTTTCAATTTTCCTTTTTAAAATTTTATTTTCTTAATGAAAAATAGAAAATGGACTGTAATAGGCTGTACTAAACCACAATTCAATTTTCCTTTTCAAAATCCGTAATGGAAAATGAAAAATTGAGCCAATTTTCCATTTTTACACTCCGCGCGCTAGTGTAAAAATGAAAAATGAAAAATTGAATCCATTTTCAATTTTTCATTTTTTCATTTTCGTTTTAACGACACACGACCTGCACACCCCTATCTCTATAATCCAGAGGTCCAGCGATTAGCCAATCAGAGCGCTGGTTTCAAACGTAAACGAAAGTCTCTATCGGCAGCTTGCCCTTTCTGTCGCTTCGCAAATAAACAGTTGTAGTTGTGGAAATAACATTTTATATGTTTTGTTTTTTAAATAAAAATATGAAAAAGTAACATAAAACTAGCCCATGTTTCAGACTTTCTGTTGATTTTATTGTATCAACATAAAGGGCACATCTTGAACATGAAGACCAAAGGGTCTGTAACGTAAACACGTTTTAAAAGACATTGAATATGAATACTTGTTTCCGTCTGACAGTCAAAAGTTTACTTGGCGATTCACTGCTAATTAGATAATTGGATTAACGCAGGGGTAGACGTTGTATGACATTAAGCGAGCATGACCGATTGTCTAGCCGATTTCAAAGGTAATGGTGCAAAAAAGGATATTTTTTTTGAGTCAAAGTTATCCGTTTGTAGGTTTACCAAACCATGACACGACGCATTCATGGGACAGAGGGTACAGATTTGCTTGACTTTTTTTCAAAATCTTCTCGGGGAGTCCCCTGAATCCTTTTCAAGTTGGAGGGAAATCATCTTCCATTATACCCTCCCCACATAGACCCCTCAGGCCTTGCGAGTCATTCAAAGTAAAGAATTGTACATTCCACAAAAAGTGTATGTTTATAACCCCCCCCCCCCCTATTTACGGATATAGGCCCGCCGGCCCCTGCTAACCGTCCACATCGAAGCTACGCCCCAGCACTGATCAATCAATAAGATAGACGGTAAACAAATTATTTAGTGAAAATCCGGCAAAGTGCTCAACCCCCCCCCCCCCTTTCTTTTACCATATATTTTGATATGCAAGAAGTGCAAGAATATTTGATTTTTACTGATTAAAATACATGTATACATGTATAGGATAAATTTATATAAGAAACCAAATACAACATAGTTCCACAGTGGCGGATTCAGGGGATGTGGAGGGGGCGTCCGCCCCCCCCCCCCCCGCCCCCCTCCCCCGGCACTGACCCAAAATTTTCCAAAAACAGGTATATTTTGGCCCACTTTCTGTAAAAATCGGTAAAATTTGCCCCTTGACCCCCCCTCCCCCCCCCCCCCCCCGGGCAAAGGGGGCGCTGGATCCGCCACTGTTCCAGGCACGTATATCATGGTATATACACGTCCCTGATAGTACTTGTTAAGAAACTAAATATCCTTCAAGAAATACACAATTTCAATAAGTACAGTAAATCTATCATGTGGATACCATGTAGAAGTGATAATAACATTTTTGTACTATGAAGTTTGAAATACATGTGTCATATGGAGGCATGCGCTGTTCAGCAGGCGTAAGAAGATAGATAACTTCCCATGAATTAATCAAAATATCGGAATGAAAATTAGATATCTACTATCTAGATACTAGAAATCAATATCTATCCAACCATTTAAGTTTCAGTAGTACAGGGGCGGATTAAGGGGGTGGGTGGTGGTGGTGATGGGGGCCACCCCCATGGGACCCCCCCCCCCCAGGTTTTCGACTTATTTTGGTAACATCAGCAATCGAAAAAACCCTGCAAACGCATCAGTAGAAATTGCTAAATGTTAAGAAGAATTCACCAATTAGAAAAAAAAAATTATATGTATAATCAATCATATATCGATACCTTATAAGAGAATTTATTGAGGTTGTAAATCCAGTTTTTTCAGGTTCTAAATTTGTACGTACAAACAATATTTATTGCGAAGTTTTGTAATGTACATCGCGCAGGGGGTTTTCTGTTCATTTCATGCCCGAAAATTGGTCCTTATTCCAAGTAGTTATCATATCTTTCATTTCAATTTCTACATTTTATCGGAGATTACAACATGTAACAATCACATAAACATGTCAAATGATTTACAAAACATGTAAATGCTACGGGGATATACTTCACGCTTTTATGCTTATAGAAGGATTTTTTAATCTTCAAATTTGTTTAAAACATATAAATGTACATGTATTAAACATTGGACTTGAAAATTATGTAAAAACAAACAAAAATGAAGAAAACTCCATATCATACCAATATTCTAATTCTATGTCCATGTAACTGCGGGGACAAATATACAATAAGTATTAAAGTACAAATAATCAGAAAAAAAGATCGAGATAAGCCTAGGCTCTCCCTACTAATTGGAAATGGTATCCCTAAAATGGTCCTGATATTCGAGATGATAAGGAGAAAATATGCTTCAGATTGCACAATTTTATTCTATTTTTTTTCATTCCCGAGGAGGCCCCCGGACATCTACCCCCCGTACCCTCCTCCACTCGGCATTTCGTGCCTCGGATCGACCCTTTGGGCCGATGCAACACCCCATCCTCCCGCTTTCCACTCTAGATCCGACCCCGATAGTGTACGACCATCCAAAGGATGACCGGGTACGGATCGATAAAAAAGAGATTTCTTCATAATTCATATTAATTAAGTACCAGTCTTCGTAAGAATCATGCAAAAAGTGATACACCCTATGTCACAGATTTTCAAAATTTTTATGTCATGCTGTTGATTATGTTGAGTTATGATAAAATTCAAAATTCATTTCATCAATGTGTCCCCCGTTGCCAAGATACGGAGGCTACTTAGTTACAGGGTCACTGCGATCGAAAATGATGATTTGATACATGTGAAATTACCATAGTTTCAGGTCCTAAAAGAAGCTGTTCTTAATTGAAATTAAAATTGAAACTTAATTAAGACTATAAAGTAAGAGTCTAGTTTCATACTTAAAAGGAAATTTTTCATATAAAATTCATATTTAAAGTTGGTTGCTAGGTGATAAGTTCCCTAGCAACAGAGATTTGCTCAACACATAAAAATACAAGTATTTTAATTCAAAAAATAAATATCCTTCCTCGATGCTTTTGAAATTATATCATCAACAAGAAATAAAACAACATTAACACAACAAAATATGAAAAAATCACCAGATACACATGGGTTAGATTTCTGACAATTTGAGGCTAAAAATTGACTATTTTTGATTTTTCTGAAAAACGCACATTTTTCTCTTTTCGATATAACTTGTTCCTTTCATCTTTTGTTTGATGATTGATAATAAGATTGAATATGAGAAGAAAGCTATTTTGCTCAGAAAGACATTTAACTTATATGATTCTGTAACAAAAGCAAAATTACCTTAGCAACGAAATATATTCCTTGGCAACCGTTCAGAAATTGTCCAATTTTTTGCTTCAATCAATATGTAATTGATATCTGAGTCAGAACAATGCAGAATTATGGACAAATCTGATTAGTAAAACCTCTGACAAAATATTCTGTACATTTATCATATGAAACGTGCAGAAACCCCATAGCAACGACCTTAATCCCATAGCAACTGTTCGATTTTATTCCCGTGGTTCATGTATTTTTTCAGAATAAAGACCACAAGACAATCTTACTTTGTTGCAGCAAACAGCAGATACAATTCATAAACTTTCATAAATGAGTTTTAGGGGTTTGATAATTGAACAGCTGTAGTTCTGAATACCATAGAAACGATTTTAATATTCCGTAGCAACCATTGCATTAGTCTCGTTTACTGAGTTACGAAGCAGTTCTATGTAACATACCTACTAATATGTCTGAAAGAAAGTATAACTTTGTCATGTGTAATGATGGACGAGGAACTAGTACATGTATGTGCATATTTAATGGCATATCTTGCTTAGTTAATGTATCCATGGTAACATATATACCCTTTAACACATTGAAATCAAAGATATTAAAGAGAGCATACTGTACATGTACATATACTATAGTTGTTAATGTGTTCGTTTGTAAAAGCTCTATCCTTTATGGTTCAAGAAATACAGCCGAGTTTTTGAATAGAGTTTTAAAAAGTACACGTAGACAAAAGTCAAGGTCAGTAGGTCGCGATCGTGGCTTCAGTAATGGCGCCTAGGGTATATCATGTCCTCCCCGGACTTTCGACCTGGCGAGCTAAATTCATTAAACAAAGGCTTAGCTAAGGCAAAATAAGTCACATTTCGAAGTTTTTCTTAACCATGCTGACGTTTCAGTAGCCTCCCTTAGATGAGAATTTCTAAGAAATCTCCATACTGAAGATTTCCGATCTTCATAATTTAAAATATCTTGTTGGTGTGATCTTGTAATGAGCCCATACTGGGCAAGTCAATCCAGTGGCGTACGATTTGAGCAAGTCAATCTGGGCAAGTCAATCCAGTGGAGCCCTCGATTTGCATTCGAGATAACCCTGGTTCGAGTCTTTACAGGAGGGTGTATTTTCAGTATTTCATTCGAAGGAGGGTATATACGCGTTTTTTTTTTTGCATTATTCACATACATAAGCATACATGTACGTGTACAAGTAAAGGATGGCTGCAAAATAGCTTCCAAATTCTCAAAATTTAGAACGGCCCTCCTAATATTGGCTTTGATATCTTAATTATTTTAGAAAATAATAAAAAAAAATTATCCAAAAAATTATCCTAAAACATGAAACGTGTGACATAACCTGAATTTTCACATATTATGAAACTTAGGTGTAACCAAACTTTTTTTTAACAATACTTGGAATCCCAGGGCTTTTTGCAAAGATTTCTTCTATTTCCATGAAACCATACTTCAATCAAATCCCAGCCACCCCTTTCCCCCTTTCCCTTATTCTGTGTAGTATATGTATAGAATCCGCAGGAAATCGTTGTAGTTTATTGAAGGGGGACTGTAGCATTTTGATGGTAGTATAAAAAAAAAGAATCCTGACTACAAGTTCCTGTTATTTGAATGAGTTAATGGCCAAAATTAGTTAAAAGTCAGTAGATGAAAAAAAAAAAAAAAAACAGGTAGGTTGAGCGGAAACTGAAATATGTCTATGGCCAACTACAGGTGTATTTCAAAATTTGAAGGTCATGTTAAAATCTCAAGATCAAATTGCAATGTCAAGATTATAAGCTGAAAATAGATCCTCTTATTTTGTTGCATTTCCATGCCAAAATCTAATATGACTTTGTACAATATAGATCACATCCACATAATTCTTTCAAGGTCGATCAAAACTGAATGTCAAGGCAATTATTCGAGACCACTTATATTGCACCTCCATGGTAATTTAATTTTTAAAACTTGAAAGTAATAAAGATGAACTTAATCAGTAAAACCGACGGGTACTTTTTGTCTCGACATTTTAGAAACGTTTATTGTTCACATTAATTTAAGCGCTATACGTATTCATTTTTATATACAAACGACCTTGACCTTAAATGAATAACTTTCAGTGACCTTTGATAATGAGCTCACATCATGGGCGGATCCAGGATTTTTTTCTCGGGGGAGGGGGGTGTCCTAAAGTCCGAAATTTTGAAGAGCAAACCGAAAAAAAAGAACTTGATTAATTCAGTTCTGTTTCTAATTATACAAATGTAAATAAAATAGATGACTAGCGAGCTTTAGCGAGCAAAAAAATTGATCGAAATTTCACATCATAGTACTTGATTATTGATTGTCAGTTCTAATATGTAAATAAAACAAATGGCGAGCGATAGCAAGCAAATGAATGTTTTTTTCCGAGGATTTGAATAAAATTCGCTATTCGCGTCTTTTTCAGTTTCATTACTCTTAGTGCTCCTGTTTGTTGACACATGGGTTGTATATACGAAAGCGCAGTAACGTACATGTATGTAATAAATTCTGGCAGGCGGAAACGAGCCAGAGAAAATTTTTGAAATGCTGACGGCAAAATATAATCAAAATGAAAGATTCCCAATACAAATTCACGTTAAAGTTTTCAAATATTATGACAACAAAAGGGGAATCGGGACATAATCTTAATCTTATGCATATTTATGAAAATAAAGCTAATAGATGCTTCGAAAATTTCGGGGGGGGGGAGGGTGACCGAACTCCCCCCTTTCTAGATCCGTGATTGCACATCCTAGCTCTCTCGAGTATATCCAAATGAAAACTGCCCTAAAAGGATGAATTATACCTCCGTGGCATAATTTTTTTTCTGAGCAGATCCGATTTATACGGATATTCTCTCATATAATGTCATCATTTAGTGTTTAGGTCACTACATGTACATGTATATCCAATAAGATACTTACATATGTAGTATGTTGTTAAATGTTTAAATGTTTTATGATATATATGATAGCCTCCTGAGATGTGCAATGACAATCGAAGTCCAAGGGCCATGTCTCTGGTAAAAACTTTTCAGCTCTAATCCTCTTTCTTCGTGCACATCTACAGTACTGTCAAGATCATTATGATCTTTCATTGTGTGAAGCTTCATCGAAATCCATCGAATTTTTTGGGAGGAAATGCGATGGCAAGGTTTGACATCGAAAATGCATGAACAATCTAAGTGCAAGGGCCATAACTCATGTCTAGCCTTTTCGACAGCAATCTACTTTCTTCATCATGATCTGTCATATCCATCGATTGATTTTGAAGGAGTTGCCATGACAAGCTTTCGCCTAGACATGGACGGCCATGGCGAATCCAGCACAACTATCTATATTCTATATCCTAATTGTGTAAAGTATTATTAAATTCTGAAGAATGGTTAAGGAGATATGAGCTCAGGCGCATGGACAGACGATGGTGGAATTTATTCATTTATTTTTTTTTTTATTTTATTTATTTATTTATTTTTTTTTTTTTGGAGAGCATATGATTTTATTCACACATTTCTTTAAGGATCTTTAACTGTCTGAAAAATCCTTATCTTCAACACACAATATAATTTTAATTAGTTTTATGACAACGAATTTTTTTGGGGGAGGGTTTTTTTTGTATCTTCAGGATGGGTTGGGTTAGGAGGCGTTGTTCTTTTTGCCTCATTCACCTTATAAATATGACTTTACTGAACTTCCCTGTCCTCCCCGGCCTAGTCTCTGCGTTAACCGTCCAAAGTTTATCATATTTTATTTATTTTCCGAGTGATAGAATAATAGAATAAAATTAATTGAGCTCTGACATTAAATAAAAATAATATGGCTCTAAAAATATGAACAGGATGAAAAACATTTTAATTTGGCTCACATAATTTTAAGTTCCCTACGCAGTTGTAAGTCCCGTGACCTTGACCCCCCCCTAAAAATGCACCCACGTTGAACATCCCCCCAACAAAAAATAAAAACAAAAACAAAAAAAGTCATTTAAATATTATCTTCTGCATCTTACTGACGTCTTTACTGAATATTCGATGCATTTCTTCATTATTTCAACATGTTCAAAGCAATTCAAACTTCGTATATGTAAAGTACATGGAAAATGAAAGTAGACCTTATTCTGCATCTGGCTTACTATTCAATATTGTTTTACAAAGCAAATTGTCTCGGGAATCTATACTTTTTGTTTGAAAATGTTTCAAAATGAAAATGGGATCAAACAACGTTTAAAAGCTATAATCGCAGGTACATATTCACCCGTGGTGACGTCAAGTACGTTATTTTTTGTAAGAGTTATCTTTCTTGACATAGAGATTTTAGCGAAACAAGGGTTACTTTAGGGGGAATTATCTCGAAAACTAGGTACTTTGCATCTGGTGAATTTTTGATATGTTGTAAATGGTGATATCATGTTTTTAATAATACACATGTTTTTGCATATCCATCGAGGAAGGATATTTTTTGAAGGACTTGAAAATTTTGAATTTGTATAGAAATGATAGGGAAAACGAAAGATGCAGTGTGAAGTTCTGGTCCACGTAGGAAGAAAACGGGTGAATGGATTTAATTTTCCTTTTGCACTGATGAATATCTATGAATAGGCAATTAATATATAAAAAATGGTTACAATCTGTTGATTTCGATGTATCACCCTTATATAGGGTTTTGCATGATTCTTACGGAGACTGGTACTTAAATGTCCATAATTCTTTTTATGCCAATAAAAAACACACACACAAACAATTCTGGTAGATAGGCGATAACACAAGAAAACTTAAAGTCCATGATCCTTTATATTGCCCATGACAATGCTTATCGCATTACCTTGTAGTGTAGCTATGTTATAAAAATACGAGAGAGCTGCATAAATGTGTCTAAAATAACATATTTCATAATATTATTTAAAAAAAACATATAAAATGTTAATATTTCCACAAAGTTCTTACGACTGTTCATTTGCGAAGCCAGAGAAAGGGCAAGCTGCCGATAGAGACTTTTGTTTACGTTTGAAACCAGCGCTCTGATTGGCTAATCGCTGGACCTCTGGATTATAGAGATAGGGGTGTGCAGGTCGTGTGTCGTTAAAACGAAAATGAAAAATTGAAAATGGATTCAATTTTTCATTTTTCATTTTTACACTAGCGCGCGGAGTGTAAAAATGGAAAATTGGCTCAATTTTTCATTTTCCATTACGGATTTTGAAAAGGAAAATTGAATTGTGGTTTAGTACAGCCTATTACAGTCCATTTTCTATTTTTCATTAAGAAAATAAAATCTTAAAAAAAGAAAATTGAAAATTGAACCTATTTTCAATTTTCAATTTTCATTTTTAAAATGAAAAATGAAAAATTGAATCAATTTTTCATTTTTCATTTTCAAAATGAAAATTGAAAATTGAAAATGGGTTCAATTTTCCATTTTCGTTTTTTACTTTTGCAATGGAAAATTGAATTGTGGTTTAATACAGCGTATTTGAGTCCATTTTCCATTTTCGTTTTTCAATTTGAAATTTTAAAATGAAAAATGGAAAATTGGTTCAATTTTCCATTTTTCATTTTCTAAATTAAAAATGAAAAATGAAAAATTGATTCAATTTTCCATTTTTCATTAACATTTCCAAAATGGAAAATTGAATTGTGGTTTAGTACACGGACCATTGTCATTCTCTTCCATTACCCTGTCGTATGACGGTGGGGGCAGATCGACTGGAGCAGGTGCACTGAGTTCAGCAGCAGCTCGCATAATTTCTTCGGTTGTATATCGACGATGAGATCTGCTCGTGGTATTTTCTGGCTCACTATTCTCACAGATCTTACAGCTGCATATGATTTTACATGCCATATTCGTGACGTCGACAAAACACTGTCCTATTATTCTGCATATTTCAGCGAAACATCCACAAATACAACGGCACCAGTCATCACCGCTGTTACTACTCTTACAGCATTTGACTAGTATAACGAGGAATGCTAAGCCGACAATGGAAGATAAAACCTCCCCAGCAACGATTCCTGAATCAGCCTCCGGTATTATTTCTGTTGTTGAGGACGCTATTGTAGTTTCCATGGAAAGAAAAATATTCTGTTTATTTGTGTCTTTAAGTATTGTCTGAAATCAATTAGAGTATGTTTAGTATTACCCATATGCCGAATATTTGCTAAAATGGTCCCAGTTTGATTACAAGATTTCATGAAAATTTTACTGAATGTATAATGATATCTATAACGAATGAAGCGGTTCCCATTTTCCAATATGTACTCTATCTGTATTACTGGCTTTAAAAAACGGCGAAAAAGTTTGCGTTGAGAAATCAAACCGTACGTTATCTTCTTTACACAGGCTCCTTTTTGCGTTGATTTAATTTACATTTTGTCCTTGGAGGGTATATTTTCCTATAACAAACTCTAAATGCAACCGGTTAGAAGGAAAGTAATTCTGCATTATTCCCAGCATACAATATGAACTTGTACATCTTAATTATCATTTCTATTCCATTGGGTACAAAATCCGTTCACTTTCTCGGTCTGTGGAATCAAAAAAGTGTACAATTTCACAGAAGAAAACCACACAGATCTGAGAAGGAGTTTGATAGTATCAACATTTTAAATCTATGAATTTTCCTCAGCGTTAGTATATGAACTATCTGGACCACAACTTCAATGGGTCAGCCATGCAGTAGCTAGATATAGTATTTCTCATTCATCAATGGATGACACATTTTCATTTTTCTATTTTTACCACGTTTACACATGACCTGTCCCACACTCTAACGATATAAATTCACTATAAATACATATATACCTTTAAATTTCTAACACATACAATGTTTACTATATTGACGTCGGTCTCTTTTGAAAGATAGGATATATATTTAAAAGATTTCAATAGGTTAAACAAAACGTGTTTGGTATATGTCTCGGGCTTTAAATAATAACTTGGAACGTGTAAAAATTATGTGTTAGTAGTAGATTTACCAATATCAAAATGGACAGGTTGATTTTACTACACCTATCGTACGTATTGCTTTAAAAAGACTACGTAGATTAATTCAGTGTTGTAACATACACGAAGAAACGAAATTATCGTTAGCTTGATATTGAAGAACATTAACAAATATAAAAATGAAAAAGTAAAAGTAGGAATTCGAAATCTGAAAAAAAACTATGGAACGTATTAAAATTTGTATCATGTAAAGAGCTAATGTAGCCGAAATTTAAAGCGATAATTTACAAGAAGAATCCATACTCGCTGAGAATAATCATCTAGGGACTTTAACAAAAATAAACACATACCAAAATTAAAGATGAAGACGGTATCCTGGGATTTCCCGACGCCGCCACCAACAAACAGCACGGTCATAGATGATGAAGGAGATATGACGGCAGGTGAAATACTCTCTACCATATTCGGTCTGATCTTCATGATAATACTATCAGTGATGGTTAAGTTCTGTTCCAAAAGTGGGTGTGACGGGGTGTGTTCCTGTGTGAGTGGTGTTACAAACGAATGCTGTTCTCTGATTGGTCGGTGCTTTGGACGAATTTACGATGGCATATGTGATTTATGTGGCAACGTATCATCCGCTATGTCTACTTCAATATCCAGAACTCCGACTGGAAGTCGATCTCAACCAAACGTGACTCAAAATGAAGAAGATGTAAATGTTCATATGACAGAGCTTGTAATGAATGATGGATACATTAATACGAACCCAGCATCGTCCGCCAGTGAAGCTGCAGATAGTCAGTCAGCAAACGACTTTTTAATGCCACCACCATCTTACCAAAGTATAGTGAGAGATAGTGGATCGTTCAGAGATATTTCTCTTACTGATGTCGTAGTGACCGACCCCCCTCCCAGCTATGACGAGGTTGTTTCATGATATGAATATGGATTGTCAAACACCATTTCGCTCATTTGAATTAACAATCTCTTCAATCAGCCATTCCCTCTATTAACACATAGAAGAAGCGGATGAATAAGCACCTAGAAGAAATAGTTGATTATTGATTAATCTGACATAGGGATGAAAAAAAATCTTCGATATGATTTAGTTGTACACACTGATCAAAGATACACATAAATTTGCTTAAAAGGCACATGCTAGCCAATAAAAGGCATCAGGTACGAAATGGAGAATTAGAGATGACGGCACTAAATGATGTAAAAATTGGAATAGAATGTATCACTAGGGGGCTGTAATGATTTGTAATCAAGCTATTACCAGACAAACGGTAATATGAAGTTGTTCATATTCATTAAAGAAAAGGAATGCAGAACATTTTTACCGGTGATTCAATATGTTTTGTTTTGTATGATTTTTGCGTAGAGCAACATCGAATATAGCTAACGTTCTGATTTTTACAACTTACTGCTTTATGTCTTTTATTTTTCTTTTTGTTGTTATTGTATTTCGGGAGGTCTATCTTGAATTATTTTATTGAATTCATATCTATTTATGAGTATTAAAGAAAATAAATATTTTTTTCTGTTTACACATGACCTCTCACACGGTCTAATTTATTTCACTCTCCATACGAGGGCTTATTGGTATCTTGTGAGCCTCGGTGTTCTGGGTTGCAGAAGATAATCTGCTGATAGGTTATCTCCAAAAAGGACAATGACACATACTATGCTTCACTTCTGTCACATTTACGGGAAAATATTATAAAACTTAAGCGCCGCGGAACTCTCACTAGTTAAAGTTGTGTTGTTCCATCAGGACAATGCTCCTGTTCACATGGCTGCCACTGTCATGAATGCCATCTATCCTTCGGAGCTTGAAGTCAAAGAAACCTCAGAGACAATTAATTCAGCATCCTATTTGGACATAATGTTGTCCTACGACACTGATGGTCACATGAACACCTCACTCTATGACAAACGTGACGACTTCAATTTCAGCATTACAAACTTTCCTTTTCTGAGTAGCAACATCCCTTCATCGCCTGCTTATGGCGTGTTCATATCTCAGTTGATACGCTATGCCAGAGCAAGTACCAAATATACGGATTTTGTTCTGAGAGCTAGGCGTCTTTCAGATAAGCTTCTCGGTCAGGGATATGTTTGTGACCGACTAACATCGTCACTAAGGAAGTTCTACGGTCGATATGGGGAACTCGTCATACACTATGATGTTCCACTCTCAAGAATGGTGGATGATATTCTGTCATAGACCATTTGAACCATCGAACCAAAGATTGTACTCTATATCTTCCAAAATGGAAGTAACCGGATGTGACAGTTCTACCGAATTGAAGCGACGGGTGTTGCATGCAAGCAGGAGATGCTTACTCTTCCTGGGCACCTGATCTCACTCGGGAGTTCGCTTCTTTTCATATGGTGGAGGTTTTTGTTTGTTTGCTTTGGTTCCTGTTTTGTCCTGATTTTGTATGCCTTCGGTTTCTGATTTTTGAATTATCGATTTTGTGCTGTGTACAGGGATATGGTCATTATCCATATTTGTCATTCGTATTTGTGGCTTCAATTTGATTGAGTATCCGCCTTATTCGCCAGATCTTGCTAAAAAGTCAAAGCAGCTATTTTTGGCACCCACTTTCAGTCCGATGATGACGTCATACATTCATACTTGCAGTGGATTGCTTTCTATTGCGCAGTCGTTCCTAATTAGTAAAGAGGGAATATAAAACAATTACCTTTGTTTTTTTCTGTAGACCAGTATGAAATATGATCAACGTTCTAACTTTTTACATCGTATTGGTTATTTGTCTTTCAGTCTTCGTCTTGTTGTTGTAACTGTTTTGTGGGGTTGGGTGGGGGTTAGCTTAATCTACTTTGTTGAATTAATTCATAATTTTGCCTATATAGGAGTCTCACAATATCTGTATTGTAGAAAAATAGATGATCAGTTCAGATGATCACAGAAAATCAAATAAGTTTTGTCGTCTGTTTTTTAAATATCAGATAGGTTGTCCCCATCTTTACCCTTTGTAGATCCGCGCATGGTTTCAAGATTCTGGTAATTTATGGATCCTCTTAATATACGTGTGAATAATTCCAAATTGAGAGTAGCCTAGTTCATATGCATGAGTTACAATTTATATTGTAATGATCAAGACCTTGTTCTGATTTTCTTTATGTAATCTCGGTTGATCAAAGTTAACACACATAGTCTCTCACTTTTATGATTAATTCTTAAGTATGAATACCTAGAAACCTGTACATAAATATAAAATGTGTATATACACCATTTAGGAAAAGATAATACGAAGAGTAATGTTCATCCTTACAAGGAATGAAGGGTGTTGCATGCAAGCAGGAGATGCTTACTATTCCTGGGCATCTGGTCTCACTCCCATATCTGGAGTTCGCTTCTTTTCATGTGGTGGAGGTTTTTGTTTGTTTGCTTTGGTTCCTGTTTTATCCTGATTTTGTATGCCTTCGGTTTCTGATTTTCTGAATTATCGATTTTGTGAAGTATACCGGGAAATGGTCATTATCCATATTTGTCATCAGTACGAGAATGCATCAGCTCTCAATTTGTAACAATTTCTTTCAAAACCTTAATAATTCCTTAATGGAATTATGAGATAAAGACGAATACACATGTAAGCAATGAGAGAAATTCCATTTAAGCTTAAATTCACGTTATCAGAAACTTTATCTTTAACTTTTCAAAAACAACATCTTGGATTTCATTGTTGCATAATATACAAAGGATTTTTCTGTGTGAAAATGTCTTTAGTATCCAT
Source organism: Pinctada imbricata (assembly GCA_033119305.1). NCBI lineage: Eukaryota > Metazoa > Mollusca > Bivalvia > Pterioida > Pteriidae > Pinctada > Pinctada imbricata. The sequence continues at coordinate 58,414,397 of VSWD01000003.1, read as the reverse complement.
TACCATGGGGGCGATAGTACCTAACTTGGAAGTGATCTAAATTAACTAGGGCATACGTTTTAAAAAAAAAACATTCAGAAAGTTGAAAAAGAGAACATACTATTCGTTTTGTTGAAAAAAAAATGGATAGAAACATATAATGTAACGTACTGTTTGCTTTTATGTTTTATGTAGGAATTTAGAATCCATTAATGAGTGTCATTTTGAGGAAATATCCTGAAATATCATTCAAGGAATATCTTTGTTTTTAATTTTGATTTGGAAAAACTTATAAAGAGCACAAGGAGGAGTTTTGTAGCGAAATTAATACTCTTGTGTTATAAACTGTGGCTACAAAATACTTCAAATTGTTGATTCAAAATTCAGTCATATCAATTTTCGGAATCGAACATGTCTATCCCTTGGAGTTTTACCACAGAGGCCAACGGGAACAGTACGAGAGCAACGATTGAAATGGATGACGTAACATGCAGTTATACCTTTATATATTATTATCATAATTATAGCTTCTATTATTGCCTTCTTCGTACTGTTGTGTATCTGTTGTCTATTCTTGGGGAATAACGGTGGTAACTGTTGTCTATTGGACTGTTGTTACTCGTACATCAGGTGTTTGGCTGACCTCTGTGAAGGTACAGGCACCTGTTGTGCGCGACTATGTGAAGGGACACCACGTGACATTGAGGGTGATCAAGAGTGTTCGTGTAGCTGTTTCGATTGTAGACAATTAAAGTAAATTTTAACAGGATTACAATTTTTGTATGCTCATGTAAACAAACCAAACAGCAAGTTAAATTTTTACTGCATACTATCTTAGCTTGACAAGTGGATCCACTTTTCCGTCTATAACTATAAAGTATTTTCTATTAACCTAAATATATTCTTTAATACAATCGAAATAAAAAAAGGTGAATTTCTAATCGTTTATGTCTTTCTAAAAGAGGTAGATCAAAAGAGAGTAATGATGTTACAAAGTGTGTGTCACATAGATATCAAATCGTTGGACACACGATAGTTTCTCAAAGACGAGATAATGGACCCTGTTAAATCCTCTTCAGGATATTTGTGATGTACACACTTTTTTACATTACGTTTCTATCATTAAATTTCCATTATCATTCTTAAGAAACGAAGTTTCTGATTGGCCGAAAAATTTTGTTGATGCCTGCATCAACCCGAAGCGGAAGTACGCACTTAGCAACGTCATGGGCAACGTCGTTGGCAACACGATTTCAAAGCTGCAAATAAGCGTTGAAACGCGAGTAAATGAAATGATAAGGAATCATTGTAAAAGATTTTGGGTTGATCAAGGTATCAACACCAAAAATTGATGGAAAACTGCATCAATATTGAAATGTATGACTTGTTCTATTGCAATAATATATATATGAAATAGAAATAAACATAATCAAATGATTGTCTTTCCCTGGAACCAATATACGAAAAATCAACCAAATACGAGTATCATTCCATAAAAGAATATTTTCAAACAACTTCATCGTACGAGGGAGGAGGATCAGTTATTACAACACCCGTCAGCGAAATATCCCTATATGCCCCGCCCCCTCTCATGACACTTTCGTATGAAGGAGGTGGCACCGTGGAGTCGATTGACGCATGCACATCAGGTATATTTAAGTCAGTCCTGTCTGATTCCGTCTGAATGTCAGATAATTCAGTATTTGTACTCCTACTGCTCAGATCAGGTGCCGATGTTTGTGTACTTGCAGTATTTTCCACTCCAGAATTCTCCGAATGACGTAGACAACACGTGGAAAATGAAGTCCTTACATCGTCACATTTTACGCACTCACAATTATTTCCGAGGTCACGTACACCTTCCCGTATGTGTCCAAAACATCTTCCTATCCCGGAAAAAATTCCCCCCAAGCAACCACAGAAGCATTCACAAATGTCTCGCGTACAATCACAGAGGCCATCACAGAGTTCTCTCGCACCTTTAAGACAAGATTTAATCGTCACGAATATAATGAATATCAGGAATAGAATAAATAAAGAGCCTATGATATTCCCTATATTAAAATCAGAATCGTCTATCGATGTACTGTAAGTACTGTTGAAGGGGTCCGTCGTTGTAAAATCCAAGGATGACGTCGACATTTTAAATTCAATATCTTATCACTTTCATCTGATAATATATCGTTGTTAAATCAAAAAGCGATGTCGTCATCTTTAATTTAATCTGGTATCACTATCATCTAATGTACTTCAATATATCGATTTCTAGTCCATTTCTTTCATAACAATGTAAAACTTTCACAGCTCATTCCTACCATATATAAATGTAAGAATGTTTATGTAATATCAATACTCCGCCGATTCAATCACTATCAACATTTTTCCCAATTAGTACCGACGTACGTCATAAAATAGTCAAAGCACCATACACTGACCTTGTCACACAAATGAAGACACACGATTTACACCATACAAATCGATTTAAATACCCGATGAAAATCATGGCCATCTATATTGTCCTTAATCTGAATAAACATGTACATGTGTCACAGACATATATACTATATATACCAAACTGTAATACATGTAGGTGTATACTTTTAAAAGTCTTTATAAATGAATGGAAGGATTATGAAATACCATCAAAATACCTTGCAATACTGTATTCCTTGTATTAGACGTCTTTGTTGTTGTAACCGCTCTTTTTTCTCTTTGGAGAGAAAGGGGTAGTCGATTAATTAATCGGTCAATTCAGAAACAAATAGCCTATCATTATTACGACAATTGGAGATGGTACCTTTCTCAGTCTTTTTAGCAAAACGATAAACATTTAAGATGCTCGATTCTTACATATTGCGATAGTACTAACAGCTGATGTCTTTGGTCCTGTTCGTTATCTTTAAATATGTATTAATACATTAAGATTTTGCAGATTTCTATATGAGTTAAAGAAGATCCTGACGATAATCTCAACAGCACTCACAATAGAGCACAAAATTAAGCATCGACGGACCCCTAGCAAGCTAGAGGTGGGACCAGGTGCCCGGGAGGAGTAAGCATCCCCTGTTGGCTAGCCGCACCCGCCGTCGATGTATAAGCACGAAAATGAAAACAATATAAAAATCATGCACTGACTGACGTTATGTATATGTACTCTGTTACTGTTGCCACCTCAGGGCGGACACTTGATCAAGCAGCAAATTGTGTTGCATAGAAATAAATAACGAAGTTAACGAAGATCCCGCATGATGACAATCTCAACAGCACTCACAATAGAGCACCAAACGGAGCATCGATGGACCCCTAAGCAAGCTAGAGGTGGGACCAGGTGCCCGGGAGAAGTAAGCATCCCCTGTTGGCTAGCCGCACTTGAACTAGCAAGTAAAAGTACACTCGTTAAAAAAAATATATCAAATTCATGCACTGTCTGACGTTATGTCTACATGTATATAGAAAGTGCTATGGCGACAATGTCAGGGAAGTATATTCAAAACACTTACTGTCAAACCCCTCGCGGGGAACTTTTTTACGAGCTCCACACGGCAAAGGGCATAAGTGTGACACAAATGAGTTAAAGAAGATCCTGACGATAATCTCAACAACACTCACAATAGAGCACAGAACTAAACATCGACGGACCCCTAAGCAAGCAAGAGGTGGGACCAGGTGCCGGGGAGGAGTAAGCATCCCATGTTGGCTAGCCTAAGCATACTTGCCGTACATTTATTGCAAAAGAATCAAGCACAAGAGCCCATGTTATTTATAGATGAAAATGAAGGAAATATAGTTGGATACCAAAAGCAAACAGATCGTGGGGCTGGCTGCATGGTGTGATCTTATATTGAGACTTCATAATCAAGATAAACTATCGTATCTATTCACTTGTATAAAAGCACAGTTACTCGAGCTCGCAAATTTTCAACCCAGTGTGAAAACGATTATCAAAATTTATCAAATTTCCGACCACTTACCATTCAAAAACTTCTTTTTGGAGATTCGGAACTTTAGGAAATTGAAAATGTAGAAATTGTTACCGCTGCTATGAATTTTATAAAAAAAACTCAAAAAGATTCAACGTATAAGATCTCTCTCTCTCTCTCATTCTCTCTCTCTCTCTCTCTCTCTCTCTCTCTCTCTCTCTCTCTCTCTCTCAGAACCTTAATTCACCATAATATATATAATTTTTTCTTGTATGTGTTAAATTGCCATCATCTTTGTTCATAAATTGTAGGGAAAGGGCTTTCATAATGTTTCTGTAACTTGTGTCCAATCCCATTTCATCTATTGAAATAAAATATGTTTAAACTAAACTAACGATTATCTATACATGTCCTTAGTTTAGTCTTAATTGCAAAATCATCCCCTATTTTTTATCAATTAGATTTGTAATGAACGCTCATGAACCATGAAAAAGAAGTATTTGACAAAGTGTACGTATTCATTGTTGTTTTGCTCTAGATAAAGACCAAGCGGTCGAAAGTTTTGTTAATCATGTATGTGGACGAGAAGGGTGCAGTTCGAAGGAGCAAACATGTAAGACTTCTTCAAATTCATTAGCTTCATTTAAAAGCAGATACATTTACAGCATGGACCAGACATGCACGTTTCGGTTACTTAGATGAAATATGGCCAAACGCTGTGAAATTATGTCCAAAATATACCGAAAGACGTAGCAAGATGGCTGGGATATGATGCTACAGGCCCCAGGTTTCAGAAATTTGAGAAAATTTGTTAACAGAAATTTGCGAATGCGTTTGAAGAAACAACCAACCGAGATTTATCGAACTTGGCTACATGTACCCTCGGGGACTCCTGGTCCACCAGCAGTGACACTCGCCAAGGACTACAAATGTTTAGCGTCTTCAAATTCAATAGCATAATTTAAGAACAGATAAATTTGGAACATGAACCATATATGCACGTTTCGGGTATTTAATCCTCGTCAGTGATCCTCAATCTAAATAGTGTCATATGGCCAAAGAGTATGGAAGTTTTAAGGTAGCTAGTGGTCCGAGATTCTGTTAAGTGTTAAACGTCTTTAAATTCGATAGCATCATTAAAAACCAGATGAATTGGCAGCATAGACCAGACATGCACGTTTCGGGTACTTAACCCTCGTCAGTGATCCTCAGTCTAAACAATGTAATATGGCCAAAAAGTTTGAAAATTATTCAGTCCAAAAATGTACCGAAAGACGTAGCAGAATCGGTCCTTTTTTACATACATCATACCCGATTATCATGAATAAATAATCATACTTGACAAAATAGCGTCAACACAAATAACTTTGTACCAATATAAAAAAAAAACACTTATATGTATTGCTTCTTATACTATGTCAAATTATAATGTAATAAGACTATTGCAATGTAAATAAACATACATTTACGTACAGCACCAAGGTAACGGAAGAATATTGCTAGACAATTGCGAGCTACAATATTCTGAAATACCAGTAGTTTTGACGTTTGAAACGTTTACCTTGTATAAGGGGGTGTAAAGCGAAATTATCAGGGCTCAATGGAAACATTTTATTAAGGGAAATTACACGATCACATATATACCGTAGTATCTTAAGAAAACAGAAGTTCCGCCGAGAGGTGCGGTCACGTTTAAAACATTTTGTGAAAATTATGTGAAAATCTCTTTGAAAAAGGACTCTGAGAGGGAAAAAGTTACATAGTCTTGATATGTGAGTAGTTTAGACTTAAATTACGCAAAATTTACGTGGAAAAAACGAAAAGATTTTTTTCGTTTTTCTCCTTTCAGAATTTCATACAATTTAACGTAATCGCACATTATTGTAGTTATTATAATGAGAGAGGAGTTAGAATAAGTGCGTGTGCGCTTGTTTTCCAATCTCAATGTTTCATATATTATTATGTATCATGTTTAACGAAATAAATACAGTTTAAACTAAATATAGTATCTTATACAACTGCATTTATTTACTTGACTCAACTAAATGTAAGAGTAAAAGAGAGAAAAACCTAGCAAAGACAGTAAGGAGGCAAAATATGAAAGAGGACGGGCATATGTACGCAACCCGAAGGGCACTCTGCTACATACATAAAAACTTATGCATTTATCCAGATAAAAAAGCGCAAGCCATGAACTTTTCAATGCTCCCAAGATATACATATTAAACATGAGATGGAAACTCAGGGATCGTTATGTAACCAAGCTGATTATATTTCGTTTGTGCAGCGGATTTTGTCTATACATCGATAGACAGAAGAATTGTTACAGTCTTTTCTCATGATATAATAAATTACTATTTAATCATCTAGTTATTTTGCAATTGACGTCTTTTTACCAATGTTGATTTTCAAGTTCAAAACTGGCAACGTAATATTTGAACAGGCCTAACGTAGCGGCGCTCGACGTAAGTGACGTCATAATAGGCGACATTGTCTATACAGATGTAGATAAAATTCCGTTCCGTATAGGCGTTATACAGACACTACAAAATAATTGAATTATATATTTTCTATTGTCAATTGTAAAGCGCCCGTTAGGCAAATGGATTTATATCCTACATGTATATTCTGGTTGCCTAGTGTGGCGTCATGCCTTAGACATGAAAGAACGGAGAACTTACCAACGTTCAGCTACTTTTGATGTTAAAACATTTTTAAAATATGCCCATTATTGATGCCAAATTTGGTGTCTGATATTTAGTACAAATGGAAATGTAAGTTCGCAATTCACGGAATTTGCACTTGACCGACCATAATTATACTACTATGAACACCCAAAGTAAGATAGTCATTTCTTAAATGTACCAACATAGAATAGCAGAAAAATATCGTTTTGAATAAATTATTCGATTTATTTATGAATTGAAACATTTGAATAACAAATATGGACAATGACCATATTCCAATACACAGTACAAAATCGATAATTCAGAAAATTATAAACCGAAGGCATATAAAATCAGGATAAAATAGGAACCAAACATGAAAAGAACCCAATATGGGAGTGAGACCAGGTGAGCGTCTCCTGCTTGCATGCAATACCCGTTGCTTAAATTCGGCAGAAAAATCACATCCTGTTACTTCCATTTCGGAAGAAACAAGTATATTCTGTGGTTGTATGGTTCAAATGGTTAAAATAAACATTACAGAAGTACCCATCAGTTATTCAGTCTCATAGTCCAGAAGGCAAGGCAAAATCATTAGATTTTCCACAGGAACGGTTGCGAACCTCGGAATGAACAAAATTCCTAAGTGAGACCAGGTGCCCGGGGAGAGTCAGCGTCTCCTGATTGCATGCAACACCCGTCGCTGTCGCAACAGCTCCATCTAAAGATAGAATATAATCCACCATTCGGGACAATTGGTCATGATTGTGTATGACAGGTTTCCCGTATCGACCGTAGAAATTCCTCAGTGACGATCTTTAATTGACGATCACAAACGTATCCCTGACATATAAGCTTATATGAAAGACGCCTAGCTCTCAGAACAAAATCTGTATATTTGGTAATTGCTCTGAGATAACATATCAATTGAGACATGAATACGCCATAAGCAGGCGATGAAGGGATGTTGCTACTCAGAAATGCTAAATTTGAAGTCGTCATGTTTGTCTTAGAGTGAGGTGTTCATGTGACCATCAGTGTCGTATGACAACATTATGTCCAATTCGGACGCTGAATTATTTGTCTTTGTAGTTTCTTTGACTTCAAGCTCCGACGGATAGATTCTGCTAAGGTAATCCGCGAAATTTGGATTGTTGATGGACAGCACATCGTCTATATATCTGTAAGTGAAGTAAAAGTCAGAAGCTAAGCATCTTTTCCCTTCAGAGACCAAAGATTGAAGAAATTCAGCTTCGTAGCCAAGTTCGATCAATTTCGGTTGATCGTTTCTTCAACGCATTCTAAAATGTAGCCAAGTTCGATCAATTTCGGTTGATCGTTTCTTCAACGCATTCTAAAATTTCTGTTATCAAAATTTCTTGAAATTTCTAAAACGTGGGTTCTGTAGCATCATATCCCTTCCATTCTGCTACGTCTTTCGGTACGCTTTTTCGACTAGTAACTTTCATACTTTTTTGGCATATTACATTGTTTAGATTTGAGGATCACTGACGAGGGTTAAGTACCCGAAACGTGCATGTCTGGTCCATATTGCTAATTTATCCGTTCTTAAATGATGCTTTTCAATTTGAAGACGTTTACATTCGTACGAGTAAAGAAAAATGTCGGCAAGGAGTGGGATACAATTGGTTCCCATTGGAATTCCGACAATTTGTTGGAAGACATTTCCTCTTAACACCACAGAAATGTTGTCGATCAGGAGGTTTAACATCTGAATGATATCTGTTTCATTGTACTTATTTTCAGAATCGGTCTTTTCTTTTGAGAAGTAGTTTTTGTCATAGTTAACAACAATAAATGTTTATTTGCGATAATTATGTCACTTATAAAATTTCTAATTTTTTATATCTTCTTCAAAAATAAGGAGTTTGTATAATAATAGAAAATTTCCTTCAATATGATTATGTGGTAACTTGGTATTTTAGTATCTAAAGGAGGGACTCCCCTCTAGATTTGTACATATTATATACATGCTAGTCCTTGAAATGACTTACAAGAATGTATGCCATCAAACATAAAATGTATTTATTAATGTGTTAAATCAAACAACTTCTTCGTAGGAAGGGGGAGGGTCTGTAAGACCTGTCAGTGTCATATTTCTATATGCTCCGCTCCTTCTCATAACACTCTCATATGAAGGAGGTGGTAACGTGGAGTCGTTTGGTGCATACGCGTCCGGTAAAAAGTTCACAGATAGTCCTAATTCCCTCTGTGTGTCGGATAATTCTGTGTTTGTGCTTCTACTGCTCAGCTCCGGTGCCGATGTTTGTGTACTCGTACTGGTATTGTTCTGTGCAGAATCCTCTGATGATTGAACTCTAGAATGACGTAGACATGACGTCAATCTGTTACGACAAGTAGAAGCTGACGTCCTTAATTCACGACATTTAACGGATTCACAACAATTCGAACAGTCACGTGCACCTTCCCGTAAACGCGAAAAGCATCTTCCGACCGCAGAGAAGATTCCATGTAAGCATTCACGAAAACAGTTACGGTTGTTTTCTCTCATGCACCTTTGTACCATCCCAATAAATATACAAAACGCACAAACACAAAAGAAAACTAAAAATAATCTACCAATGTTGAATTCCACCTCATCGTCCGTGTCGCTTTCTGTTGTACTGTTTGTAGGTAAATCCGTTGTGAGATCCCATGCCGTTGTTGACGCCATCTATTAGATGATTTTCTCTGCAAGCTCACTAAATACTTGTATATGTATAGATAATATAAGTCGCATATATATGACATGTATACATGTATCCATAAAAACTTAAATGTCTACATATAATAAAAACAATGCGGCTTTCACCATGTTCAAAGCATTAATCTTTACTGCGTGTATTAACTATCGACTTTCCCGTTCTGAATAAAACCAATCCATAATCATAACAGCTAAATAATTGAGCTGTGGTAAGTTCAAAACAAGGTCATACCTGTTTTTATTTTTCATTATTAAACATCGGGTCAAGCAATGGAAACCTATCTACTTATCCGTTAAAAAGAAGCTTCAGAGAGACGTGTATATATAATAATACGGAAGTGTTCCAACTCTATACCTTCATGAAGAAAATCCCAAACCAATTTTTTTTCTTGCACCAAACACGTGTTTCGATTATTAAATTCTCATCAGTGATGCTTCCAGCGGAGCCACCAAAATTCTTTTCAGTAGCGCCATCTTTAATATTTTGGATTTAGATTTGTACATTTACTAAAAAACGGAAGAAATATCCACGAGAGTAGGATCTGATGGTAGGGGTGCAAAGAAGACTGTATTAATATAGTAATCTATCAGTTCTTCAGTCTCAAAGTCAAGAAGGCAAGGCAAAATCATTAGAAGTTGCGTCAATCCCGGAATGAATAACATTCCGAATAAATATCAAAGAAGTACCTACAATGTAACAGTTATTAAGTCTCATAATCGAGAAGGCAAGGTAAAATCGTGAAAATTCCCATCGGTACGGCCCCGGAATAAACAGCACTCCTAAGTGAGACCAGGTGCCCGGGTAGAGTCTGTGTCTCCCGATTGCATACAGCACCCGTCGCAACAGCTACATGAAAACGGGTCAAATTCCATGAGTTCTCGATGTACATATCAGGTAAATATTTCTTGCTTGGTGATGATGACAACCATTCAATCGCAATCCAAAATGTCACTGATCATTCTGGAAAGGGGGATTTGGTATGCTATTATTATATCCGCGTAGCTAATGAAGAACTTTCTCAATGATGATTTTATCCGTTGTGAAATATAATCCTGAACAAGTAGCTTACTTGCAAGCCGTCTGGTTCTAATGATTAAATCTTCATATTTGGTATGAACAATATTTATTTGAAAAGCAAAATTACACATTAGGAACGGTCCATTTAAATTTGATATTCGGGGGGGGGGGTGGAATTGGCTTGGGTTTTTTGTCGGAGCAAGATAATTTTTTTCGTCCCGGACCGGGGCAAATTTTTTTTTTATGACAATTGATGTGAATATTAAGAATGTTTGTGTTTTTTTTCAATAGAAATTCTTTATTTTTACTTAAATTACTCCAAACATTATTTTTATGTAAAACTTGTACAATATGCGATATATTTTTAGAAAACAAAATGTATATAAGGTCATGTAACATGTAAGAGGGCCTGATGCAAGTTTTTACATGTAGAAATGAAAACTAGTGAAAAGCTTATTTAAATTCTCTTTCCAAGTTTGTATATAAAATTAGACACTATGGTGATACATTGTACATGTATCTATTAATAGTAATGAATTATATTGATAATGTATTTAAGCATTTTAATTGTTTCAGTCACATGCATTCTTTTGATATTTCCAAATATGAACTTACAGAAGAAAACTATGGCGAACGAAGCGAGTCAAAATTTGTTTGTAGAAAGTAAAAACTGTGTATGCGGATACGTTGGAAGTTCGTGTCTGATCCGAGTAACTACAGTTTGCCGGGTTATTTCGTGTGATTATTTGTCTCTTTGCATTATTTTTTTTTGTATCACCAGATGGCGATTGTCCAGTCGAGCTAAAGGTGTTAGTACCAACATTGGATAACAGAAAAATATCGTTTTTGAATAAATTGTTCGCTTTATTTGTGAATTCAAATTTCAGTATAAAATGGAAAAATATCACAGTTTATATTACATACATCGAAAGTATTATTATTAATTTCAAGTAGAAAATATAATTCATACAAGTATACAAAGTTTCAGATATATCATCTTTTATAACAAAAGAACAGAAATTAGAATGGTATATGATCATGCGTTTTGATTTTCATATAATTGTTTATAATACGCAGTTATATAGACGGCGATCATAGACTGAACTATATTACTGCGCATTGTGATCAACCTTCTGCAAACCATATGTCATAATAATAATGGTAAAAATATCAACAACGCACATTGAAGTTACAATGTATATGCATGAACGTACCCGCTTATATAATATATCACAGTGATGATCAGATTATTTTGACTAGTAATTATTGTAAGAATACATGGTAAGCTCTTATCAAATTAAATATGAACTATTGCACATTATAATATACTTATGCCACTTTTAAATTTTTTGTTCCCAAATGTTAATCGTATATTTGCGCAAGATGAAGTGACGCAGATTTGAATTTTTCACATTTACTTTTGAAATTCACCTTGGCTTTATTCAACCGGTTTGACATTAAGTACAACTGACGAGGATTTAATATCCGAAACATGTGTCTAATGCATTAAAATTGGTACAGTAACTATAGTACAAATATTTCAATATTGACAATTTTTAAAAATATCAATATAAATACCATATCGAAATGTGGAACTGTTAATTATTATAGATTTGCATAAAAATAGAAAATTGCCTACAAAATGTTACATGTATTGAGGTAACTGGGGTATTTTTTTCAGTATTGAAAGGAGGGGGTTCCCCTCTAGATTTGTCCTTATTATATACAGGGGGAGGGGGCGGATAGAGGTACCTCACAACCCTCCCATCTCCTTACCTCCCCATCCCGCCCCTTCCTTCCCCTCCCTTTCACTCTTCCCTCTCTTCCTACTTTCCCCCTCCCTCTCTCCACCCGCCCCTTTCTCGCCGCTCCCCTTCACCCTGTCCACCCCCTCATACATGCTTGTCATTGAAATGGTAAGAATGCCATCAAATATAAAATGTATGTACTAATGCGTTAATCAAACAACTTCTTCGTAGGATGGGGGAGGGTCTGTAAGAACCACACCTGTCAATGATACATCTCTATATGCCCCGCCCCCTCTCATAACACTCTCATATGAAGGAGGTGGCACCGTGGAGTCATTTGACGCATGCGCTTCTGGCAATTGAATGACAGACAGATTTAATTCCGACTGTATGTCAGATAACTCTGTGTTTGTACTTCTACTGCTCAGCTCCGGTGCCGGTGTTTGTGTGCTCGTACTGGCATTGTTTTCTGCAGAATCCTCTGATTGAGAATGACGTAAACATGACGTCATTCTATAACAATTCGTGGAAACTGACGTCCTTATTTCTTGACATCTGACGGATTCACAAGTATTTGAAAGGTCACGTGCACCTTCCCGTAGACGCGAAAAGCATCTTCCTATCGCAGATAAGATTTCATTTAAGCATTCACAAAAACAGTTACAGAATCCGTTGTTTTCTTTCATGCACCTTTGTACCATCATAATAAATACACAAAATGCACAAACACAAAAGAAAGCGAATACGATCCCACCAATGTTTAATTCCACGTCATCTTCCGTGTCGCTTTCTGTTGTACTGTTTGTTGGTAAATCCGTTGTGAGGTCCCATACCACCGTTGTCGTTGACGCCATCTTTTAGATGATTATCTTTTTCAGTGTATAGTTTAAAACTCACTACTTACTAGTTCCTAAACATTAAAATATCACAAAATAGAATTATAAGTTGCATATGCTGTACATGATATATACGTACGTGTGTCCACAAAAAGCATGCATTTACTAAATTCCAAATTGTCAGGTGGTATTTACCATGTTCACAACACTAATCTCTAAGTACTACGTGTATTTTCTATCAATAGATCGATTCATCTATTACTATCAACAGACCAATGTGTTATAATGGTAAATTTAGAATAAACATGTAGAACACGGTACTGGACATGCTCTCCCACGCGTATACTCTAAGGCGATCAATTTGTAAATACCCGGTAATTATATCGATCTTTACTTATGTAGTAAACATGTGTGTGCCACATGCACGATAATTATTTAGCAATAATATACCTGACCCACAGAACTTTAAACTTTTTACGAGATAACTAAACGTGCTAAACATGTAACTGTGTAATACGGGGTAGAATCACGAAAAATCAATTCGAAAATGACGTGCTTGGTTTCTGTATAATATTAAAGCGATTTTTCATTGATCTTTTCATTGTTAAGTTCTCTTTTCTTTTTTTTTTCATAGTGAGGATTTCCGCCTTCCATGCAAGCATTTAGTTTATAGATTTAACAATTGAATTCTCCGTATTTTTTTATAATGTTTCATTGAGAGAAAAAAAAATCATCACTTGAAACAATTGCAAGTATATAATTTCAACATGGGATCTGATTTGTCAGATTTAAATGGTTTTGATTAATCAATTTATTTATTTATTTATTTATTTATTTATTTATTTATTTATTTATTTATTTATTTATTTATACATTTATTTATTTATTTTATTTTATTTTATTTTGTTTTATTTTGTTTTATTTTGAGAACCAACCAGCAATTTAGCAAAAAATGAATAACATAAAAAAAATAGATAATGACAAATAAGCAAATATTTATTGCTTCATCAACTCGATGAATACCAAGAGTGCCAAGTTTGTTTTTTCTACTAATCCATATTATTTTTAATTAGGCTCAGGGGAATCTAATGAAGTTATTTCACTCTGATAAAATGCATATGTTCAGGAATCCACTGGAAACTATCAAAAATACTGATTTTCTCCGTTTTTTGGAAATATAGTATTTTAATTATTTCCCTAACCATGATTTAACATGACTATATGACGTCATCCAATTGTCTAATCATTTCTTTCTATGTGATATTGTCTTAATATGATCCTTTTTTGTCCACAATTGCACATGCAACTCTCCATTAAGTTACATTGAACTGCTCATTATTATCATCATATAAAATGAAAAAGAAATAAATGAAATACAAGTGAAATGAAGTAAATGAAATTACAAAAATAATGTTTAAATCCGTCTAAATCCAAGATAACATCAGTTCTCACTCGGTGTCTGTAACTTAAAAAGAAACCAGTCTAAATCCAAGATTAACATCAGTTCTCACTCGGTGTCTGTAACTTAAAAAGAAACCAGTCTAAATCCAAGATTAACATCAGTTCTCACTCGGTGTCTGTAACTTAAAAAGAAACCAGTCTAAATCCAAGATTAACATCAGTTCTCACTCGGTGTCTGTAACTTAAAAAGAAACCAGTCTAAATCCAAGATTAACATCAGTTCTCACTCGGTGTCTGTAACTTAAAAAGAAACCAGTCTAAATCCAAGATTAACATCAGTTCTCACTCGGGGTCTGTAACTTAAAAAGAAACCAGTCTAAATCCAAGATTAACATCAGTTCTCACTCGGTGTCTGTAACTTAAAAAGAAACCAGTCTAAATCCAAGATTAACATCAGTTCTCACTCGGTGTCTGTAACTTAAAAAGAAACCAGTCTAAATCCAAGATTAACATCAGTTCTCACTCGGGGTCTGTAACTTAAAAAGAAACCAGTCTAAATCCAAGACTAACATCAGTTCTCACTCGGTGTCTGTAACTTAAAAAGAAACCAGTCTAAATCCAAGATAAACATCAGTTCTCACTCGGTGTCTGTAACTTAAAAAGAAACCAGTCTTAATCCAAGATTAACATCAGTTCTCACTCGGTGTCTGTAACTTAAAAAGATACCAGTCTAAATCTAAAACATCTAACATCGATAGTATTATCTCCTTTTTTCAAAGTGTTTAAGATAAAAATAAAACCGAGTTCCAAACGAAAAGGACGTTGAATATTGAACTTGACATGAAAGTGTCCATTATTAAGACAAAAGAGTTCGATCGGTTGACTGGCCAGGAATTCAAGCTACGTGCACCTGGTCATCATCTCTTGACCAATGATACGGTCCTTCATTTTGTGGTGTCCAAATTTCTGCAAAAGGATCTACCAGTGACTATCCATTATTAAAACAAATGATGTCATGTTTTAATTGGAAGAAAAGCCTCAAACTATCCATTATGTCAGAGAAAGAACTGATCTCGAACCTGACGGGCCTCGATTAATACTTTCTCTGACATAATGGATAGTTTTCGGCTTTTCTCCCTTGCATACATTTGTATGAGCTTAAAACATGTTCTCATGGGACCATGCGTTATATATGTAGTATTAGTAGTAATTTATAATGAGACAGGTTAAGAAAGATGGTGCCAGCTTTAATCATTATACTGTTACAAACTTCTCAATATGATCCAACATTTCACAACTTACAAGTATGGCATGTATTTAAAATTTCTGTCGTACATGTATACCTACTAGAATTCGGATAGATATCTTAAACCAGTTCATCGCTGGGTATTTAAAAACAAACTTGAAAATCTCTACAAGTATATTCATGATAGTCGAATTGTTATGAAATACTTTTCAAATTTATCAATTTAAATACATGTATAGATCTTTTACACGATCATTGTCAAACCGTACAATATACGAGTAGAAGTAGTGTGCAGTTTGATTGGTCAAGCAAGGACTCATTGAAAACTTTGTATTTATACTGTATTATATTGAATTTACGTACATGTACATTCAAAATGGTAAGGCGATGCATGCGTACACAGGAATTATGTGAAGTTGGACTTAACAAAATAGAAATATAAACTAAATATGTGTTCAACATGTCAACGTAATATATTCGAATGGAGGCTGTTAAAGAATGTACAGTGATCAATTTAAAGTGAACTCCACATACTGACAATCTACCGTCAAAATTGCCTGTTTGATTTAATTTAATTCCTTGACATTTTATTAATCATGTCTACATTTTCCTGGAATTTCACCACAGAGGCGACCACAAACAGCACGGAAATAGTGCTCACAGAAGAAGAGATACGGATTATGCAGATAGCTGGCGCTATATTTGGATTAGTGGCCATTTCGATGTTTTTGTGTTTTTGCTATTTCTTCCTTAAGGACACGGACAGCGAATGCTTCCTTTTGGAGTGTTGTTCCTCACTATGTAAGTGCTGCTGTTCGCTCTGTGAAGTAATAGGCATATGCTGCGGAAGGCTCATTGAAAGAGCACGTGACATTGAGTGTAATCCAGAGTGTTCGTGTAGACAATTCAAATCTTCCGTATCTTCACGGATTTCAAGAATCATTTCACTTTTTCAAAGGGACCGCACGGAAACAAGGTCAACTACAGTAGAAACGGATATGTGCACTCAGACATTGCCCGTCGAAGATCCAACAATAGCATCGCCACAAAGTGCGCATGCGCAAGTTGAGCCGTCAGCCCCTCCCCGTGAAACTCCTTCCTCTCCTACATGTGGTCCGGAAGCCCCACCCCCGTCATATGAGAGCGTGAGGAGGCGGGATAACGTAGATTTATCAGACATCAATGTCCATGAACCTCCGCCATCCTACCACGATGTGATGCGTGTTTGAACAATATGAAGTTTATAATTTGTCTTACTAATATGCAGGGTTCACTTGCATTGTAAGCTGATATTAGAGGATCGTTAAAGAGGAAGGTTTGTGAATATGTGATCCGAATAACCATACATAGTCGATCATACGTACAGGGATGCCAGATTGAATGAAATAAATACATAGACCAATATATACTTACGATCTAATATTTCGCAACTTGAGGTGTACATTATTTAAATCTATACTTTCGAGAATTCGGATAAGTATGTCACTGTTGGGTGTTTAAAAACCAAAGTTGAAAAGCTTTGTAAGTGCATGTATATCCATAGTAGTCGAAGCGTTTTGATTTGCTCTTCAAATTTGACAAAAGATCGTTCAGACACGGTCACATGGCCATTCAGAAATTTCAAGACCATGTATGTGAATTTGGACGGAGTAAACATGTTATAGCAATATAAAAAGTTTCAGCGTATTTATATAATCAAAATAATAGTAAAGGCATTCTTGATAGATATGTGCTGTGAACATCTTAAAGTGAGTACAATAAAATGTTGAGATTCTTATGTCATATCAGATTTGTGTCGAAGATCAGAATAGAATTTTAAGTAGATATGTCTTTTTCATGGAATTTAACAACAACAGTGGCGACCACAAATAGCACGGAAATAGTGCTCACCGAGGAACAAATCCTGATTATACAGATAGCGGGCTCATTATGTGGATTGGTGTTTCTTCTAATATTTTGCTGTGTTTGTTGTGCCGTCGTTAAGGACACAGACAGGGACTGTTGTCTATGCGAGTGTTGTTACTCGTTCTGTCAGTGTTTAGCGGAACTGTGTGGTGCGATCGGTGTTTACTGCAGACGACTCAGGGAAAGATCACGTGACATCGAGTGTAACCGACCAGAGTGTTCGTGTAGCTGTCAAGTTTGTAGGCAGTTGAAGTTTTCTATATCCGAGCAGATTTCAAGAATCATGTCATCGTTCAGAGGAAGCCGTCCGGAAACTAGGTCAACAGGAGTAGGAACAATCCCTGTTGAAGATCCTCTTATATCAACGCCACAAAGAGCGCATGCGCAAGTTGAGCCGTCAGCCCCTCCTTTTGAGCCTGTGTATGCGTCTGAAGTTCCACCCCCCTCATATGAGAGCGTGAGGAGAAGGGACCATGTAGATTTATCAGATATTAATGGACACGACCCTCCCCCATCTTACCACGATCTGATGTTTGAGAAATGATTCATACATCATATGTCTTACTGATTTCCTATCAATGTTCACTTTCGATGTACATGTTAGCTAAAAAGAATAGTTCGAAATAATGTGCAATAAATAACGACGTTGTACAGTACATGTATAAGGTGGCGCACCTGCCATACCAAAACTATTCACTTTCAACTATATATTTAATGGGTATTAATATACATTTTTAATTTTCATTCTTTCATGTGAGACATACAGGTACACATCAATATTAAGCCCATATCTCTGGACAAAAACATTATAATTACGTAAGGTTCACAGACTGATAATCACGTACCGAGAGGTTACTCCATTGATATATATATTTGATTGCAATAAATACGTTTAATTTCATCTGAAATTATCACGTTATATATGTCAAACATGTTATTTCAATTAATTGTCAAAGCATACATTATGTGCCATAAACTATTTCGAATAAAATATCATAAAATATCAATTTTATCATGTTTATGAATCTCAGCTTGTAAGCATTTTTGATGGTGTATGTTTATATAATATGTGCGATATTTCAAATTCTTACCTTTTTAAAAAAAAGACACAGCTAGGGAGCTTGCACTTATGTATTTCAGAATTTCAGAAAAAAAAAACCATTAACAACGGAATTAAAGCTGTCGTCTAGATCATATATATTCAACAGAATTCAAAATGCATTTCATTTGAAATTTAGTATAATTTCTCAATTGGATTATTAGCTGACATGCAGGAGTTCGATCACTACTAGCATTCTGAAATCATTGTAAGACTCCCCCCCCCCCCCACCTTAGTACTTAGAGTATCAAAACAAACATATTACTCTTCAAACATTATATATTGACCAACTGTAATGACGGGACACGATTCGTTCTTGTACATTCAAATGATGCCTCTGAGAATGCAAAATGACGTAAAATTCCATATTGGCCGTCCCTGCCATCGGGTCATCCTTATTGTACTTGTTCCTATTTTTTGTTTCGTATCATACGATTTGAATGTAAAATGTATTAGTACTATCATATTTCACTTAATGAATAATCTGACAATAACAAGGCAAAAAAAAAAAAAAAAAAAAAAAAACCCAAAATAAAACAAAGCTTGGTACTAGTCAAAGGATGTTGCACAACTTAGCATTCAAACTGTATATGCCAAATATGGAAGTCTTTGGTGGAGATAAAATGTGATGGCAGATCGACAGGCAGAGGGACATTCCAAATATTATATGCCTCTGAAATCCGAACGTGTCAATAATTTTCTCGCTTTTGAATATTCTGTTTTGCGTCAGATACCTGCCAGTCAGACAGAAATACAAACAAGCATACAAAACAAAGCTGCAATTGCATATGATGTGACTATGTGAAATCTGAAAAAAAAAAATCATTTGATTGTGAACAGATTTTAGTCATTATGTCTTGAATCGTTGCAGCACTTTTACATTTTTTCGTGAATCAATAAAAAAGACATTTTTTCTTATTTTTTTGCAAAAGCACATTGAATTTATTTTAAAGATATACTCTTATAATTATAATTTCATTTTGTTTAACGACTTCAAAACCTACCAGCATGAAAACACAAAGAAATGACCTAAACCCTTATTTAACAAAAACTGATAAATCGAATTAGAAACAAGGTACATATGTATGAGGCAGGCGAAATATTGAAGAGAAGAGGAAGAATGCCATCACGTCACAACAAGAATTAATAAAATGATGCAAACTTAGAAAAAAGGGTAGAACACTAGTTTACTTCTTTAGGCCATAGCTTTCCAAGAATGGAAATCTCGAGTGTTCCTTTGTTCGACTGAGTGACCTATTTTTCGAGGAGGTATGCCCCTTGATGACGTGCAAAATTCAGTTTTTGCCAGTTTTCCGGACTTTTTCTACAAATAGAGATATTCATGTGAAATATTTGATACATACATGTAGCATGGACGATGATGGTCTTGGATAGTTACAGAGCAAGGTTGACTTTACTCATCTAATAAGTATCACCACGATTTCTTAGAATAAGAAACTTGCTATGTAACTATCCAAGACTATAAGCTGTGTATCAAATTTCACATGTACATCTTTATTCGTTGCAGAAAAAAGTCCGGGGAACTGGATTGTGCAAGTCATGAATATTGCAGGTCATCATGGGGCATAACTTCTCGGAAAATCGGCCAAGCGTGACGAAAGTTGGTAAGGAAAATGAGAGTAGATACTTGGGAAAATTATCTTCTGCCAATAATGTGCAGGGCTCCTACTGGGGCATTGACTTGTCGCACATGAAAAGTTAAAAATTTTCTCACCATTATGCTCCAGATAGCACCATTTCACGAGTCTATTACATTCTGTGGGAATCAACGATTTATCATAGGCGGATATAGAATTTTTACCGGTGGAAGGACAGGGTTCCTAGCCGGGGGATTTGCAAGCCTATGTCTAGTATGGTGTTGAAAAAATGTACCTAAAACGGGAAAAATCAGCATCTCCGGGAGCCTAAATCCGGAAATATAAAACCGTCGTTGATCTGGAATTTACACATGTTTACAAATTTTGAAAACAAAAGAGCGGGTGCGAGTTGACAGTCCTTTCGGTTTGTTCATGTCAAACTATTTAGCATGGTGATTCTGTCCTTAATGTTGTATTTTTCAGATATTTTTATGTTTAAATTTCAGCGTCGTTGAAATCGTCTTTGTTTAAATGTATTTTTACTTGATAAATTCGTGAAGTTGACTGAGCACATGATTCATGGATATTTTTACTTGTTTTCAGTGTTTTTCATGATCGAGGTTGGTTATCTTGTTTTCTTTTTCATTTTATGAGTTATTCAAGTCATAAAACGACCTTACATTCCTCTGAAAGAAATTGTATTGGCGAGATCTTCAATGTCTTTCCAATCATACTTATCAATGGCCTGAATTTCCTCTGATTTTGAAAAAAAAGATCATGCACTAGGTGCCTACTCGTGTAAAAGCAGCAACTGAATGGAAGCAGTAACCGAACAATTATCTTTTTCTATAAAGTACTCCATGGTCTTGTCAAAATCTATCCTCACAACCTCCTTTACCCAATAGACAGCAGAACCAGACACACAAACCCACACAACTTCAAACAAATTTACTGCAGAAAAGATGCATATAAATACTCTTTTTATCCCAGAACATTAGTACAATGGAATCAGTTACCAACCATAATTACATCCTCAGACTCACTTGACACCTTCAGGGAACAGCTCACCATACCTGTCCTGAAGGCAACATTCATATAGAACCACACAGATCACTGTAAATAGTTTTAAAATTTTGTTTTGTTTTGTTTAAATTATTTTAATTCTCCCGCCACTGCGCAAAAAAGGCACTGTAATGGTCAATAGTGACCGTGTGTTTATTTCCAAAGAAGAAGAAGAAGGGGATACTTGAATTAACGAAATTGGATGAGATAAAGGAAACTTGTAAAGTTTCACTAGAAATCAGCATACTGTAAGTCTGTTAATGTATCAACATTTTTATAGTATAGTAGGGTGATTTGATATTAAGCAATGATAGTTTCAGAGTATACATTTTGGTTTCCAGTAAGAACTACAGTGGCGGATTCAGGGGGGAGGTGCACCCCCCCCCCCACTGACCCAAAATTTTCCAAAAACAGGTATATTTTGGCCCATTTCCAGTAAAAATCGGCAACATTCGCCCTTTGACCTCCCAGCAAAGGGGGTGCTGGATCCGCCACTAAATTATATTTGAGGGAATTTTCCTAAAATTTTCTACAACAGACCACTTGCCAAAATCCATAATTTGGCCGGCTGATGTTGACAAAATTACAAAAAATGTCCGAGGCAGGCATTTTTCACTGACTTTTTCATTGTTATGTCAGAATAGAATTGCGTCTTTTAACAGTGACGCCATAACAAAAAACAATGCCAATAGATGTTGACTTGGACATTTTGAGATTTTAATAAAGATCGGAAAATGGTTTACCGTACATTGTATTCGGTCTTTGGAAAAGATGTCACTTCAGGTTTATCAATATAGATTATGATAAAAATAATTTAAAATCGATTAATAAAACCCATGATATCCAAATGCTCAATTGTTCGGTAACTGCTTTAGCAAAGTTGCGATATTGAGAAAATCCTGCGATATTCATGATATTTAGGTCTTGATATTTGATGAAGAATTATCAATTTAAAAACATGAATTTGCTTTATTTCTACATGTAAGCAAGAACTCAAAGTTTACATGAAACATTGAGAAGATTAGGGCAGGACCATAGGGCTTCAAATCCAGTAAACATTGAGAAGATTAGGGAAGGACCATAGGGCTTCAAATCCAGTAAACATTGAGAAGATTAGGGAAGGACCATAGGGCTTCAAATCCAGTAAACATCTTGAGAAGCTATTCGGAATCAATAGATATGTTATTCATGGAATACGGACAACTTTCCAACATCTGACTATTTCAAAGGGGGCTGATGTTGATAACCCTTGCTGATTATATCTCCCCCCTCCCTGTCATTTTGTAAAACTGTATAGTCTTATCATGGTGGATAATTGATGTCAGTTACGGGTACTTGGATGACTTGAAAGAAAGAATGTTGGCTGTTGGTGATAACTTCTTTCACAGTGGCACATTTATTTAGATGTCAATCAATATACTAAGGATTGGTTTACAAGTCCCTGAAGTTGAGCACAATAACATGTACACTACATTACATGTTAGCTTACCATAAATCGTAATATATTTATTTATAGTAAGGTGTGTGAGACATTGCGTTGATGCATGTCAAGCAGATTTTTTTGTTCAGAAAACAGTACAATTTTTGCTTTGCTGAATGTACGGAGACTCCTATAAAACGTACTTCGATCAACTATGTCAACTCACACAAAAATGGGCGATATAATTTGTAGTTTCATGGCTTAAGTCAAAGTATAATTTCGAAACTCAAGAATTCATATGTCTTGCAAAAAATGTTCATATCACATTTTAATTTTATTTTCTCGTAATACGGGCAGGTTGAACCGCTTAGATGGAGAACCATATTCTCGAAGACTTTATAACTTGCCATTGGTGATCAGATGAGTGGGAATTTCAATCCCTGCATGGACAGTGCGAGTGCTATATCAGTCAGAAAAACATTTGAATTAAAATAGGCCATTGCATCCTTATTTTCAACAGCTTAAGCTTATTTTATACACCCTTATTTTGAACTGAACTTGAACCTGTTTTTCTGAAAAACATATCGTGGTATGTACATGTATTGGGGAAGAAAATATTGCCAGTTTACCTGTTTTATCGCACAGCACTACTTTCAGAAACCATCTTTTACATTTTACAGAAAAGCTGCTAGATCAGAATGCCTTGATTGACGTGACCAGATTTGGTGAAGTGATAGACATGAATTTCTTAGCACGGCAGTAACATGGTAATTGACAGTAAATAACGAGGTGATGGGTGACGGCTTTAAGATCTTCCTGGTGACCTCAGGGGAGGATCCAGTACGTGATGCCACCTCATCAATGAAAGAGGCAGAAAAGGTAAGAATGTGTGGATTTGTATAAGGTAAACATGGTAAAAGAAAAAACAAAAACAAAAAGTTTACTGTCACCATACCAACCCTTTTTTGCCTCCACCCTAATTGTTTTTATTGACCTAATAGTCAGAAATCAAATCATAGGACAGATATTCCTTCCAAGTGAGCTATTATCAAGTATCTAACACTTATTTGCTCAACTCAACTCAACTCAACTAATATTTATTTAAAGTCGGTTTGCACATGTGAACAACAAACATTAGCTCTTAAGAGCTATTTACCGACATTTCATATCAAGTATCACAATCAAAATTATAATCATATTATAAGATTCATGCTTCAGTCAGAAAGCAAGGTAGATTTAATGTGTTCTGCACAAGAGACCAACTGTTGTGAGTGTACAAGTGACCAAACAATAGGAATGAACTGATTACCTGGTCATATTCCCATAGTTTAATGGGGAATAAAGTTTACAGCAGCTTTTATGTTTATTTTTCTTTACAAGAGGATGCCCTAAGATAAGAAGAAAAGAAATAAAGAAATCCTGACCTACCGGTACCGACCCTGTTTTGTTGAGGATGTTATAATAAACTCAGCTATTCTGCATCCCAGAAATTGGAGGCTCGCAACATATCGATCATCCCTTGTATATCATCAGAATTACTCTGTCTCAAACACAAATTGCTGTCCCAATTTATCTTATGTGTAATTTTAATGATGTTTTGAAGCATTACAATTAGGAAACATATTTTCAAAATTTTACCAACAGAAACTGAAGGAGAATGGTTTTATCACAAAATGGCTGCCTGAATCTGAGTGTGAAAAGGTCAAACAGAAGGAGAAGGATCGTACCTACTTGTTTGATCCATTCGATACAGAAGCCTTTAACCATGTCAGAAGTGTAGGTTGTAGGTGAGGCAAAAAATAATGACACTTTATGGTAACAAATGCACAATAAACCATTTTGGAGATGTATCTTTTGAACTCCACATACTTTGGTGATGTTTTTAATATCCTGTCACAAATACATGTAAATCATCGGTATCATTTTTAGAATAGATAACCAGAGACAAGAATGCATCTTTATCTTTGTGTAGTATTTATTACTTAAAAGATTTATTATTACAGGATACTGGGTCCTCAGTGCATCCTTACATCCTTGCAGTTTCAAATGGTAAGATGTAATTACATGTGTTACTTACATGTTACCTACCAGTACATGTGTTAATTACATGTTACTTACATGTGTTGATTACATGTTACTTACATGTGTTACTTACATGTTACTTACATGTGTTATTTACATATGATGATCACCAAACAGAAGCATAAGATGTGACATGTATTATTATTGACTTATATTATAATTTGCATGCATTTTTTAGCTCACATTGATGAAGTTGAGTGAGCTTATGCTATACCCCCACATGTCAGCGTCCACATCCCCGCATGTCAACGTCCACATCCCTGCATGTCAACGTCAACATTACCGCATGTCAACATCCACATCCCCGCACGTAAACATCCACATCCCAGCATGTCAACGTCCTCATAACCACATGTCAACGTCCACATAACCGCATGTCAACATCCACATCCCAGCATGTCAATGTCCACATCCCCGCATGTCAACATCCACATTACCACATGTCAACATCCACATCCCTGTATGTCAACATCCACATCCCAGCATGTCAACGTCCACATAACCACATTTCAACGTCCACATCCCCGCATGTCAACGTCCACATCCCAGCATGTCAATGTCCACATCCCCGTAAATCAACATCCACATTACCGCATGACAACATCCACATCCCTGCATGTCAACATCCACATCCCAGCATGTCAATGTCCACATCCCCGCATGTCAACATCCACATTACGGCATGTCAACGTCCAAATCCTGCATGTCAACATCCACATTACCGCATGTCTACATCCACATCCCTGCAAGTCAACATCCACATCCCAGCATGTCAATGTCCACATTACCGCATGTCAACGTCCACATTACGGCATGTCAACGTCCACATCCCTGCATGTCAACATCCACATCCCAGTATGTCAATGTCCACATTACCGCATGTCAACATCCACATTACCGCATGTCAATGTCCACATCCCTGCATGTCTATGTCCACATCCGTGTCCTTCTCTGTGTTCCCTTCCATGTCTTGTTCAGAAGTTTAGGATAGCTCAGTATTTGACAAAGTACTGATGCTAGAGTAACTTAACTTGCACAAGTGATTCATATCGGGGATGCTTGAGATGAACCCATTCATCAGACGCAGCATCTGATGTACTTTATCTGCTTGAGTGATTTTGCCTTTAAAAGCCAATATTGAACTAAGTAATAAGTGCTGCATGTACCAAACTTGCGTATTGGATGCATATTTGATAAAACTTTCATAAAATGACCTTGACCTACTTTTTCTGCTTGAGTGATTTTGCTTTTTAAAGCCAACATTGAGCATAGTATAAGTGCTACATGTACCAAACTTGCATATTGGATGCATCTTTGATCAAACTTCAATGAAATGACACTGACCTACTTTTTTCCGCTTGAGTGATTTTGCTTTTAAAAGCCAATATTTATGTACTTAGGAATATGTTTAAATTGAAATTTGCTGCTTTTAGATGAGCTTTCTAATCTGTGATTACCTACAATGTATGTTTTAACATATTATAACATGACCAAAATATACTACTTATACCATACAGGATATACATGTATATGTATAGACATATTTAGTTATACAGAGTGTTTTTATTCAGGACATACCACGGCGTTCTATCCCCATCTATAATCTGGCCATGAAAGACTTGGTGGTATGCTGTAGTAACATAGATCAAAAAGTCAGGGTAAGAGATAAGATTTATTTAGACAAAGGGGAATGGGAGATTTTAGATGATGAATTCAAAGAAAGATAAGTAAGGATTCTACTTATGTAACAGTAAATGGAGAGGTGACTTGATAGTAAAAAAAATCCACTTTGCTTGTCATGTTTAGTTTACCTTGAATGCTTTTGAGATTAAGTTGGAACATGACATAATAACATTTTCATTGTTTGTTCTTTTATAGGAAGATATTCACCAGAAAGTGGAATATATGGGTGGATCATATAAAAAGGACTTTACAGACATTGTGACACATCTTATTGTGGGGGAGGTGGGCAGTAAGAAATACCAGGTGAGTCCATTATAGCGTAGGGATGTCAGGTCAGACTTTACAGACATTGTGACACATCTTATTGTGGGGGAGGTGGGCAGTAAGAAATACCAGGCGAGTCCATTATAGTGTAGGAGTGTTAGGTCAGACTTTACAGACATTGTGACACATCTTATTGTGGGGGAGGTGGGCAGTAAGAAATACCAGGTGAGTCCATTATAGTGTAGGAGTGTTATGTCAGACTTTACAGACATTGTGACACATCTTATTGTGTGGGAGGTGGGCAGTAAGCAATAGCAGGTGAGTCCATTATAGCGTAGGGATGTCAGGTGAGACTTTACAGACATTGTGACACATCTTATTGTGGGGGAGGTGAGCAGTAAGAAATACCAGGTGAGTCCATTATAGCGTAGGAGTGTCAGGTCAGACTTTACAGACATTGTGACACATCTTATTGTGGGGGAGGTGGGCAGTAAGAAATACCAGGTGAGTCCATTATAGTGTAGGAGTGTCAGGTCAGACTTTACAGACATTGTGACACATCTTATTGTGGGGGAGGTGGGTAGTAAGAAATACCAGGTGAGTCCATTATAGCATAGGAGTGTCAGGTCAGACTTTACAGACATTGTGACAGATCTTATTGTGGGGAGGTGGGCAGTAAGAAATACCAGGCGAGTCCATTATAGTGTAGGAGTGTTAGGTCATACTTTACATACATGTACATTGTGACACATCTTATTGTAGGGGAAGTGGGCAGTAAGAAATACCAGGTGAGTCAATTATAGCATAGGGGTGTCAGGTCTGACTTTACAGACATTGTGACACATCTTATTGTGGGGTAGGTGGGCAGTAAGAAATACCAGGTGAGTCCATTATAGCATAGGGGTGTCAGGTCAGGCTTTACAGACATTGTGACACATCTTATTGTGGGGGAGGTGGGCAGTAAGAAATACCAGGTAAGTCCATTAAAGTGTAGGAGTGACAGGTCAGACTTTAAAGACATTGTGACACATCTTATTGTGGGGGAGGTGGGCAGTAAGAAATACCAGGTGAGTCCATTATACTGTAGGAGTGTCAGGTCAGACTTTAAAGACATTGTGACACATCTTATTGTGGGGGAGGTGGGCAGTAAGAAATACCAGGTGAGTCCATTATACTGTAGGAGTGTCAGGTCAGACTTTACAGACATTGTGACACATCTTATTGTGGGGGAGGTGGGCAGTATGAAATCCCAGGTGAGTTCATTATAGCGTAGGGATGTCAGGTCAGACTTTACAGACATTGTGACACATCTTATTGTGGGGGAGGTGGGCAGTAAGAAATACCAGGTGAGTCCATTATAGTGTAGGAGTGTTATGTCAGACTTTACAGACATTGTGACACATCTTATTGTGGGGGAGGTGGGCAGTATCAAGTTAGTCTGTAGTGATATGGAATGTTAGGTATTGAGCTCTGCAGTGAGGTTGCAATGCCAACTGCATTCAGAAAATGATGTAATTCAAAATGATAGGAACAGTGGAAAAGTTAGAAGTGCAGTGACATTGTATTAGAAGTATGGTTCTGAGCCACATGAGTCATAGAGCTATAAATCATTTTTATGCCCCCGGAATCAAAGATTCGGGGGCATATAGTTTTTGGCCTGTCCGTCTGTTTGTCTGTTTGTCTGTTTGTCTGTTTGTCCGAAAAACTTTAACATTGGACATAACTTTTGAATGGGAAGTGATAGGGCTTTCATATTTCACATGTGTATTCCTTGTGACAAGACCTTTCCATTGATACCAAAATTTTTGACCTCGTGACCTTGACCTTGACCTTTGACCTACTTTTCAAAAACTTTAACATTGGGCATAACTTTTGAATGGTAAATGATAGGGCTTTCATATTTCACATGTGTATTCCTTGTGACAAGACCTTTCCATTGATACCAAAATTTTTGACCTCGTGACCTTGACCTTGACCTTTGACCTACTTTTAAAAAAACTTTAACATTGGGCATAACTTTTGAATGGTAAGTGATAGGGCTTTCATATTTCACATGTGTATTCCTTGTGACAAGACCTTTCCATTGATACCAAAATTTTTGACCTCGTGACCTTGACCTTGACCTTTGACCTACTTTTCAAAAACTTTAACATTGGGCATAACTTTTGAATGGTAAATGATAGGGCTTTCATATTTCACATGTGTATTCCTTGTGACAAGACCTTTCCATTGATACCAAAATTTTTGACCTTGTGACCTTGACCTTGACCTTTGACCTACTTTTCAAAAAACTTTAACATTGGGCATAACTTTTGAATGGGAAGTGATAGGGCTTTCATATTTCACATGTGTATTCCTTGTGACAAGACCTTTCCATTGATACCAAAATTTTTGACCTCGTGACCTTGACCTTGACCTTTGACCTATTTTTCAAAGACTTTAACATTGGGCATAACTTTTGAATGGTAAGTGATAGGGCTTTCATATTTCACATGTGTATTCCTTGTGACAAGACCATTCCATAGATACCAAAATTTTTGACCTCGTGACCTTGACCTTGACCTTTGACCTACTTTTCAAAAACTTTAACATTGGCATAACTTTTGAATGGTAAGTGATAGGGCTTTCATATTTCACATGTGTATTCCTTGTGACAAGACCTTTCCATGGATACCAAAAATTGTGACCTCGTGACCTTGACCTTGTCCTTTGACCTACTTTTCAAAAACTTTAACATTGGGCATAACTTTTGAATGGTAAGTGATAGGGCTTTCATATTTCGCATGCGTATTCCTTGTGACAAGACCTTTCCATTGATACCAAAATTTTTGACCTTGTGACCTTGACCTTTGACCTTTTAACCCAGTGACCTCACATACATGTACTTAACAGAAAATAGTGTTCATACTAACAAAGATGCCACCGGGGGCATTCGTGTTTCACAAACACAGGCTTTATTCTTTTTAAAGTTGTTAGCCATAAGAATACTGTACTAATGAGTTATGCTTTACATATTTTAAAGTAGATTTTTCAGGTGTGATATTATAGGCTTTAAAATTGTGTGTAGTGTCAGAGTGACTTTATTGTAGGATGGTTTACCGATGATAATAACATGTATGCAAAACTTTTTTAAAGAATATTAAGTCATATGGAATTCATGCCAGACATTTGCAAAGAAATGATCGAGAATGTAAATCAGACCAGTCTTGAATTTGCTGAAGAGGTCTAATGCATTTTGCATATACTGGTACTAAATGACTAGAGGACTAAGAATAAAGTTAATACAGTGTATTTTATTTGTGTGTTACAGGTGGCAGGTGACCTAGGCAAACAGATCATGTTGGCTCCATGGGTCAATGCTGTACTTGAAGCCTCAAGAGAAAAGTAAGTTTTTACAATTACATGTATCTGTATGTATAAGTAATGCAGATTCACATATGGCTTTATTAAGGATTTTTAGTTTCACAATTTGAGATTTCTATTATTGTGGTATGATTTGTAGATATATACATGGTACAGATGACGTCTTCCAGGAGTACGTGTGTCCTGTGTTTAAAAGTTTGGTTGTCACCGTGTCTGGCCTGGACTCTGAGGAACGTAACATTGTCCGCAAAACTGTAGAAAGTAACGGTCAGTAATCAACATCATATTGTAAATTTGTGCCTATAATGTACCCGGCACGAATATAGATTTTCACACATACATCATAGCTAGAATGGAAAACATATAACTTAACCATAATCATGTTTCTGAGTTTGTCAAAATTACATGTAATAAGGTAATTATAAGTTTCCTGTTCCAATCACTTAAAGATAACATTTTATTCCTGAATACTTTAGAACAGCCTTACTTACATGTATACGTGTACTTTTTAATGCTTGTTCATTATTCATATTCATTTAGGAGGAAAATACTCAGGGGAGATGAAAGTGAACGAGTGTACGCATCTAATTATAAACAAACCAAAAGGTATGTATAAAAATAAAAATATCATGACCATCAAGAGCATGTCTCAGAATGAATTATTACGTAGGATAAAACGTCTGACAGTTGACAATAGTCATTCTTGAAGTTTCCAGTATGTACAGTGTCTTGTGGTTCAGTTATTTATGCCATTGATTTCTTAATGCCTACTTGTACATTAGATACAATGTATATGTATATGCATGAAAGTTAACTAACATAACATAATGACATAGATTTTTGCCTACAGGAACTACATAAATGTAAGTATACAATGTAGATTTACCAAGAAGTGGAAGTTCCATGTACACGTACATGTAGTACATACAGACTGGCTTTATGACTCCAGAACAAGGGTATTTTTAGACGAGGGGAAATTCCCTGTAGATGACAACTTACAGATCTATTAATAGATGTTTATTCAAACTTTCAGGAACTTAATATAGCTTTGCTAAGAAGTGGAAGATCCACATACATGTACATGCAGTACGTTCAGATTGGCTGTATGACTCTGTAGAACGCAGGTTTTGTCTGGACGAGAGGAAATTCCCTGTGGATGGCAACGCAGATCTATTAATAGATTTCTATTTTTATTGTAGGAACTAAATATAGCTTTGCTAAGAAGTGGAAGATCCACATTGTACGTACAGACTGGCTTTATGACTCTGTAGAACGAGGGTATTGTCTGGACGAGAGGAAATTTTCTGTAGATGGCGACACTGGAAGTGATGATAAATCCAGCGTCAAAACTTCTACTCCAGAAAAAGAATATGCAAATAGAAGTAAGGTCAACATTTTGATATGTACGTGCACTTTGATTACCAAGCTAAGCCTTGACATCTTTTTATGTCTGTGAAGTTGCTTTACATATACATGTACATGAGGGAAAACTTGTTCAACTTCAGCTACATGCACGATGCAGTTTTCCCTTAATTTTTGGTGTTGATACCTCGATCAACCAAAAAAAAAAAAAAAAAAAAAAAAAAAGAAGTTACAATGATTCCTTAAATCCAATTTTCAATGAAAACACTAGTTTCTCCTTCATTTTCCTCATTTTTCATCATGATGTCTTTTCTTCTCTGCTTATAGCGCGAATGTCAACCATCGCCGATATCAGCTGTATCACAAACATGTCGACCAATCAGCATTCACACATCAACGAAACCACGGCCAGTAACCATGGCAACCATCAAAACACATCCCTCAGTGAAACCATGGAATCAGACAGGAGGAAATCAGAGGCAAAGAACTCAGAGGTCAAAAGGTCAAGGTCAATAATGGAAGAGATGGAGGAATCTATAAAAGACATAGACCTGACCAAAACACCAGATGATATGTTCTTGGATGGATGTAAGGTTAGATTATTTGGTCTGCACATGTGTGTTACATCCAGATTTCCTTGCAGATATAATTTTGACGTTCAGTAAATGACAGACTAATGTTACCTCTGACATCATATTCCGTAAGTGGCATTCAAATAAAATCAGTGAGATGTTACTGTATTCAGACTTTACATGCAAGGAGAAATTACATGTGCATGTACTAGTATATCTACAATGGAGGTTCTTAACCCTGTAAAGTACATGTAAGCTATTCTTCTATCATTTTCCGTAATAAATGAAGATATGATTCATAAATCATGTCAATTGTATGTCTTCTTGGTTGTTCACCTGGATTCTTACATTTCATTTCTCTTGACTTTCTATCCTATTGATTTAAAGAATTTTGAAAGGTTTAATTATAACAATAAACATGCCAGGAGATACATTTATCTTCATTATATATACATTTATCTTATCTCTATGGACATGTACATGATATATTCACGATACATGTATTTCTTTATTTTAATTTACACTATACTTACAGATCTACTTGAGTGGGTTTCGAGGTGCTGCCTTAGAAAAGCTGAGAAAAGTCATCAATGCCGGCGGGGGAATCAGGTAATGATGATGTTTCATGATATAAAATATGTGGTTATTATCGTTGGGGGAAAAGTTCACATCAGGACATTAGCATGATTAGGCTTGGGGGAAATATTCGCATACACATGTCTTTGCTATTGTAAGAATGTAGCAAGTTATTTTGGTGTGGGGGAAATTTTTGCAAAGTCCATTGATTATTGATGTACTCAAAATTTACCCCCACTCAAAAATATCTATGTTTACAGTAGCACATCTGTATTATCTTGAAATTTTATGACATTTCTCTTGTTTTGGAGACTTGTCCTTATTAGTATACATGTACATGTATTTTGACTGTGATTTATCATGATGTGGAGATTGAAAGTTCAGTGAACTCTTGTGGCTTCATAATTAAGACACTGTGTTTAATAAAAACATTTACTTCATGTAGGAGAGTAGCATGATCTTGTCACTTTTTCATAACCAGTTCCATTACCTTAATTTTGAAAGAGAAACTTAGTAATCTCTTCCCAAGCATTTACATGTACTTACATGCATTAACAATTTTAGCTAGAGTTAAAATCAGTGCTTTGATCATGTGTTTATGACATTTTGTAGGTTAAACCAGCTTAGTGAGAATGTTACCCATGTAGTTATCGGGGAGAGAGTAGAGTCAGACATAGAGACACTTAAAACAGCTACATACAGGTTATTTTCATTACTTATCCTTTTAGAAGGTTTTTAAATACTAATTTTTAGCTCACCTCGACGAAGTTGAGTGAGCTTATGCTATAACCCCACGCGTCCGCGTCCGCGTCCGCGTCCGTGTCCGCGTCCGTGTCCGCGTCCGCGTCCGGTTAAGAAGTTTGGGGTAGCTCAGTATCTGACAAAGTACTAATGCTACCGTAACCAAACTGGCACAAGTGATTCATCTTTGGATGCTGAGGTGAACCCATGCATCGTATGCAGCATCTGACCTACATTTTCCGCTTGAGTGACTTGGTTAAGAAGTTTGGGGTAGCTCAGTATCTGACAAAGTACCAATGCTACAGTAACCAAACTTGCACAAGTGATTCATCTTTGGATGCTGAGGTGAACCCATGCATTGGATGCAGCATCTGACCTACATTTTCCGCTTGAGTGACTTGGTTAAGAAGTTTGGGGTAGCTCAGTATCTGACAAAGTGCAAATGCTACAGTAACCAAACTGGCACAAGTGATTCATCTTTGGATGCTGAGGTGAACCCATGCATCGGATGCAGCATCTGACCTACATTTTCCGCTTGAGTGACTTGGTTAAGAAGTTTGGGGTAGCTCAGTATCTGACAAAGTACCAATGCTACAGTAACCAAACTTGCACAAGTGATTCATCTTTGGATGCTGAGGTGAACCCATGCATTGGATGCAGCATCTGACCTACATTTTCTGCTTGAGTGACTTGGTTAAGAAGTTTGGGGTAGCTCAGTATCTGACAAAGTACTAATGCTACAGTAACCAAACTGGCACAAGTGATTCATCTTTGGATGCTGAGGTGAACCCATGCATCGTATGCAGCATCTGACCTACATTTTCTGCTTGAGTGACTTGATTAAGAAGTTTGGGGTAGCTCAGTATCTGACAAAGTACTGATGCTACAGTAACCAAACTTGCACAAGTGATTCATCTTTGGATGCTGAGGTGAACCCATGCATGGGATGCAGCATCTGACCTACATTTTCCGCTTGAGTGACTTGGTTAAGAAGTTTGGGGTAGCTCAGTATCTGACAAAGTGCAAATGCTACAGTAACCAAACTGGCACAAGTGATTCATCTTTGGATGCTGAGGTGAACCCATGCATCGGATGCAGTATCTGACCTACATTTTCCGCTTGAGTGACTTGGATAAGAAGTTTGGGGTAGCTCAGTATCTGACAAAGTACTGATGCTACAGTTACCAAACTTGCATAAGTGATTCATCTTTGGATGCTGAGGTGAACCCATGCACCGGATGCAGCATCTGATCTATATTTTACGCTTGAGTGATTTGGATAAGAAGTTTGGGGTAGCTCAGTATCTGACAAAGTACTAATGCTACAGTAACCAAACTTGCACAAGTGATTCATCTTTGGATGCCGAGATGGACCCATGCATCGGATGCAGCATCTGACCTACTTTTTCCACTTGAGTGATTTCGCTTTTAAAAGCCAATATTGAGCAAAGTATAAGTGCTACATGTACCAAACTTGCATATTGGATGTATCTTTGATCAAACTTTCATAAAATGACCTTGACCTACTTTTTCCGCTTGAGTGATTTTGTCTTTAGAAGCCAATATTGAGCAAAGTATAAGTGCTAGATGTTCCAAACTTGCATATTAGATGTATCTTTGATCAAACTTTCATAAAATGACCTCGACCTACTTTTTCCGCTTGAGTGATTTTGCCTTTAAAAGCCAATATTGAGCAAAGTATAAGTGATACATGTACCAAACTTGCATATTGGATGTATCTTTTATCAATCTTTCATAAAATGATCTCGACCTACTTTTTCCGCTTGAGTGATTTTGCCTTTAAAAGCCAATATTGAGCAAAGTATAAGTGATACATGTACCAAACTTGCATATTGGATGTATCTTTGATCAATCTTTCATAAAATGATCTTGACCTACTTTTTCCGCTTGAGTGATTTTGCTCTATAAAGCCAATATTGAGCAAAGTATAACTGCTACATGTACCAAACTTGCATATTGGATGTATCTTTGATCAAACTTTCATAAAATGACCTTGACCTACTTTTTCTGCTTGAGTGGTTTTGCCTTTAAAAGCCAATATACATGTACTAAGAAATATGTTTGAATTGAATTTTGCTGTCACGAGGTGAGCTTTGTAATCTGTGATTACCTATGTTTGAAATATGTTGAAATAGCTAGGTACATTTTATGAAAATTGGTAAACAATAGTGCATATACAATTAAAATGATGAACTGAAAAAATGTTTAAAATAGGATACATGTATCACAGGATCCTGAATAATTTTAAGTCGAGGATAATTCTGAGAGAAGTAGACAGTGAAATTTCTAGATTTTGTTATCAATGTACATGCATTTTTAATCGAAATTAAGTGGAGATTTCTTCTCTAAGAAGATGGTGACAAATGCCAGTGTTCCAACTCTCAATGACAACCCTGTATCACAAGATTACAATTTTTCACATATACACATGTACTTCTCTTCTCCTTGAGGATGACGAAAAATAGAACGTTTATGATTACATGTGAACATGTGCATGTACAAGCTTTGAGTTTATATGGAGAATAAATAACAAATTAATTTTGTGTTTCAGACCTCACACTGTTACAGCACTTTGGCTGGCAGAGTGTTATAAACAAGGACACACGGTTGATGAGGAAAATTACCTCTCTCCAGAGTTACCTCCCCCTGTGACTGAGTCACCTAAACTAGCTGGGTAGGTTACGTATTGGTTATTACTTCATGTACTTTGTCACTAACATTTAGTAGCTCTTTGTTATTACATACATGTATATTCTGAATCAAGTTTAGTTTTCCTTCTAGTAACCTAATTGTAGTGAAATCATTCTGTGAATTTTCAATTTTACGAGAGTGAGACATTTATTCCTTACTTAAACAAAATGTTATTTGTTTGATAAAAATATTTATTTTCATGCTTTCTGAAATTTATTTTAAAAGCTTGACAGTAATCCAAATTAGACATCCGACATCACAAAATTTGATGAGATTTTCATTGTACATCAAAATAAAGAAAAGGAAAATGTGCCAAGATAGTGCAATCAAAGATGATATTGTTATGATCAATTTTATTGTGTCCTTTGTAAATGCATATAAAATCTAGGTTAAGAACATAAGGTCACAACTGTTATTTGACAAATGGTTTATTGGGTATGGGTATTAAATTAGCTGATATTTAGGTAGGATATTTTATTTTGCTACCAGAATAGCAATATTATACATTAAAAGTTACATATATACATGTATGATATTTCAGTGAGAAGAAGAAGAATACTGATGTAAGAACAGGAGAAAGGATGTCACAGGTCAAACCAGCTCATGTTACAGAGGATACTAAACCGTCACAGAACACAGACGATGAATTCTCTGACATTATGAGCCAGTATCTACTACAAGCTGATCAAGGTCTGTATGTCTGTCTGTCTACCCATCTGTCTATCTGACTATTTGTCCTTCTGTCTGTCCATCTCTCGGTCCATCTTTCTGTCTGTATTCTTAACATGTACATGTATTATACCTGTATCTTAATCTTTATAAGAAATAAAAAAAAGCAAACTTTTTATTTTAAGCATGAATTTCTAAATGTCTCAACTTAGATGTTAGAAATATCTTTTAAATAAAAATGTATGTTAACTCATGTATAGATCTTAATAATTCATCATGAATTCATTTGTTCATTAGCTCGTGTATCACATATCTTATGACATTTCAAGGAAATGTGAAACGATTCATTATTTAATTTACATGTAACAAAAGAAAACCTTTAGATGATGACATTTACATGTACTTGAAGTTGAGATTTCCTTTTGCTATTTTCTGTTACCGTGATAACATAAATACATTTGTTGTATTTGTTATATGTATGTTCTTTGTATTAGTGCAATTTGTGTTTTCTTCTTGACACAGGGATGGCAGGATCAAGGGAGACTACTGTGGTTAACCAGAATCCTCCACCAGAGGGCAGTCAAGACCAAGATGATGATCTCACACAGGATCCAAGCAAAGGTAACTTGACATAAAAAACTAAAAGGGATTTTACATGTAAGTCAGTCAGTCTGTCTGAAATTCCGTAAGTTTCATATCAGGCCATGTAAAATTAATTCTATGTTTCTCAGATAATTGGGTCTAAAAAAAGTGGCAAGGTAGGTAGGGTTTTTATTTTTTGTTTTTTTTTTCCATCAAGAGTACTCTTACTATTCATGTAAGGCTAAAAATTGTGTGCGCTGTCTAATCCCCCCCCCCCCCCCCATTTTCATAAAAGGCAAAAAATCTTACGTTCCCCCCCCCCTCCCCATTGTTCTTCATAGAAAACTGTCTTTGAACCGTCAGTCAAAATAATGGTACATGTACATTAAAATTTATGTCTTTCTCCTGTAAAAAAGTTGATATCTTTAAAGTAAAATCGCCTATTCCTTCTGAGAACGGATAGACGTAGCTCATCTGTCTGAACGGAAGAAGCTAATAGATACAAATATACGAAGTATGACACGTTTTGATTGCCGTGAGTTCATAAGTAGAATCGCGTAAAAGACTCGACGGGTGTTATTTGCTCACACCTTGTTTAAACCCAGTTAAATACGACCCCTCACTTCCTCGGATGGACCCGTTCATATGGTCCAAATTTTGGCCGATAGCGTATATCTTCGGAAGTCAAGTCTGGATGGAAATCGATTGAAGACTTCAAGTGTTCAGCATTAACCACCGTCTGATAAAATAATGCACACGGGTACAATATACATTCTTTTATTCATAGATTTAAGGATTTAACTACGTTTCTCTTGCGTTCGTCGGCGGTCCTTGCTTATACTTTTTACAACGTGAACGTCATTATTAATAGATTCGGAAGTATTAAAATGGACACTTGCTATTGTTCGGCATAGGTATTTACATATGCTGTAGAGATCAATAAAGAAAACTATATCAACGTTCTTATACATGTAATACTCGATGTATTAAATGTCCGCGGCACGTGTCGGCACTTAATTTGTTAGTATATCCTATACAATTCCCTTTAAACGGCGCGTGGATAAAGTCTTAATCCGTAACGTCAATACGGAACGCGCCGTAATTTATACGGACTTTTAAAAGTTTTTATTCATCGGATAGCGTTTGGACTATTTTACAGGACAATAAACATGTTCAATGAAATAAATGGATATCTCGATTTTAATCGACGATCGAGGATGAGACACGGCGGATATTTTTTTCTGAAGTTACAATAAAAACGTCTCATCGGCGGCAAATTATAGCACGCGGCGGTGTCTGAGAAACATAGATTTTATTTTATATGGCCTCAGTTTCCTGACTTTGATCCCTAGATTTCGGAAATTGAGCTGTCATTTTATACAAGGCTTTATCTTGGATTGCTATCTATAAAGATCATAGATAGCCCCAGTTGATCCAATGTGAAAATGTGTTACTTGTAACTTGTTAGCTTGTAAAGGGGGGAGGGGGTTGTATTGCTTGCAAAAATGTTTTTTTATGAAACTCGCTCAATGTGAAAAAAAAATGATTTACATGTATGGTACTTATAAATCTTTTTCAGTATAGTTACATGTACTTATACAAACAATATGTCTCCCTGGTGTGAACCATTCTTTACTTCCTATTCTGAGTAATAGTAAAAATAAACATTAAGTCAAGTGATTTACATGTACTTGTATTAGTTTATCTTGTACATGTATTATTCGTGTTACTGTAAAACGAGAATATTTAGCGCAAACATATTTTAGCGCAATGAGTGATGAGAACCTATTGGCGCAAACTTAATTTAGCGCATTGACACCATCTGGTCAATAAAATTAGCGCACAGTGACTTTAGGACTTTGTTTCTCAGACATCGCCGGTAGCAAATAGCCGTCGATGAATCGTAATTTTTTGTAACGTTAGACAAAAGATATCCGTCATGTCTCATGTTCGGACGATCGTTGGTAATACGAACTAATTATGAATTCAATTTAAAGTGATAAAAGAAAATTACGCTGTTCTGTATGTAACATGGATGAATATATATCGTCCCAATTTTTCAATTTGGCGTAACGAATCATTTTACAGCAACGGCGCTAACATCCCGATTTTATTCACGTTGTGTAAATAAATCCTTTTAAAGACTGCATGCGCATCTAATGTACATAGAGGTATTGACTACATGCCGGCACGTGTGTTGGACAATTGAATTGCCTATTCGTATGCTTGCATTTTTCTTTATAGATCTCCTTTTTTACCGTCTATGTACCTTGTGTTATAAAGTACTGTGTTTTCACACAAATGTAACGCCATCTAAATATAAGCGTGAGAGAAGTCTTCTCGTTAGAAATGATACATACGAACGACTATTCCTGCATTTAGGTACGACTACAATTTTTTTATCTGATTGGGTTGGAATGAAAATTTGTTCCGATTAAAGAAAACTTCTTTTTTTTTTGTTTTTGTTAAAGAATAATCTCGTCCGATTCTTATTTATTTTTCATGATTGGTTATTACGACACGTAGACAATCATGATATACCCAGAACGAATGTACATGTAAATCACGGCGCGTGTACTATCATTATCTACCCAAGCGCTAGCGTTAATCCAATTATCTAATTAGCTATAAAAACAACAAGCGTTGCCGGATAGACCATGCCGTGGACATGGTGTAATGCACTTTGAATAAAATGTCGAATAATTTCTTATTGAAATTTGATGTTGCATCTGAACATTTTAGTGCACTACTTAATTTAGCGCAACCATGCCTTTGCGCTAATAGCGCTAAAATAAATCGAGCGCTAAATATTCTCGTTTTACAGTATTACATGTAGTTTTATAGTAGTTTTTTAATTGCATTTTCTTATTTATATATAAAGTTTCAGCTATGGAAACAGAGGACACTCCTGAGGGGAAGATATTTTGGAAGAAGACGTTCTTGTTGTTTGGATTTATAGAGGAATCGGAGAAAGAACTAGTTGATTTTATAGTGGAAAAAGGAGGTAATATGTAAATGTAGTGGGAGTGATGTTGACAGTGATTTACAATTGCATAAGACATTTTTAGCCGAGCTGCAAAACTCGGCTCTTAATTTGATGTGAGACGGGCGGGCGGGCGGGCGGTTGGGCGGGCGTCTGGGCGGGCGGGCGGGCGGGAGGGCGTCAACAATTGGTTTCCGGACTATAAGTCAACTACGAAAGAGGCTATAACAATGAAACTTCATACACTTACTCACCATTAGTCAAGGATGAGCCCTATTGATTTTGGGGTCAAAAGGTCAAAGGTCAAGGTCACAGGACTCAGATGATTGAAAATGGTTTCCGGACCATATTTCAGCCTGTATTGCACCTATAATCATGAAACTTGCCAAAAATGTTTCCCTTGAATCAAGGATGAGGCCTATTGATTTTGGGGTCAAAAGGTCAAAGGTCAAGGTCACAGGACTCAGATGATTGAAAATGGTTTCCGGACCATATTTCAGCCTGTATTGCACCTATAATCATGAAACTTGCCAGAAATGTTTCCCTTGAATCAAGGATGATGCCTATTGATTTTGGGGTCAAAAGGTCAAAGGTCAAGGTCACAGGACTTTTTTGATTGAAATTGGTTTTCGGACCATATTTCAGCCTGTATTGCACCTATAATCATGTAACTTGCCAGAAATGTTTCCTGTGAATAGAAAATGACCACTTTTGGTTTTGGGGTCCAAAGGTCAAGGTCACAGGATTCTGATGATTGAAAATGGTTTCCTGGCCATATTTTAGCCTGTATTGCACCTAAAGTCATGAAACTTGCCAGAAATGTTTCCCTTGAATCAAGGATGAGGCCTATTGATATTGGGGTCAAAAGGTCAAAGGTCAAGGTCACAGGACTCTGTTGATTGAAATTTGTTTTCGGACCATATTTCAGCCTGTATTGCACCTATAATCATGTAACTTGCCAGAAATGTTTCCTGTGAATAGAAAATGACCACTTTTGGTTTTGGGGTCAAATGGTCAAAGGTCAAGGTCACAGAACTCTGATGATTTGAAATGGTTACCTGGCCATATTTTAGCCTGTATTGCACCTAAAGTCATGAAACTTGCCAATAATAATTCCCATGAATCAAGAATGACCCCTATTGATTTTGGGGTCAAAAGGTCAAAGGTCAAGGTCACAGGACTCCGATGATTGAAAGTGGTTTCCGGACCATATTTCAGCCTGTATTGCAATTATAATGATGAAGCTTGCCAGAAATGTTTCCCATGGATCAAGGATGACCACTATCAATTTTGGGGTTCAAAGGTCAAAGGTCAAGGTCACAGGACTAAGATGATTAAAAATGGTTTCCCGACTGAATTTGAGCCTGTATTGCACCTATTATCATGTAACTTGCCAGAAATGTTTCCTATTAATTTTGGGGTCAAGAGATCAAAGGTCAAATTCATAGGACTCGTTAATTGAAAATGGTTTCTGAATTATATATGAATGTGGATCAACCTGAAACATGCTAATAATGTTTCCCATCTGTTGAGACCATATTCAAATCATGTATATTTTACTTATATTCAAGTTTTGCAACTCGGCACTTTGCATCTTTGATGCATTTTAAGCTTATTCATATTTCTTCCAGGGATTAACAAAAAGTCTAACATTATATAATTAAGTGATGCATGCATTTTGGCTATGAAATAAAACTTATCATATTACACATTTTACATTTATCAGGTAAAGTCTTACCCCACACAACCCGTACAGTACCTGACTATGGCATGGTCCCTATGGATGGATTCCCAGTAGACAGGACTGTAGGAGAAATAGTCACAAATGCTTGGCTGGTAGGTACCCTGTCATAACATCTGTTATAATGGTATAATAACAATTTGTTTGTTCTGTGTGAATATTTACAGTACATGTAATTATGTCCCCCCCCCCCAATTCTAGGCTTTAACATTGAAGAAAGAGTAAGAAAAAATCTTATGATTCTCTTGCTGGTTCAAGAAATTACATCAAGTCAAAAGTAATTGAAATTGTGTTTCAGAGAAAAAGTAGTTCTAAATGAGATGTGAGAATTGAGATAT
The DNA here is from genome assembly GCA_033119305.1 of Pinctada imbricata. Classification (NCBI taxonomy): domain Eukaryota; kingdom Metazoa; phylum Mollusca; class Bivalvia; order Pterioida; family Pteriidae; genus Pinctada; species Pinctada imbricata. The sequence goes on along the minus strand of VSWD01000003.1, from coordinate 58,372,107 downwards.
AGTCTTTTAAGTATGGCACTGATTGCCCATGGGTCTTGTTGGTTTATGTATAGTCATTTGTGTTTGATGTTTCTATGTGATATGGCGTACCTTGTACCATTTGTTTCTCTTTCTGTGAGTGTTTGCTTTCTGTGTTTGCACTGGGTGTTTTGGAAATTTGCTGTGGATGCTGCAACTAAGTGTTGTTGGAGATCCCCTCATTTGTTTTATGCTATAATATGCTACATGAACACAACAAGTATGACCTTGAAATGAAAAACCTTATAATATACATGTAAATAAATGTTGAATTTGATTCTTATTTGCGTAGGCTAGATACATGTAATTGAATCTCTCAATCTTGTCAATAGCTACACTGTTTTGTCCATGATGACCTTAGTCACTGCGCAATATGAAACAATTCACAGAACTCCAGTCATTATGGTTGTATGAACTCTGTCATGTTGTATCACATGACAGATCACATGGTCATGTCACATGACTGTTGAGTTTGTGATTCTATGATCACTGTGACCCACTGAGACATCTAAATGTACATTATGCGAAATTTGAAAAAGAACAAACAAACCAAATACAAGAGAAAGAAAAAAATCAAACAAATAAACCAAAAAAAAAAAAAAAGCAGAACAAAGAGAACAAAGAAACAAACTAAAATGACAATTCAAAGAATTCTTTGTCAAAGTTTATTCTGTTTTACGGAGATTTAACCATTATTTTCTTTTAATTTTCAGCAAATGTGTGGTGAGCATGATGAGTTGCTTCCCTTGGACAGTAATGAGCTGTTCTCTCCCTTTGATATTAATGTGGAAGCTCAGCCCCTTAAAACCTGTGTCATATCTGTAAGGTAGGTAGAACAATCCATGATTACCTGTGTGTTGTTCACATAGGACACGGCATGTTAAGGTAGAGTATCCCTCAGGTCAGAATTCTGGAAATTTTATGCCTGGATACCCTACTTGTTCTATTCAGAATATTGTTCAGATTATCAAACTAATATGGTTTTTGGAAATGGAACTTTTATAGTTACATTTCATCACCCCTAAAAAGGGATTTTTCTTACTTTTCCCATAGGGTCCTTTGTTTAAGTTCAAACGGCTACACTCTCGGTATAATCATGAAACCAAGAGTTATATTTTGTTTGTATATCAGGTTTAACATAAGCTTTGAACATATGGAAATGAAAATGTTGTAAGGCCATATAAAAAAAAATCCTGGTTCTCAGACACCGCTGCGCGCTCAAAATTCCTCCCGACGAAACGTTTTTATCGTAGGAAGGGAAAAAAATAGCCGCCACCCGCCAGATTTCTCATGCTGTAAATATAATTTTCTATTAATAGAACAGGGATTTCTGTACAAACGAAAAGTAGAAATGTCTGTTTCAGTACAGCGCTTTACGTTTTAACGGCGCTTGTCGGTTTTGTTAAGACTTTACACGACCAAGACGCTTAGGTGCTTTGACTTCTGTGGAGGGAAATACCGTCTCCGTCGGTGTATTACCCGCTACTTTTTATGGCAATTTGCTAAAAAAAAATCTTGAATGCGGTCAATACACTGGTTTAGAATATCGAGACTTTTTTCTGAACAGATAATTCGTCAATAGATCAATTTTGTAAGTATATTTGACTTTAATTCACGCTACCAGTCCGTGCGTAAGTAAACAATCGCGTTACAATAACATTTGTCCAAGTATTTATGGTACCTGGTCATCTAAGGTCAGATCGTACAAGCGCATGTACGTTAAATACCTGTATATGTGTAAACACCTGTCTACCTCGAGGGGTGTTGAACGGAGACAAATAGCCTTCACCGGTAGCGTTGCGGTCAAGCATGAAATTGATCTGTCACTTTTGACCGGTGAAGGGGAAGTAAAATCTTCTCGAATAGGTTTATTCTAACGGTAAATTTCAATGGTCAGTTCAGTTAATTGATACATAATACGGCTGTCAATCCTAAATCTTTCAATCGTACTATGGATTATTTTGTAATCGGTATCTAATTCAAGTCATTACGTAATTACAATAATAATTACCGAGCGGGCCGTTTCTTTGATATTTTTAATTTGGGAGAAAACATCGGCGAAATTTCTATTTTTTTAATGCGTATTATTTACTAGATTAGAATTTTTTCCACGATTTTCAGCGCAATTTTTTGCCTGCATGATATCTACTCTTGCGGACTTTTTTTCGGACGATTAAGGTACTGTACTTTGTTATTGTACACAAGATGCAAAATGGGGGGGGGGGGGGGGGGGGGGGGAGGAACGAGTGATTGTCAGCTTGAAGGTGAATTTTAAAATTGCAGACTGGACTGAAGCATTCTTGGCACTGTAAAAATGAGAAGAGTTGAGTATGGTGAACATTTACAACAAATATAGTCACTATAGATCACAGTCTCTATAATATCTGAATAAAAAATTATGCTTAAGTAGTTTTCGGAAAATAAAAACAAAAAATAAAAACCTTACCTACCTACCCATATTTTTTAGATCAATTATCTGAGAACCAGAAAATTTTTTTTGCATGGCCTAAAAGTTGTTATTTAGGAAATATGAGCATCTGAGACCTGAGGGATGCTCTACCTTAAGTCATTTACTAACATACAGTATGCATAGGTATAGATTTTATTAGAGGCAATATCAAAGTAACTTTATTCTAGTGCTTCATGTGTATATTTTGGCTATTAAGGCAGATTTTACTGTTAAAACTAGTGATGGGAAATCAGTTTAGAAACATAATCGATAATCGGTTAGAATCGGTTGGTGTATCCGATGCGATTTTACCGATTATAATCGGTTTATCACATTCTACTCAAATTTACTATTTTTTATCCAAACAAAACCTACATTTGTAACATACCGGACTGTTACGCAATGCATATGTGATCATGTGATGTATTTGATCTTGAATAAATTTAATCTATGTAACAATAACCCCCTTTACCCTTTCCATTGTTTCATAACAAAATGCATGAAAAGTATTAAAAAACAATCATTTTTCAGTTAATGTGTTTGTTGAGGAGCTAGTGGAAAGGAAGGGGGGGTTCATAATAGTATTCGCAAAGTATCTGTCAACATAAACAGTAACAACAAACAAGATAATCTTCAACTATTATCAATCAAGTAATAAAATCAGTTTACCTAAAAAAAAAAAGACTAGAATTGAAGAATTTACCGTCATCGTCGGTCCGTCGGCAATCCCTAAAAGTCCGGTGTGAAAATTGTCATTAAATTAATTAATGATTTACCAGTTTTTACATTTATTCTCTCTAATTTCATGCTGCTAGCTTCTGTTACTCTACAACATTATAACAACAATGATTTAGTAGAGAAATTATTGGAAATACTTCAGACAATTGAACAGAATTTCCTCTGATCCCTGAGCGCCCCCCCCCCCCTTTCTGTACTTTCACGCTATCGATTATTTATTTTAAAATCGATTATCGAAATCGGATGACTTCAACACGCCGCTAATCGATTATTATCGATAATCGGCCCATCACTAGTTAAAACTGTTTTGGCTCTACTTAGTAGGGTGCTGTTAAAAATACTATATGTACATATACATGTAGGTGTGCACCTGGAAGGTCAATTTTATTGGCTGCACTCGTCATTAAAATCAGGATAAAAGTAGCTTCTAATGACGAGTGCAGCCAATAAAATTGACCTTACAGCTGCACTCGTCATTAGAAGCTACTTTTATCCTGATTTTATATTGAACTCAATATGTTGCAAATGCTTGTTCTTTCTTGCAAGTTCTTTCCCTTTCCTAAAAACAGTTTTATTCCTAAAACCAACCTAAATTTTCATCTACAACGTATAATACATGTATATCACATACGACAATATTAAGTGGCTTGCTTTATACAGTGATTGACATTATATGTCAGGGTGAGACACTATACATCTATAACCAGATAACAACATGTACATACATGTATATGATGTATTTTCAGTGGATATTCAGGTACAGAGAGGGACTGCCTTATTTACATAGCTGAACTTCTAGGTGCAAGGTAAGTTACAAGTATTACATATTGTTTACATTTCCTGCACTTATTAAGTGAAGTTTGCCTTAAATTTATAACCAACAATAGCCTTTATTTGATGTATTCTAGAGAATGAATTGCTGCTTATACGAGAAGTTTTAAATTTGGAGCATTGTCAGATATAGCATTTTGAAGTGTATGAAAGCCATACTGTGTCTTAAAAGCTCCTAAAATTATTTTATCCTATTGAACATTAAATATACATGTGCTTAATTTTTTTACAATCAAGTTTTATTTCATATTGTTGTACACTTCGCTATTCCTCATACACTTGTTGGCATCTGTTCACTTTATACATGTATGTACATTTACATTTAGGTACCAGGAGTTTTTTGTGAGGAAGGCTAACAAGTCATTAGAAGCTAACACACACTTAGTAGTCAGGGAGGCAGATGGATCAAAGTACACAGCTGCCAAAAAATGGGGCATCCCAGCTCTGTCTAAACGGTAAAATTTATACATGTATACATGTCTGTACATTTACATGTATGTGTATACAAAAAATTTACCTGACATTCTGTTCAGGTAATATTTATATGTATTTTGTAGAATACACTTTCTTGAGCAAAATATTACACTTTAGGTTATAGAAATTTATATGTAATACTTTAATCAAGATGGAATTATCTGAAAACAACACAGAGTTCCTCATTTACATACATGTATCTAGCCTTTATTACAGGTGGCTGTTTGCTTGTGCCAAATCTGGTAAAGTAGAGCCAGAAGATAGTTACCACATAGACTGTATGCCAGAAACTAACGATCAAAGTCAGTCAGGGAAACTCGATAAACAAGGGGCAGATAACTCTGTTACAAACGACAGGAGACAAAGTGCTAAAAATAGTGATGAGCTAGAACAAAATATGAAAAATAAACGTGAAAACAATAGAAGTAGAAGTGATGTGAATGACAAAATTACAGAATGGCAGCAAAAAATAGGTAACCATGACAATAATGCAGATGGTAACCAGGACAACGAAATGGACGTTGATCCTGCTGACAATAACCAAAATGTGTCGGAAAATATGCATGTAGAAGATCAAGAAAGGGAAAGAAAAAGTGAGCAAAGTGATGAAAATGAGGGGTCAAATGTTCGTGATAATGCGGTCAAAGTTCAGTCACCTGAGGTCAAAGATCAAACACCTACAGAAAGTGCTGTGCAGGAAAATGGATCAAGGACAAGCCAGAAGGAGAACATTGGGTTCAGGGACACACCTGTAGCTCAGAACCAAAGGGTCAAGGTCAGTGCTGTCATTTGTTTCAGATTTCTTATTGTTCTATCTTTGTTGTTCATACTTTTCTATGCATGTTTGGTTAAATAAACCATTAATACAGACTATTATTTTGCTATAGTGTGCTCCCACATAGCCATATTTCCTCCAAATTTGCTAGAGTTATCTCCCCCTTGGATTACACTTCTCGGACTTAATCTCTGCTATGTTGAAATTGCTCTACTTTATCAATTTTTCTGATGTTTTCACATTGTATACATCACTTGCAAACAATAAGATATTTTTAAAGAATGGTCAGAAGGTTAGTTATGAAATCACTTCTGAAAATTTATTTATAAATCTATTAATGTCAACGTTTTGCATGGTAGAGATAGATAAGGTCCGAGAGTTGTAATCCATTATGGCGGTTAACTTGGAGGTATAACATCATCATGGGAAGACACTATACAATGAGATTCAAGTTTATTTCATTGTACATCAGGTTATGATAATTCTAATCTTGAAAGTAGTTTACAAATTGATAGAAACATACATGTACATGTTTATGTAAGCTTCTTACATCCATGGTACATGTATTTATATGTACATGTATATTAATAAAAATGTGCATTTTCTTACTTTCAAATAGCACTGATGAATTAAGGGTTTTTTTTACATCAATTCAGACCTATTTATATACCGTACAATAAGCCATATTTAGATCTTGTACTTGAAGTCTAGGAGAATACATTTAACACATTCTATACTTTGTGACAATTTAACATGTTTATATCTTTGTCATTTACAGGAGTTACAAGGGAGCTCTAAGATAACACCAAAGAATTCACGAACAAAGAAAGACGAGCTTGAGACGCCATCTCCAACCCGCTTCATGGATCTTACTAGACCATTCAGACCAAAGTTTGATCTCACTGTAAGATTAATATGCTAACATTTGTTTTCTTAAAGCTCAATCTATATGAAGTCTTTTGCTGGATCACTGATTATTTGACATGTTCATACCTGGCAGATAAAGCTTTTACAATTTAGATGTTCTACTTCATCATTGATTTGCACATAACATGTACATGCATATGAATTGTATTTTTTTACACAAATAAGCAATTTGCCTTGATTTAACATTACAGTATAATCTGTGTAAACCAGCTTTCATTGGTTCTGATTGAATCGGCCGGTTTCGGCAAGATCTGGTATACAGAAAATCGATATATTTGACCGAAATAAATTGAAGTAATATACACAAGAATGCTCACTGCTATACCTTTACTGATGAATAGAATAATTGATCATCATATCAATACAAACTGATTTCATCATATATACACAGAGATCAAACAGATTTCATATCATTGTCTACGTTTTGCAGAAAAACCTGTCAAGGATGAGTTCTAAATGATTTGCATTTAACAATTTCATTCTCTTTTAAAAGTAAAGTCTGCAAATAAGGTAACATTCGGTCATTTTTATGGACGAACGCATACACAAGTACCGTTACATAGATAAGATACGTAAGTGGACGTTGGAGATTTAAATCTCAGGCGCAGAACGAGGAAAAAAAGAATGTCAGAGAAAAATCAATACTGTATTGTATTAACTGTCGGTCAACAGAAGAATATTGTGCTTCTGACTGGCAATGTACAGTAAGCTGTGATCTACACGTTACTTCTACTGGTGTAGATCTACGTAAGAACATAAATAGGAATACAGAACTTTAAGATTTAAAAACAAAAATGGGACACGAAGAATAATGCATGCGCACCAGGACGTAGTGAGTTGTCAATTTTTATCAGAATGGGACTATGGCAAAGGCGCGTGGCCTTCCCAATCACTGCAAGTTTATATAATGTCACTAACAGTAGTTGCTCCGATGCCATACTTCTGTGACTTTTTTACTTTTTACGGATCGTCAATCAAACATATTTTTTCTTCCAGTTTAATTTTTTTCTTTGTCTTTTATGAGATGGATATGCATTTTCAACATTATTTCTTTTTCTCTGCATACTCGCCATGATAAACCTTTGTACACTGAATAGCTTTAAATTCTTTGTTATAAAAATACGTTGCCGAAGGTATAATTACCGTTGACCAAATCACACCTGAGTAGATGTTTATACAAGACCGGTATACAGGTGATCAATTAACCCTAATTAGTGTGATCGGTACCCTAATTGACGGCCGGAGTACGGAATAGACGAGATACGGAATACACAAAAGATTTTACTATTAAACGTTACGGAGAATCGCTCGGGACCGTAATATAGAGCTGATGTAGACAAGATTCCGGAATACAGAAGATCCGGTTTTCACAAAATATACTGTATATGAAAAAAAAAGAGTTCATCCTATCTCTCTTGATCAAATTGTCTCTTGTTAATACATGTACATACATGTACATTTATACATGTACATGTATATCAAAATCAAGAAGACATTTTATTCTTCTCTTTTTCTTTTACATGTAAGTTATTTCTGAGAATGATGACTATTTTTGACATGAGGAATATTTGTAATTTTACTGGTTTCACATGTAGCAAGTGTCTCAGATGTCATTATGCTTTACAGGATTTACAAAAATTTCTTGAGACTCCAGAACCTGAGAGGAAAAAACGTGAAGAGGAGAGAAAAAACAAAAGGTCCAGCCTGGTAGGAGTGCTATCTATTTATACAGTTATTTCTTATTCTCCTGTGAAATTGTATAAAGTTGTTTTCATTTGATGATAGCTGATGATAGAAATTATCCTTGCAAATGCTTTTAAAAATATGATTCTAGAATATTGATATCCTATAAATTAAAATCATGTTTTACAGATGTTAGATTGGACAAATGAGTTTCTTGAAATTCATCGTCATAATGTTTGAATCATAGTATTAATACATGTACACTCTTATGCGAGTAAGCAGAAAATATTTTATTGAAGGAATGACATATGATTCTCTGCTTTAGAATTTAGGAGAAGAAAACTTTTAAATTAAGATATTTTCATGCATAAAAGACGATAAGTTCTCTGTGTGTTTTGTAGTCTTTGGAGGAAGTGTTTGCATTCCATCTTGACAAAGCTGTTAAATTTACATCTCAATACAAGAAAAAATCAGTAGACATGGAGGGCATGGAGGAGGAGGGAGAAGTCTTTATACCTGACCAGGTAAGAAAAGTTCCCAAAAAGTATTGATTTTATTTGATTTGCCATAAAAAAATTGCTTGTGCAGATAAAAACTCACTACTGAATGTACGTGTACACCAGACATAACATAATTTCACAATACATGTATTTTCATTGTGACGTCAAAATAAAAAGCATGACAACACATCAAGGTGCTTCAAGATGGTGCGATCAGATGTGACGTCATAATGGAAAATTTTGCCAAATAATGTGATGTCTGGTGCCTGTGAGTATAAAATCAAGGTTAGGAACGGTGCATACCTCTGGAAAATGGACTATTACCAGTAGCAAGTGTATATAATAATACGGCATATACGATCATCAAACCATATTATGTATTGTACTTGATTATGTATTTCCCTGTAGATGAAGGCAGGTCCACTACAAGGTGTCATTATAGCTGTAGCCAAGAAGCTAAGCTCAGAACAGAGTGAGTTAAACAACATCGTAGACAGTCTGGGTGGGGACTATAGATGGCAGTATGACTCATCCTGTACTCACTTTATATTCCAGGTACATGTAAATGTTTTATTTCTTACTCATAGTCTCACACTGTCTTTATATTACCTGCAGACTCCATGAATATTATATGTAGATCCACTCATCCTGTCAGTCAAAGTAACTGCAACTCAGGTTGTCATGTTCACGTAAAGTTTTAGGGATGAGTTTATAAAGGGATTTCATATTTCAGATGTACAATCCTTGAAACAAGATGGTACCAAAATGGTTGACTACTTGAACTTTATGCATGTCATTTTATTTTGAAAATACTCATCAGTTAATTTCATTTTGAAAATACTCATCAGTTGGGACCAAATTCTATGACTTTGCGTTTTTACATGTACTATTTATTTTGCCTATCTGTTAGTGTAAAAGATATTGCAGGAATCCATTAACATCATGAATGTAGATATACATGACATTGTGTATTTGATACAACTAAAAGTACATTTACTTATTACATATGGAATGATTCATCCTTATCAAATGACATTATAAATTGAATAGAGCCTCGTTGCCTTCTTTTAAAGGCTGGTCACCACTGACAAAGATCCACCGAAAGCTAAATGTATATTTGTGTGCGACCAAATTTGAATAGTTTTTACAGAATGCTTATACTGATCTTGAATTAACAATTTCTTTAACTTACAAGTTATTCTTTTAATTGTATCATGTAATTTTTTTGTTTATTTTTTTCCACAGGGTAGAGCTAATGACACAACCAAGGAGTTCCGAGTGGCTCGAGATCAGAAAAAGACGATCGTTTCTCCTCACTGGCTCTATATGGTAAGGTACATGTACATGAGTAGGTACTCATAGCATGAATCTAATTTTTCTTTTTTCTCAAGTAATAATGCCAATAAGATTTTGGCTTCAACGTGTAATGTTCCATTATTTATGGTGTTTCTGTTTAAATTTTAGTGCAAAGAACAAAATACCCGAGTTGATGAGTCATCATTTCCACACAATTATAACCCCAACCTAACACTGGTAAGTTATTATATAGAGAATAAGGATCTTAAGGGGGTATGAGTGTGAACCGCATTTTCAGGGAATAATAGAAATTGAAAATAATTGTCTACATATAAAAGAATATCCCTTCCTTCATCGATTGCAATATTTCATGAAAAAAAGAGTGTAGCCGTTTGTCCCCTATATACCGACAAAAAAGGGAAGTAACTCTGCACATTTTGTTCTAAAACAATGTCCCAACTTTGGACTTTATTTTAAAAATCAACATAACACAGTACGAAATAAATTTTTATTCATTGACGTAGCAAATGAAGTAAATTTATAATTTTTGGAAAAAACATTTTTGTTGCCATGGTAACCATGCTGGAGAAAGACATTTATTTCATCCCATTTTTGACAGTAAAAATTGTATGAAAAGTTTAAAAACATTAATTTTCGAAGTTGTTGGCATAATAGAATTTTGATAAAATGTTTCTTTTATCATCTAGTGATACATGCTAAAGATAAAAAAATAATTTATAGAAAAAAGAGTGTAGCCGTTTTAAAGATATTTAGCTTAGAATTCCTCTGACCAAGCCTCTGGATATGATAAATCCATTGTTTATGATTGAAATTGGAAAGTTGTTATATATCTATACATTTTATCTGAGATTTCTTATAATCTGGACTTCAGACTAAAAATTTGAGTCATTTTCTGATCAATTTCTTATTCATTTTCCCAACACTTTAATAGCGCTTTTAAGCACCGACAACGTAACGTGACGTAGCGCTCATCGTGACGCTCACTTTAGGTAATATTGTATACTGTTTAAAATCTCAGTGAATGAGAAAAAATGGATGTTCTAGATTCCTATCTGTATGCTTCTTCTGTATATCATTTCTTTCAAAATTGATTTTGCGGCATCTACACGTATCTATTTATACATGTACATGTAGTTTTGACATTCGTACATATTGTACCAGATTTGTAAAAAAATGAAGCAACTTCAGTAGAACATCGATACGAAGGATCTCTAAGTCTCTTGATAAGTTTGCTTTGAAACAATTGATCTTAAGTTAGCTGAGGCACATTTCTAGTTTCATTTTACTAAGTGCTGGGATTAGGAGGGGGGGGGGGGGGTCAGTATTTTACTAAGTGCTGGGATTAGGAGGGGGGTCGGTATGATAGGAAAGGTAGTAAACGCACACCCTGTCTTCCGCATTGATTTCCTGCACATGCTCTCTTCAATGAATGTCGTTATATCGTAGATTAGTAAAATTGAAACAGAATAATTCCCTTTTTAACAGGGCGTACAATGGGAAGTGTGTTTACGGAGTCCTTCAGATCCATTTATTTTACAACGTACATGTACATGATGTACGTGATCTTTGGTGCTGTTGATGATTTGACAGTCGGTCGTCATGCTCACTTATTACAACTACTAATCAAAGGCCTCGTGATATAAATTCTGACTAAATATAACACATACGTTTTGTAAATGAAAGAAAAGTACTTTCAAGATATATTAGTTTTTCAATATTTGAGATAAATTGCATGGTCAGTAACGCCGCATCGTCAACTTGAACTATAAAATATATAATTATTCTTTTGAATTTATTTGTGTCTTTTTTATGCAAGAATATATTTGAAGTATATAACTGTTACTCAATTCAATCGGAATCAAATTATTCCGCTCCGTAAAGTTGTCGTGGCGTGAAATAATATAAGACAAACTGAATTTACAGGACTTATAAAGAACAAGCACAAAGCGCTTTCATGATAATTCGCGGAAAAATATTACAACGTCATAATTCAGTATGACGTCAAATAAACTCCCGTTGATGACGTAAACTATATGCCAAGGGTAAAACGATGTCTTGATAGAAGCGTATTTCAGATGTAAACAAGGATATATATTGCTCGTCATTCGAAATGCATTGCTCTTTAATCTAGAGGTATATTCAACCATTAGTTCAATAAGTTTTCAGATTTTGTTTTCTTTACGACATCGATACGGTTTACGTTTGATTTGTTCACGCTCATACCCTCTTAATTTGTGTTTTGTCATGGGTTTGCAATGCACAGCAAGTGTATTTATTGTACTTGTAACAGCCGTCGTGGCATTTTTTATTTAGATCTTATGCACTGTTACGTCACGAGGGATTTCATGCAAAATACAAGCATGTTCCTTCCAATAGTTTCATCTCAGGGAATAACATTGGTTGTGGATATATATAAAGTGTATGATACAATGTAATTATAAAAAGGGTAGGGAGGAAATTAAGTGTGTGATACTGATACAAAGGGTAGGTAGGGAATTAAGTGTATGATACTTATATAAAGGGTAGGGAGGAAATTAAGTGTATGATACTTATACAAAGGGTAGGTAGGAAATTAAATGTATGATACTTATACAAAGAGTAGGGAGGAAATCAAGTCTTTGATACTGATACAAAGGGTAGGGAGGAAATTAAGTGTACGATACTTATACAAAGGGTAGGGAGGAAATTAAGTGTATGATACTTATACAAAGGGTAGGGAGGAAAAGTTTTACCTAGTGAAATGTTTCCAATGCACATGATGTAAAGTTTATCAGATAATGATTATGTTTTAGGTTGTCAGTCAAAAACACATTTTGTATTGGTATCTATTTTTGGGTCTTGTTTTTCCTAGTCTCGAAATTTTAAGGTCATTTTCCTTGTCTTGAGATACAAAACAAAAGTTTTATAGATATTTCATTGATTTATTACAGGCTGGTTTGTCCAATAAGAAGACTTCCTCACCTGGTAGGTCAACACGCCGTTCTGTCAGAAACACACCAGCTTCATCATTAGCCTCCGAGAGCACGCCAAGCACAGCAACACGGAGCAAACAGGGAGCTGTGGAACAAAAACAAAAGTCACCAATGGTCAGCTCAAAACCTGAACGATCTCCAAAGCCTGGTCCGGTTAAGGACAATTCAATGGTAGATGGGCCATCAGGGGATGCTGACTCAGCTGATCATTCTGTAAGTACTGATTCAGAAATGTAGTATATCTGATCCCATCTTATCTACGTGAAGGTAATATTGCTTTCTTACGTCTTTGCCTTCACAAGCTTCCCTCATGCATAGCGGGTCGAGAATAAGAATGATTCAGGAGAAATACCCAACTGCTGAAATTGTAACCAATCACAGCCTTGTGCATAATATCTATTAGGTGAACAATACGTAAACAATATGGCGGTTCCCAGAGAAACATGCACTAAATACACAACATTTTGTTACGATAGATGTCATTGGTCTTGTTTGAGTGAGAAGGTCAGCCTGCCGTATGTAAGGGAAGCTTGTGAAGGTAATAGACGCAAGGAAGCAGTATTACATCTTCATGTAGAGAAGATTATCTGATCCTTGTTTTGTATGTCTGTTTATTACTTGTATGCTTCTGTATAAAGGTTAGAAGCCAAATTGGTTTGATATTTTTATGTGGTTATCTGTAAATTGTAACATTATACATGTACTTTAATGTTGTTAGTCATTGTGATTTCACATAATTATGTTGTACATGCAACTGTTAAACGCATCAGACTGTCAAATGTGTCCGGCAAATTTAAGACCCTTTCAATTCACATCCTGAACAATGGTCTGATGTAGGTTTGCATATGTCTTGTGATGGTCTACATGCAAAAATTTTAATCATTATACACACTCATTTTATTGTCTTGTTATGATACATGTACGTGTATATAGAATTTTGTACCATATCTCTTGAAATGTGTATATGTTTTGATTTTAATGATTTGCTTTATGTATAAGGATGGAAATGAGAAGGGAGATGTCAGTGTTGCCATGGAAGTGGGAGGGACATTGGACATGAGGGTAGAGCTAAACAAACAGCTGGAGGATTTAATGGCAGCTAATAAGTAAGTAAATAAAATAAGTGGGAGGGGGGGGGGGGGCTCTGGACATGAGGGTGGAGCTTAAAAACATTTACTGGCATCTAGTAAGTAAGGAAATAAAATAAGTGGGCGGGACTCTGGACATGAGGGTGGAGCTTAACAAACAGCTGAAGGATTTAATGGCAGTTAAACAAGTAAGTAAATAAAATAAGTGGGCGGGACTTTGGACACTAGGGTGGAGCTTCACAAACAATTGGAAGATTTAGTGGCAGCTAATAAGTAAGTAAATAAAGTAAGTTGGAGGGACATCCTAATGGTTGTTGACTTAGTATTGGTCTGCTTTGTTTGAAGAATGATATACATGTATTATATAGAGAGAAAGGCTCAAAATTGATCTGATTGAAAATCGGATGTTTACATTAAAAATGTTGATTTTATATTTCAGAAAGAAAAAGTCTACATCATCTCGTAGAAACAGTAAAAAATACAGTGGTAAGTACAGATGAACTTTGTGTTCAAGTCCATTGGGTGCTTAGTACTTTACATGCTTTAGGAAATTATAAAAAAATGTGAATTGAAGTACACAAGAACATGAAGAATACATGTAAGTTTGTCTTCGATAAGTTACATACAAATTAGTATTTTAGGAATTGGCATATTTCGAATACATTTACATGTATGTGCAGTAAATTATTTTACACTGAGAAAAGTTACATGTATATCTTTGATCAAACTTTGTGTTTGTGAGGTTTTGATTCAAATAAAGTATTTCACATACTGTACATTATACAGTATTTAAATGTGTCATGTTTGTCATCTGTAATACAAAGTACAGTGTATAATTATGATGTTTGTGTACTTGAAGCTAGTGGTATGTCTGGGGATGCCTCGTCAGAGGGTACAGGAAGTGCTAACAGCTCCAGACTGAGAGAAAACGTCAAGGGTAATAAATACCGGTATAAGCCAATCAATACAACTGGTCACATTATTCCTTCTTACTGAGAGAAAATCCAAAAGCTAATTTTAAAAATTATCACATTTACAAGAAACAGCTTGACTCTTTATACATTTGTACATACATGTAGGTAATGAAGGCTGGCGATGACTTAGTCACAATTTCAAAACAGCTACTGTGGAAAATTTAAGAAAACTTTGTCAGATAATGCAACCTTCATTTACATGTAAAAATTGAAAAAGTTTTGTGATAGTTGTTAAAGAATATGCCAGGTAGAATTCATTTTACAATTGGAACAAATATGTAGATGTTGTTTTCACATTGTATATAAGAATTCATTTACATGTATCTGTAATATAATGTGTAGGAGATGAGGAGAACAACAGTAGAAGAGGATCGCGTTTGGGTAAAGATGGTGACAGTAACTCTATGCCGGAAGCCTCACAAGTCGTACAGATAGCATGGGACGATCCTACAGGAAGGTATTGTAATCTAAAAGTTGTTTGGGTAGGGGGCTTATACCATACACATCTTTTTCCACTGAAAAATTGAAGTAGCTCAATATACATGTAGGCATGCCAAAATGTTCATTGGAATACATGTGGTGTATCTTACAATATTAATATTCACTTGTTTATTTTGTACTGAATCTGACCAATAGGGTGAAAATGTATATATTTTGAATAGGGGGCAATTTTAGAATTGAAAATTAAACAACATTTATTGCTTATGCATGCTTCATGCAGGTCATGGAATTTGACCTTGGTCTTTTATAAGTCATGGAAAATCATGTACAATTTTGAAAGTCATGGAATTTGGGATAAAGTCCTTTAAAAAGTCATGGAATTTCACTATCATCTGATTTTTACGTCTTCTTAACAATGTAAATATTCCTGCAAATTCTGTCTTTTATTGTTTCAAAACATTTCAGAATGCTGAATTTCCGTAGACGAAAAGGTTGTTTTGACCCAGGCTAAGAGCCTGAATTGGGATATACATGACTTATACATGCACTATTACATGTAATAATTTACTAGGTTAGAGCAGGAACGTTTAGCAGATCGCCTGGCCCGGGCTATGAGCCCTACACAGGATATGAATGTAGATCTGGGAGCGGAGTTTTCTGATGTAGAAGAAGATGAACAAGCCCTGGCCAACATGGAGGACGCTCAGCAACTGGTCAGTGTTCTCTATTTGGTTCATGATAAATGTTCTTAATTTGGTTCATGTTCATAAAGGAATATGAAGTAATTGTGATTAGATAGATAGGAGTTAAGAATTTTGCTCTGTAAACTTGGCTATGTTAAAGATGTATTAATCAAGCTCACTATATGATTTATGTTTTTGAATATTTTGAATGGAAAGAGACGTCAAACCTCTTCATTTTAATTCGTTGAAATATGAATTCCTTTCACAATAAAATTTCAGCAAGGTGAGGACAAAAAAGAAGAGACCAGGGTTCCCACACCAGAGGCTCCCCCTATTGGTAAGTGATACTGTTGGATCATACAAAAGTCATGTCTGTCTGTCTGTCGGCCGGGTTAGCGCAGTGGTAGCGCGCTCGCTTCTCACCTCTAAGGTCCCGGGTTCGAATCTCAGATTCGGCGAAGGGTCTTATGTGGGAGGGTAGGTGGTCCCCCACCCAGGCTCCTGCAGGAGGTTTTTCTCCGGGTACTCCGGTTTCCTCCTGCTCCTTGGACCCCCTCACGCCAACATCTGAGCCAACGTGAGACATTAATATAAGTTGTGTAACTTGTTTGTTAAACGTTGTAAAATAAATAAAGTTTTAAGTTTTTTTTTTTTTTTTGTCTTACTTCCTGCAAAGAAGGGGTAACACAAATCTGTTTACTTTTCATATTTGAACTTATTTTTCCCACAATTTGGAACAAAAATAGTGATTGAGGCAGGGAAACACAGATATATAAGACTCAGACTTATAAGGAGTGGTATTTTCTTCTGTGTTGAGTGCATCCCTCGATTCCGAGTATAATCGTACTTGATTTAAAAGCCCATACGTGGCACACAGGACACTATTTACAAGTTTTAAAAGGTTAAAAGGTTAAAAACAGACTGGTGCTTAGATGGTGATGTTGGCTAGGCTCTGCTTGAAGGCCTCAAGAGAGCTGATCTCAACCACTGGCGATGGTAGGGTATTCAAGTATCGTATGGCGCTCGGGAAAAACGAGTGTTAATACGGAAGTATCCTGGTGTGTGGCTGAAGGAACTTAAAAGAGTGGCCTCTAGTATGGCTGCCAGTTGGAATGAGATACACTTCTGTTGGTATGTCAACCAGTCTGTTGATGATTCTGTAGAGCATGATGGTCTTTGCTCTAGCCCTGTGTTGTTGTAGCTCTCCCATGATAGAGCGTTCAGCATGGATGAGATGCTACTGGTTTGATGGTAGTTACCAGTTACGAATCTGGCAGCACGTCGTTGTACAGCTTCAACTGCATTGATGTTACGGGCAGTATGGGGGTCCCAGATAGGTGCAGCATATTCCAGGGTTGGTCGGAAAAAAGTCATGTTTTGTTTTGATGACAACAAAGTGAAGTACATTTACATAGAAATCCAAAATATTTACATACAGTATGCATAAACTGGTGTTCATGTCACTTTTACATGTATCTCAATTAACATGCATCTTTTCAGTAAATTTACATGATTGTATTTCTTATTTTCAGCTTTCCCTGTGAACAAACAATCTACTCATGTAGAACCTCCCAGACCTATTGTACTAGATGATGATGATGATGAAAATGTACAACAAGAAAACCGTCCACCCCCTGTGTTCATGCTCTCTGGTCTCAGTCAAGAGGTAAGTAAAACCGTCCACCCCCTGTGTTCATGCTCTCTGGTCTAAGTCCCCCTGTGTTCATGCTCTCTGGTCTCAGTCAAGAGGTAAGTAAAACTGTCCACCCCTGTGTTCATGCTCTCTGGTCTCAGTCAAGAGGTAAGTAAAACCATCCACCCCCTGTGTTCATGCTCTCTGGTCTCAGTCAAGAGGTTAGTAAAACCATCCACCCCCTGTGTTCATGCTCTCTGGTCTCAGTCAAGAGGTAAGTAAAACCGTCCACCCCCTGTGTTCATGCTCTCTGGTCTCAGTCAAGAGGTAAGTAAAACTGTCCACCCCTGTGTTCATGCTCTCTGGTCTCAGTCAAGAGGTAAGTAAAACCGTCCACCCCTGTGTTCATGCTCTCTGGTCTCAGTCAAGAGGTAAGTAAAACCATCCACCCCCTGTGTTCATGCCCTCTGGTCTCAGTCAAGAGGTAAGTAAAACTGTCCACCCCTGTGTTCATGCTCTCTGGTCTCAGTCAAGAGGTAAGTAAAACCGTCCACCCCCTGTGTTCATGCTCTCTGGTCTCAGTCAAGAGGTAAGTCTAATACATGTATGTACTTTATGCCTTACTCTGTAATTCACCTGATTCACGTATCTGCTTTTAAATTATCAGAATTTCAACACTATTCCTTCTTTATTTCTGTAACATGTGTAACCATCCTCTCCTTTTCAAACTCCATTGAAGACATGCGTGTGTATAGGGACCATTGTGACTGATATCTGTCTGTCGGTCTGTCTGGGACTCTCACTTTCGTATGTATTTGGCTAGGACTTACTTGGTACACTATTAATTTCTGTTCAACTTGCAGAGTAGTTTAGTCATGATTGAAGTCATCATTCAGTGTAAGACAAAAGTCACATTTAAGGTCACAATTATATATTAGGATCAAATTAGGATAGGCGACAAACCTATCTTTGACATTCTAGTTCTTGTTTATTTGTCCTTTTTAGCTCACCTGAGCGAAGCTCAAGTGAGCTATTGTCATAGCGTGCCGTCCGTCGTCCGTCCGTCGTCCGTCGTCCGTCGTCGTCGTCGTCGTCGTCGTCGTCGTCCGTCTGGCGTAAACTTTTAACATTTTCGACATCTCCTCTGCAACCGCTGCACAGAATTTCATGAAACTTTACAGGAAGGAAGTACTCAAGGTCCTCTACCAAGTTTGTGTTTTTCGTGCCGATTGGTCAACAAATATGGCCGCCAAGGGCTCTGATTGGCTGACACATTTTCCACATCTCCTCTGCAACCGCTGCACAGAATTTCATGAAACTTTACGGGAAGGAAGTACTCAAGGTCCTCTACCAAGTTTGTGTTTTTCGTGCCGATCGGTCAACAAATATGGCCGCCGAGGGCTCTGATTGGCTGACACATTTTCGACATCTCCTCTGCAACTGCTGCACAGAATTTCATGAAACTTTACAGGAAGGAAGTACTCAAGGTCCTCTACCAAGTTTGTGTTTTTCGTGCCGATCGGTCAACAAATATGGCCGCCGAGGGCTCTGATTGGCTGACACATTTTCGACATCTCTTCTGCAACCGCTGCACAGAATTTCATGAAACTTTACAGGAAGGAAGTACTCAAGGTCCTCTACCAAGTTTGTGTTTTTTGTGCCGATCGGTCAACAAAAATGGCTGCCGAGGGCTCTGATTGGCTGATACATTTTCGACATCTCATCTGCAACCGCTGCACAGAATTTCATGAAACTTTACAGGAAGGAAGTACTTAAGGTCCTCTACCAAGTTTGTGTTTTTCATGCCGATCGGTCAACAAATATGGCCGCCGAGGGCTCTGATTGACTGATACATTTTCGACATCTCCTCTGCGACTGCTGCACAGAATTTCATGAAACTTTACAGGAAGGAAGTACTCAAGGTCCTCTACCAAGTTTGTGTTTTTCATGCCGATCGGTCAACAAATATGGCTGCCGATGGCTCTGATTGGCTGATACATTTTCGACATCTCCTCTGCAACCGCAGCACAGAATTTCATGAAACTTTACAGGAAGGAAGTACTTAAGGTCCTCTACCAAGTTTGTGTTTTTCGTGCCGATCAGTCAACAAATATGGCCGCCGAGGGCTCTGATTGGCTGACACATTTTCGACATCTCCTCTGCAACTGCTGCACAGAATTTCATGAAACTTTACAGGAAGGAAGTACTCAAGGTCCTCTACCAAGTTTGTGTTTTTCGTGCCGATCGGTCAACAAATATGGCCGCCGAGATCTCTGATTGGATGATACATTTTCGACATCTCCTCTGCAACTGCTGAACAGAATTTCATGAAACTTTACAGGAAGGAAGTACTCAAGGTCCTCTACCAAGTTTGTGTTTTTCGTGCCGATTGGTCAACAAATATGGCCAATGAGGGCTCTGATTGGCTGACACATTTTCGACATCTCCTCTGCAACCGCTGAACAGAATTTCATGAAACTTTACAGGAAGGAAGTATTCAAGGTCCTCCAACAAGTTTGTGTTTTTTCGTGCCGATCGGTCAACAAATATGGCCGCCGAGGGCTCTGATTGGCTGTCACATTTTCGACATCTCCTCTGCAACCATTGCACAGAATTTCAGGAAACCTTGCAGCAAGCAAGTACTCAAGGTCCTCTGCCATGTATGTGTTTTTCTTGTCGATAGGTCAACAAATATGGCTGTCAAGGGCTTTGATCTGTAGAAGTATTTTTGTGACTTTTAACCCTTTGTCTGCAACTCAGGTGAGCGATGTGGCCCCCTTGGGCCTCTTGTTCAACATATCAGTTTTCATATTAAGCAGAGTGGATTAATCTTTTACTAAGCCCTCTCATGGTACAAATATGAACTTCTTATGAAGAAATCAATGTGCAGTGTACTTAAATTAACAGATATGATACAATGATTTTCTTCATATTTCAGGAGAGAGTAGATTTTGGTGCCTTAATAGAGAGTTTAGGTGGTAAGATGTTAGATACCCAGCATTATGAGGCAGCATGTACCCATCTTGTAATAGGTAAGTTGCTGATGTTAAAGAACAACATGTACATGTCTTTTCATTTTTTTCTGTTGTCAATCAATTCCCTCGTGGAGAAGACTAAACTGCTGTCATTGGATCTTCAATCTTGCCAAAAAGGATCAGACGGTATCACCTGTTCATTTCCAAGGTCAGAGGTCAGGTCACAGTTAATTGCACTTGTAAAATCTTTTAAGCAGCATTAACATGACTAACATGTTCACAAAGGATCAACATGGCAAAAGGATGAATCCATCTTGATGGTTAAGGTCAAGGTCACATGTTTGAAAATATGATGACCGCCATTTGCTGTAGTCGTGATAATTTCTTTAAATTTCATCTTCTAAGGTACAACTTGGACAAGAAGCAGATACCATATTAATTAGATTTACAGACAGTAACAATTACATGTATATCAGAATTTGTTGTCTTTATTATAATGTATACATTCATACATGTCTATTTTGTAGCTACACCGGCCAGAAATGAAAAGTTTTTATCATGTGTAGCAGCAGGGAAGTGGGTTTTACATAAGTCATACTTTGAGGCCTGTAGACAAGAAGGTACCTTTGTACAGGTAATAACAATTTACACAATTATTAAAGAATTGTTGCATGAATAAGAAAATAGATAAGAGATGTCATATTCAAGATAAATATTATGTAATTAAAAATTATTAGGGAACTTTCACCTTTCCCTGATCTGAAAATTAAGTTACAATATATGCACAACAATTGTAATTCTATGAGAGGATCATGTTGCATTTTACATATAAACGTTCATGATGTCAAAATGCATAATCTCTACAGAATCATGCTGCGACAGCTGTTCTAACCATCAAAGTGAACCAGCTGTGGCCTAAATTTTAAAGTCACCTTTTTACATGGAAAACAATAAGGGAACTGACAATTGTTTGCATATACATGTATATAGAATAAATGTGTTTTGTGATGGGTATTCAACACACATCAAGTGCATTTATTGTACATTTAATGCGATAAATGCACTTTGTGTGTGTTGCATACCCATAACAAAACAGAAATTAAGACACCTTTTCTATAAATGTATAGGGTTATGCCAACTGATTATATGTGCTGCAACAGAAAAAAAAGACCTTATACATGTATACCTGATCATACATACGTTAAAGTGAATCTTGATGATTTGTGCCTTTTATGATTATAAAGAAGATTAAGTTCTGTAATATGGCATTTAATCCATGGAAAGTTTACCACTATGCAAATGATGTAATAACACAAAACAGAGGGTTTTTTTGCATCTTTTTGGGGCCTTTACTCAGCCCCATTCTCAATGAAAAATAGTATCTTTTTTTTTCTAATTGTGGCTCTAAATTTTCCCAATTTCATTCAGATGGAATTATCAGCGAAAATAGTTAAATTTACTGGTTCAAAAGTAGCAAATTTACTAATTATTTGCCATATTGTTGTAAGCATAAGAAATTAAATCATAACATTAAATTCTGAAATTTTGTTTGTATAAACTGTTATTTTACTTTTATATTTAGTTCTTCTCAAAATATTCCCAAATGTCGCTAATTTTCCCAATTGCACGGGCCAATCCCATTCCCAAATTACTGAAAAAGATCACTGCAAAAATTCATTATTTTGTTTTGCAGGAGGAGTTTTATGAATGGGGAGGTGAAGGTACGAAAGGCCTCGTGGACAGAATGACGACCAGTAAAAAACTGGCCCTGGCAGCTCATAACTGGAGGGTCAAAATACAACAGGACTCCCAGGTTAGTAAGAGGCTATACTGGACTGTGATGTACAATGGATAGAGATATTATGCTGAAGTTAGCTCTTTGGTTATTTGATGTCAAGTGGTTAGATCCTTTGTCAAGATGACAAAAGATCTATCAAAGTTTAGATTTTTGATATGTTTCTTCTTTGATTGTTGCATTGCTACCATGATAATTACATGTAACCTCATCCAGAGTGATTCACTTATACAATATTTTGCCTAATGTTTTACTGATAGTCAATCATTTTGTACAAATTACTACAATTCCAGTATTAACAAAAAACCTTTTTAAACCTGAAGTCCGACCAAATTCTACTGCCTAATTGTATCATGTGTATAGTTTATCAGAAAATTTCTACCAGCTGAGCAAATTTTCAGTAGTGCTCGAGGCATCAAGCTGATGAGGTTTTTGTGAGGACTTAAATTCTTTCCCTGTTCAAAGTTGAGCAAGATCTGCAATTACATCTTTAATACATAAACATACTAAAATGCATTTACATGTATCTTGAATATAGAGTTCCCCCATGTCTCGTGGAGCCTTCAGTGGTTGGACTGTGTTAATATGTACTGATGCAAAGAAAGAAGAAAATTTTAGACGTCTTTTACAAGCAGGCGGTGCAACTGTCCTCAGTATCAAGTAAGTTGTTCGTAAACATGTTATTTCACTTAAAGACATGATAGAGATAAGGGAGGCAAATTTAAATGCAAATGTTCTCCATCTTTCTATTCATATTATTAAAGGTTGCCTAGTTTCTAAATTTAGTCCATTTTGAAGATTTCAAGTTGTGTTCCTTATTTCATTATTTGACCTGCTGTATGTTGCAAATTACAAATTTCTCAGATGTTGATAATGATGAGCTTGCCTCATTTTCATTTCATTTATGAACCTCTGCTATCTCGATTGTTTTTCAGTATAACACCACTTCATTAGGAGTTCATTATATGATTATTGTAATTACATGTAATTATTACAGACCACCATTCTCAGGGAATATATCAGCCAGCCACACCTTTGCTGACCTTAATAGAACAGCTTTATCATTCTATAGTGTAACAATATACTGTATATCATTATTTATATTTCAGACCACCATTCTCAGGGAATATACATGTTTCAGCTAGTCATACCTTTGTTGACCTTAATAGAGCAGCTTTATCATTCTATAGTATAACATTATACTATATGATTATTTATATTTCAGACCACCATTCTCAGGGAGTATATCAGCTAGCCACGCCTTTGTTGACCTTAATAGAGCAGCTTTATCAGAGGTCTGTATTTATCCTAGATGTATTCACAATTGTCCGTGTTGCTGCAGTTCTTTGACCACATCTCATTTGCTAATTTTTCAATCAGTCTAGTACCGCAAAAGTCTGTCTCAATTTACCTTAAATACCAGATGCACTATCTGTATAGTCACAGACAGATAT
Organism: Pinctada imbricata; assembly: GCA_033119305.1. Classification (NCBI taxonomy): domain Eukaryota; kingdom Metazoa; phylum Mollusca; class Bivalvia; order Pterioida; family Pteriidae; genus Pinctada; species Pinctada imbricata. The sequence continues at coordinate 58,348,380 of VSWD01000003.1, read as the reverse complement.
GCAAATCATTATCCATGTGAAAAGGTTGAACCGTGAACGAAAGTACATGTACCAGCAAATGGATCTACTTATGATACACATGTCAAGGGTACTGGACTTTCTCTACTTTCCACTGCTTCACATAAGTTTACTTCAAGTTCCTCCAGTAGATAAATTTAATGATACAATATGGACATTTATGTGACAGAAATATTGTTATGTCAGTATTCATTTAAATTTTTTCAACAGCTATTCTAAATACAATTCTACTAGATATTTATTTAGTTTATTAGTGAATGTCTACCAGCCCATCAATTTCTATCAGCTGTGGGTGTCGGGATAGTGAGTTTTTGTACAGACTGGTACCTTGCAGCTGAATGAGATTTTTTTCAAAGTTTGATTCCTGGTCGATGAAGCTAAATTAAGATAAAGCTTCTACAACTACATGTAACTATACCTGTAAAAACCTTATTACATACATGTATATTCCTTTGATTTTCAGGACTGTTTGAGGTGTCTAGTAGAGAACGGAGTGATCTGTGTAAAGCCGGAGTTTATAGCCGCACATTTAACAGACCAGCCGGCACCTAGTTTAGAGGATTACTGTCCCTCAGAAGTACAGTCCATTATGAATAGGTATGTACTCTGTCTGTATTATAGTCTATATTATCTGTGTGAAACCAGAGTTTATAGCTGCACATTTAACGGACCAGCCGGCACCTAGCTTAGAGGACTACTGTCCCTCTGAAGTACAGTCCATTATGAATAGGTATGTACTCTGTCTGTATTATAGTCTATATTATCTGTGTGAAACCAGAGTTTATAGCCGCACATTTAACGGACCAGCCGGCACCTAGCTTAGAGGACTACTGTCCCTCTGAAGTACAGTCCATTATGAATAGGTATGTACTCTGTCTGTATTATAGTCTATATTATCTGTGTGAAGTCAGAGTTTATAGCCGCACATTTAACAGACCAGCCAGCACCTAGCTTAGAGGATTACTGTCCCTCAGAAGTACAGTCCATTGTGAATAGGTATGTACTCTGTCTGTATTATAGTCTATATTATCTGTGTGAAGTCAGAGTTTATAGCCGCACATTTAACAGACCAGCCGGCACCTAGCTTAGAGGATTGCTGTCCCTCAGAAGTACAGTCCATTATGAATGGGTATGTACTCTGTCTGTATTATAGTCTATATTATCTGTGTGAAGTCAGAGTTTATAGCCGCACATTTAACAGACCAGCCGGCACCTAGCTTAGAGGATTACTGTCCCTCAGAAGTACAGTCCATTATGAATAGGTATGTACTCTGTCTGTATTATAGTCTATATTATCTGTGTGAAACCAGAGTTTATAGCCGCACATTTAACAGACCAGCCGGCACCTAGTTTAGAGGATTACTGTCCCTCTGAAGTACAGTCCATTATGAATAGGTATGTACTCTGTCTGTATTATAGTCTATATTATCTGTGTGAGACCAGAGTTTATAGCCGCACATTTAACAGACCAGCTGGCACCTAGCTTAGAGGATTACTGTCCCTCAGAAGTACAGTCCATTATGAATAGGTATGTACTCTGTCTGTATTATAGTCTATATTATCTGTGTAAAGCCGGAGTTTATAGCCGCACATTTAACAGACCAGCCGGCACCTAGCTTAGAGGATTACTGTCCCTCAGAAGTACAGTCCATTATGAATAGGTATGTACTCTGTCTGTATTATAGTCTATATTATCTGTGTGAAACCAGAGTTTATAGCTGCACATTTAACAGACCAGCCGGCACCTAGCTTAGAGGATTACTGTCCCTCAGAAGTACAGTCCATTATGAATAGGTATGTACTCTGTCTGTATTATAGTCTATATTATCTGTGTGAAGTCAGAGTTTATAGCCGCACATTTAACAGACCAGCCGGCACCTAGTTTAGAGGATTACTGTCCCTCAGAAGTACAGTCCATTATGAATAGGTATGTACTCTGTCTGTATTATAGTCTATATTATCTGTGTGAAACCAGAGTTTATAGCTGCACATTTAACAGACCAGCCGGCACCTAGCTTAGAGGATTACTGTCCCTCAGAAGTACAGTCCATTATGAATAGGTATGTACTCTGTCTGTATTATAGTCTATATTATCTGTGTGAAACCAGAGTTTATAGCTGCACATTTAACAGACCAGCCGGCACCTAGCTTAGAGGATTACTGTCCCTCAGAAGTACAGTCCATTATGAATAGGTATGTACTCTGTCTGTATTATAGTCTATATTATCTGTGTGAAGTCAGAGTTTATAGCCGCACATTTAACAGACCAGCCGGCACCTAGCTTAGAGGATTACTGTCCCTCAGAAGTACAGTCCATTATGAATAGGTATGTACTCTGTCTGTATTATAGTCTTTATTATCTGTGTGAAACCAGAGTTTATAGCCGCACATTTAACAGACCAGCCGGCACCTAGTTTAGAGGATTACTGTCCCTCAGAAGTACAGTCCATTATGAATAGGTATGTACTCTGTCTGTATTATAGTCTATATTATCTGTGTGAAGTCAGAGTTTATAGCCGCACATTTAACAGACCAGCCGGCACCTAGTTTAGAGGATTACTGTCCCTCTGAAGTACAGTCCATTATGAATAGGTATGTACTCTGTCTGTATTATAGTCTATATTATCTGTGTGAAGTCAGAGTTTATAGCCGCACATTTAACAGACCAGCCGGCACCTAGCTTAGAGGATTACTGTCCCTCAGAAGTACAGTCCATTATGAATAGGTATGTACTCTGTCTGTATTATAGTCTATATTATCTGTGTGAAGTCAGAGTTTATAGCTGCACATTTAACAGACCAGCCGGCACCTAGCTTAGAGGATTACTGTCCCTCTGAAGTACAGTCCATTATGAATAGGTATGTACTCTGTCTGTATTATAGTCTATATTATCTGTGTGAAACCAGAGTTTATAGCTGCACATTTAACAGACCAGCCGGCACCTAGCTTAGAGGATTACTGTCCCTCTGAAGTACAGTCCATTATGAATAGGTATGTACTCTGTCTGTATTATAGTCTATATTATCTGTGTGAAACCAGAGTTTATAGCTGCACATTTAACAGACCAGCCGGCACCTAGCTTAGAGGATTACTGTCCCTCAGAAGTACAGTCCATTATGAATAGGTATGTACTCTGTCTGTATTATAGTCTATATTATCTGTGTGAAACCAGAGTTTATAGCTGCACATTTAACAGACCAGCCGGCACCTAGTTTAGAGGATTACTGTCCCTCAGAAGTACAGTCCATTATGAATAGGTATGTACTCTGTCTGTATTATAGTCTATATTATCTGTGTGAAGTCAGAGTTTATAGCCGCACATTTAACAGACCAGCCGGCACCTAGTTTAGAGGATTACTGTCCCTCTGAAGTACAGTCCATTATGAATAGGTATGTACTCTGTCTGTATTATAGTCTATATTATCTGTGTGAAACCAGAGTTTATAGCTGCACATTTAACAGACCAGCCGGCACCTAGCTTAGAGGATTACTGTCCCTCTGAAGTACAGTCCATTATGAATAGGTATGTACTCTGTCTGTATTATAGTCTATATTATCTGTGTGAAGTCAGAGTTTATAGCTGCACATTTAACAGACCAGCCGGCACCTAGCTTAGAGGATTACTGTCCCTCAGAAGTACAGTCCATTATGAATAGGTATGTACTCTGTCTGTATTATAGTCTTTATTATCTGTGTGAAGTCAGAGTTTATAGCCGCACATTTAACAGACCAGCCGGCACCTAGCTTAGAGGATTACTGTCCCTCTGAAGTACAGTCCATTATGAATAGGTATGTACTCTGTCTGTATTATAGTCTATATTATCTGTGTGAAACCAGAGTTTATAGCTGCACATTTAACAGACCAGCCGGCACCTAGTTTAGAGGATTACTGTCCCTCAGAAGTACAGTCCATTATGAATAGGTATGTACTCTGTCTGTATTATAGTCTATATTATCTGTGTGAAGTCAGAGTTTATAGCCGCACATTTAACAGACCAGCCGGCACCTAGCTTAGAGGATTACTGTCCCTCTGAAGTACAGTCCATTATGAATAGGTATGTACTCTGTCTGTATTATAGTCTATATTATCTGTGTGAAGTCAGAGTTTATAGCCGCACATTTAACAGACCAGCCGGCACCTAGCTTAGAGGATTACTGTCCCTCTGAAGTACAGTCCATTATGAATAGGTATGTACTCTGTCTGTATTATAGTCTATATTATCTGTGTGAAGTCAGAGTTTATAGCTGCACATTTAACAGACCAGCCGGCACCTAGCTTAGAGGATTACTGTCCCTCTGAAGTACAGTCCATTATGAATAGGTATGTACTCTGTCTGTATTATAGTCTATATTATCTGTGTGAAACCAGAGTTTATAGCTGCACATTTAACAGACCAGCCGGCACCTAGCTTAGAGGATTACTGTCCCTCTGAAGTACAGTCCATTATGAATAGGTATGTACTCTGTCTGTATTATAGTCTATATTATCTGTGTGAAACCAGAGTTTATAGCTGCACATTTAACAGACCAGCCGGCACCTAGCTTAGAGGATTACTGTCCCTCAGAAGTACAGTCCATTATGAATAGGTATGTACTCTGTCTGTATTATAGTCTATATTATCTGTGTAAAGCCGGAGTTTATAGCCGCACATTTAACAGACCAGCCGGCACCTAGCTTAGAGGATTACTGTCCCTCAGAAGTACAGTCCATTATGAATAGGTATGTACTCTGTCTGTATTATAGTCTATATTATCTGTGTGAAGTCAGAGTTTATAGCCGCACATTTAACAGACCAGCCGGCACCTAGTTTAGAGGATTACTGTCCCTCTGAAGTACAGTCCATTATGAATAGGTATGTACTCTGTCTGTATTATAGTCTATATTATCTGTGTGAAACCAGAGTTTATAGCTGCACATTTAACAGACCAGCCGGCACCTAGTTTAGAGGATTACTGTCCCTCTGAAGTACAGTCCATTATGAATAGGTATGTACTCTGTCTGTATTATAGTCTATATTATCTGTGTGAAACCAGAGTTTATAGCTGCACATTTAACAGACCAGCCGGCACCTAGTTTAGAGGATTACTGTCCCTCTGAAGTACAGTCCATTATGAATAGGTATGTACTCTGTCTGTATTATAGTCTATATTATCTGTGTGAAACCAGAGTTTATAGCTGCACATTTAACAGACCAGCCGGCACCTAGTTTAGAGGATTACTGTCCCTCTGAAGTACAGTCCATTATGAATAGGTATGTACTCTGTCTGTATTATAGTCTATATTATCTGTGTGAAACCAGAGTTTATAGCTGCACATTTAACAGACCAGCCGGCACCTAGCTTAGAGGATTACTGTCCCTCAGAAGTACAGTCCATTATGAATAGGTATGTACTCTGTCTGTATTATAGTCTATATTATCTGTGTGAAGTCAGAGTTTATAGCCGCACATTTAACAGACCAGCCGGCACCTAGTTTAGAGGATTACTGTCCCTCAGAAGTACAGTCCATTATGAATAGGTATGTACTCTGTCTGTATTATAGTCTATATTATCTGTGTGAAGTCAGAGTTTATAGCCGCACATTTAACAGACCAGCCGGCACCTAGCTTAGAGGATTACTGTCCCTCAGAAGTACAGTCCATTATGAATAGGTATATTCCATCTTTTAGATATACAGACATGACAGAGTTACTGCCCACTTTGGACGGTAACTGATATAAACGCATTATGAAATAATGAAACTACATATTTGAAGCATGTTTTCCCTAAATTTTAAATTTTTTACCATAGTATTTGATGATGTTAAAAGTACTTTAATAATGGCACCATAATTGATTTACTGAGTTGATTTGCTAGGTAGTTGTCCGAGCAAAATGAAGATTTTTCTCTCAACCCAGAAATAATTATCAATGTACATGTATTTACCCATTCTTAGATGATTCTGTCTTGCACCCTGCATTGTGACATCATTGACCTTTACAGTGGTTTAGCTGTAATGTACAGTCATGTATATGACTTCATAAAGATCTACATTTACTGCTCTTTCACATGTAATGTTTATTTATGAATTACATAAAATTTCAATGGTAGGAGAAACATAGTCAATCATCCCTTTGTATAGAGACAGTGAAATCACAACCTTGTATGTCATCGACACAGTAAGCCTCATTGTGGAATGTAAATCTTTAATATTCAGATGAGATTTCCCTGTTCTTGTTCAAAGACGTGATAGATTCTATTTATTAAAGTCAAAATAAAGTGGAGATAATTTTACATTACAGGGTCACTGCACCACTGACAGGGAAGAGAAAAACACAGGGTTCTGGATCATCTACGTCAGGACAGTCCCGTAGTAAAAGACTGCGCAGAACGTAGGACGTCATCCATACGGCAGGAAATACATGTGTTATATGTATGTGCAGCAGTGATAAAATGTCAGAAACAGTTCACCCAAGAACCATTTTAACAATATAGAAAATATGAAAGAAACTTGAATCAACTAGACTGATGAATCAAAAGTGATGATGATGAAAAAAGGAAAAAAAATTACACTGCTGTTTTCTATTTGAGGGGGGGGGAGTGAAAATATTACTTGATGGGTGTCTTCCAGGACGTAACTGTTAATTCCAATATTTATGGGTCCAACAATTTTATGAAAAAATTTTTTCACTCAAATTAAGTGAGGAAAACAAAAAAGAAAGTCAAGTGCTCCAAACTTCTTTGTACTCTGATCATGACGAAATGTATTTATCTCTAAAAGATTATATATTTTTATAAGGACTTAAGGATCTGAGTATTTTATTTTACTTGCTTGGAAACAATATGAACGTGATTTGTCCATATTGAATGTTTCTCTCTTAATAAATGATTATGTGTTCACTTCATTTTCAAGTTTTTCTAATTTTTTTATAAGTTCCATGTCATTGAGACATTCTGTATCAAAATGATAGCTTCACAACAAGCTCAGCAAGGTGATGTGATACAACCATTATGTATCATTTTGATGAGGTTGATACCTGGTACTGTAAACATCATATCATGACACAGACCATTTTCCGATCTTTTTATAAAGATCAAAATGTCCGAGCCAACATATTTTGGCGTTTTTTTTTTTTTCATTATGACGGCACTAATAAAGACAAAAGTCCATTGAAACGCAACAATGAAAAAGAGCGCAAAAATTGCCCACCTCAGACATTTTGTTAGCCATTATGAATTACTGCATGTCATCTATTGACCTTGAACTTTTATTATACCCCAACAAACAAACTTTGTATATAGGAGACAACCTCTCTGTCTGTTCATCTGTCTATTAATTCATCTGGTTAAGAAGTTCTTAAATCAGACGTTATAGGGCTTTCATATTTCACATACTCATTCACGATAACAAGTGCTATGTTTGATACCAAGATGTTTGACCTCTTGACCTTGATTTTTGACCTGAAGAACAGTTATTTTGGTCAATAGATGATGAAAAGAGATTTCTGTGTAAGTATAAGTAATAGGGCTTTCATATTTCATACATACATTCATCTTAAAAGATACTACATTATGATATAAAAATATATGACACAAGTGACTTTGAACTTTGACCTTATAAAACTATTTTGTTCTGTAAAGTTTCAAGAAAAGCATACTAAAACATGTACTACATTTTCATTCCAAATCATCGCACCTTGAATGAGAGTTGTGAATGTCATGTCATTAATCATGTAAATAGATCCTTTGAGGAAAAAAATTGTCCCGCATGGGGATAAATTGGAAATATTTGAAAACTTTTTCGAAAGTTTCAGTAAACTTTCCTAAGAATTTTCATGGAAATGGCCACAGTATAGTTATATACATGTGCACTAAAGTTAGTGTCTACATGTTGATATTTTTCGCAAAGTGCAAAAGCCACAGTGCGGCTTTAGATCCAGATCAAGAAAGAATTGGGATTCTCTCCAAAAGTTGTACGTTGATTTCATAGCAATCCTTCAAAAATGGCCTTCATTGATACAGGATTTTGTCTTTCCATTAGAACTTTACTAATTTTTGAATGTCAAAAACACACCTAGAAATTTCCTAAACTTTTCAAAAAGGTGGGGTCTTGTCCGATGCATACGGTAATACCATGCTCAACCCCTCCCCAGATTGCCCCCCCCCCCCTTATTGTTGCTGGACTTATTTTCGGGTTTATTAAGTTCGAATGGTAGATACATGACATGTCTACGAAATAGATAGCCTCCGCTCTGTTAAATTCTTATGTCATTGATCTCGCTAAAAACGTATCAGGATGTAATATTAGTACACATTGTTTTGAGCATGTATAACCATAAAAAGAAACCTTCTGGTGGCTAGTCCAAGCGCCCTCTGGTGACTAGTCCGAGTGCGGATCTAGAGGGGAGAGGTCAGTATCCCACTTGGAATTTGACCAAAAAAATCTGATTTTCCCCGTTTTCGTGAAAAACTTTTCAGAATTATAGGCTGGAACCCCAACCCCCTTCCCCCCGCCCGATTGGATTCCCCTTCGAAAAAAAAAAATTCAATCTCAACTAAATGAACTTTATTAGAGTCTTAAAGTATAAATCTCTTTAGTTGTGTCACTATGAAAATTATTATTTTAAATTCTGTATGATAAAAAGTACACTGACAGTTGACATTTCAAGTAATGGTGATTTCTTTTATAGTAGATCATATTTCGTAATAACGATAGGAAACTTTATTGACCAAGCGTACTTTAATAGTGCATTCCTGGAACCGCCTTACAGAGAGGAAGAATAAAAACACTTTATTAAAGTTTATACTATAGCAAATACCGGTGTCTGCCATACTCTATTTTATCAAAGTTAATCGCAGAATACGGGGAGCCAGCTCACTACCACCCTCCTCCTCTCCCCCAATCGATTCCATAACATGCTTTGTCATGGTCAGGAACCTTCTTAAAGGACCAGGAAACGTCAGGAAATTTCTAAAAAGTGGGTCCTGTAGCATCATATTTCGCCCATCCTGCTACGTCTTTTGGTACAAACTTTCACACTCTTCGGTCATATTACATTATTTAGATTAAGGATCACTGACGAGGGTTAAGTACCCGAAACGTGCATGTCTGTCTCATGCTGTAAATTTATCTACTCTTAACTGATAGTATTGAAGATGAAGATCAGCCCCCCCCCCCCCCCCCCCTTAGTTCGATTCCACTATATGCTATGTCACGACCAGCTACCTACTGACTTGATCTCAGTTGTCGTCTCCTATAGTTGACCAGGGACCGTGCCTTTATATCTACTATTTAAATGCCTATCACTGGAAATTATCGATCCCTATTAAACAACGTGTATCAAATATGATTCTTCACGCTTGATCGATCCTTTACAGAGCACGGTTTTAAATGAGTAGTTGATTTATTTATTGTACCCCGGGACACCAAGAAAACATGTAGACATGTGTAAAAGACATTTATAAATTAAATCAAGTACCACAGCTCCGTCCGTTCAACAAGACTGTCCAGCTATGAATCCCTGATGAAAGGTAAGAAATTTCATATATATACCATTATGTAGGTAATGTTATTGTATATATACACACAAACGGAAGGGAATAAGACGATGCGGTGTTTATAATGATAATAATTCCCTATTATGACAGTAAGCCGCCGGAATCAGATTCATCAGATAAAAGGGTTTTTATTATGTTTTGAACATGTAGTTGAGTGGGTACTCCTTCTTTTCAAATATATTCAATTGAATTTAAAGAATACTTGTAATGTATATTGGGTGGAGGGGAGGAATCATCCTTCTATCCCTCCCATATATATACCATCTTATGATATTTTCCTTGACTCCTTTTAAGTCAAATATCGAGAGTTTGTTCTGCTAAATTCTGTAATTTACAAAACAGTCCGTTTTCTAATACCTACATACACATGTATGGTAGTTTCGGATTTTTTTGTTCAATCACACAAATGAGCTTATCAAAATTTTAGATCTGCATAACAAATAAGAAATTCAGTAACCATATGTTGTTGTTGTTTTGTAAATTCCTCCGGCTTCGGAGCGCCATAGGTTGGGCCTATGTAAAAAGAGCATTTTATGATAATGTGGTGGGTTAATTCAGGAATGATTGAAGTCCCTATCACCAATCTGTATTCATTTTTAAGAAAGACTAACTTAACATTATTTTGGATATATAGGTTTGAAATTCGTCATTTTTGATATGGATCGGTGCTTGTTCGTGTCATATTGGGAAAACATTGTTTTTATGATTCGTTTAGTTGACCTGGCCTAATTCGTGTAAAGCTTTTTGAGATTTTCTTCAACGTCAGATTCAGAATGTTGACTTTCTGGTTCTTTGTTCTAAATTATGGGTATTTTAGACGAAAAAATAAATATAGATAAATAAACGTTCAAAATGTAAATATACATGATGTATAATGTATTATCTTTTTTTTCCTTCCTACTCGTATCTGTATAGATCTATAATGAAACTACCCCCCCCCCCTTCCCACCCTGAATATACGTAAATCAAAACCAAAAGTGGACATAATTTGAGATACTGACACTATGTTAATTGATCTCAAAACGGTTACATAAATAGCTAATCGTATTAAATTATTAATAGCAATACATATTGCAACAATGCCTTGCACACGTAGTGATGCGAAGCTCTGCGTAAATCAATATTCTGCCTACAAAATTAATGTACCACATTATATATTTACAAAGGTAAGTAATTATAGAATTTCTATCATTTATCATGTTCATAGAATAACAGAGACAATGGATATAAGGAACAGTGCACTTTAAGACGTAATATTATTAGTAATAGGTTAGCTACTGACCGTCTACAGAGGTTTTTTTTCGGGTTGATCAAGCCCATAGAAGGCGAGGCGAATGGCTTGACCAACCCGACAAATCTCTGTAGACGGTTAGTAACATTCCAAACAAATGTTTTATTTTGTCGAGTACCAAAACTTCTGGTTTTGTTTTGTTTTGTTTTTGTTTTTGTTTTTTTTGTTTTTGGTTGCAGGCAGTTGGCGTTTCACGACTTCTTTTGCTTGCAAATTCATTTATACGGCATGGCGGAATTGCTGACGGTCTATAGAAATTCAGACGGCGTACACGTGACACGATTTACACTCTCTAATTGGTTCGAACTAGTCCGTGGCAAAATAAAATTGTATGGTGGGTCGGGGAATAATTAAAAGGAAGAGGATTGCGTAAAGCAGTTGAAAATGTTGAGGGAAATATACTAGAATTTCATATGACGCATAGGTTTACAAGAGGGATAGCAGCATCTTTTCAAGTTTTGGAAATCTGAAGGAAAAGCCAACCCCCACCAAATTGACTAATATTTTTTTTAGAATTTCAATTCATGTAATCCCTTCAAGTAATTAAAAAAAAAAAACAAACAAACACGTTTAAGTTTGGAAAGTACATTTGATTTAGAGAATTTGTAAGAATTGGATTATTGTACTTTTTAGATAAAATCTACAATGATTTGCGCGTTCGATTCAGTTTGATAGGTTGACGAAGTAATAAATTTGGTCTTTGTCTTGTTCTATATGTATCAGACGTAAACAAAGTGTGACGTCCTCGAAATTTCTAACTGAAACCAACAGAAAATGAACATATGACAATGCTTCAAATGACCCTATAATCATATTAGCTTCCATTCCGACATATAACTTCATGCATTTTATTCATATTTTTTCTGAAATGGAGCAATGCAACATCCTTATTGTGACCTCACGTTGCAAACGATCAAATGACGTAATTTATCTGAGGTTTCGTCGGATTTAAATCTATGCAACGGAAAATGATGAGAGTTCTGGATGAAATTGATTATACGTCATGATGCTTTTACGTTAGAGACCGTTACAATGATACGAAAAGACGGAAATATTTTCGGACAATGGATGATGTTGAAACACACCATTTGATCTCTCGAGTGTTATTTTGATTCTCATAGTAACAATGTTCCTTTTCAGGTCCTGCCCATAACTACAATGTATAAACGGATACACCCAAATATCGCCGCCGACGGCGTGAAAATAGGAGTCATATTTGAGAACTACGTCACTGCCGGAACAAAGGTCAAAGGTCACGTTACAGTGGTAACCGATCGTGAATTAGTGGTGACAGGTACCCGAAGTTTCATTTGTTATTTTAACTTTCACTTTCGTTTAAACATTTTATTGTAACTAGTAGTAGATTTTGGCTGCAAATGGTTAGATTATTGCTGGCTAATTTTCGAAACCTAGATTCAGCCTATAAGATTTCAGTTATTAAAAGAAATGTTTTCACTGAGATTTTTCGAAAATGAATGCTTTAATCGAAAGTGGAATTCAACATATTTTAGAATTAATGATCTTTTAATTACTTATTTATTAATATTCAAAATTTATTGCACACAAATGAAGTAAATATCTCCAGCAAGACAATGTCCACAGCGGAAGACACTCACATACATAACTAAAACAAAAATCGCGGAAAACACACAAAAAACTTTAACAAACAGAGACAAAGATACGATATTAAGCATTAAACAAAAGGACGAACTAAAGTCACCATATTGAACCATGTGTGGCAATGCATAACAAGAGGGAAACCGATATACACCCAGACCCGACTTTGGTTCTAGAGTTAACACGATCAAACGCATCCATTTGTACCGACTTTACGTGACCTTATCATTTTACCCATGCTTTATGATGTAATTTTTGATTGATTAACAGGAGTACAGGTACAGTTCGTAGGGAAGGCCCTAACATTGGCGGAGTACAAGCTGATAGATCCTAACGCTGATAGCTATGCATACGCAAATCATATTGGGAGTAAAGACGAATTCTTAGATACAACTATTCAATTGCTAGAAGGTCAGTGTTATTTATCACTGCCTATTGATTAAACTTGTATTTTTAGATAAATATTCTTTTTTATCGATTTGATGCTTCAATCTATCTAAGTATGTTTCTACGACACAGAGGAGAAGCAGTTGTTAAGTAAGGGAGATCACTCCTTTCCGTTTTCTGTGAGGGTGCCTATAGACTGCCCTCAGTCTTTTGAGGAGGAGGGTGCGGACGGTATTATAGTGTACCACGCCCATGTCTGTATCACAAGGAGCGGGGGTACGGATTTGGAGTATAGCAGGAAGTTTGATGTTACCCACCCACTCCATCTGTTCAGAGTGTCACACGCAGAAGTAAGATCTTGTAGACTTCGTAATATATTCAAAATGCAAGATACTATTTAATTAAGATTTTCTTAATACAAAACTTCTATAATGCTTGAACAAAGTTTTGTTCTTTGCGGCTGCCGGACTTTAGAAAAAAGTGTTATTAAAATCCAAATTCATGAAAAAAAAAATCAATAAATATTCCATGTTTCCTTTTTCGGATTCATTTACTATTTCTGTGGATAAAAATGTTTAATGTTTAGTTCTAGCTATGGGTTCTAGATATGTCCGATCAATGTTGAGGTCGCATGGTCAAATCTTGGTGGCAAAAGAAATGTCTTGTCTCAATGAATGTTCCTGTAATGTATAAAAGAAATAGACTAGATATCACTTACCGTTCAGAAGTAGTGTCCATAGTATTTGTTTCGGAGAGATAAACAGAAATACTTTAAAGAAACAATATGTCCCTGATCATAAAACGGGGAAATACATGTACAATGTAAAACCAAGTATATTCCATTAGCGGATTTAGAGTTCCAGGAGACTCCAGTACATTAAGGGAGGGGGGAGGGCGTCCGCGGCTAATGGTTTTGAACAAAATAATGAGGAAAAAACGGGAAAAACTAATTTTAGCATATTCCAACGGGGGGCCTTCCCTCCTTCTATATCCGGCTTGTTCTAGTACTTGATTCTCCTTCAGGATCCTATAGAAGTTCACAGAGAAAAGATTATAAAGGGATGCTGTACTGACGGAGGGGCTGTGGATGTCCATATTACATCAAAGAAAACCGGCTATATACCAGGAGAAACCATGACATACGAAATAAAACTAGATAATCATAGCTCACGTACAATCAACAAAGTGCACTGCTCACTCTGTAAGGTAACTTCTATTAATTCACATGTTTAATTAATATTTGGTGTTTGGGGTTTTTTTTTCAGATCTTGATGAATTAATTATTCTTTATCGTTCATTTTTGTCTATACTTTGTGAAAGGGCCTAGATTTTGAAGTCGAGTATGCTCATCTCGTCCAATACCTTCATCTATTACTTTCACGGAATAAAATTCAAAAACACGTAAAATACTTAGTCTAGCAGAATGAAGTTAAATAGTGAAAATGCGCAAAAATTAATTAAAAGTTGCATGCATGAAATTCGCAAAATATTTCTCTTTTATTTCTCTGTCTCTCTTTTAGCGAATGATTTTCAAAGGAAAAAGTAAAAGTGGCAAACAAACGGAGAAAAAGTTCAGTGATAAACATTTATATGACATGTTTGATACGACAGTGGAATGTAAATCCGGGGAATCAGAAGACTTAGGGCGCAGGTCTTACGTCATACCGGAACTGCCGCCATCTTACTATGAGGGATGTGATTTTATAGACTGTCTCTATTACATTCAGGTAACAAAATCTTAGTAATCTTTAAATTGGAAACTCACGGCATCTAATATTTTCTTCAAAGAAAATAGAGAAAGCCCCCGGACCAAGAAGCATTTCCCTAACCAAATAGCAATTTGCAAACGTCAGCTGATTTTCTGTTACTTGACGAAGAAAATTCCTTCATGTATGACTAGTATTCACTGAAGTCCTTACGAGCTACACGAAAAGTTAGTTGATGAAAGAAAAATAGCTCAAACATGCAAACCAAGTATTTCCCACTAATCCTTGGTTTAGAAATGCAAGAATTAACTATATACACTTCCCATAACAATTTAATATCTTGCCTTTTTCAGGTAAAACTGTCGTTCAAGAAGAGTTTGGCGACAATAAAAGCCCAGCATGAGGTGATCATAGGTACTACAGCCACTCCAGAACATCTACAAGTCGACAACAATGGAGAACGCAAGAGGAGGATGTCGTTTCAGACACTTGTTAGGACTATTATATGGGAGTGAATCTCAGCATTGTTACCTACGCTTAAATTTGCTCATCAAAGCCATGTGATAATTTTTGTCATTCTTAGCCGTCCGTCTGTCATCCATTTACGAAAGCCATTTGATAAGCTGTTCGTCAGTTTTCGCTGTCCGTCTATCATTTCTTGACAATATTATTCTGGTGACATCGAATTACAAAATTACTATTTTTATGCCTCCGTTATGTGATTGCGGAAATCGAAATTTTGACAGAGTTTAATTGTTATGTTCGTCTGACTGACCTTCCATCTATCTGTCTGACCTTCTGTCATAGTTTTATTTCCTAACCAAATTAGATCAGAATGATATGGATTCTTATCAGGAATAAAGGTATTGGTTTCTGTTGATGATGACTTGAGACCTCAACCTTTCCAACCCAAAGTGAAGAAATAAAAGAAGCCAGCTATTGGTACTGGAGATCATTCCCTTTGTTCATGTATTGGTGACATTAGTTGAAAGGTCATGACCACACTTCTTTAGTTAATTGATTTTCGTTTCAAGAGTCAAAGTGCTACAACTAGGACATGTGATTTACGAATAGTGTTTCCATTTTTTTTAAACTTGTTTGTTAATGTAGTTTCTTATCTTCACTAGCTGATACTATCCAAGCACTTACCATTAATATACACGTACAAAATCTTAGCCACGAAGTATATCGTATACATTGATATATTAAATAAATTCTAGAAAACTGTTACAGTTTATACTTTACTTCTTCAGGATACATATAAACATTGCATGGAAATGAAAGCATCAGGGTTTTTTGTTGTTGTTATTAGACGGGTACTTAATTTCTTTATTGAACTCATTTATTTGCATTATCATCAACGTTTAAAAATAGAACATTGTCTATATTTTTATGAGATGTCAGAATGTTCTCTTTGCCAGAGAAATTAAGTGTCCAGTCTGCTTATACCTTATGTATGTAGCATCAACAATTAAAGTGACAAATATGACCAACTGAGCAGTTTACCCAATGCGCCCTGTTTCTTTTGATAACAGCAATTATGAAAGTTTGCATGTATTTCTTTAACATACGTTTACTTTAGATTTGTAACTAATTATAACATTTTCCTTCATGTTTTCTGCATTTGTTAATGATAAAGAAACAAAAATAAATAATTTAAAATATGCAAAAAATATTGTGTGTTTATTTTTTGTATATACCGGTATATAGTTTAATTGAATGCTTTTTATACCGTGGGTATGATCCATCTGTCACCAGACGGACACTTGGCTTGATACTGGACCAATTTACACCCTTGTACCAATTACACTCTAAGTGACTGTGACGATAGGACTCCATGACATGTCCTGTCAAAACCTCTTTAGAGAAGACTGGGCCCCGACCGCCTGTACTCTCTGAATGTCAGTCTGACTCATCGGGTGGTCACATGCATGAGCTCTCTACAACTGGCAGAGAGAGGACTGTATTTCGTATGCATTCTGTTTTTATATCCATTTACATAATTTAACCATCTGTGTGCTTCATAGGCCCCTGCGTCATGCTTTCTGTTTGTGTGTTCATCTTACAGTGAGGAGGTTATTTTACACCACTATTGTGCATTCTTCGAGAGCTCTGGATAATCGGAAAGTGTGCACGTAATCCGGATAACTACACCTGCTACTTGCGTAGTAGATGACCGCCCAAAGTCGGCACCGGTTGCCCACTGGTCTGGTTGGTTTATTTATGGTCTTTTATGTTTCTATGGTGTGCGGTGGTGTTCCTCGTCCCTTTTGTGTCTCTTTCTGTGGGTGTTTGCTCTGTATTTTTGTATTGCGTGTTTGGAAATTTGCTGTAGGTGCTGCAACCCAGTGTTGTTGGAGATCCCCTTCTTTCCTCTATACTGTCGCTCAGTGTACAACGTACTATACAAGATGTTTATGCGTCTGTATAATTCAGCGGACTTTCATTTCCGACTACATCCCTCTACAACCAAAAGACTATCGAACATCGAAGAAGTACCAACATTTATACAGTCTCAAAGTCGAGATGTATGTCAAATATTAACGTCCCGACCAAAACATTAGAGAGGGAATACAATTTAAACAAATCAAAAGATACATGAAGTAAATGTGAGGTACCGTATGCTTAATTATAAAATGCTAGCTACGAGTATCTGTAATATGATAACTGACCGACAGCATCTACAGTTCCTGCTTGCAGCTAAGTACAGGTATGGTCATGATGGTTCCATTTTCCTAGACAGTTTATCTGCCTTTGAATGCAAGATGCAGTTATTGAAAGTAGACCTTTGACAAGATGAAATGCCCCTGTTATTTGATCAGACAGACGTAATGAGTTGAAAAGGATATATATGTGTTTAATATGTTTATATAATCAGTCTCTTTTGTTATTTGTTACATATATGGTAATGTCTTTTAAAAGTGTTTGGTCTACATCGTCTCTAGGAAGTCTTTTGTTGTGCTTTCCTCTCTGTATTTCAAATTTAGGACTTTCGGTGTTTTGCTGTAGGTGCTGCAACCGAGTCTTTTTGGAGATCCCCTCATTTCTTTTGTGGAGCTCGTAAAAAAAGTTCCCCAAGGGGGTTTGACAGTAAGTGTTTTAAATATTGTTCCCTGACATGGTAGCCATAGCACTTTCTATGTAGACATAACCCCAGACAGTGCATGCATTTTATATATCATTTTCATTTTCGTGCGTGAACATCGACGGCGGGTGCGGCTAGCAAAACAGGGGATGCTTACTCCTCCTGGGCACCTGGTCCGACCTCTAGCTTGCTAGGGTTCGTCGATGCTCTATTTTGTGCTCTATTGCGAGTGCTGTTGAGATTATCGTCAGGATCTTTTTGAAATCATTTGTAAGGCTATACATTTTGTCAATTATGACAAATATTGTTTTAACTGCTTTCATTTTCTATTTCCTTCATCGGCACAGTTATGTTCTCTATATTATAAATACATATAAGAAATTGTAATGTGTTTTTGACATATCTGAACATTTTTATTTCTTAATATAAAACCGCTCCAAAACATAACCAATCTACCCAATGATTATTCCACTATTATCCATTTCAGATCTGAAATAGAAAATACAATTTACACAATCATGATCGTCATGCGAGTATCGAACTCCTGTGGTTCATTTAGCGTTATGGCTTTAACTTAAAACCATGTTTATGATCGATGCAAGATAATTCAGATTTGAGGTAAATTTTACAAAAAAAGTCGCAGTTATGCTGTATGTTGGCGTACTTATATTCTTCTGACTTCATACATGATTTATTTATTTTTTGCTGCGATGAAAGGTAAATGAAAGTCACATGCAGACATGAATAAGTTACATGCCATCTTATACTAGTATCTGAAGAAAATATGTTGTAATTAGGAGGTAGAATCATGCTGATGTTGTGGAAAAAAAGTGATAAGGATTATTCTGAACAGAGGAATCAACATCAGTGGAAATGCGAAAACTATCAGACATCTCTACCCCCTATAATAATCTTACTCTTTTTCACAAATGAAGTGAATCTTTGCGTCACACGGAGCGTCATTCCACATATAGTTGAAGTGTCCTGCCAGCTCCACGCAATCAGAGTTAAGCCCTGGATCTGAATTTATGTTAATTGATTGATTAACCTTCCTATGTTATGCAATGTCTCTCTCTTCGTATAATATCTCAAAAAGAGCGCTTGAAATAGCAAATAAATGAATACATTTTTAAAGATATTAAAATAATTTTTCTATAAAACTCATTTCAGTACATCGTCCGCGCATTTCAATCAAATACATGTACAGTTTTATCATCGATGGTCAAAAGAATTTTGCCACGAATATGTCACAAAAGTAGACAGTTTGGGTATAATTTACGTATCATCTTTCTAACAGAGCTTTACCAATAAGAGACGGTTGTCGCCGTACGGAACTTCGTACATACCAAGCCCGACGAAAAGTCAGACTCAAGAGAACAATTGTCTAAATGCAAAATATTCAATTTAACGTGCCTAAACGATACGCGCATTAAAAGCCATTCTCTGTAAGCACCAAAGTATTTGTATAGGGGGCCAGAAACGCATGGCCTCAGATTTTGGTCAAACAATGTCAAAATAGTAGTTACATGATACAAACATGATTTTGATAAAAAATAATAAAATATTATTGGCGGTTGCCATGGTAACGGCAGTAGCTCTGTATGTCCCCTTTAGAACTAAAATATTATGGAATTTGACATTTTTTGGTACTGTATTTCTCTGAACTGGTATATTTTTTCATATTTTTCTTCCGTGCATGACAAGCGTCATGATTCAGTGAGTTTGTTCAGCATGAAAAATAATTTTCCTCAATTTCGGTTTTTTAGGGAAATTTGATCAAAATACGCGTAAAAACACATTTTTTGCTATACATGAAAAACCATGATTTCAGCTTGTTTATGACTATCTTTGCACAATGTTGCCACTTGAATTATAGAAAAATTGATATTGGCACTTAAAGTTTATACCTAGATAAGGAAATAGAAAAAATAAAAAAGGTGGGTATTTCATGATTTCATACAAAAAATTAAAGCTAAAAATAGATAATTTTTGCGTATTTAGCAGATAAATTCCTTCTAACTTTATTGGAATATGAGATAAAATGACTGCAAAATAATGTTTATAGTTATTTTTCTTTAAAACATATTGAGTATTTTCACCAAGCGCCAAGATATGTAGATATCTGAAGTTGTATCATGCAAAAGAAAATGCGTTTCCATGGCAACCATACTAAAATATGTAAAATGGAGACTTTAAAAGTAAAATTAACATTTTATTAATTGATATCGGCATTTTATTCATTCCCTTCTTTTTTTAATATTTCATGATAAGTAATTCATTAATTCAGATCTAAGAAATGAAATATGTTACCATAGCAACAGTCTTACATCATAGCAACATCATAGCAACCACGTCTATTTTATCCGAATTTTATATGAATCAAGTCAAATATCCTTCATTACATCTTCTACAGTTTTCATACACATGAATTTTAAATTTATTTCATTTTTAACTAAAAGTTTCTATCAAGACTAACATTTGAAGTATAATTATTCTTTTTAACCTCATCTTTTCACTCCAATGGATCAGGCATGATACACGCACCTTGAAATCTTTTGATGGCACTTGCATGGTAATACATGTATCTGAAAAGTGCTCATGTATCTATAGCTTATCAAACAAATAGATTATTAGTTTAATGCTAGTCCCCTCTGGCCGCCTTCTCATATTTTGCCAGCACCCTTTCTCCATAGGCAATATCAAAATCTACAATTCTAAATCAAAAAGATACGCAGAATTATTTATTTTAAAGTTCCGTTTCATAGACATGGGCGATTCCAGGATTTTTTTTCAGGATGGTCTTAAATTCTCTTTTTTTTTTTTGAAGAGTTTCTAATCATAAATAAAACAGATGACTGGCGAGCAAAAAGTTTAAAACATTGAATTTTCACATCTTAGTACTTGGTTAATGATTATCAGGTCTAATATGTAACACAACAAATGCCTATTGATAGCGATTGCCGAACTAGTAAAAAAAAATTCAGAATTGGAACCCCCCCCCTCTGGATCCACGTGCATAGATACGGTAGTTCATCTTTGTCTCAACATGATAAATGTACATCTCTATTTTAAATATCATTTCGATCCATCTCCATTGAGAAAATGCTTGGAACTAAATGTCGGACATAAGGACACAATGACGACGGAATTCAACACTATGATAGAGCATGTAAACAAAAATGCATTCTTTGTTACAAATACATGGGAATCCCTTGATTCGAAGATAAAATGTTTGTCTAAACTTTGTAATTAAGAGGAACCACTAGCTGCAATATTATTTCGATAAAACAATCAGGTGGAGAGAAAAAAATGAAAACTGCCCTAATGGGACGAACCCCCCCCCCCCCCCCCCCCCCAAACACACAGCAATATTCTTTGAAAAATTATATTGGATGAAGGTTAAGCGTCTTTTGTGACATTGGCCTTAGAGTAGACCTTTGTTCAAGGTCATGACATACCCTTTGAAGTTAGATATTGTTGGGCTCAAACTTTTATGTGAAGACTAAATTTCTGGTAATTTGAAGTCGAATTTCAGGAAATATTTGCTGATTCCCTACCTACGGTACATATACTTATATTACTAAATTTGTACTTCATCTTTATGTCCCCGTTATTGAAGATTCGGAGGTATATAATTTTTGTCCTGTCCGTTTGTCTGTCTGCTTGTCTGCAAAAACTTTAACCTTGGCCATAACTTTTGAATGGTAAGGGATCGGGCTTTGATATTTCACATGTGTATTCATCGTGACAAGACCTTTCCATGGATACCAAAATTTTTTACCTTGTGACCTTGACCTTGGAGTTTGACCTACTTTTGAAAAACTTTAACCTTGACCATAACTTGTGAATAGTAAGGAATAGGGCTCTGATATTTCAAATGTGTATTCCTTGTGACAAGACCTTTCCATGGATACCAAAATGTTTGACCTTGTGACCTTGATCTTGGAGTTTGACCAGTTTACAACTTTTTACTGACAAACATGCCGACAGAGGCATTCGTGTTTCACAAACACATGTTTTTTTTTAATCAAAAGCGAATCATATTACCCGTTTCATGCACAAGAAAATAAAGCATTCCTTTCCACACGTCAACTTAATATTTCCGATATACCAAGAAAGTGTTGATATTTAACAGAAAAGAAGATTGGATTCGTGGTATGTGTACCCCAAACCCTCCACGTACACTTAATGATTCCTTTCCAATCAAGAATTTTTTACTTTCAGTAATTTCTTTGTCATACAAAACGGTCATTCAGCATATGATATTCCATAGAGCAGGGTTTCTCCCTCGGAGTCATCCCCCGTCTTATCATGAACAGACCCCCCCCCCTCCCCAAAAAAAATCCAGGGGGAGGGGTCCATCCTCTCAAGAATGGGATCGCGTCTTTTGTGTATAAACAAATTTACTTATAAAACTAAAGGGTGATATAGGCATTTTTGAAAAATTCAAGTGGGGGTCCTCTTCTTTTTCTTTCCTTGGGTGCTGTTATTTCACAACTCAACGTAGAAATAACTAGAAAGGTTTCTTGTTGCGGTTGCAACAAGAGTGTCTTCTTCCTGTACAATTTTTGGTTTGGAAATATGAAGGACGTCACATTACATGTATTTATATCATATATTTAAGTTTTCAAATAGCAGTAACATTAAATTTTCAAACCGATAATTGTTGGTGAGCAACCATTTGATTTGGGGGGGGGGGGTAGGAATTCTATTGCCAGCCGGTAAAATTTTTTCAGCAATTTTCTGAGCAGGCCATTTTTTTCAGCCATTACCAGAGTCGGAGAAAAATTTTCGCCGGTTCTTCGGGCCGGATTTAAACAAATTGTCAAATGTTGTGAATGTCTGTGTAAGTTAAACTCCCCGCTGTTACAGAGTATGAGTTAATAACCGTTCCTTCAGATGTCTCTTTGCAATTAGCGAATTTCAGACAGATTGTATGATGTTTAAATAGAACCTTTTCTAGATTTTTGTGCCTATGCGTATTAGGTCTCTAGTAGATACAGCTATGTGAACAGTTTGTATTTATATTAATTAATTTTTTGACTTTAAATTGTCTGGCACAAAGGGCCAGCAAAAATTTCCATATCATGCAATGTATCCTTACTTTTGCATGGCCCTTTGGGCCGGAATATTTTTTTCAGCATTTTTCAGAGCCGGGATTTTTTTTTTGCAAATTCTTCCTGCCCCCTTCCCCCATAAAAAAGGCGAGCTCGTAGCTGTAGAACCAATTTTCTTGAGAAGAGAAATGGTAATAACAAGTTACGTTCAATATATATATATAAATACCATGAGGTTCTCGCTGTGCAGGTTCAAATTTGGACCCCCCCCCCCTTCCCTTTTTTCAAAGTTTATTTTGAATTTCCATCATGGCGACATCGTTCAATATAAACAGAACTGTTTTCGAAAAACGAGGAGAGGGAAGAATGTTGGAGAAATTGTTCATCAATTTGTAAATAAACCAACCGAAAATTATGTTCGAACGTTTGCTAGAATTAGAAATTAAACTTGATGTTCAAAATATAGTTATTGAAGTTTAGAAACAGGTTTGTAGGTTAGAAATCGGAATCAAACTACCACTTTTTGTGTGTAAATTCTGGTTTGTAGCTGATCTCTTCTAAATTAATCAACTGTTTTAAAATCAAATTGTGTATATCGAAACGTATTTATGAAATGCATATTCATCATTGCCGTGAAATCGGAATTTGAAAATCTCAACACTGCTTTTCTCGAGTCGGACTCGGACTACCAATTTTAGTGTGCGCCCGATCTGTTGGCGTGAAGGTGTATCGAAATACCCAACTCAAAATTTCGATGCTCATATCTTTTTCAACAGTAAGAGATAGGAAAAATCAGAAAGACTAAATAAGACAGATATATGGATAAAAAATAATAAAATTGAAATTTTTAGGAAACTTCATAAGCTTAATTTTTGTTTACTATTATAAGCAAAAAAGTGTCTTCCTCCTATGAACTTCTGAATTTGGAAATATGAAGGACGGTGAAGGACGTCATCGTAATAAATCGTTACAGAGTGCATCTAGCATTTCATATCTTGCATGGCTGTCGACTTTCAAAAAGAATGGAAATTGTAGATAGCAAAATACGAGATATTTAAGCTTACAAATAGCAAAACATGAAATTTTCGGTCCTTTTGAGTAATTCGACGCTCCCGTCAAATATTTGAATCTACTAAAAAACATGATAAAAAAAAATAACAGAGACCAAAAATAAAAAAGACCAATCTAGCTTTTACTCTTACGTACTTTTACGTAACGTTGGAGAACTTTCATTGTCCTAGCTTACAGGGTTCTTGAGAAATCGCTGATCCAATTTTCCATGGTTACGAAAACAATAGGTCTTCCGACGGAAGTCGGAAGACCTAATTATCGAAATCTGGAGTCCTGAATGTTTCTAATATCTCAAACTTTATAAAGAATATTTGACCGCGAAAATACTGTACCCTTTTTGGTCGGATTGCGAAACAAATTATGAAATGGCGATGTCCGTCCGTCTGCACTAACAATTTGACTTAGCTGTTGTGTTTATGTTAGTTATGAAAGAAGTACACGGGATATAATTTTCAAACTTAATACAAAGATTAAGCATTGTGAGAGGATCTGAACACAGGTATTGTTTTTTACCTTGACCTAGAAAAATGTAGTTTTGTGTTAAAGTTACTTGTGAAAGAACTATAATGGGAACAATATAAGAAGTTGGTATTGATATAAAGCAGAGTGAAAGGATCTGAACACAGGTATTGTTTTTGACCTTAAGGTTTGACCCTGACCTTGAAAAACGTAATTTTGTGTTTAGTTAGTTGTGAAGGAAGCATAGTGAGGGAATCTGAATGCATGTACTGTCTTTGACATTGACCTTGAGATTTAACCTTGACCTTGAAAATGTAATTTAGAGTAAATATCTATTGTACAAATACTATATTGAATTTAACATTCAAACTTTTCATAGAGATGGGAATAATAAGTTGACTTTATTTCAGGTACATGTAATGATGTATTGACCTTGACATGGCCATTTGATGATACAATTTTGAATTTGACTTTACCATATAGTAAGGTACCATATAATATAGATCTAAGCAAGTAGACCTGATTTCATGTATTGACCTAGACCTTAAAAATGAGATTTTGAATTAGACTATGCTGTACTTACATTACATGTATATGAAACCATGAGCAAGACTTTACTTTTCTACATTTAAGAGTACATTAAAATTTTACATGGAGGTAGAACATGATGACTGGACTTGATCAGGTAGTGTCTCTGCCATTGACAGTTACTCTATGAAGTATCAATTTAAAACTTGTAATATGGTTAGTGGAACTGACTTCTGGTACTGAAGTGAACCTTGATGATATGATTTTGAATTAGACTGAATTGTGTCAAAACAACATAGAATCTCACATTTAAACTTTGAATGGAGATTTTAGATTCCACTGTGTTCCCTTAAATGGACATTGTGTTTCAAAAAACAATCTGCTGCCAGCAATCCGCCCATTAATACCGTCTTTCTTTGTGTCTTGTTTCACTATAGCTTTGACCTTGTACACATGTATCTGACCTTGGCTGAGGTCATGAAACACCTTTTGATGCTGGATAACAATTCAAGGTCACTCCATACTTTAGTTATGAAATTGATTATGCTAATCATATCCAAACTATATCACTTGAACCATGCATCAGATCACTTTCATTATCTTGTTGCTTAGGACCTAAAGATTTCACATAACTTTCATATGACCCAAGGAAATGTCACTCTGTACTTTAGTAATGAAATTGTGTATTCTAATCATATTCATACTGTTCATGTTGTAGTATATTGTTGCTCATTATCCAAAGGTTTCAAATAACCATAACCCAAGGTCATGTGATCAAGGTCAACTGAATGCTTTTTATAATGGAATTGTCTATTAAAATCATGTCTGGTCCATTTCTCTTAAAATACTATTATGTACATTTGTACACATATACCCAATCACTTTCATACTTCAGTATGTTGTTGCTCAAGACTGAATCAAAGGTTTCACATCACCTTGACCCAAGGTCATGCGACCAAAATCAAAATTACACAGATGTTGATATCAATTTTTTTAACAATTTTTTTTACTTAAAACATATGTACATAGAATATTTTGATGTATTAAAAAAATCCAATAAATATTATAATTTCAATCCCTTTAGATCTTAAGTCAGCTAATTAAGTAAAGTTCATTCAGAGGATAGAAAATTAAGGTACAGACAACATATTATGTCTTTTTGTCTTATTGTAGATTTGACATTGGTTCATTGTCATGACACAACCTTTGATCCTATTGAATATGATTCTAACCCATGATGGGATTGCAAGTTAAAGGCTAGGCATGATTTAAGCAGAATTGGATAGAGTCATAGACATACATGTACTGGACATACAGATAATTCATATATACACTTCTTAACTTTGTTTGCAGGAGTTTAGCAATATGCAACCTCCCCCTCCCCCCCTTAAACCTCCATTCTTAAAATGGGTCATAAAAAATATCTTAATTGATCCTTGATAAAATCATACAAGAGTTATATTAGAGATCAATATTTTTAATAAATGAATATTGGTGAAATTCCATCAATCTTTAACAAATCCCATGTGAAAATTGATACTGATTATTAAATCATGCATGATTTGTCTTGTAAACATTCTTACTGACTTTACTATTCAGTCATTCTACATGATTGTATACATGAGCACATTTATTGCACACTCTTTCAATTTTTATTCCTATGGATTAACACATGAAGAAAGATCTGCAGTGTTATTGTACAAATAAATAGTCTTCTGGCTTCCCTCTTCATGTTCTTGCTGTACATTCAATATGTTAACCTGTCCCATTAAATATCTGCTTTAAGTGTAAGGTACATTCTACAGATGACTCTGCAAAATAAATTTGTGTTCAAAATTTAGTAAATCAGACATAACTGTTTTGTACATACAATTCAAGTAGTATAATTGATTCACTTCAAACCCAGGATTAGCAATCCTGTAGTAAAGACAGTAAAACACATTAACAACTCAGTTAAATATTGTATCCATGCTGAGAATTGGCACACCCAGTTCTGACAAACTTGTTAAAAAGAAGTTGTTTGAAAGGTTGTAAAACATTAAATGCAAGTGTAAGTCCATGAAAATTTCTATACTTACATCCAATAACATACATCCTACATCCATAGAAAAGGAAAAGCAGGGACAACAGACACCTAGCTCTGCGCTGCTGCTCTGAATTGTTCACCACTTTTCATGATTTCTGTTGTTTGGACAAACACCTGGCTGTATCATCTCTGTTTCGGAATTTATTTTTCAATATTGTCTTTTTAAATTTTCAATGCTTTTTCGTAAATGTAGTGATTACGGAATGAACTAGACGAAGCCAAATCGTCCTGAGCATTTCCCGCGGGAAGTCTCTACCTTTATCGTGCTTCGCCGGCAGATTGAAATGTGACTCCAAGCTGTACGGACGTACTTCTTAGCTAGTTAAGGTGTTAGCTGTATTTAAGGTGTTAGCTTTAAGGTCCCTCAACTGTACCAACTGCGGGCTGCAGACTACAACGTTGGTAAGTCGAGGCTTATTTTACTTTACTGGCGTCGCCGGATTCGAACCTTTTCACGGGTTTTTGCATTTTTAAGCGAACTTAGTGAGTTTGGTTCCACGTGCGCCGGCCAGTTCGGAGATTTCGAGCAGCATACTGGAATCTTCTGAATTGTTATGTACTTATAATATATGTCTTCAAACAATTTTATTGCAAGCTTTGTTATTATTCATGCATTTCTGTTTGAATTTTCTCTAGCTTGCAAGTTTATTGTGTTAAAATCGAACACGCAGAAATAGTTGGCACTTTCACGTTTCGTGAGTTCAATTTTTGTCAACTATAAGTCATTCACTTGAAATAATTCAAACTTGCAAACAAGTTACCTCATATTGTCAAGCTGCAAATCAGCTGAAAATGGACGATACATCAAGTCAAAGTTCAGATTATAGTGATGACTTTCTCAATGAAAATTGGGAGGAGAAATGGGTTGATGGAGATCAGGAAGTTTTACAGGATTCCTCTAATAATACCCAAACACAGGAACAAAGTCAATCGATAGACTTAACATCCTCTTCTCAACATGCTCAAGTTACACAAACGTTTGGTCCACAAATACAATATCCAGACCAAAACTTGTTGTTCTCAAGTAGGCCAAGTGAAAATGGCCAACTTCTGTCAACTTTAAATTTTGGTAGACCCATTATGTCAGATCAAGTTTATCGGGTAACTACTTATAGTACACCTGCAAGTCATGGTCCACCATCCTCACTTGCACAAAGTCAAGTTCAAGGTCAGCCAGTGTTCAGTTATGGCTCACCTAATTTTGTTCATACACCTACTACATCCACAGATAATGGATCAAACATGCATTTCCTAGCACAAAGTTTAACATCCACTAGTCAAGGTGTACCATCTCATGGTCAACCTACAAGTCAACAAAACTATCCTGTTGCATCTTCATTAGGTCAGCCTACAAATATAGGCAGTCCTGTAGTAAATGTGAGTTCTCAAAGTCAAAATAATCATGGTAGTCCCTCAACGTATGTATCAACACAGGGTCAACCACAAGTACATGTACAGAACACAGCTAGTCAAACAATTAGTTCATCCCAAGGTCAGCCACAATATTTTGGCTTTCCTTATCAAAACCTGCCACTAAATCAACCTCAGGTTTCGTACAATATGACTACAGGTCAAAACCAAACCTATCAAGGTACTCAACTCCAAATGCAAGGATATGGTACAAATACTACTCAAGGTCAGATTTACCAAAACACTATAAATGCAACAAATCAAAGTCAGTTTTATCAAACTGTTCAAATGCAACAAAACATACAGAACAGTGTCCCAATTCATGTGAATTCTGCAGGTGCAATGGCAAGTGGCCAGTACATAACAGGTAACCAATGGCAGCCAGGAAACCAATGGCAACCAGGTGTTCAACAAATATTGCCACCTCATACTGGTAGTTACATGGGTACTCAAAACTTGCCACTACCTCAAAGTTATAGTACTCACCAGAATTATATGCCACCACCTCCAGGTTACCTATATACTACACAACATCATGTACCATCAACCCCAACCAGTTACTACGGTATGCCATATCATGGCACACCCCCTCAGGGTATGTATGGAATACAGGCAAGTCAACAACAAGGATATGGGTATCAACATAGTTATGGCCAGCAAAATCCAGGTCAAAATGTAGGTCAGTCTGGCCCATCCCAGGATCAAGGTCAAATCTATCAACAAGGTTATAGTCAAAAGGTTATCAATCAAGGTAGGCCTCCAATTCAAGGCCAACCTTTACAAAACCCAGCTGTAAGTCAACATGTTCATCAGCTAACAGTTCAAAATCAAGGAAGACCTAACCAAAGTCAGCCTACACAAAGCCTGCAGGCAAGATCAACACCGAATCAACCAAGACCCACTCAAGGTCAACCCACACATAATCAGCCTGGACTAATTCAAGGTCAACCTACAAATAATCAAGGTAGACCAAACCAAGGTAATAATGTCCAGAATCAATCTATTGTTGCCCAACATATACCCAATCAAGGAATACCTCATACTCAAGGTCATCCTCTAGGTCAACAACAAGTTTCAGTTCAACCTTTATTTCAAGGCCAAACGAATGTAGGTCAACCACAGAATTTTGGCCAACATCAAAATATAGTTCAAGGACAAGTACCTTTGCAAGGTCAAGTACCATTCCAAGTACAAGCTCCATTACAACATCAATGTCTGCCTGTCAATCAAGTTCCACCACCGGCATTGACTCAAACTCCAGTAATGTGCCATTCATTGCAATTTGTAGGTCAACAACAAGGTCAGCAAGGACAACAGTCTTTTCCAGTTGATCTGGAATCCATTCCTAAAAGCCTCCGGTATGATGGAAAAGAGAATCAGTGGATGGGCTTTAAGACAAAATTTATGCGATTCCTGACAGTTAGAAATCTGTCCTATGCTGAGTCTAGAGACTACCTATGTTGGTGTCTTGATGGCAAGGCTAGCGAGTTCTATGCAACCCTAGTTTCAAGAAACCAAGACTTTGGATTCTTGGAACTAATGAATAAAATGGAGAGAAGGTTTGGTGGGATGCCTTTGCCGGAAACTGCCGAGGAGCAATTAAACAACTCCAAGCAGAAATATGACGAAACGCTGGAGGAATGGGCAGACCGTGTGCTACAACTGGCCACAAGAGCATTTTCCGACCTGCCTGAAGAATACATGTACAAGCAGGCCATAAAGAGAATTTGTCATGGATGCTTGGATAGGGCGGCAGGAGAGTATGTCATTAACCAAAATCTGACAAGTGTTGATTTGGTAGTAGATCAAATTAAATGTTTCCAATTCAACCACATCAGCATTTATGACCAGATAGAGACGGAAAGTAGCGAGGATAGAAGTCCCGAGTCCTCCTCTGAATCCAGCGAGGATGATTATTCTATTCGAGTACAGAGAATCTGCAAACACTCCCGGACCAAAGAGAAAGGTCTTCGTAGACGCTCTATTGATCGCGGTCGTATGTCTGGTCGTATATTTCTTGGCAATCATGATAGAGGTCGCCACAATAATTGCAGTGCACCTCGGTCGCCACCCTCCAGAGTTGATGTGAAGAATTCGGGTCAACGGAGGGGCCCCACATGGTTTGTGGGGCCATAGGTTGTCATTTATGAGGGGGGAGTATGGAGGTGTGCATTTGTCTGGAATGAAACTTATACTTACTTTATGGTCTCATTCTATCAGTTTTGAAACCTCCACTCCAGAATTGTCAGAATGATTTGTACATACTGTAAATACTTGGAACCAGGACAAGGTATGCTCTGAATCCACTTGATTGTAAATAAGTTCATTTTTGTGCTTTTAATGTAAATATATTGTTCCTGTTTCCAATCTGAAACAGTGTGGGACATCAGCTTTCAAATGGAAAGGGGAGGAGTGTAGTGATTACGGAATGAACTAGACGAAGCCAAATCGTCCTGAGCATTTCCCGCGGGAAGTCTCTACCTTTATCGTGCTTCGCCGGCAGATTGAAATGTGACTCCAAGCTGTACGGACGTACTTCTTAGCTAGTTAAGGTGTTAGCTGTATTTAAGGTGTTAGCTTTAAGGTCCCTCAACTGTACCAACTGCGGGCTGCAGACTACAACGTTGGTAAGTCGAGGCTTATTTTTCTTTATAAATTTGCAACCCGAATGGTACACACAAACAAAAATTTCTTGGTATCCCTCGGCCCTCACAACTCATGCTCATTACGCTGGAAAACGACTTGTGGCTGTGCGAGATGACATTAATTGTCACATTATTATCCTTCCTTTCAACATCAAGCTTTATAAATTCGTTTCTTTGTCAAAATCACTCGTATTCATCTATAATCGTCTATTCTAAATATCGTAGCGACTGATAGCGAGTAAATTCGAGCTAAAAATACGCTTTTCCTACTTTCCACACGGAAGAGCGCTTCCAAGGGAGGTTATAAAATCCGCTATTTTGTCGTTTTTTTCTTTCCGTATTTCCTTTCTTAGAGTTGAATACCCACCTTTTTTATTTTTTGAATATTTGTAGCACTATCAGAGCTTATTGAAATACTGTCTTTCATTGTTTGTACTATATGGCAAGTTTATGATTTTTGTTACCAAAAAATACGGCTTTTTGAGGAAAATCCCCTCCAAATTACAGGTTTATACACCCATATATGACATATGACCAATGTGATTCTTCTATTATGCATTGGTATATATTTCATAGGCAAAACCTGAAGCAATCATTATGAAAATAAGTATATCCTACACGAGAAACGATAGGAAATAATGTTCAAAAGCAATCTGCTGACTTTTTTCATAAATTGACAATACAGATGCCGTTTCCATGGATACATGAGAAATATTTGAATTATCCTTTATGTTTTTAATATTGTTTTATCATTTTGATTTATGTTATTTTTGTTTTTTTCTAATTTGAAAACATGCGTTTCCAGCAAATTTTGGTCCTTACAGAGAATGGCTTTTAAGATTGAAATGCTTAATGTTTACTTAAATAAATATTACAATATCCAATTCTGATTCATTTACTACAATGTCTGAATCATTTATTCTCATGATATATGTGGTCGCCATGCAGTATCAGCGAGTTACGTTGGGATTCATATGAACGAACTTCGTAGCGGACCAACCATCTCTTATTGGTAAAACTCTTATGTTACAATTGCTTAAAAAGCATGGAAATAATGTAAACAAGGAGACGTTTGTCTGAACAGAAGCAAACACCATGGTGTTCAAGTTTCTCGTATGTTTCCCGTCGTGATGACTGAGCGATGTTAAACGTCATTTGTTAATTACTGGTTACTGTATCTCTTCATTGTCTTCCTTTA
This sequence comes from Pinctada imbricata, assembly GCA_033119305.1. Lineage (NCBI taxonomy): Eukaryota > Metazoa > Mollusca > Bivalvia > Pterioida > Pteriidae > Pinctada > Pinctada imbricata. Next base: position 58,316,285 of record VSWD01000003.1, on the reverse strand, counting down.
TCATGTCTATTGCCATTAAAGGATAACCATATAACACTTAAAGTACAGAGGCCTTTTTCTAATAGAAACAGTCATGTAATTCGTTACAAATAGTATTATACTCTTTTAGATTGGCGCTAACGGCGGAACTTTAGAAATGCTTGTATTAACACAAAACTAAGTGGTTTTACTGTTATTGCATCAAATAACGAATATAAGGTAGTAACATACCTGTGACGGGTTCCCCAGGTGCCCAGTAGGTATACGTCATCTGTTGATGTTCAGAAGCCCAGTAGTAATGACCTTCCTTCTCTATGTCATTTAGTCCTATCCAATAAGACTCGGCTACCTTCTGTTGAAAAGTCAGTGATGCTGAAATCCATTTTGGATAAACAATTATAAGGAAGATAATAGATAAGATAATAAACTTTATATAAAAAACAATTAGACGAAAGGAAATTGTGTTTCCTTTTATCATGTATGTTACATATTACATGTACATATATATGACTATATCATATGGTTCCTTTGATGTTTGATGTATCTATGTCGTATATCCTGATGATACCAATGAAACCGGTTGAGTTTTAATTCGGTGTTTGTTATTTTTATGCCCCCGGAATCACAGATTCGGGGGCATATAGTTTTTGGCCTGTCCGTCTGTTTGTCCGAACTAAAAACTTTAACATTGGGCATAACTTTTGAATGGTAAGTGATAGGGCTTTCATATGTCACATGTGTATTTCTTGTGACAAGACCTTTCCATTGATACCAAAATTTTTGACCTCGTGACCTTGACCTTGACCTTTGACCTACTTTTCAAAAACTTTAACATTGGGCATAACTTTTGAATGGTAAGTGATAGGGCTTTCATATTTCACATGTGTATTCCTTGGGACAAGACCTTTCCATTGATACCAAAATTTTTGACCTCGTGACCTTGAATGTGACCTACTTTTCAAAAACTTTAACATTGGGCATAACTTTTGAATGGTAAGTGATAGGGCTTTCATATTTAACATGTGTATTCCTTGTGACAAGACCTTTCCATTGATACCAACATTTTTGACATCGTGACCTTGACCTTGACCATTGACTTACTTTTCAAAAACTTTAACATTGGGCATAATGTTTGAATGGTAAGTGATAGGGCTTTCATATTTCACATGTGTATTCCTTGTGACAAGACCTTTCCATTGATACCAAAAGTTTTGTCCTCGTGACCTTGACCTTTGACCTACTTTTCAAAAACTTTAACATTGGGCATAACTTTTGAATAGTAAGTGATAGGGCTCTCATATTTCACATGTGTATTCCTTGTGAGAAGACCATTTCATTGATAGCAAAAAGTTTTGACTTCGTCACCTTGACTTTGACCTTTCACGTACTCAACAGAAAATGGCGTTTATACTAACAAAGATGCCACCGGGGGCATTCGTGTTTCACAAACACAGGCTTTATTTTTAATATATTGAAACTTGTGGAGAGACTTATTGACTGTTCAATGTAATTATATATTTAATACAACGTTACCTTTTCGATGCAATGCGATACTAGTATTTGTAATGAACTGCTGCTCAGAGGGACTATTTATCTCTAAAAGTGTGGACTGAAACAGCTTACAGTAATTCTGAAATGAAGTATTCGCTCATGCATCAGCAAATCATAATGAATACATTCGATTTGTTAATATATCAAATACAAAAAAAAAATAATCGCTGCAAATCCAGTAAGAACTTTCACTATGTTTTGGTCAATATTAAGGGAGTTGAAAATAAAATGCCTAACGACTAGATAAATGTTTCATTGTTGCAATTTTGTACTCGCTCTACTGTTTACAATACAACATGGCATGATTTTCTTTTAGATCATTACTGTATCCTTCATTGAAATAAAGCCACGGATTGATAAAATCAAATAAGAAATTGACGTCAGATTTCTAGACAAACTTGTAGTGGAGCAATTGCTAGAATTAGCCATGTGTCGAAAAAGGATGGTATGTAATATAAGGTGAGGATAAATAAAAGTGTCAACCGTGGAAAGTTTTGGATCTTTCCGATTTATCTTTTAAAAAATTCTAATGAATCTGCGTGTGTAAACGAATTCATTCAAAACATCCTGCATATGTGCAAATTACACAAAAAATAGTCATTACAAACGATTATACAACTTACAATTGCATCAATCCAAGACGATTTGATTTCTGTAAACAGATAACACATTCCTTGATTTTCATGCCAACCGATGTCGCATTCCGAGTTTGATTGAGCTGAAATTGATAATGGATTCATAGGCTTAAAAGAAGGACATAACTTACATGTGCAAATGGTCATCCCGGAAATCATGAGGTGTAGAATATTATATCACTATTCATGATTTTTATCTGTACAGGTGGATCGTAAACAATGTCAATGACTGGAATGAGCTGATGAGAAGTGATCTGGGTGTTTTCGTCTAATCTGAAGTGATAATTTCTTTTGGTCGAGATAATTCATAATAAATTTGTATAAGACCATCTCCATAGCATGAAAGTGAAGACAACATAAAACTCGACAGGTTTTTTTCTCCTGGTCCTTCGGTTTCCTCCTGCTCCTTGGACCTCCTCACGCTGGCCAAGATCTGAGCCAACGTGAGACATTAGTATAAGTTGTGAAACTTGTTGAGCGTTGTAAAATAAATAAAGTTTAAATCGAGGATACTAAACACCAAAAACAATAAATAAAAGCACCTGAAAGAGAAGAAAAAGATTGGCAAAATAAACCATCTCTGGGAAGCCGTTATCAAATGGGTACGTTTCTTTCGATAAAGCTTTAGAAAATTTCTTTCTATTTCAAGATATATAATTGTTTGTCATTTGGTCAAAGTTAAAGGATGATATTTGTAAAGAAAGAGAACAGCTGTTCAAGATATTCATAATGTTGAATTTGAAATTGAACTACTACCAAAATGTTTCTTACCATGAACTGAGTTATTAAGTAAAATGAGGAACAGGAACACAAAACGGCACATTGTTTGCTCCATTATAGAAAGTTTATGATCTCAACTACCATAACAAAGGTAAATAAAGGAAATGTCCCGATAAGGAACGGAGATAAAAGGTCAATATCTGTATGATTGTCAATGTCTGTATGATTGGTTTTCAAATACTGAGGTCAAAGACCACATGGTCAACAAAAGATCTGAACTTGGGAGGGAGAACTGACCATTGTCAGTCCATTATAGTGGATCAGAAAGGAACGTTTCGGATACGAAAATTGAGTCATAATGTAGTCACCAAGTACGGGAAAACGTGTTCCTGTTCAACGCCATCACGAAATTCCCATGGTAGATCGTACATTTCAAAAGCCGTGGGACGAAAAAAAAAAGAAGAAAAATCATCAAATGATGTTTCCCGAAATACGGTTATCTAATAGGGTTGTAATATCATACAATCTTAATAACATCAAATTACAATGTATTACATTGATTTATCATATTTTGACGACAGTTTGTTTGGAGAATATCTAGAAAAGAGGTATTCATCTGATTCAAACAATTTAGATTCAATTTTTCGAAAAAAAGACACCTCATGAATATACCCGTATTTGGTCTTTTTGATAAGATCCAGTTGAAAAAACTATTTAAAAGAAATTTGAGTACGGAAAGGATGAGTTTGAAATTGTAAACATCTTATTTCTGTAGCTGCTTTTAAATCGGAGTGACGTACATTGTAATCGTATTTAGCGACTTTTAAAGAGGAACAATATCATATTGCTCCAAAAACAAGATTTCTCTCTATTCTTAAGTTTTCGTCATTAATATTCATTAATTGCTTATTTCAATAAACAAGAAAACATTCATTTTCACACCGAAACCTTAGACCTGACTCATTCAGGTACTTATGTATGTTAGTGACAATAGTTCTGAACAATATTTGAGGTACTTTGAACCCTTTACTTACAATCATTATATGATCAAGATTGCTATTTGAACCCACTTAATACGGAAATTTGTATCTGTCTGAATTGATTTTAAGGGTTGTAATCCCCTGTAACAGTCTGCTTTTAGAAGTATTAATAATCAAGGCCAAGTAGATTTTTGATCGTCTGTATAAAGGTAGTCCCTTCATTTAGATTTTCTTTAGAACAGAAACTTAGTAAAACCTAAGCTAACATGATGTTCATAATTCAAATAAAAGCAATATTGGTGAGCATTACATCCATACGCTTTTTTAATGTGTATGCTTTGATGGACTTTAAAAACACGACTGCAGTAGGCACATACAAAAATACATCAGGAATATTGGACTTACGACAAGAAAAAAAAAATGGGACCGGATGTTTTCAGACAACTTCTAAATCAAGAAACCTTGATCCGGATGGCTTTGGCGAAGAACGTCAACTCCCTCATGCAGGATATGGTATTGTTAAAAGACACTGTCTTAACTGTGCAGAGCAATATGGACAAAATTACAAAGGAAATAAACAAACTTACAAAGGCATCGATGGAAGAAATCAGGGGACTTAAACGCGAAAACAGTCGATTGAAAAATGAATTGCTCTCAGAAATAAATAAGAAAAATAACCAGACAGTATCAGATATGCAAGATGGGTTTCTGGAGCTGACGAACGACCAAACCAATACAAACAAGAAATTAGAGACAACAATTATTTATTTCAGAAAAATACATCTACCGTTCTCACAGATTTGAAAGCAAGCGTCCGCATCCTGTCCCTAGGTCTTGTCAATGTTGACAAACAGACACAAGATCTGACAAAGCGTCTTGATGAAGCTGACGAATCTTTGCCGGAAAAAATAAACGGGAAATTTAGGACAGTTACAGAAACCGTGAAAAATGTATCAAACCAATTATCAGGTGCAATACTTTTCTATTCATTGAACAAATAATAAACATATCCAACAGTTTCATAACTAACTTAAGCAAGAAATTGGTGAATATTTGGGAAAACATATTGTTAACGATCGTAAGATGTGGAGCAGGTGTAGCCAAGTTCGATCAACTTCGATCTTCTCTTCAACGCATTAGAAAAATTCTGTTATCAAAATTTCTTGAAATTTCTACAACGTGGGTCCTATAGCATCATATTCCACCCATCCTGCTACGTCTTTAGGTACATTTTGGACATTGTAATTGTACATTCTTTGGTCATATTATATTGTTTAGATTGAAGATCACTGACAAGGGTTTGTCTGGTTCATGCTGCAAATTTATCTGTTCTTATCAAAATGATGCTATCGAATTTGAAGACGTTAAACATTGGATACGCAATGATTCAGTAAGAATAGATTTATTTCAATAGATATATAATATAATCAAGATTATTACACAAACAGTTCAGCATTTAGAATATAAATAATTTATCTTAACATGATTGTAGTGCTATTTCACAAATTTCGTTATGAAATTTGAAATTGAGTACAAATTAAAAAAAAAGATTGTTAATTAATATTAGTATATTACAGAGCAAACGAATGGCAGTATACAGACCCTAAGGTCGGAGCTAGATGACTCACATCAGAGTTACTTACGGCTGTCAGCGGCTGTTCTGTCATTAGAATGGTTGAAGGATAATATATCCAGAAGATGTGGTAAGCATTTAAAATTAGTAGTGATACTAAGGATTAATTCAATAAATCGAAGATGGCATGGCAAATTCTTATAAAAAATTATATCAATTTCAAGAAAGGGAGGGAATCTCCAACAAAACCAGGTTGCAGCACCCACAGCAAAACCCAAAAACACCCAATGTGTATAAGCATAGATTATCAAAGTTATATAAGTGAAATTGAAATAAGATCTAAATCAGTTTCATTTCCCTCTATAGATTGCGGGAATATGTTACCTATAATATAACGTTAGTTCTGGAATTATTCGATTAATTTTCATTTCCACATACCATTTTACTAAGATGATCTTATCTTTGATTTTTATAAGACACACAGAAGCAGATTGGATTCACCGCTGGCTTGTCGTTCAGCAGTTCTAGCTGGTCCTCGGGGATACTTATCTTTGACAAGGTTCTCTTCAACCGCGGCAACGGCTACGATCCAACATCCGGGAAGTTTACCGCGCCCACTGATGGTGTCTATATTTTCTACATTTCCACAACGTCGTATGATACACAAAACCTTTCTGTTCGTCGATTATTTCTAAAATTGTCTTTCTATACCTGTATTTCTACAAAGGATAGATGTACTGAGATATGATTTAATATATTTTCGTCTTTCGCCATAAATGTTTGGAGTGAAAATTGATATCTTTATCTTTCTTGAAGCGTCTATTGTAGTTCGTCTTATCTATTTTTCAGAATCTGGTCCTCTAGATTTACAAAGTTTCACTCTTAGGTGACTTTCAGAGCTTGAAATACAGAACTCTTGTGACCGTGCACTGTCAAAGACTAAATATATTTAATACGCACTCATAATCAGTCCTCAGCCTTGTCATCTCCAAATTATAATCGTAACTTATACCCGATATTTCAATAAGAGATCAGTCATATATCAAATACAGTAACTTATTTAGTTTCTTTTACAATTGTCAATATTGAAATATATGTTCTATAGTACCAATTTTGTTGTACTATACACGTGTTTCGGGTATTTCAATCCTCTTCAGTAGTACTTTATGCCAAGCAGTTTAAACAAAGCCAAAAGGAAATTTCCTGGCGCCATCTACAATACAGATCTTTAATTTTCTCTTGCCAAAATGAGCGGCTCCAAATTTTGTGTAGGGTTTATTCAGAAGCGTATTTAAGTGAAAACTATGGCAAAAAATCGTTGGAGGTTAGGCGCAAGGAGCTTAATTGTAAACAATACCGAACAAAATTATGCCGAAACCCAGCTAAGGACAGAGCTATGCAATGAGGGAGATATCCCTTAGTTTTAGAAATTTAGGTCTAATTTGATGACAGGAAATTTAGAATATATTTCAATGCAATGCGTAAACACTAGAACTAGGTGAGCGATATCCTCGGGGACTTACAGTCCACCAGCAATGGTATCGGTATTATTCCTCGGAAAATTAGTTCAATCTTAATATGGGTTATTGAACAGTATGGAAAAATATTGCAGGAATTTATGGCATATGATGTACGGAAATCCTACACTGTATCTCCAACATGACAATGTTTGAATGACAAGAACGGAACACTCACGTACAAAAAACGATATATACATCGGATACAATACAAAGAAAAAAGGAAGGATCTCCAGCATGACCACCCTGCACACACCCAGCGAAAAGAACCCATAAGTGACGCATACATGACATCAGACAAAACTACAAACAGCAAAAAGACACAATATTCACACGAACATAATACAAAGCATCGAAACAGACGCACAGAAACACAAAACTTTAATGACAATACATAAAAGGAAGGAGGCCAATGTGCACGCGGACGCCAACTTTGGATGGTCATCTGCTATCAGCAAATGGTGTGGTTATCGGGATAAGATTACGTGCGCACAACCCTCCAACTTATCCGGATACACAGAAGTCTCAATAGACTCACACTTCTTGTATAAACTAAAAACGTATCACTGTAAAGTGACATAACAAACAAGATAGTTAAACGCAGCTGCCTCTTGTAACACAGATTCTATGTAAATGGATCTAAAAATGTCTATGAAATGCGTTTAAATAACTCAAAAACAGCGAGAGTGGCGAATGTTTTGATTAAAATATAGAGGACCAACAAATGAAAGAATATAGCAAATTAATTAAAACCTGAATGAAAACACATATTAGGAGAAGACCAATTGGCACCGGAATCATTTACGCCTTCTGTGTTTATATCCATTTTATTCCATGTGTGGGTTTCTTGGGCCCCTGCGTTATGCTGTCTGTTGGTATGGCCATCTTACAGTGAGGAGGTTATTTAGCACCATCCCTCCAATGCTATTTTGAACATAAATTTTATTTGGATATGCTACTGAAACGACCCTACAGGAAATTTGAAGCCGCGCGCTCTCTATAACGTAAATGTAAAAATCTCACTTCAAAAAATTAAAGAGGGCGCTACTGAAATTATTTTTGGTGGCACCCCTAAAAGCATCACTGATGAGAATTAGATATTCGAAATACGTGTCTGGTGCATGAAAATTGGTTTTGAATTTTCTTCAAGAAGATATAGAGTTGGAATCCTTCGATATTATTAATATAAACACTTATTTCACGTTGCAGTTGGAGCAGTTAAAAATCGTTCCCCGTGACCTGATGTTTGTCAAGTGTATTAATTATTTCTTTCCAGCTCTGTCATCTGAAAGAAACTTTGTTTTGGCCTTTTATAAATGTGACATCATATATAAATATATATTTTGCTATTTCTGAAACTAGCCATTTTACCGATATATATCATCGAAATTAAAGGAGGATAATATCTTAGCACCATCCCTCCAATGCTATTTTGAACATAGATTTTATTTGGATATGCTACTGAATCGACCCTACAAGAAATTTGGAGCCGCATATTCTTTGTCATTAAAATGTACAAATCTAAATTCAAAAAGTTAACGAGAGCGCTACTGAAATGATGGTTGGTGGCTCCGCTAGAAGCTTCACTGATGGGAATTTAATATTCGAAACACGTGTCTGGTGCATGGAAATTGGTTTGGAATTTTCTTTAAGAAGGTATAGAGTTGGAACCATTCCACATTATTAACACCACAATTGAACGTTCGTGACATCTGGGTAATCGGAAAAGTGGGAGGGTTGTGCGCATGTAATTCGGATAACCACACAGTCTGCTACTAGCGTGACAGATGGCCGCCTTAAGTCGGCACCGATTGCCAAATGTCTTGTCGGTTTATGTGTAGTCATTTACTTTTGATGTATCTATGTGATTTTGCGTCTCTTTCTGTGCGTGTTTTTTTTTAGCATTGGGTGTTCTCGGGTTTTGCTTTGGGTGCTACAACCGAATGTTGTTGAAAATTCTGCCCTTTCTTTTACCAAAAATAAAAACCATAAACAGCGAAAGCACGAGAGCCATATGCACGAGTTAAAAGTAATATCAGTTTCTATAATACAATGTGGAAATGATTTAAAAGTTCTTCCATATACATAAAGAAGAAAACGATTATATCATTATACTTAAAAACCTTCAAACACCGTTTATAAATGACATAGACAAGTTGAAAGAAATCGTTTATCATTTAAAATACATGCATAGTGTTCTGCTTACATAAGGTATTAGCAAATTATATCTAGTTTCGACACATCATTAACATAGAATTTTCAAATTTGGGTATTTAAAAAACCCGTCTAGTGCATCCCGGAGTGCAGATAACACTTGCATTAAATCCGATGTAAAATGTAGTGCACTTTTAATTGTAGTCTTAGATACATGCCATTAAGATTAAGAAAGAAAATTATTCAAAATCTTTGACCGTCGTCATAAATACAGGATTTACCAACATCATGGTATATATAAACGATGTTAAAAATTACGGTCTATGGTTAGAAAACTAGTTCACATTATTTTGCAAGTCACGTGTTTTGTGTTACTAACAACAAAATCGGAATATAAAGAAACACTGGCAATGCCGAGAATAAGGTACGTAGAATAGTTCTTTTGACCATGTATTTGATATATAATATTGTAAAAGAAAGAAAAACATATTTGGTTTGATTACAAATTGTAATAATTGGGTTGGCATGTGGAAGTAAGCTTGTTATAGTCGTTGGCGGAAGTGACCATAAATTATAAGCATTATTCAAATACTTTCTGGAACTGTTGTGTCTAAAAAAACCCGGATCATTTATTTTTCCTTTGCTCGCTTCTTTAAAACAAATATCAAAGAAGTACCCAACAATTTTTCGGTCTCTAAGTAGGAAAAGTGGGGCGAAATCATTAGAATTCCCGTTGGAGCAGTTGTCAATCCCGGAATAAGCAATATTCCGAAGTGAGACCAGGTGCCCATGGAAAGTCAGCGTCTCCGGTATGCATGCAACACCCGTCGTAACAGTCCCATGGAAACTGTCAAATACCATCATTGATACCTCGTACATAATTTTCAAGAAAGGGGGATCTCCAACAACATTCGGTTGCAGCACCCTAAGCAGAACAAAAAAAAAAAACACCCGTGGCAAAAACACAGAACAAACACTCACAAAGTGAGTCACAAAAAGGGAAAGGAACACCAACTCACACAATAAAATCATGAAGTACAAAAGACCGCCGATACCACTGGGCATACGGCGTCGACTTTGGACGGTCATCGGTCATGCATTTAGCAGGTGATGTAGTTATCCGCATTATGTGCGCACAACCCTCCCACTTTTCCGATTACAATCAGGTCTCGACAAATGCACAATTGAGGTGTAAAATAACCTCCAAACTGTAAGATTTTCAAAGATATTGTGTTTTCTGTCAACAGAATACATACAGACAATAGGGTTTGAGGAAATGTCTTCAAGACTGAGAGCCCAAGCTGCCCTGCCAACATGCCTTGATCATCCACATGAAGATTTAGATTCCTACTGTGACACTTGTAATACACGAATATGTGAAACTTGTTGCAAAGAAAAACACAAACAGCATGACTGGAGGAGAGCAAAGAAGATCGTGAGAGAGGCTAGACAAAATGCGAAAACAAGATGTGGGGAAATTGAGGATATAATCAGGCAAATGAAAAGAAAAAAGAAAGCTTCATCAAGTGTAATCAAATCAAACCTTGAAGGCATTGAAACGACCAAAACACTACTCAAATCTCTTATCAAAACACACGCTGACGTTCTTAAATCGAAGGTTAAAGAAGGAAAGAAGACGAAGGAATTACTATCGAAAGGAATAAAAGAATTCAATTTGATTCTTGACTTTTTCAAACATCAGCTGAACTCAGGTAATATTATTCATTTGTGAATTTTTCTCAAGATTAACCTTATCATGTTAGTATACCCTTATCAATTCTCATGTATCAAAGGTAATAATTTTTTGAAGTCTCTAATCGCTATTTTCAAAGGCGGATCACATCGGCTCCAGGGTTTCGTGTTTCTTGTCTATTCTATTTACATACATGACAGTTCTACCGAATTGAAGCGGCGGGTGTTGCATGCAAGCAGAAGATGCTTACTCTTCCTGGGCACCTGGTCTCACTCCTATATCGGGAGTTTGCTTCTTTTCATGTGTTGGAGGCTTTTGTTTGTTTGCTTTGGTTCCTGTTTTATCCTGATTTTGTATGCCTTCGGTTTCTGATTTTCTGAATTATCGATTTTGTGCTGTATACAGGGATATGGTCATTATCCATATTTGTCATGTACTTATTTTAGATTAAAGAAAGTTTACAGGAACACTGTTACCCTAAATCTCGTAGCGTATTTGTTCTACGTGCATGAACAAGTGAATTCGGAATAGAGTTTAAAAAGACTTGGTAACAATGCATTGTATTTGAAGATTTCTGATACGTTTTACACTTCGTTGAAGTGGAGGTTGGTTTACACCACAATTGTACGTTCTTTGAGATCTCTGGGTAATCGGAAAAGTGGGAGGGTAGTGCGCACGTAATCCAGGATAACCACACCATCTGTTACTGACGTGGTAGATGACCGTGCTTATCGGCACCGATATCCCATTGGTCTCGTTTGTTTAAGTGTACATGTAGTCATTAGTGATTTGGCATTCTTTGTACCATTGCGTCTCTTTCTGTGCGTGTCTGCTTTGTGTTTGTGCAGTGATTGTTTTGGGGTTTTGTTGTTGGTGCTGCAACTGGGTTTTGTTGGAGATCCCCTCCTTTCTTTTCTAAAATCATAGTCCGAAAGGATGGGGGATATTCATAAAGGAAAACTTACAACATCTATAAAAAACCGTACAAAGTGGTGTATACATTACCTTTGAGACACATAATATTTCTTAGCTGAATAATTCCCGAGCTACATGGTAAACACGGATTTTGGTTCTGACGATATTTTCTGTGCATTTTTCTGATTGACTAAAATGATCATACCTTAATTATAATTCACGTTTACGCAATCTGATTGGTCGAAAATATTTGCTAATTATAGTTTCCTGTGATGAAATAGGTTTTTGGCTTGTAATCGAACTATAGTGTACACGGGCTGATGATCAATAATAATAATTCTCGTACCAAAGTGATAAAAATGAGGAAAACTAGGTTTTACAAGTGTAAAGTTAGATTTCAAAGTAGGTTTTACAGTGATAAAAGTACGTTTCAGCATAGTAAACCCTAGTTTATATTCGGAAAATTATGTTTTCCAAGCGTAAACTAGGGTTTAAATTTGTGAAACCTCCTTTTTTCGATTTGTTGTTACTTTGGCGTGCCATAGTCAAATCGCTTACAATAAAGGGTAAACGAAACGGCACATATAGATATAAATTAAAAAACTGATTTACCGAAATTAACATTTTTGATATACTTTAACATTTAATCATGTTTTATTTTTAGTCATGATTTGCTCGACCTTATCTAAGATATGTACTTATCCTAATTTATTTTATATATAATCCGTTGTTTCATTTTTCTACCTCACTAAACAGCAGACGACAACGTCGTTATGGAGATGGAAGAAGAGTTCCATAAGATGAAAGAACTTTATTCAGAAAGTCAAACTAGAGATAGGGAACTCAAGTTTATAGAGGGACAAATAGACATTGAGGCCATCAAGCATATGTTTGGCAGCGTGTTAGAAACCAGTAGATTGAATATAAATGTTACAGAGACAACACACTTCAGTCTTGTCGGCAACGAGTCAATAGTGAGCTTACAGACTTTGATGAACGAAGAAGTAATTCTGTACAGAAAAGAACGTAAACACATCGACAAACTAGATACGTCTGGAACAGTAAATGTAGAAAGACATCTTCCAGAATGCATTAAAGATTTTGTCTTTATTGACAAGAGTGATCATATGTTTTACATTCAGTCAAGAGAAAGAATAGTTCATAGTTTATCATCAACTGGCTCACTGAGTGACGTTTATTCGACAGACCCATTTTATCCATGTTGCATGAATCGATCCCGCGAAGGAGGAATTCTTGTATGCCTTTCGGACAATTCTTATATCGTTCCATCTAGTATTGGGAAAATCCATCACATTAATGCAAAAGGGATACTTCTTAATGAATATTGTCGTACAGAAGGAGATGAAACAAATCTAATTACCTCTCCAAAACGAATTGCGCAGAATATCAATAAAGATTTATGTTTGGTACAGTATTTAGACAAGGAATACAAGTCTGGCCTATTAGTTATAAGCAAGTCCGCCAAATTCAGATTTACTTATTCTGGGATGCCTGAACTTCCAGGCTTTGAACCAATAGATGTTTGTTGTGATGAACTCGGTAGAATACTTATTTGTGACAGTAAAAATAACAGTGTGCACCTGATTCATGAAGATGGTGACTTCCTTCAGTATGTGGTGACACAGAATCCCCTGTTCGGACCAAGATCCATAGCGCTTTCATTACATACGATGTGGCTTGGCTGTTATGATGGAAAAATAAGATTATATAGATATGGTGAAGTCAGAGATTAATTGGCACATGTGTTACTCTCATACGTTCGACTTTTGAGGGTCTGTCAAACATTTAAACTACCTATTATGGACAATCGACGTAATTATGATACGATAGTGGATGTTTTCAAAATAAATTAAAAGCTTTGTATACCACTGTGTTTTACTTTTCCTCTTTTTTTATTCGATTCACGTTGTTTGTACCAAAAATAATACTTCTTCCTGAGCAAAGCATAAAAATGCATGGGAAACTATACATATGTCGATTATATTGCGTATAAATAGGTCGAAGAGATGCATCTGTGCTTTTAGATCTAAAGAAAAACCACTATTGCTTGGCTTGCCAAAATTTTGAAAAGAAGAGACAACGGAACTTCTCCCGAATAATATGCAAAGAAACAACCCCTAAATATACACCAATGACACATGATACAGCAAATGAAATTTGTGATCTAATATGCATCAAGTTCTTGCTTTGCAAGGTCATACGATGTATTTATAGCAGTTGTTGTAGTTATCCTAATAAGATACGCAAATCTCCCCCGCTTATACGAATGCACAGAGCAAGTCTCCTCGACACATAGGCGATGTAAAATCTGTTTCCTCATGCTGGGTGAGATGGCATCACAGAGATGACAGTGAAAATCAGTGGCCCGGGTTAAATAAATGGATATCAATAGGGGTATACAAAAGACAACCCGTGCTGTGCTGGCTGAAAGTAGCTCATTATAAATCACCATAGAAGCCCGATAAACTTTCAGATTAGATAAAGTTACAAATATGAACAATGACCATATCCCTGCATACAACACAAAATCGGTAGTTCAGAAAATGAGAAACCGAAGGCATACAAAATCAGGACAAAACAGGAACCAAAGCGAACTCCCGATATGGGAGTGAGACCAGGTGCCCAGGAAGAGTAAGCATCTCCTGCTTGCATGCAACACCCGCCGCTTCAATTCGGTAGAACCGTCACATCCGGCCACTTCCACCTCGGAAGACATAGAGTACCATCTTTGATTGGATGGTCTCAGGGTTAGTCTTTTCGAAGAGATCTATGAAATGTCCATCATGTAGTCCTTCAGTTATTGTTACTCAATGTGCAATGGTGGGATAACTGCCATACTTTACTTGGTGCGTTTTATTACTTCGGGATCATATCAACGGTATAGAAAGCAATTAATGATAATCACTTCAATTTTCTTACATGTAATCCGAAACAGTGGTTGGCTTCGTATGGACCAATAGGCACTGCAGTGTAAACAATTATGTCCCCTTATGATGCTTCAATATTATGTAATCAATATTTGAAATTATTCCATATTTGAGATGTTATCTTACTTTGTGCTCAGCGGAAATGTCTATTCAAATACCTTTAAATTTCCTAATGCATACATAAACCATAATGCACCCTTCACAAGTACCCATTACAGAATGTAGTGAATTGCTTTACTTTTGTAAATTACGTACAAATATTGCATGCAAACTGATAAGTACAAGGGCATTTCGAAATTCTTTGTCGCCGTAGATTTAAAGTTCATTTCCGTTGCTAACAAACAGAACACGAACAACAATAATAAATCGATAAACGGAGTGAAGGTAAGTCCAGTTTTCCATCTGAACTGATTATAAGATGAAAAAATTGTTATGATCCCTTAAGTAACTGTGCGTCTCTTGTTACAAATTTATTTTCATACAATTATCCAAACTCTTTTAAGTAAAAGACAACTTGGTGATTTGAAATGTTTTCATAGTACTTCAAGGTACCTAGACATTATTCTGACAACTGACAACCCTTTTTTTAAATAAGATAACGACATATATCTACAATAATTGACATTCAATTTAGCAAACAATTCAAACACAGAAAAACCATGTTTGACCTAAATAACAAAGATTCGTACGGGTGTATATAACAAAAGAAAAAATTTAGATTCAACACAGTGAGCTTTCCCTGGCTTGACGGCTATATTCTTAGACTAGTCGTACGGTATTACATATCTTAACTAATCCGATACGCTAGAGCGTGTGCTAATGTTTTTGATTTTCACTATCAGATTTACATATTACATAGAAACTTATAGGTCAAGGTTTCCGCTTTCAAAATTCGGATTCGGACCTGTATATGCAAGAATGCATATTACTTTGGAAATTTCCCATCTGCCTTTTATTGTGCCATGATTGACAAAATAAGTGGACCGAATTTCCATCAAAATGCGTCAAAATCATAAAACGCATTTTGAACGGTGCACCATGGAAATGATTCTGCTGTTACCAAACTTACACTCGACATGGTATTTTTCAAATCTACAGCCTTGTACCAGCACATTCTTAAGTATTGCACTCTGACTGACTGTGACGACCGGACTCTATGATGAACCCCGTCCAAATTACTTTAGAGAACACAGGAGAACAGGGACTACCTTTCGTATGTCCTTTGCTTTTTATATTCACTTACATCCTCATCACTGGACCCTGCGTTTTGCTGTTTTGTTTGTCTGGTCATCATACAATTAGGAGGTTGGGAGATGTATGCGCAAGTAATCCTTGTTACCACATCATTTGCTACTAATGTAACAGGTGACCGTCCTAAGTCGGTACCGATTGCTCATAGAGCATGTTTGTTTATGTGTTGTCTTTGTGTTTAACGTTGTGATGTAGCATTTGGTGATCCTTGTAACGTTTGGGTCTTCTGCAGTGTATGTCCTCTCCATATTTTCGCTTGGGCTGATTTGCTGTTTTGCTATGGGTGCTGCAACCCAACCTTGCTGTATGGACATATGATCATTATCCATAGTTGTCATTTCCTCTCCTTTTTTGTAGGAGGGATATGTCTCTATGTACTTTCACCTATTTACATTACAAATTTTCCAATAAGCGAGTAATATATATTTTTATATTTGATATACGTATATTGAATTGAAATTCTGTTGACTAAGTATATATACCTGTTTTAAGTATTTTAAGCAAATCATCTTTTTATTCCAGAATTAAATAATATTATACTAATAGAATTCTGAAAATAATTTGAAATGAACGGCTAAAACACTTGATTGATTGATATGTTGTGAGCCTCAGATTTCTGGATGTAGAGGGTATTCTGCTGATAGATTATCTCCAAAAAGGACAGGCAATCAATGGCATATACTATGCTTTAGCTGTAGCTATTTCTGGCACCCACTTTCACTTCGATGGTGACGTCATACTTATATTGGATGACTTTCTGACCAGACGAGATAAGGAGCTTGTTAAAAGGGGTATTGAGTGGCAAAAGTGTATAGATACTGAAGGGGATTATGTAGAAAAATAATGCAAAATATCTGATAAAACTCAAATCTGCCAATACGAAGCTCACAACATATCAATCAGCCCTCGTATGTTAGAGGATTAAGAAGATGCTCATTACTATGTCATTTGATCACTTCTTATGTACACAGAAACATAATAAGATGGCATCATTAACAAAATGACAACTAGGTTCAGAGTACAAGCTGCGCTTCCTACATGTTCTGACCATCCCAGTGAAGATCTAGATTCCTTCTGTGACACATGTAAGAAGCGAATTTGCGAGCTTTGCTGCAAAGGAGAACACAAGGCAGATGACTGGAGCAGAGCCAAAAAGGTTGTAAGAGAAATAAGGCAAAATGGCGGAGAAAGATCTGGAGAAGTCAAGAATCTGATAAAAGGAATGAAGAAGAAAAAGAAGACATCATCTAGAAAGGTCAAAGCTAATCTAGAAAGTATTGAGACGACTCAAAAGTTGCTAGTCGGTCTTATTGACGAACAAGCTGATAGATTAAAAGCAAAAGTGAAAGAGGGAAAGAAGACAAAAGATTTGCTGTCTAAAGGAATCAAAGATTTCAAAGCACTCCTTGATTTTTATGAGAATCATCTTTACTCAGGTGAATTATAGTAACCTACATGTTGTTGTATAAACTTTAGGACGTCTTTGATATTAAAAAAAAATTCAATTCAAGTTAATTTCAAATGAATACCTCTTGGTTAATGTATATGAAAATAAATACAAATTAATGCCTCGTTTACACGGTTGCGCATTATATTTATTTCGCAATAACTCTATTGCGCAATAAATTTGTTTCGCAATAATTTTTTTGCGTTTACACGAGACCGAAACTATTGCACAATAAAATGTCAATGAACATGCACAAGAATCATGAATAAAAGTGTACAACGAATACCTTAATGAAAAATTGTCGTCGAATAATTTTCGTAAAGTCAAATATTCTGGGAGTTAGTTCATTCATTTATTTTGTCATTTCAGTTTAGAGTATGACGTCATTCAATTGTGACGTCATTCTCTACAAGGGGCCCCAAAAAAGCGTTCTTATATATACGAAAAATTGGGATCTCTCAAATGAATTAAGACGTCGAATAGTTATATTCGTTCGTATAATAATCTCTTTTTAATGTCATGATGATGCTCATGTGTAAGATGTATTGCGCAACAGCTTCGCTTAGCGTTTACACGGCAGAATTTGTTGCGCAATAAAAATAATGCGAAACAAATTGAAAATTTATTGCGCAATAAATTTTGTCGTGTAAACGCAAAACAAATTTATTGCGCAACAAATTAACGTTTATTGCGCAATAAACTCTCCGTGTAAACGAGGCATAAGTTTATAGAAGTACTTAGTTTGTTAATCCATATGCAGATTAAAGCTCACGAAAAGAAATGTTTAAAAACATTTCTGATCCTCTTGATCTCATGTTAAAATAGTTTTTGATAATAATTCGTTTCTTTAATTTTTTTTCAGTTACAGAAGCAAAGATATCTTTCGTTTTATCTCATTTCTGGCCTCAGTGTAGGGGTCCGGTTCTATACAGAGTAAAATATATACAACAATAATAATTCAGTGAAAAGAAATCTTTATTCAGAGAAAAAAAATCAGTAGAAAAAAAAATATCTTAAAATATTGTTTGTCAGCCTATATAGTCCCGGTCCCCTTAACTGAACACAACCCCATTTCTTAGATTCAAATCATCTATAAATATGTTAATTCGTCATTATCATTCATTTTAGCGGATGACAATGTTGTCATAGAGATGGAGGAGCAGTTTCACAAATTGAAAGACATGTATTCTGAAAGCCAAATAAGAGACAAGAGATTGCAGTTTATACAGGGACCGATTGATCCCGACACAATAAAAGGGATGTTTGGCGAGGTGTTAGAGTCAAGTAGACTTAAATTTGAAGTCACAAAAACATCTAATTTCACTCACCTAAATGGAATATCTATACAGTCTATATGCCCAGTCACAAGGGATGAGGCAATGGTGCACGAGGAGGGTTCCGATCGAGTTGAGCATTTGCACATTACAGGGATGACCGTAAATGAGAAACACTTACCATCCAAAATCAACGACTTTGTCATGTGTCACCAGGATTCCTTAGTTTACACTCAGTCTCAGGACAAAATGGTTCGAAGCATTTCATCATCTGGCAGTATAAGTGACGTGTATACAACCATTCCTCTTCATCCTAGTAGCATATGCAGGTCGAAAAGTGAAGGTTTACTCGTCTGCCTGTCTGATAGTACCTACATCGATGAAGGAAGTAAGGGAGAAGTTCACCATATCAATAGAAAGGGGAAACTACTTAAGAAGTATTGTCGTACAGAGGGAGATGAAACAAACCTTTTGACGTGCCCCAAGAAAATATGTCAAAATATCAACCTTGATCTTTGCATGCTTCAGTATCTAGAAAAGGAGTTTAAACTAGGATTGCTGGTTATATCCAATGGATCCAAATTCAGATTTACGTACTCCGGATTACCTGAACTTTCCGGATTTAAACCTGATGACGTTTGTTGCGACCAGCTTGGTCGAATACTGATGTGCGATTTTCACACAGACACAATCCATTTGCTACATGAGGATGGCGATTTCCTCCAATATTTGGCGACGAACAATACTCCTTCTGGACCAAGGTCAATTGCTCTACTAGACGACATGATGTGGGTTGGATGTTACAACGGTATCATCAGAGTGTACAAGTACGGCGAAAAAGAAGATTGAATTCTTCAAATCAACAATTCAAAGTAATATATTCGACCACTTGTAATCTTCTTGAAGTTGTACTGCGTTTTTCTCTGTTAACATGCCGGTTCAAGTAGCCTGACTGTTGTTGTGAAATACAAATGTATATTTGATACCAACTGACATTTTGAATGAAACGAACTTTAACAAATTAATAGAGATACCTTGTTGAACCTGAACAGAACATTGAAATCAAATCAATTGAATTTGGATTGAACTTGAATCTGAATGTGTATTTATTTTTGTTTGATTAAATGAAGTTTAATCTTTATTTTAAAATAAGACGTTTTAAAACAGCCACCTTACACCAAAATGATACAGTTACATTTTTCCGTCCTTCTATGTTCAGTTCACAAATGTCTTTCGTTCATCTTTGGCCTCTGTGCATGGAACTGCTTTGCCTCGCTTTCTTCAACATGTACGCCAGAACCTATGACGTCATCAACTGCACGAAACAGAAAATTTATGCGTAAATCAGAATCCATGTATCTTCCATTTTTACCTTTTAACTTTTACTGCCTTTGAGACGATGTAGACGTTCGTCTGACTGTATGGAGCTAACATAATTTGAATTGTATGCGGTAAATCGAGCTTTTTTTTAGCTCATCTGAGCAAAAGGCTCAAAGTGAGCTATTGTCATACTCTATCTTCCGGCATCCGTCCGTCCGTCCGTCCGTCTTGGATCCAGGACGGGGGTTAAATAGTTCCCATAGGGTACTGTTATTGAACCGTTTTCCCCCTAGAGCTGACAAGAATACCTGAAATTAGTATTCGAATATTCGTGACATTTATTCGATTATTATTCGAATATTCGTTATAACATGTACACGGAATTTTAAGAGCGTCCTCAAAATTACATGTCTGACCACTGAATTTACTTGAAAAAATAGTACTCGGTATAATTATTGCAAACCTCGTTAATCGATATACGAATTTTTACCTGAATTCCTCCAACATTTTTTCACAATTCCTTCAAAATTACCTGGTACTACTTTATCAACTGTCATACTTAATCAAATAATAAGTATTAGCTTTCCAAAAAATCTTGGTCGATATCAACATTATATAATCTCGCAATACTTTTTTTTCGTCGAAATAGATTAAAAAACTAAAGAGTAAAGAGTAGTACTAGTAAAGAGTACTTTACTAGTTTTTGTGAAGTGGATAAAGTAAAAGAACATCGAAATGCCTGTCTCTGGTCACGTGTTTTTCACAAGTCACAAAAATGTTTCTTTCTATCGAATAATTGTCCCTATTGCAATGTTCAATCTGAATCAAGGTTATACAACTGTAGTAGGTAAATAAATATATATAGGAACAACGCGAATATTCGAACATTCGTTTCAGCTCTATTCCCCCATAGCAGATTTCCACCCGGAAAAAAAAATTGTTATATAGTGCACGTTGCTACCAGGGGGGATTCTACTATGACGTTTCCCCCCAATTTCATCGTCCTTATTCTGCGTTTTATTTTTATTACAAGGTGATAGTGAAGGGTACAAACTACTATAAGTAAATCATCCCCCTTTTTCCTTGTCATCCACTCGCTACTTAATCAGGAGGTCCATAATTAACTTTTCTATGAATATGTCAGAATGTTTACATGTGCGGCTCTGTAGTTTAGTCCCCCCTACCGACAAAGCCTATATTGAACATACTTTTGATATTAGAAATATTTTGGTATGTGCAAACTTGGTATTATACTGATCAACTTTAAGATTTGTTCTTATTTAAGGAACAATTAACCCTGGCACTTTGCGAATTTGTATTATGGCCCAATAGCAAAGATTTATATCTTATAGTGTTTGGCCTGTACGCCTGTTTGTCTGTCTGTCCGCGTGGCAAAAACTTTAACATCGAGAATAATGTTTACTTTCGGCTTTCATATTTCACATGTGTATTCCTTGTGGCAAGACCTTTCAATTGATATCAAAGCTTTTGACTTTATGGATACTTCTTTGAAGTTAAATTTATGACCCTTGAACTACTACTTTAAAAAAACTATAACATTGGCGATAACTTTTGAATGTTGGACCATCACTGTAGTATATCACGTGACAGGCAAATAATCTCGAGCCCGCGAATTCCCCAGCAGGTTAAACAAGGTAAATACTGTCTAAATCTACTTTATATGAATTTATTTTAGGCCTATCGTACGAGTATCATTATCATATATATGATGGTAATCTATTCTGATCAAGAATATAATTAATATTCATAAAACACTTCAACAGAAAAGTTTGTTTATTTACGTGCACCATATCATAACATGTAAACAAAATTTAAAAAAATTATGTTGAAGTGTTGTCTGAATATACCTCTATTCTTGATCAGAAAAGAATTACCAGCATATAGATAATAGGGATTCTCATATGGTAGGCTTAAAACAGTTTCCTATAAAGTAGATTTAGACTGTATTTACCATATTTAATCGAAGGGGATTCCCGGGCTAGAAATTATTTGCATATAACGTGATACGCTACTGTGATCGTAGGGCTTTCCTTATTTCACATGACTATTCCTTGCTAGGGGTCCGTCGATGCTCAATTTGGTGCTCTATTGTGAGTGCTGTTGACATTATTGTCAGGATCTTCTTTAACTCATCTGTAGCAAGCTAGAGTAGGGACCAGGTGCCCGGGAGGAGTAAGCATGTTCTGGTATGGATCCGTAAAAGCCGAAAACGACCGTTATAAGATTCCTCTTGTCTTTATTTGTTAAACTTTTATATTTCATATGCAGATTATCAATTGGTTATAGCCTTTATCAAACAAATCTTTTGTATTTGTAGATGCGATTTAATCCGAACATGAAATCTTAAAATCAAAGTTAAAAAGATTATTGTAAACCAGAATGCATTAATGAATACATTGCATAATGACTATCTAAAGTTCATTACCAACACAAAATTTGGAGCCGCTCATTTTGGCAAGAGGAAATTAGAACTTTGTATTGTAGATGGCGCCAGGAAAATTCACTTTGGCTTTATTTCAACTGTTTGACATGAAGTACTACAGTAACTGACGAGGATTCAATATCCGAAACACGTGTCTGGTGCAATAAAATTGATACTATAGAACATATATTTCAATATTGACAAATTCAACATTTCAACATATGCATTAACAAATAGTAGACTTAAACACGGGGAAAGATTGGCTTTATTATAACTTTTCCACGGGGAATGACTTTATAGTAGATTTTCCCGAGGAAAGATTGGCAGTATACGTGTAATAGATTTTACCTGGGGGAGGCCTGGCTATGTAATAGACTTTCCCTGGGGGAAGACTGACTATAAAGTAGACTCTTCCAAGGGGAAAACTAACTATACAGTACACTTTCCACGGGGAAATACTGGTTATATAGTAGACTTTCCCCGGGAGAATACTGGCTATAAAGAAGCATTTCCTTTGCGGATAGACTCGCTTTATAGTAGATTATCCCCCGGGAAAGATTGGCTATGTAGCTGACATTCCCTGGGAAAAGACTGGCTTATAGTAGACTTTACCAGGGATGAAGATTAGCTATAAGATAGAAATTACTCAGGGGGAGGCGGACTGTATAGAAAACTTTTCCTGTATAAGACTGGCTATATAGTAGACTTTACCCTGGGGGAGGCTGGCTATGGAGTAAGCTTTCCCCGGGGAAGACTGACCGTATAATAGACTTTCCAATGAGGAAAAACAGTTTATATAGTAGACTATCCCAATGGGGAACACTGGCTATAGCCTAGTCAAAATAGCCCGAAATTTAGCCCAACATAAAACTATTTGCAACAGAAATGATTTTCATTTCATAGTATTCAATAATGTCAAGACTAAAATGTCACTAAAAGTTAATTGACGAAACTTGTGCACAAATGCCATTTTTGGGGTAAAATCTGCAAAAAAATCGCTGAAAATTCGAAAAACGTCATAAGAACAAAAATTGTCAAAAATTCAAAATGATTTTTGTGTTATAGCATTCATTTATGTCAAGACTAAAATGTCACTAAAAGTTTAATGACGAAACTTGTGCACAAATGCCATTTTTGGGGTAAAATCTGCAAAAAATCGCTGAAAAATGGAAAAAAGTCATAAAAACAAAAATTGTCAAAAATTCAAAATGATTTTTGTGTTATAGCATTCGTTTATGTCAAGACTTAAATGTAACTAAAAGTTTAATGACGAAACTTGTGGAGCTCGTTCCCCGCGAGGGGTTTGACAGTAAGTGTTTTGAATATATTTCCCTGACATGGTCGCAACAGCACTTTCTGCATATAGACATAAGGTCAGGCAGTGCATGTATTTTATATACTGTGTTCTTCATCGTGCATTAACATCGACGGCGGATGCGGCTAGCCAACAGGGGATGCTTACTCCTTCCGGGCACCTGATCCCACCTCTAGCTTGCTAGGGGTCCGTCGATGCTCAATATAGTGCTCTGTTGTTAGTGCTGTTGAGATTATCGCCAGGATCTTCTTTAACTCATTGGTGCACAAGAAATAATTTTCGTTTCATAGTATTCAATAATGTCAAGACTAAAATGTCACAAAAGTTTATTGACGAAACTTGCGCACAAATGCCATTTTTGGGGTGAAATCTGCAAAAAATCGCTGAAAAATGGAAAAAATTCATAAAAACAAAATATGTAAAAAATTCTAAATGATTTTTGTGTTATAGCATTCATTTATGTCAAGACTAAAATGCCACTAAAAGTTTAATGACGAAACTTGTGCACAAGAGCCATTTTTGGGGTGAAATCTGCAAAAAATCGCTGAAAAATGGAAAAACGTCATAAAAACAAAAATTGTTAAAAAATTCTAAATGATTTTTTGTGTTATAGCATTCATTTATGTCAAGACTAAAATGTCACTAAAAGTTAAATGACGAAACTTGGGCACAAGTGCCATTTTTGGGGTGAAATCTGCAAAAAATCGCTGAAAAATGGAAAAACGTCATAAAAACAAAAATTGTTAAAAAATTCTAAATGATTTTTGTGTTATAGCATTCATTTATGTCAAGACTGAAATGTCACTTAATGTTTAATGACTAAACTTGTGCACAAATGCCATTTTTGGGGTAAAATCTGCAAAAAATCGCTGAAAAATGGAAAAACGTCATAAAAACAAAAATTGTTTAAAAATTCTAAATGATTTTTGTGTTATAGCATTCATTTATGTCAAGACTAATATGTCACAAAAGATTATGGCAAACTCATGCATTAACGTGCCTTTTTCGAGGAAAAAATAAAAAAAAATCGATGAAAATGGAAAACTCTTTAAAAACAGATGATGTCAAGTATTCAAAATATTTTTGTGTCAAAGCATTTATTCATGCCATGACTAATATTTCCCAAGAGTTTATTTCCGAAATCAGTGCATAAGTGCTATTTTTTAGGTTGAAACTCATACAAAATATCGCCGAAAAATCGGAAAATTTTTATAAATTCAAATATTCAAACCATAAATTTAACTATTCAAACCATAAGTACTTGATTTCACTTTTATGTATGGAATATCATACAACCAATCATCTTGTGAACCCTCGGGGTAGACCGTACCTAACAGGTACGAGTTTCCCCGTGGGTTACACACGATGACAACCAACAAGGCAACATTAACTCTGTTATGAACTCCATGCAGTCACAATTGTATAATTTGGGAAAAAATATGGGAAAAATAAAGAAAATTGGAAAAAAAGAAAACTAAAATGAGTTTGCATCAATATGATTTTTGTCTTTAACTCTATAATAATTTAGAATAAGCACACAAGAATAAATCATTATGTCCTTTACTAATTTCCAACATATGGTTGAAAACCATATGTGGAAATTAGTAAAGGACAATTATAATGATTCAATTACAAAAAAGTATTGTTTTGTTTGGGGGGGGGGGGGGGGGGGTCAGTAACCCCCTCCTTTACGCAAACAAAATGTGTGAGGGTGTGTGTGTGTGTAGTGGGTGGAGGGTTAAATACATTGTGGTTCAAAGTCGTTGCAGTCTGATATGGAAAATAACCAGTATGGAGAATGCATTTTATGGACCTGATGTTATTTTCTTATTTGGACATGATGTATCTCGAAGTTATGTCCCTGTAAAGTGCGAAACGAAACGAAATCGAAACGAAACAAATCGAAACGAAACGAAAGAAATCGAAACGAAAGAGATCGACACGAAACGAAACAGATCGAAACGAAACGAAATAAAACATAAAACTTAAAGAATATGAGAAAAAGAGGAAAAATCGCCTAGAACAAATAATTTTAAAAGACAAGATCAGCATGTAATATTGCCTTAATCCAAGAGTTCTACATTTGTAACTAGCGCCGAGAGGGTTTCTTGAAAGAGTCAAAGTTGACGATGAAAAAAGGTAAATGTCAAACTATAAATGTATTTAAGAGGAATAAAGGGGGGGGGGGGGGGGGTGGATAGAAAACGGGGGGGGGGGGGGGCATTTCAGGAAAAAAAATCTTATCCGTTTTCAAACGAAATGTGACCCCGAGTATTTGTTCTCATTTTTCTGATAAAGTTTTCAAATACACATAACGGAACAGTTCCGTTTCCTCTGTACTAGACTCCTCCCTACTAAATAATATTTTTCCGCCTATGACGAGGTTATTCATCCCGTTCGCTCTCCTTTAATCCTTTAAAATGAAATTGTGCTATATACCGTATATATCATTTTTTAATCGTCAACTTTGACCCTTTAAAAACCCTCCAGCCACAAGAACTAATGGTTGAAGGCAATGATATATGCAGATATTGACATCCGTGCTAGTTCTATGCATTTACATCAATTTTTCTCAAGTTCTTTAAGATTTATGTTTTGTTTCGTTTCGTTTCGATCTGTTTCGTTTGTTTCGTTTCGTTTCGATTTTTTTTTCGCTTTGTTTCGATTTATTTCGTTTCGCACTTTACAGGGACCCCTCGAACTTTTCTTTGTGGATATTACAAAACGCATGCATAGATCTAAGTGTTTTATAGAAGTAAGAATGACAGGGAGAACTAGACCAGGGGGCCATTTATGATTTGCGAAAAAACATTATCGTGACAACAATTTTTTTTAATAATGGATTCGGACAACCCTCTCCTACTAAATCCGCCCATACATATTCATAATAAAAGTGTTGTCCTCTGACTTGAGCTCAAAATGTTTATCTATTGAACAGGATACATGTAGATATGATTGCAATTGTTTAAGGGTTCACATATATTGTATACGTCAAGAGATAATTTTAACATTATAGCGAGAATTCCCTAAGATATAGTTTGAGCAAAATGTTCGATCGACGTCCCATGCAACCATATAATAGCGTCGGAAAAGGATATTTTCTTTTTCTACAAAATGAGAGAAATAATGTACATGTAGGGTCCATTCAACTCTTTTGTTGAAAAATTCATTATAGAAAATAAAAGACATTAGTCTGTAAAAACTTATAATTAACGGAAATCTATGGTCGGTCTGCATCCTCAGAGAAACTCAAATTGCAGCGGTTACCGTAAGAACAGCATTGACCGTCAGCAAACATAACGTCAGAAGCACAGGAGTTCGATGCCAACGATCAACAAGAATATCCCCCTCTACTTCCCTTTGAATAGAGAGAGATGGAAAGGGGCGGGTGTCATTAAAGGTTGTTGGCATCGAGTCCCCTGTGGTCAGAAGCTAGTTATTCCCTAATTCACACAAAGATTGTGCACTCACAGCGTGGAAGCTTAACCATAAAGCGCGATGAACGCAGTACAAACAACGTAAATGAACGTCATGGAATTTCACATGTACGTCAATAAATAAAATTCTAGTGATAATATCACATTGACCTTTTGAGTATATGTTCATCCCGCTGTTCATTACAAAGGATTAAACTACATTTTAAAAAAAATATCGTTCAAATATATTCCAAATCGTCGTTTTCTCTTAACTTAAGAATATTGAAATTGTTTTTGCAAAGTCCTTCACCCTATCAAAATCAAATAATAGCCCCATAAAGGTTCAGGACAGTGGATTAGCCGCTTTCCGAACCGACGACTTTAAACCCAAAATTGTTCTGAGATTATTAACCGTCCACGCTCATTTTAAAAAAGACATGGCAGAATAATGATCGTGTAGTAAAGAAAAGAATTCATAATTATATTTCAGCCATGATTATTTTGTGATGATGGAGAAAGAGGGGGGGGGGATTACATTTGCAGGCACTCGTTTGCTCCATTGAAGTTTGTCTATTATCATTTAATATAGTTTCGTTAACCCTATGATCAATTTGAAGGAAAATGGAAGGGTGGCATGCCCCTTCAAATTAAACTTTTATTTTTGTTTTCATTAGTTTGATTGCTGTTGCATTATTTAATTGAATCTTTTAAAAAACTGCGGTAAAATCCCGACTCATTTTGCTCATTACTGTTCTGTACAGCCTATATAATAAACAACAGTTGATGGATAAAAACAGGAAAAGTGATCATTTTCTAATCCACCACCCCCCCCCACCCGGTTAAACTGTCGGTTTGTTTCGACGATGACACGATTTAGATGATGATTTAAAGATAATAATATGGAAGTATTATTCCATCGTACTCTTCATACACAGTGACTTTAATAAATAACGTATCTGTAGGTTCCTTGCTATATAAAGTCTTATAAAACATGTGCAGATTGAATTCGATCAAAGTACTCAAGAAACATGTAAAATGGAATACATTCCTAGTAATGATAATCTATAGACTTCGTAGGCATCTAGCATACTATGAAATGTACCATTAATTACCAGAAAATACTTTAAAATTAGTGAAAATTACAAGTCGGTGTGAAACCGGATATGATACATACAGTGTAAATAACGACTTATAAGGGTGTTCTATAAAAATGTATAGATTGTAATTAATTTTAAATGTAATTTTGATGCACTTGTGCACAATTAATTTTTATAAACTTTTACCTGACATCTAGTCATGTTGTATAGAACTCATCTCAACACATTTTGTTTCTGTTGCAAATAGTTTGATATTGAACCTTATTTTGACTAGGCTACTGTATAAAGAAAAGGGAAGGATCTTCAGCATGACCATCCTGCACTGACCAAGTGGAACAAAGCCACAAGAAAGCGACATATAAATGGCTTCAGACCTAACTACAACACGCCACAGGACACAACAATATACACTAGAACACCATAAAAACATACAAAAACAGTCGAAACAGACGTTGAGAAACATCTTACAATAATGACAACACATCATAAATGGAAGGAGACCAATGTGCACCCATCATCGACTTTGGACGACCATCTGCTATTGGCGAATGGTGTTGGTATCCAGAGTACGTGAACACAAACCTCCCACCTCCCTCGAAATACACAGAGGTATCCTAAAACTTCTCGTTGTAAGATGACACCACAATTAAGAGAGTTGAAAGCAGTGGCCACAGGTAACACAGATTATATGTAAATTGATATTAAAAATATTATTATATCTTTACTTGTTTTTTCGTATATAAAAAGATAAGCATTAAAACTAGCTGTAACTCGCCTGATGAGACTATTTCCCTGCAAAGGGTGCATTAGTTGAGGAGACTATTTCCCTAGGGAAATAGCTTCGAAATGGGGTAGAACTACAGCGCGTGACGTCAAAACGGGGCGGAGCTACAGCGCGTGACGGTATAATAAAACAGTTAAAGTATACCATTGAGGGAGTTAGCATGATTCTGGTTTTACTCAACCAAACCTATTTCCCGGTCTAGTAGGTCTAAATAGGTCTAGTCTCGGGAAACCAGAATCATGCTAACTCCCTCAATGGTATACTCTAACTGTATACTATGGCATGCATATAAAAGTCTGTGCTCTGCTGGCAGCAGCGATCTCAAGATTAATTATGGAGAAGTCTGACCAACTTTCAAATAGGATAGAGGATCAGGACCAAGTCTTCTCTAGCAAGATTTGGAAAGGATCCATTCATCCGTCGTCACAGTTGGCTAGGTTGCAACGTTTGACAAGACACTGTTACTAAACTGTTGCTTGGTCCATTACCATGCCCAATGTTCTTTTGATGACTTTAACGTTAGGATTGCGACTACAGGGAGATAACTATTTTCATATCACGTGATATTTGAAACCGCCATAAACGATAAATGGTACATGTATAACCTCAGATTCTTACGTTATTTCAGAAAACATAATACTCCTTGAAAGTTCATTGCTGAATGGGTATACTTTGGAAAAATGCATATTTTCAATGAAAAATCGCAAAAAAATATGAAAAAATAATACATTTTAGCATGAGTTCTGATGCCAAAGATTCTAACATCAGAATATATATTATTCGTTATACTCACTTTAAAAGTGAAGTCGAACTTCGACTTAAACTCTATGTTTTTAGGTCAAAATGTTGATTTTCTGCTTAAATTATTATGTTATTTATTTCGACATTATTAATATAGACACTTATTTCACGTTGCAGTGTTGAGCAGTTAAAATCGTTCCCCGTGGTCTGATGTTTGTCAAATGTATTAATTACTTCTTTCCAGCTGTGTCACCTGAAAGAAGCTTTGTTTTGGCCTTTTATCAATGAGACATAAAATATATTTTTTTGCTATTTCGGATACTAGCCATTTCACCGATAAATATCATCGAAATTAAAGGAGTTTAACATCTTAGCGTCATCCCTCCAATGCTATTTTGAACGTAGATTTTATTTGGATATACTACTGAATCGATCCTACAGGAAATTTAGAGCCGCGCGCTCTCTGTAATGTAAATGTAAAAATCTAGCTTCAAAAAATTAAAGAGTGCGCTACCGAAACTATTTATGGTGGCGCCGCCGAAAGCATCACTGATGAGAATTTAATATTCGAAACACGTGTCTGGTGCATGTAAATTGATTTGGAATTTTCTTCAAGAAGGAAGAGAGTTGGAACCCTTCGACATTATTATAATTTCCCACTTTTTGGCCATATTACATAGTTTAGATTGAGGATCACTGACGAGAGTTAAGTATTCGAAACGTGTATGTCTGGTCCATGCTGAAAATTTATCTGGTCTTAAATGATGCTATTGAATTTGAAGAGGGTTAACATTATAGAAACAGTCATTTTGCTAAAAACTAATTCGGGTACATATTGGTTTGACTGCTTTAGGATAAAGCAATTCCATAGCTCTATACGTAGTAAAAAAAAGGTAGCTGTAGACCTTCTAGCTATTGATAAAAATTACAAGCAGCAAAATTGTATTTAGAAGAAAATACTCTCTTAAGAACTGTTGATTTTATCAGAATTTCTCAAAATAGCCTTTAATTCATACACATGTTTATATTTATTCATATTTAAAATCCTTTCAACGAAAAAATATTGCAAATTTTTGAGAAATTCATACTTCAAGCGTATTTATGAGCGTGATCATCGACGTTGCGTGCGCAAGGATCTTCTTTTTCTCCCTTTTTAGACTAGGATATCAGTGGAAACGCTGGGATAACATTTTCATGACTGTGATGTCGATCTTGGCGTCATGCATGATTGCTGTGTGAGCCGATCAAAATATGAAAAAGAATACATAAAATCTCATCTTTGAGCGCATTTAGAAAAACAATCAGTCTCTAGATTCTAGATGTGATCAGTAAGCCATAGAAGGTATGCTTTCTCCTCCCGGACAGCTGGCCTCACCTCTAGCTTGCTATCGGTCCCTCGATGATCAATTTGGTGCTCTATTGTGAATGTGGTTGTGATTATCGACAGGATCTTCTATATATCACTTTATGTGCTTTAGTGTTGGCAATTGTTTGATCTTTATTCTGAATTATCGATAATCAAATAATTTTTTCACTTTTGATTTATTTTGAAAATAGTCCGAAAATTACTGTGCAAAAAATATGTGATCATATCTACAAAATTATTACTATAATTTTGTCATTGACGAAAGTAGTACAGTAGCATAGATTTCCCTTTATTACGAATGGTTTTTTTTTATGAATATTAACACTTGACTATTTATAGGGACCTTGCCAAAGATTTTCCAAGTATTATTTATATTCATCATGTCGAGATTTCCTTGGGATTTTTTCATATGATTCCGTCGTGTATTTTTAGTTTTTTTTAAATAATACATCTTATGTTATAAACCAATTCCCAATACGATTCAGTCCTGACAGGATTCAGCGTGGGTTACATTTCCACCATATGTGCATATCAATTTCACCATTTCTATCTATAAAAATATTTGTATACAATAAGTTTGTGTTTTCTGAACTCCAGTTATCCTCCTATTAGAATTCCTCTTGAACAATGTCCAAAAACAATATCAGCATTGTTGCTGACATACACCATTTACACATAATAGCTATGCAATTGTCCTAAGCGTCATACTTTGGTTTTGTTCTCAGGAATGGATTTTGTACTCACTAAATACTTATTCCGACACTCAATTTGAAATGTTTAAAAGTGGAGATAGACTACGACACCCACTCGAAGAATTTGATACTAATAACTACTTTACAAAGTCCACTAGGTATCCACGGGAATAATTTTAAAGTAATACGTTAGAATCAGTCTTTGCATTGTATTCATGATGGAAGGACATGCAGTATTTCAAATCTTCCTAATCTCATTATTAGGGAGTATTTGTTTACAAAATGGGTACGCCTATTCTGAAATGGAGAACAGCACCGCGGTAGGAACAAATGAGGACGGGTCATCGGATGTACCAAAACAACCAATGGGACCGGATGTTTTCAGACAACTTCTAAATCAGGAAACCTTGATCCGGATGGCTTTGGTAAAGAACGTCAACTCGCTGATGCTAGATATGGTATCGTTGAAAAATAGCGTAATGTCGCTACAGAAAAATGTTGAACAGATCACAAAAGTGTCGGTGGAAGATATAATGGGACTGAAGCTTGAAAACAAAAAACTAAAGAATTCAAACGAACTATTGACGGAAATAAATTGGAAACAAAACCAAACGATTTCGAAACTAGTGGATGACGTAACCGACTTGAAGAACGAACAAAAGCTCTATGCAAAAGAAATGATAGATAGAGATGATTATTTATTTGGTAACACATCAGCTGCTTTGTCGGAGCTGAAAACTAATTTCCGCGTTCTTTCTCTCAGTCTAGTAAACGTCGACAATCAGTCACAAGATTTCAAAAAGCGTTTGAATGAAGTTGACAAATCTTTGCCACAGACAATAAATGAGAAATTCAGTATTGTTTCAGAGGCGATGAAAAATGCTTCAAACCAATTATCAGGTAATTCATGATACATGATAGCTTTCCAGGATTTATAGTTTACTATTTCATTGTTTGTCTTTCAATTAAATTGCGGGATGATTCATATAAGGCAGTAATTTTTGCATTCGGTATAACTTTTATTTTTAATTGTTTTCTTTTTCACGGACAGAGCGAACGAATGACAGTTTACAGAATTTAAGATCAGAGCTTGAGGAATCCAACCAGAGTTATTTAAGGCTGTCAGCGGCTGTTCTATCACTAGAATGGTTCAAAAATAATATATCGGGAAAATGTGGTGAGGATGCTTGCTCTTCATATTTAAATTTCTGAATTTGTGAATTTGTATGAGATCAATTATTAGAAAATGTATTTAGGGTTACAATTGATGTTCATAAGCTGTTTAAAATTAGTCCAAATACCTGAAAGTGTAAATATGTGATTACATGAAAATTTGTAGAATTTCCTTTACAAATGTATTGTATTCGAATACAATTATTTTCAGATATACAGAAACGTATAGGTTTTACCGCTGGAAAGAATTCTAGCAGCTCGGGATGGTCATCTGGGAAACTCGTTTTCGAGCATGTTCTCTTTAATCAAGGTAATGGCTATGACCCTTCATCCGGAGTTTTTACCGCACCCACCAATGGCGTCTACGTCTTCTACGTTTCTTTGACGTCATACGATACCAACACTATCTACGTGTCCATTACTCTGAATGGAAAGTCAACGGTATCAGCTTGGGGACGCGGGGAATCTGGAGGCTCATATAGAAATAATTATTATACTCGTTACCAGACGGGTACCAATATGGCCGTCTTATCATTGATGCGAGGCGATAGAGTATGGGTACAGTATGGGTCTGGTACTGGCTACTACAGCGACAGTGTCCCTGTAACAACCTTCTCTGGTTTTATTATCTAGAATAACGAGAATTTTAAATTGTTTTTTTTTTTTTGTTACATTAAAAGTGACAAGTTGCAAATGATATGATATGCATGTATATAAGTTAACATATATGTAAACGTATTCAGATTGAACTCGTAGAAACTAATTTTGTTTTATAAAACGTTTCTCAAACATAAACGTTTGAAAAAGAATTTTTATCCATTTATTGGCTACATATTAAGATTGTTCATCTTTGCGTATGACATACACATCACGTTTCTAGAAATATTATATTGTATGTAATGTTATATTATTTGTATTGTCAATAGAAAATATATGAATTACACAAATTTACGATAGTTCAAATAGATTTTACCTTTATTGATGTCTTTGTGTTAGTAAAAGGTTAGAATAAATCACAAAACTACGTTGCAGTCAAAACGGCTAGATACACAACAAACAAAAAAGTTATCACAGTAATAAACATTGCGAGCGAGATCTTACATACCAAGAGGAACAACTAGCCAAAGAAATACCCAAAGCTATTTGACCAATGTAATGTCCATTGTATTTGCTACGAAACAGACTTACAACAGACCTGTGCTCCTCATTCGAATAACAATACTCATTTCTATGCATGCCAGTACTACAGAATCCCTTGGTGAAAACCACTTGGTGCATAAAGATGATATCTTGGACTGAAATTCCCAGTATAGCAAAGTCATAAATGATGTCAAATTGATAAAGAGCCAATCCAATAACAAATATAGACAATGACCATATCCAAATACACAGTACAAAATCGATAATTCAGGAAATCACAAACCGAAGGTTTACGAAATCAGGATAAAAGAGGAACCAAAGCAAACAAACAAAAATCTCCACCACATGAAAAGAAGCGAACTCCCAAGTAGGAGTGAGATCAGGTGCCCAGGAAGAGTCACCATCTCCTGCTTGCATGTAACATCCGTCGCCTCAATTGGCAGAATATCACATCCGGTTACTTCCATTTCGGAAGATATGAATGAGTCAAAAAAGATCCAAACGACAATCCCAACAGCACTCACACTAGAGCTCAAAACCAAGCACCAACGGACCCCCAGCAAGCTAGAGGTGGGACCAGGTGCCCGGGAGGAGCAAGCATCCCCTGTTGGCTAGCCGCACCTGCCGCGGATGTTCAAGCACGAAAATTAAAACAATATATAAAATGCATGCACTGTCTGACGTTATGTCTATTTAGAAAGTGCTATGGCGACAATGACAGGAAAATATATTCAAAACACTTACTGTCAAACCCTTCGCGGGGAACTTTTTTTACGAGCTCCACACGGCAAAGGGCATACGTGTGACACAAATGAGTTAAAGAAGATCCCGACGACAATCCCAACAGTACTCACAATACAGCACAAAGCAAGCACCGATGGACCCCCAACAAGCCAGAGTATAGTCTGTGGTTGGATGGTTCAAATGGTCTTTCAGACAACAGACCTGGAAAGAAAGTAAATTGATACTTTTTTTATACCCATTTACATATTAATTTCTGTTGCCTGGGTCCCTACGTTTTGCTTTTTTGTTTGTGTGGTCATCTACCAGTGAGGAGGTTAGTTTTCACTACACTACAACTGTGCGTTCTGTCGAGACCATTTGGTAACCGTAAAAGTGGGAGGGTTGTGTGCACATAACTTCTCCATTTGCACATAAGTAACTTCTCCAGTTACTTATGTACTGTAACAGATCAAAAGGGTCAAGAAACAACAAATACGATATAGAAACATTAAACACAAAAGACTACACAAATGTGCAATCGATGCCGACTGAAGACGGCCATCTGCCACGGCAATATCAAATGGTGTAGTAAACCAGATTAGGTGCGCTCAACCCCTCAAATTTTCCGGTAAACAAGAGTAAAAGATAAGATTGCTTTAAAATTGCAATATCATTCGAACGGAAAGAATACATTAAATAAATCTTTCATCTTAAATCAATTTCATTCAAAATATTGATTTCAGTACATTGAAATTATTTGAGATAACCCTCGCTTATGGAGCTACACATGAGAAATTTGAATGCCATATCACTTACAATATAACAGTAATACCCCCGGTTAATTATTTTGAAAGTAGGTTAAATTCCAAGGTCAAGGTCACATGGTAAAACAATGGTATCAATGGAAAGGTCTTGTCACAAGAAATACGCATGTAAAATGTGAAAGTCCTTTCTCTCAACATTCAAAAGTTATACCCAAGATTAACGTTTTTGTGACTGACAGACAGACGGACAGACGGACGTTTAAAATATCCACACGCTTTCGTTAAAGCGGGGGACAAAAAGCAGGAAATTCTCAATTAAACTGAAGTGTCATTTCAACGTTCAAGTTGGTACTCATAGTCCTCTTATGGTCTCAGAACCACTTATTCAAATATGGCAAGCTGGTTATACCACTTAATACTGTACAGCTCAAAGTTTATTGCTGGAGCTCAAGATTCTTCTATTTCTGGAACGAAGGATAAAAATACAATGACTGTCACTTCTGTAATAATTTCTACTTTTATTGTTACATTAACAGCATGATGTTTGGGACGATACATATTTTCTTGACAGCCTTTTTTCTTGTCTTGATTATAAAAGAAAATCGTTCCCTTCCTTTTGCAGAAAACGCAAGCTTTTATGACATCAATAACATAGATTTACTTGCATCAGATCTAAACAGTAAACCGCTTGGACTTGAATTTTTAACACAGTTACTAAATCAAGAAACCCTTATCCGCATGACCCTGGCTAAAAATGTCAACTCAATCATGGATGACATGGTATCCTTGAAGGACGATATGAACACGATGACGAGAAAACTCGCCGATGTTTTAGAAAAAGCGGAAACGGAGAAGGCAGCGACGGATAGAGAATTGACAGCAATAAAGCTAGAGAATAAAAAGATGAAAGAAGCAATAGGACGTATAGACAGGGAACTGAGCTTACAAAATGCAACGGACATTGAGTTTCAGAAGGATTTAGACAGTTATAAAGCCGAGGTACAGATGTTCGAAAAGAGGACGGAAACCTTGCGGGAGTCATTCGAAGAGAATACCACATCCCTTGTGTCAACCATTTATAATCATGTCCATGTTCTGTCGATGAGTGTGATCAAGGTAGATGAACATTCACAAGATCTTAGTCTGAGGATGGACTCGGTGAACAAAGCCATACCGGAAATGATAGAAGACAAAATCTCTTACGTTCTTGATCTGACAAAAAATCTAACACAAAAATTATCAGGTAAACATCTAGTATATAATTAAATGGCTATATATTCAAAAGGATTTATTTCGATATTTAAAAATGATATTCAATATTTTCTGCATATACACTGCCATTCATAAATTAGTATACACCATTTCTACTCATGTTGCTGTTACAAACTGAACAATTTCGAATCTATCGCTGTATAAATCTGAAGATGAACCTTATAGAAATTATTTGTAACAAACTTGACACAAACATTTGCTTATTTTGAAATTTTACTTTTTTTATATAAAAATGAAAATTTTTGAAAAAAAAATTGTGCTGATGAAAAACGTATCTTTTTATATTTTTGTTATCACAATTCATAATTTAAAATTATATGAAGCCAATAATTATGATTCTTTGAAGTTGAGAATTGAAAAATTAGGATAAATTTATAAAGATTTTAAAATGATTTCCTAAGATTTTAAAATGATGATGCTCAATTTGGTGCTCTATTGTGAGTGCTGTTGAGATTATCGTCAGGATCTTCTTTAACTTCCTTGTTTGTTTAGTTATTTATGGATGCATGGCAGTGTATAGTAGAAAAGGTTGTTCATTTTGATTATTTCCAATTCTAATTTTACATACAAAGCATACAATGTGTGAATTATCAACAGCGTAAAAATAAGAATTTTAGTTCTTTGATGTATAAATATTCAAGTCTTTATGTAAAATCTGTACGAAGAAAAGCATGAAAAATGAACGATCAATTTCACTCAATTTCAGAGAGTGACAGAAATCTATTGAAGCGTATGAAGCATGAGATAGAACGAACGAAACAGAATCAACTCGAAATGTCAGCTATGGTCCTCCAAATGGAGTGGCAGAGAGATAATGAAACTTCAAAATGTGGTAAGAATATAATCCTTAAATGCATGAATACTAAAGGAAGACGAAAATGATATTGTATAAATAGCCAGCAAAAAAACACTTTCCTGCACTTAGGCACGAAAGGATCAGGCAGTTGAAAAAGCTTAATTTTGCAGAACATTTTTCTCTTGAAATGAGTTCAGATCAGCCTCAATATGAATGTTCTGAAGGAATTTTCCTCAATACTTGGATTGGGAAAAAAAAGTTATAGGGGTAGCAAATTTGGTTGAATTCTATAGAGAATTTTCCCGCCATATTTTGCCTTCATAGTCCTTTATAAATTATGAGGTGAATATTTCGCTCCATTATCGCTTTATATATGAAATGAATATGTTTGATTTGTACCAAATATACGTCTCAAAACAGAAATAAAAAGTTTTGCCTGATTCTTACGTGGACCTATACGTAAGACTTATACTAAGAATATTTATTTAAAAATACAAATACTGAACTTACCACTCTAACTTTCCAAATAAACAAATTAAATATATTTTCACGGTTTAACAATATTTTTTTTACTAAATATTAATGTCAGATTTTTTAAAAGATAATATAAGGTTGAACTCTCACTCCCATATCGAGAGTTCGCTTCTTTTCATATGGTAGAGGTTTTTGTTTGTTTGCTTTGGTTCCTGTTTTATCCTGATTTTGTATGCCTTCGATTTCTGATTTTCTGAATTATCGATTTTGTGCTTTATTCAGGGATATGGTCATTATCCATATTTGTCATTAGATAATGAAAGTCAAAATTAATACAACACCCGAAATTAGAATCCCAAATTTCAAAAGGCCTACAAATTCTTGAATGATATAA
Source organism: Pinctada imbricata (assembly GCA_033119305.1). Lineage (NCBI taxonomy): Eukaryota > Metazoa > Mollusca > Bivalvia > Pterioida > Pteriidae > Pinctada > Pinctada imbricata. Next base: position 58,277,738 of record VSWD01000003.1, on the reverse strand, counting down.
AACATATCTTTCTCACGAGAAAAGAAAAATTGGTCAATATTATTTCATACAGTTATCATCTTTGAACTTGTAGTCCCATTCTGATCCTACTGTTTTAATGGTGTGTCCATGCGTGTTATACATGTAAATGCTAACTGCTAATGTCAATTAAGAAATAAAACAATAGAGAGAAAAAAATATATTCTAAGTTTCAGCTATTATTTGTGAATTAATACGTTATTCATATCTAAAGTGTTGCATCAAATCATTTTGTTGTGGTATCTTTCAATTGTATGCTTTTCAAATAAAACGAAGGAGGAGAAATGGAAGAAGGGCTGCTTGATTTAATCACCTAATTTTGTGTGTTAAAACAATTGAATGATCTCAGGGGCGGATACAGGATTTGGGGCGTGAAAAATATTAAAAAGCAAAAAGGGTCTATGCGCCACCTAGCTCGACCCTCCCTCAGGCCAGGATGAAGTCCTCCCCCTACAGAAAATCGTTTTATTTACGCTATATGATAGAGAATGTATATATTGCGAGCGAAGCGAGTCAGCGATTTTTTCCTATCTTTTCGAGGAGGGGGGGGGGGGGTTTACGCGCCACACATCCCATCGCTTTGCTGTAAGGATATGTTTACTTTCATAACATTTATCAGAAAAAGACCGGTCAAACATTCTTTCAAGTGATTTTGAAGTTAAGAAGAGGTTATACTGAGTACTTCATAACACTGGCTATCGGTCATGCCTTGCTTTAGAGTTGTATAACAAAAGTGAAATGTATATCACATTTAATCTGGTGAACGGTAACGAGCCAGCGAAAATTTTATGAAATTCGACTCAAAATGCCAGAAACTGAGTCTACACATAGACGTTTGAGCCCCAAAAAACCTTACTTTGACGATTTTAGTGTGTATGTTATCTAATGTAATTTTAGTAGCACTGTCATGGTAAAGAATCGGAGTACAAAGATAATCGAGAAAACGTATTTAAAGATTAAGTTGGATAACAATGCAAACTAGCATTGTATTTACTACTATAATAATTGCTTATATTTATTGATTATAGATCAACAAACCAGACACACTGTGGCGTTCACTGCAGGATTCACATCGTCCTCTTATCAGTCTTTGGGGATTTTGATATTTGACAAAGTCATCTACAACATCGGTGATGGATATCATTCAATATCCGGGGAGTTTATAGCGCCATCATCTGGTGTTTACGTGTTCTATGTATCCATAACATCATATGAATACCGACACATAATAGCAGACATTTACATGAATGGAAGTTCCAAGGTCAAAGTACGAGCAAATGGACAAAGTCAAAATGCAAACTATCAAACAGGAACTAACATGGTGATCATGTCTTTGTTGCCTGGAGACAGGGTTTGGGTTCAACGGAGAGAGGGATATGGATATACGAGTTATTCAGTTCCCTTGACAACGTTTTCCGGATTTATGATTTAGACATGAGCAGGATTCCTCTGCTTCCCATTCTATACTTGTAATAATTCTGAATTCCTCTGCAATCATTTATTTCATTGCAGAGAAATTTGAATATGACACAGACATTTTCCAGTCTATAATTGTCTACTCATGTATTCATGTTATATTTGGAAATAAATTATATATAAACTTATGATTCTGAAAATGAAATTTCTTTCTTTTCATTGTATAGATTATAACGCTTACCGCGATTCAACATTTGATTATTCGTTGAGCTAATTATATATTAAGCTCTAGTATATGACTCTGTCAATTATATGCTGCTGTTATGATATAATAAAATAACTCATATATATCTTTTTCCTTGAGTTCATTTGGATTTCATTTCGAATTTAAGTTCGAGAGAATAAAGTTTCATTTAATAGTGCATTCCCAGAGCATACTGCCCGATCACAACTTCAAAATGTTTGGATGTGCTTTAGCAAAGAACACAATATCAAAATTGCGAACTGAGATGATGATTATATTTACGAATGAAGACAAATGGAAAAAAAAAAACAGACAGACTTTGATATAGTTCCATAGAAACACAAAGGACAACTTTATCTTATTATCAATATCCAGAGTCCATAGCTATAGTTCGGCATGTAGTGTAGGCGGCACTGTTAAATGCGCACCATGTTAACTAGTATAATTTAACCACTTTCATATATCACCTGAATCGTGTTACATATTTCATGCAGTAAATAATTTTGTACCACTTGGTGATTGTCAGTGCAGGTGGACCAGTAGTCCCCGAGGGCACATTTAACCAAGTCCGATCACTTCGGTTGATCGTTTCTTCTAGAGCATGCGAAAATTTCTTTTCATTAAATGTTATCGAAATTTCTGAAAAATGGGTCCTGTAGCACCATATCCCACCCATCCTCTACGTCTTTCGTCTACAATGGTCCTGTAGCATCATATACCACCCATCCTCTACGTCTTCGTCTCTACAAGCAGGTTGTAGAAATCCCTATGGGTAATTATTTTGCATCTCTTGCTGCAGATTCATTTTTATACACGTATGAAAAAGAAAAAAAATCAAAAGGAAAGGAAACATACTGATTTGAAATGTTTCATTTGTACTTCTAGGTATGATATTCTTACTATCGACAATCCTGATTTTGAAAAGTATAAAATGTTTATCAACAAGAATTGACTCTAAACAAGGCAAACGTTACAAACACAGAAACGACATTTTTGGACCTAAATATCAAAATTGTTAACGGAGAAATTCATACAAGTGTGTATGACAAACGAGATAATTTTGGATTCAACATAGTAAATTTTCCCTTGCTTGACGGTGCTGTTCCTAGATTACCGTTATATGGTATCTACATTGCGCAGCTAATCCGGTATGCTAGAGCATGTTTAAATGATGCTTAAATGATGCTATTCAATTTGAAGACGTTTAACATTTACAAATTACCAAGAAACTTTTAGGCAACGGTTTTCGCTTTCACAAACTAGTAAAGACATTCTGGAAATTTTACAAAAATTATTGTCAACTTCTTTTGAAATTCGGACCCATGTTAGCAACAGAGTATATTACTTTGGGTGTTTCGCAACCTGCATTTTATAGTGACATGATTAACAAAATAAGAAGGATAAAATGTATACAGAATTACCATCGAAATTGTGTTAGAATTATAAAACGCCTTTTATACCGTGGACATTAATAATCCTTTTGTCATCAGATTGGCTTGGTACAAATGTAGTTGACAAATCTACAACCTTGAGCCAGTGCATTCTTAAGAATTGCACTCTGACTGACTATGACGACAGGACTCCATGACGGGCCCTGTCCAAACCTCTTTAGAGAAGACAGGGCCCCGACCACCTTACCTCTCTAAATGTCAGTTGGACTCCTTGGGTGAAAACATGAGCTCGGTACAGCCGGCAGAGCACGGACTGTATTACGTAAGCCATCTTTTTATATCCATTTACATATTCATCTGTGTTGCTTGGGCCCCTCCTTTTTGCGGTCTTGTTTGTGTGTGGACATCTAACAGTGAGAGGTTGTTTACACCACAATTGTATTGTACATTCTTCGAGACCTCTGGGTAATCGGAATAGTGGGAAGGTTGTGCGCACGTAACCCAGGATAACCACACCGTCTGCTTCTGACGTGGCAAATGACCGTCCTAAGACGGCACCGATTGCCCATTGGTCTCGTTGGTTTATGTGTAGTCATTTGTATATGATGTTTTCTGTGATTTGGCGTTCCTTGTACCATTTGCGTCTCTTCTTGTGAGTGTCTGTTTTGTGTTTTTACAGTGGGTGTTTTGCTGTTGGTGCTGCACCTAGTTGTTGTTTGAGATCACCTCCTTTCATCGGCATGTTTTGGGACATAACTTTCACAGTCTTTGGCCATATTTCATTGTTTAGATTGAGAATCAATGACGAGGGTTAACTGCCCGAAACGCGTATATCTGGTCCATGCTGCAAATCAATCTGTTCATAAATGATGCCATGAATTTGAAGACATAACATTTTGTATCAACTATTTAATCAGCACAAAAATCTGGAGTTGGTCATCATTAACTTCATATTGATCAATACAATGCTATTTCTAATAAGACTGCGCAACACCAAAGCGGAACACATTTACAAAAGAAGGTTGCGATTGCGAACAATGTTAAACGTCTTCAAATTCAATAGCATCATTTAAAAGCAGATAAATTTACAGCCTGGACCAGACATGCATGTTTCTGGTACTTAACCCTCGTCAGTGATCCTCAATCTAAACAATACTCGCTTGAAGCACCTTCAGTAAAATATTAAAACACCCCATCCCCCTTGAAAAAAGAGTAGACATACACAACAAGAGACAAAAAAGGACAAGGAACACCACATACGGCATTGAAACACCAAACACAAATGACAACACAGGAGCACACGACACCAACACCAGCAATAGTTGCCGTTGTAGTACGACCATCTGCCACACCAAGAAGCATTGGATTCGTAACAAGACAGCCACGGCATATGACCGTGGCCTTTTATTCTAATTGTGAAATCTCGCACACTGTTTTGCAGGATGTAACTCCTACGCATACACGTGCTCTAAAGTATTGTATTCATTTTGTACCGGAAAGCGAAGTTCATAATGATATTTGTCTGTATGAAAGGTGGACATTGCCAAATATTTAACGATGAATAAAAGGTAATTGTGTGTCTGCTGTTATGTTATAACACATTTCTCTGGTGTTCTCTGGTATTTGACCAGTTTTATATCATCGTTAATATTTTGATATAACGGAATTCTAAATGTTTACATCTATCATAAAAAGGAATAACCATAAGAATTGGCTCATTGTTGTCTATACCAAACACTAGAACAATGATCTATAAATATTAGTATTAAGTACCAATTAACTGAATATAACAAACTAACGCAATGCTTTATGAAACGTAAACATAGTGACGTAAAGATACTGAACAAAGGTGATTCCTAGAAACATCACATTTCCTAATAGAGATGAGGTTACTAAAGCATATGGCTGCTCTGATTTTGTTACTTCTGAGAATATGTCAGGGTAGAATTTCCTTTATCGATGATGAAACGTACTACTCTGCATGCACTGTCGACGCAAGCCAAGCAAACTCTAAATTATCTGACGTCATTCCCTGTGCAGTCCGCTGTGGAATGTTTGAGTCGATGTCAAATGGATCACCAATGTCTTTCTGCAAGTCTTGATACCACTGGTCTGACAATGCTGTGCAGAACTTTCTCAGAGAGCGGCATAGAAGAGTTGTGTTGTACTGAATATAACAACAATGGTGGATGTCGTCATTATTTGAAGGTAAACTTATATTGTTTCAATTTTTCGTCCTTATGGAATTCATTTATTTAAGTAAAATATGTTGATAGAAAATGAATGGACTTTATCACCAGATGCGATCATTAACAAGGAAATCAAACCCGAATTCCCTAGATTTGCAATGACGGGGCCTGCCAAGTCATTGAGAAAAGCAAATCATGGACACGAGGGTCGGATTTCCTTGTCAATGATCTCACTCGGTGAATGATGATTCTGAAAGAGGTAAATAAGGTTAACGTTTTTGCAATGTTTTTATTAAGCTGAAGCGACCGAACGCGTAAGTATTCTATGACGTCATAGTTAACGTTAGCATGTGTAGCTTATCATCGACTTCATTGTGGGTGATCGATTATCATTTAATTTCCATTGTAATTGTCAAGAAAAAAAAAAGATTCTGATTGGATAAGAAATTCTGTTGATACATCGATCAACAAATTATTTTCACGTTGGTCTATTTATGTCACTAATTTTCGAACAGGGATTCCCTCAAACACGAATAAATACGTGGCTGAAAAATACGATTTGTTGATACTTGCCTAAACTCTCAAGGGTACCATTTCTTTTTTACTTGCTAAAAATTAACTGTGCATGTAGGATTTTTCCTAAACTGGTCCTTATTTCAAAGATATAGAGAGACGATCGTTCGCTGTGAATCATGGCGGCTGACAGAACTTATTTCGTCTTTGGAAGGCAGTTGTATCACTGCGCAACTCCATCGAACTTACGAAATATAGTGCGGGGATTGATTGTTATTAGATCTAAGAAAATAGTCGGTTTCCTATAAGTAGAGGATATAAAATGTTAAAAAATGAATCTTATATGTTTGTTCTGTTGATGCAGGTTTCACCCGAAAAATTGGGACGGAAAACTTTTGCATCAACGCGCTACGATACCTACATCAACAGAAAAAAAATCATTTCTTAAGTCATTTTGCACATTTCATGAGTACAACTGAGTGAATATTTGAGAAGAACATATCTTTAAAAATACATGAAATCTTTTTGTATAAATTTTCGTATATACTTTGTAGAATTAAACTGTCTGTTATTTAACAATAACCGACATGCCATGACGTTAATTTAACAGGTAATAATGATCGCCATAGCCATTTTTACATAGAAAACATCAGACAGTGGATGTATTTTAGATATTGTTTTCATTTTCGTGCGAGAACATCGACGGCGTGTGCGGCTAGCCAAACATGGGGTGCTTACTCCTCCCGGGCACCGGTCCCACCTCTAGCTTGCTAGGGGTCTGTGGATGCTCAATTTTGTGTTCTATTGTGAGTGCTGTTGAGATTATCGTCAGGATATTCTTTAACTCTTTTGTGTATTCCAAACGTACACCTCGGTATAACCAAACTAAATGAGACCAGTCCTTGGGTATAGGACCTTATACACGTACAGTCAGGTTAACTTAGATCATATATCAGTCCTTGGGTATAGGTCCTCATACATGTACAGTCATGTTAACTTAGATCATATATCAGTCCTTGGGTATAGGACCTTATACATGTACAGTCAGGTTAACTTAGATCATATATCAGTCCTTGGGTATAGGACCTTATACATGTACAGTCAGGTTAACTTAGATAATATATCAGTCCTTTGGTATAGGTCCTCATACATGTACAGTCAGGTTAACTTTGATCATATACCAGTCCTTGGGTATAGGACCTTATTCATGTACAGTCAGGTTAACTTAGATTATATATCAGTCCTTGGGTATAGGACCTTATACATGTACAATCAGGTTAACTTAGATTATATATCAGTCCTTGGGTAAAGGTCCTCATACATGTACAGTTAGGTTAACTTGGATCATATACCAGTCCTTGGGTAAAGGTCCTCATACATGTACAGTTAGGTTAACTTGGATCATGTACCAGTCCTTGGGTATAGGTACTTATACATTTACAGTCAGATTAACTTTGATCATATACCAGTCCTTGGGTATAGGTCCTTATATTTTGCAATGTTAAGCAGATGGTTGATATTTGCCCATAATAACCATCTGCAAAATTATATTACCAACTGCTGGACCAATCAAATGGCTTGCGTCGTAATACAAAAAAAAACAATAAGCAAAATGGCAGCCCCCATCTCGGTTGCGAAGGCATCAAAATTTAAACTGATCATTGATTGATAACAAAAGTGTAATACAAAGATTTTTTCAAAGAAATACCAAATAGTAGTCAAAAGCTGTAGTGCAGTATTCATTTTGGTCTTGTTTCTAAATTAAAATACAACATAAATCGAAAATGATTTTTCTTTGTCTGCATTATTAAAAAACTGAACGGCGAACTTCTTTTTAGCTATGCATGAGCCCTGTAGAGAAGTTTTATTCTAAGACGCTGACTATTCTAACTGCACAGGCCAGGTCAAAACAGTCCTTTAAACATCAAATCAAATGGATCATTACACTATCTCAATTTCAAAACAACCACGTTTGATTCAATGCTGTACAGATACAAACTCGATGTATGTACTTACTGTAAACGCCTGTAACAATGTACTTGAAGATGTTACATTTAACCCTGTGTTTAACTTATGTCAAAAGTTGTAACAAAATTTCTCTGAGCTCCTGTGTGCCGCGAATACATGTGCGTGTGACGGAATGTAGGACAATGTGAAACTGTCGATGTTTACGTCTCTCGTCTCCTCGTATCTTCCCTAGAACCCACCGATGAGAATCGGTATATCATTTAAGATTTTGTCAACACGGAATTCAATCACTAACCTTGTAGGTTTAACTTTTGAGAGACTAGCGCCTCTAAACTACGATAACCTGGCGAACCATTTTTGAAACCGAATCACATAACACCTTCAATATGCATGCACGCGAAGAAATTGACGATTGGAGACGAATAAGAAATAGTTTACATCGTAAGACTCGTTTATTAAGAAAACATTTTCTTGAAAATATAATGCAAAATTTCTGAAAACTCATTAGTGAAATTACGTCTCGCATAATGGCACTACTTCTTGACACAGTTAGCCGCTTCCTTAGTTACGCCTTCCTAGTAACGCTCTCAAAGACAGCGGGAAATTCAAACTTGAAAGGCATATTTTTAATGATAAAACTACAAATGAGGAATTCAATTTATCAAAATCCAGATGGTAATATAAATTCCCCATAACAACCATCTGAATAACATTCATTTCTTAAATATGTACAGTCAGGTTAACTTAGATCATATATCAGTCCTTAGGTATAGGTCCTCATACATGTTCAGCCAGGTTAACTTAGATTATATGTCCGAGTGTGTTACACAGTGAACAATGCATTGTTGTCTTCTTTATATTACCCTAAAGTGTCTTATAAAAAAATCCTAAAATCTCATTTCTGTCACATTTCACAAGACTGATCTTAAAGTGCAATAAAGATCTGAACGCAATGTTTGACTCGGCAAATATAAAAGAATATGATAAATCTGTGCAAAAGGTGAAATTTCGGAAAAAAATCTTCTAAAACGTCACAACATATTTATAATACGGATGTGTTTGAATTCTTAACCGTCTTGATGAAAATTTCAAACCAATTTGAATGCACCAGACACATGTTTCGGATCGTAAATCTTCATCAATGATACTTCCAGCCAAAGTGATTTTCAGACACGGCCAAAATTAATTATAGTAGAGTCCTTTAGTTAGATTTTTCTTTCATTTCAATATATACATTTTGCAAAGACTGCGCGGCTTCAACTTTCCTGACGGATCGATTCAGTAGCATAGTTAAATAAAATCAATATAATATATGATGTCAAATTGATAAAGGGCCAAAACAAAGCTTATCTCAGGCACAGAGCTGGAAAGAAGAAATTAGACTTTTTTCACCGTGAAGAAATTTGCACTACGCACTTTATTTTCATAAGTTGGTTGCCGAAAAAGCGCGCCAGTTGTACAGGAAGCATAGTTAAATAAAATCTGTTACCAAAATAATATTAGAAGGATGGTGCTAGTTAACATAATTTAATTTCGATGTTATTTTTTGATGAAATGACAAGTTTCCGAGATAGCAATATAATATATGATGTCAAATTGTTAAAGGGCCAAAATAATGCTTATCTCATCGACAGAGCTGGAAAGAAGCAATTTTGATATCTTAAATCCACTATTAATACTTTAAGACAGTAACAATGCATATTAATTTGTTTCTATCAAATTTCGTATGTTACGCAAAATTAAAGTACCAACGATCCCTCACAAGATAAGCTTGTTTTTGAATACAAATATTATCTCACTCCCATATCGAGAGTTCGCTTCTTTTCATATGGTGGAGGTTTTTGTTTGTTTGCTTTAGTTCCTGTTTCATCCTGATTTTGTATGCCTTCGGTTTCTGATTTTCTGAATTATCGATTTTGTGCTGTATACAGGGATATGGTCATTATCCATATTTGTCATTTTTACTACTGTTCATGTGTCACTGCTGGTGGACAAATTGTCCCCGAGAGCACTTGTCGGGCAGTCTTTTGCTTAAATGCCTAAAGAGATCTACAAAGTGGCTGGGGCGTCGCCCACTTTAAAAAGGCCCCAACCTGTTGCGTCTACGGACACATACGCAACAGGTAATTTAGGTGTCCCTAGAATTAGTTTACATGACATTAGAGATGAAACATTTGTAATAAGTAGCAAACATGGATTTTGATATAAACATGCGGATGGGTATTTAAAAATCAAGCCCTGTAAGATTGAAGAGAACGATATACTTAAAGAGCACCAATTTTCACCAAGCGATTGCTCAATTTCTAAGTGCAGCAAGAAGAACTGCAAAACTTGTAACATACTCATAACAGACACTTCATTCTCAAATAATCTCTCAAAACAAACATTTAACACGCATAGTTTTGAAAACCTTAACTGTACGACATCTAATGTTATCTACGGAATAGAGTGTTCACTTTGTGGATTGACTTATGTGGGTGAAACCAAAGGTCAGCTCCAAATCAGAATGTTAGGACATCGGTCAAAAATAAATAATAAAGGAAGTCAACTTCTTTATCGGCATTTTGACCAGGCCGATCATTCTATCTATGAGAGTCAGAATCCTGGAGAAAATATATCACCCAACAAACAATCCCACTTTAAGCACACCTTTCCGTCGCAACAGAGAAGAGTTCTGGATAAAACATCTTAACACTGCAGCGCCCTATGTGTGCAACAATGATATAAACAGCATATGAAACTTAACATGTCCCGATTGTCAATCGATAAATATGACTAGCTTATTCAACAGACCACAAAGAAGACCTCGAAGTTGTGGTATTCGTAACTATAATAGGCCTGAGATACATAGTTTCCCTTTGATGGCTTGGTTCCATTTTGAATGAGCCTCTAGGCCTGCATTATATTCGTACAAAATTATACTCTGTTCCTTTACGGAAGTTACACGAAATCTACGAATATACGAAGGACCTCACATTTACCGATTCACGTTCCCCAGAAGACAGACTACAAGGAGTCATCTTGAACATTTCTACTTTTCGTTTATTTCAAGCAGTTAGATCAGAGGAGAAAACAAACCGTTCTTTCATTAAAGTAAAATTTGCAAACAAAAGTATTAATTAATTGAATCTTGGTCAAATTTTGAATCACAAATCTGTCACAGAAAAAATCCCGCCATATTTCAAAAGAAAAGAAATTCCTTGAATTTCCTATAGCTACATGTACACACTAACAGTTGCATCTCAAATTTACAATTACAAACGATCATTGCAGTGTATTGATTTAAGTAATTCCTCACTACATCCACTTCCTTGCGAATGTTCTTCATCGGATTTCAACTTCTTTCCTTGTGGACAAAGCATCAAATAATTACACATTTACTTGCAAAAAGTTCTATTTCGACAGCCTAGTTAAAGAGTTTGGTTTAAATTCGACACCTGGAAATCCCACTTACACACCAACAAACCTTTTTGCCTCTGAAATAATAGATAACCATAAATCAGCTCTTGCTTCCTTTGGCATCGACACTAACAATTTAGATTTAGTTTTTCCATAGTTACACTGCATGCATACCTAAAATGCATAAGTATCCGTACAAACAACGTTTCATCGCTGGTTCCTCAAAATGTTCTTCCAAATCTGTATCGATCTTACTCACCAAAGTTTTATCTGAAATCAAATCTGGGCTTCAAAAATATTGTTCGACAGAATATTCCCGCAGTGGTATCAACCAGATGTGGATTTTAAAGAATTCGAAGGAACTTTAAGAACATCTGAAATCCACTCATTTTAGTAGAGTCCATTCGATCAAGGCCTTTGATTTTTCGACACTTAACACTAAAATCCCACATTCTAAATTGAAAGAAAGACTGTCAAAAAATTATAAGTAATGCGTTTACAAGTAAGAACTGCAATCGCAAATACAAATTCATTGTTGTTAACTATGACAAAACCTACTTTGTAAAAGAAAAGTCCGATTCTGAAAATAAGTACACTGAAACAGATATTATTCAGATGTTGAACTTTCTGATCGACAACATTTTTGTGGTGTTTGGAGGAAAGATCTTCCAGCGAATTATCGGAATTCCAATGGGAACCAATTGTGCCCCACTCCTTGCCGACATTTTCCTTTACTCGTACGAAGCTGAATTCATTCAATCTTTGGTCTCTGAAGGGAAAAGATACTTAGCTTCAACTTCACTTACAGATACATAGACGATGTGTTGTCCATCAATAATCCAAAATTCGCGGATTACCTCAGCAGAATCCATCCTTTGGAGCTTGAAGTCAAAGAAACTACAGAGACAAATAATTCAGCATCCTATTTGGACATAATGTTGTCCTACGACACTGATGGTCACATGAACACCTCACTCTATGACAAACGTGACGACTTCAATTTCAGCATTATAAACTTTCCTTTTCTGAGTAGCAACATCCGTTCATCGCCTGCTTATGGCGTGTTCATATCTCAGTTGACACGCTATGCCAGAGCAAGTACCAAATATATGGATTTTGTTCTGAGTGCAAGGCGTCTTTCTGATATGCTTCTCAGTCAGAGATATGTTTGTCACAGAGGAAATTCTACGGTCGATATGGGGAACTCGTCATACACTATGATGTCCCACTCTCCAGAATGGTGGATGATATTCTGTCATAGACCATTTGAGCCATCGAACCAAAGAGTGTACTCTATGTCTTCCGAAATGGAAGTAACCGGATGTGACAATTCTACCGAATGGAAGTAACCGGATGTGACAGTTCTACCGAATTGAAGCGGCGGATGTCGCATGCAAGCAGGAGATGCTTACTCTTTCTTGGCACCTGGTCTCACTCCCATATCGGGAGTTCTCTTCTTTTCATGTGGTGGAGGTTTTTGTTTGTTTGTTTTAGTTCCTGTTTTTTCCCAATTTTGTATGCCTTCGGTTTCTGATTTTCTGAATTATCGATTTTGTGCTGTATACAGGGATATGGTCATTATCCATATTTGTCCTTATTGATATAATTGGTGGCAAGTATGCAAATTTCTTAACTGTTTTGATTTTCATTTTAGAAGGAGGATTACAATTTCCTACTAGGATCATTGGGTGGTAAATCAGGTAAGTAAGACGATTTTCATCACAGAACATTCTTCTTAGGACAGAGTTTCAAAGGTTCATTTTTCGTGAATTAAGAACTGTATTCGGCTTTTCAATGATTTTGAGAGCTTCTGTTCCTGAAAGAATTCATAAAACAATTGTATTCTTCCTGTTTTCATTTCATCCATTTGTCATCAGGCAAATATTAAAAGCGGAAGAATATTTCCATGTTTATATCACTTCCTCCATTTTTCATTATTGTTTTTCATGACCGGTTAATCAGGTTTTTTTAATAAAACAAGTGGCCAGCCACTGTCATTCTGATTTCAATCTTGAATGAAATCGCATAAAAAAGGTTTGATTTTTTTCTTGAGATTATAATGAGTTACTGAAAAAGAAAAGAAAACAAAACAAAACAAAGCAAACTAATGATATGCAGAATCATCTAGTCTAACTTTAACGAGGGTTTAGTATCCGAAGAATGCATGCTGAAATTTCCCCTCTTCTTACATGATGCCATGAATTTGAAAACGTAACATTTGATATCTATAACTATTACAATAGCAGAAACAACAACGAGCTCACTGTGAAGCGAGACATCATACCCTTCAGCAACAGGTAAAGTATTAATTCCATTATTTAATCTAAGAGAAAAAAGTTAAGATCAAAATTCAAACAACCCTATTCAATTATTTACATTCGACTTTGATCAAATATATACAAGTAAATTTGATTTTTAGACTATGAATTTCTTCCGTTAAATGATTCAATTATATGGAAAGAAAAATTGTACTAAAACCACAAAAGTATAGAAAAAATATACTTGTTTCCTTCATTTTCTCACTTCATCGCTAAGTAAAATTCTGACGTTATTTCATATTCTTAATGTCCAGATTGTCAGTGGTACAAATCGCAGAATATTGTGACGTGTAGCGGGTTATACAATATCACTGTGAATGGTGCAGTACGTACTGTACAGTGTGACATGTAAACGTACGGTGGAGGGTGGACGGTACGTCATCAGAGTAGAAATCATTTTTGTTTTGTTAGAGAAAGGAGAGGCTCTCAAACAACACTCTGTTGCAGCAAGATACCAAGATAAGGCAAACAATGAAAGAGACAAAAAGACGCAAAAGGGACACAAACACACAACATAGAAACATCAAACACAAACACTCATACATATATACAATTGGCAACCGGTTCCGACTTAGGACGTCCATCTGCCACGCTTGTAAAGGTTGAAGTTATTCGAATTACGTGCGCACAACCCTCCAATTTTCCCGGTTACCCAGAGGTCTCGTTAAACGCACAATAGTGATGTAAAATAGGTTCTTCAATGTAAGATGACCGTACAATCAAGACAACATAACTCAGATACCCAAGCAACACACAGATTGATGTGTAAATGGATATAAAAATAGAGGTGGGTGTACGAAATACAGTCCGTGCTCTGTCGGTTGTATCGAGCTAATACATGTTATCATCCGAGGAATCCGACCGACATTCAGAGAGGACGAATGTCATCAGATAGAGAGAATCATTATTGTGGTTTTTTTTTACTTTTTATTCAGTGTTTTGTATTGACATTCTATCAATTTGACGTCATATACCAAAATATGACATTAACCGTTGGCATATGTATTGGTTAGTATAACATGTTCCTATTTCACCGAATAATGTCTCATTAATTAAGGTTTAAATAGGCGTAGTACAAATAATACACAGTTATAACGTAAAAAGTGTTATTATAATCAACAGCTTCCAATTTGATTTGACCAATTCCATATGGTCAAATTGCTTTGAGTGTTGTTAACAGCCTTTATCTAAACAAAATTAACAACGATTTAGAATTTTTTTAACTTTTATTTCAGCACACATGTATTACACTGCGAAAACAAAGAAAAAGGATTCCATACAAAATCAGTTATAAATTTCAGAATCAAAGTTCCTAACAACTGGTTGTCAAGATAGACTACATTCAGTGCTTCACAAGTACATGTACCTAAAAGCTTCATTTTATATACATCACACTGAGATTCAGTTTGATTCATTAACAAGTTGTTGTTAAGATAGCAATGTGTTTCGACTATAGAACTACATGATAGATACATGACATAAACTTCTTGACAATATGTTGTTAAAGTTTAGAAGCTAACAAGCGATATTTTCTTAACAACTGGTTGTTAAGAAATCTAACTTATTTCAGACAAGGTGTACTTTCCTAACAACTGGTTACTAACTTGACAACTGTTTGTTAAGACAAACTGTGCAATGACTTCCATTTCATACCTTAAATTCGCATTTTCAGAACTACTTTTAGTAATTTAGCATATTTGACCAGTAGATAAGTATGTGAGTGTCCTAATGTCACATTTTGAATTGTTTATCTCCTAATAAGGAGATACTATCACCTAATTAGGACTTAGCTATCAGCTAATTAGGACATACTATCACCTAATTAAGACATACTATCACCTAATTAGGAGATACTATCACCTTATAAGGAAATACTATCACCTAATTAGGAGATACTATCACCTAATTAGGAGACACTATCACCTAATAAGGACTTAGCTATCACCTAATTAGGACTTTCTTATAAGGACTTAGCTATCACCTTATTAGGACTTAGCTATCACCTAATTTGGTGATAGCTTAGTCCAAATAGGGTGATAGCTTCGTCCAATTTAGGTGATAGCTAAGTCCAAAGTAGGTGATAGTATCTCCTAATAAGGTGATAGTATGTCCTAATAAGGTGATAGCTAAGTCCTAATTAGGTAATAGCTAAGTTCTTATTAGGTGAAAGTATCTCCTAATTACGTGATACCTTAGTCCTAATTTGGCGATAGCTAAGTCCTAATTAGGTGATATCATTTCCAAACAAGGTGATAATATCTCCTAATAAGGTGATATTATCTCCTAATAAGGTGATAGTATCTCCTTATAAGGTGATAGTATCGCTTAATTAGGAGGTAGATAAGTCTTTATTTGGTGATAGCTAAGTAATAATTAGGTGATAGCTAAGTCCAAATTAGGTGATATTATCTCCTAATTAGGTGATAGTATGTCCTAATTTGGTGATATTTAAGTCCTCATAAGGTGAAAGTACCTCCTAATTAGATGATAGCTAAATCCTTATTAGGTGTTTGTATCTCCTAATAAGGTGATAGTAAAGTCCTAATTAGGTGATAGTATCTCCTAATTAAGTGATTAGGTGATATTATCTCCTAATAAGGTAATAATATTTCCTAATAAGATGATAGTATCTCCTAATTAGGAGATAGCTGAGTTCTTATTAGGTGTTAGTATATCCAAAAAATGCAATGATCGCT
This sequence comes from Pinctada imbricata, assembly GCA_033119305.1. Taxonomy (NCBI): domain Eukaryota; kingdom Metazoa; phylum Mollusca; class Bivalvia; order Pterioida; family Pteriidae; genus Pinctada; species Pinctada imbricata. The sequence goes on along the minus strand of VSWD01000003.1, from coordinate 58,261,586 downwards.
GTGCGATATAAGTCCCCTACCGGCGGCATAAATTTATGACTTGCATCTCTGTTCATCAGTTCATCATCTGCAACAACAGCCAAGAAAAGTCTGGGAAACTGAATTCACGAAATTTGCTAAGTCCAAGGACCATAACTCTTGTGAAAATTAGTCAATCTAAATTAAACTCAAATCTGCATCACACTATAATGTATTCACATACAAAAAACCAGTTCATTATCTGCAATAATAGGCAAGAAGTAGTCCAGAAAACTGCAAATTTCATGGAATTTGCTAAGTCCAAGGCCATAACTCTTGTAAATATAGGCCAATGGAAACCAAACTCAAACTTGGTCTGTATCACACTGAAATGTATTCATTTACCAAAAATCAGTGCATTATTTGCAATAGAACTGAAGAAAAGTCCGGAAAACTGAATTTTTCATAAAAAACAAAAAGTCCAAGGGCCATAACTCTTGTAAAAATAGGTGAATCTAAAGCTAACTCAAAGTTGATCTGTATCACATCGAGATATATCCACATACCAAAAATGAGTTCAATTTATCCAACAACAACGGAAAAAAGTCCGGAAAACTGAAATTTTCATAAAATTTGCTAAGTCCAAGGGCCATAACTCTTGTAAAATTAGGTTAATCAAAAGCAAACTCAAACTTGATCTGTATCACATTGAGATATATCCACATACCAAAAATGAGTTCAATTTATCCAACAACAACGGAAAAAAGTCCGGAAAACTGAAAATGGGACAGACGGACAGACAGACAGACGGACGGACGGACAGACAGACAGACCGAGAGGAAACTAAGAGTCCCCTTCGGCGTTGCCGGTAGGGGACTAATTAGGTGATAACTAAGTCCTAAATAGGTGATTGTATCTTCTCATTAGGTAATAATATATCCTAATTAGGTGATAGTTTCTCCTAATGAGGTGACAGTTTGTCCTAATTATATGAAAGTTCAGTCCTCATTAGGTGAAAGTATCTCCTTATTAGGAGAAAAAATTTAGAATGTGGCATTAGGACGCTTCCGGAGATACATAATGACATTTATAAAACAAATACAAAGAATCTCCTACATTGAGTTATGATATGTAACGCTGATCCTGATGTCGAAAATCCCTTCTCCTTACTATATTCTGTCCAAACACAAGCAATATGTTGAAGAAATGTTTCCAATTCCTCATTATGATGTCTTGCCATCGTAATTTTCCTCACACACACAGATTTTTTAATGGTTCTTGGCATCCATTTTATATATATATATAAATTATTTTGTGAATTTCAGCTCATCTTATGTCCTATGTGTCTTCATGTTTGGGCCTCTTTCATTACTGCTGAGACACTATTTGTTGAAATGCCTATATAAATCACAAATACATCATGGACGTATTATTGTTACATTATTCTTTAGAACTACTTGTTTGGTACTCCAGGTGTTTGTACTTTGACTCCTTTCTTTTTGCCCCCAATTATGTTCACACAAGATAAAATCATCCAGGTAATATTTAAGTTGATAAATCCAGTGCTTACAATGTGTAGATATCATAGTACTCATCAAGGTACTAATCCAATCCATTATTCTGACGACTTTCGCAAAATTAAAACGGTACCTCAAAGAATTTGAAGTGAACTGTTGTACATGTACTCCATAATCGTCTCTCCAGTTGCTGTTCTCCTGAAACATTTAGTTTAATCATAATATATTGAAAATAAAAGCATCTGTTACAAATTGGTTGTCAATAAATATTTACTAAAATCTTCATGTTTTGTTATCGCGTACTCATATATTTAACATTATTCTCATAATATAAAGATAATAATAGTATGGAAGCGTATTAGTGCCATTTTGATTCTCTTTTTTAATTGGTTTTTTTTTTACATATAAAAGTGTACATTTTACACTTTTAAGTGTAAATCTTACGCTTTTTCTGTAAAATTAAAAATGTTCAAGTGTAAATTTTACACTTTATCTGTATATTATACACTTTTGTTTGCAAATTTGACACTTTTTTTCTGTAAATTTTACATATCTAACTGTAAATTTTACACTTTTTTCTGTAAAGTAGGTCAAAGGTCAATGTCAAGGTCATTTATTCAAAAGTCATGATATCAGATGAAAGGTCTGGTCATGAGGAATCTACAACTGAAATATCAAAATTCTACCTCTTATAGTTTCAAAGAAGGTCAAAGGTCAATGTCAAGGTCACTAGGTCAAAAGTCATGATATCAAATTAAAGTTCTGGTCATGAGGACTCTATATGTGAAATATCAAAACCCTACCTCTTATAATTCAAAAGTAGGTCAAAGTCAAGTTACAATTCGCTCCTCCAAATATTTTTCTCTCAACGGACTTAAACGCAACATTTTGACCAAAATGTTGACGCACGGACGGACGGACTGACGGACAGACAGACAGACGGACTTCGCCATTTCATAGACCGGATTTTGCTTCGCAATTCGGCCAAAAATCTAGGCTCTATCCCTTACATATATCCTAGGTTAATTTCTTAAAGTACATGTAGTTCAAAGGTCAAAAGTCTTGGCATGAAAGCTCTGGTCATGAGGAATTAACATGTGAAATCCATCTATAGGATTTGGTCTTGATTCTAATAAAAATATTTTGAATCCTACATCTTATTACATGCAATTATGACATTATACATTGCCATATATTTTTTCGCTGATAAACTCAAAATTGTATTACATGTTTCTTACCTTAAAGTTTGTCGTAATTCATTTATTTTCTCCTGTACATGTACTATTCATCCAGGCAAGGGATATTCTGTTTCAAAAGAAAAAAGATAAGTAAGGAAAACTGTATGACGAGACAAGACAGTAAGACTATGTGCTTCATTGTTCATCATATTATTTTATTTAAGAAATACATTTAAGTGAAAGATATTAATGATATGCTATATGTCTATTAAAGACACATGCCATCCAAAGCTTAGCATCCCTTCACAAACTCATGATAATCTGTCAATGTGTGAATGACAGGCAATACAAAAACTGAAAAATATGAAAGATGTAGTTATGAAAAAAGCCGACAAAAGCAACACAATAGTAATTCTTGACAAAGAGGAATACAAGAAAAAAGGAGTTGAAATGCTAAATTCACTCCACTACGAAGAAGTCGAACAACCAAACCTCAAAGATATAGAGGATAAAATACAGATACAGTTAAGTGAAATGAAAACAAATGGCACATTCGACACTCACACTGCAAATATCTTACAAATGTCGTGTGGGGAGATTATACTTGCTCCCTAAGATACAGAAACTTAATGACGATTTGATAAACAGAATCCGGCAAGGCGCTTGTAATGAACTTCCAATTATGTCACCTGTTAGACCAATTATATCACAAATCGGTACAGCAACAGAACGAATTGGTCATTATTTCTTAACACTGATTGTCCGATTACAAGATACATACATTATAGACACAACGGACTTTGTTAACAGGTTGTCTTTTGATTACATATGATGTAACAAGAGTATGTACACAAATATGAAATTTGATGAACTTCTTGACGCTGTCGGTAGGTCATATAATCAAAATACTGCAAACTCAAGTTGAACTTAAATGTCCTACCAAGGAAAACATACTATGCCTACTCAGATTAGTTCTTGAATACAATTATTTTGAATTTAATGGCAAACATTATAGACAGCGCATAGGTGCAGCCATGGGAGCAGTCCCAAGCCCCGAAATGTGTGATATTAGGATGTACGAAATAACAAATGCAATGTTATCCAAATTTGAGTTTAGAGAAAAAAATGAATTTCATGGCCGATACAGAGATGACGGTTTATCATATACATTGCATGTACAACGGTACTTCACAAGAGGCAGAACACCTGTTTGAAATAGGCAATACACTTCACAACCTTCTAAAATTTGAAATATCAAACTCGGAAATAACATTCCTTGACACAACAGTATATAATGGGAACAAATTTAACACATACAATGTGCTTGACATAAAGTCGTACTTAAAACCTACAAATAATTTTCAATACCTGCACAGAAAAAGCGCACATCCAAAATCTGTATTCAAAGGTTTTATTAAAGGGGAATGTTACAGACTTATGCGTAACACGAGTGATAAAGACTTGCTAGAAGGTGCACTTCTTGGTTTCAAAGAAAAATCAATACAGCGTGGTTACCACGAACATGACATATTTCCGATCATACAAGAAGTATTACACAAAAACAGAACGGAATTTCTTCAACCGGGACTTAAAAAGCCAGAGAAAGATACCACAATACTTGTTACAAAATTTGATCAGGCATTAAAAGGCGTATTTTAAAACACTGGAAGTTAATATCAGATGATTTATTTCTTAAAACAATCTTCAAATCAGCGCCGATGATAGCATACGAAAAGCACAAGAATCTTTCAGAAATACTAACTTCATCAATTGTCAATTAATGCACAATCAAACAAATTTATGGTTGGACCCCTGATGAGGCAGGACCATGATAGAAGCGACGGAAATGATGCCACATGTTGAATGAAAATTTTAAAACAAAACACTGCCGAAACACTCAATCAAATATCAAAGTTGCTATCAATTTTTTCAAAAACTTAGAAACATAATTTAGAAACACAGAGTGTGGGGTCCTTTTGATGAGACTTGCGTGGCTGTTAGGTACCCACAAATGTACAAGAAGGCAATATCAAAGCTTAGATTATCATGTCATAAATTTGAAATTGAACAGGGTAGATATGGCGATGTACCCAGAAAATTATGATATTGTAAAAAAATGTAAACAAAATCAAATTGAGGATGAATGCCACTTTTTAATTAATTGTGATAACACCTTGATGTAAGGCTTAACCTATTTTCCATTATACAGAAAGAAGTTCCGTTATTCAAAAAATCTAAATGATAAAGATAAGATGTTATATTTGCTAAATTCTGAATCAAAAAGGATTCTGGATAGTGATGGAAAATTTGTGTATGATAATATGAGAGTAACTTGAACGTCATTTGTGCATCTACAAATTACATATTAGTTCTCTGTTCTGATCTAGTCATACATAAGACTCATTTTATCTTATGTTCTTCATTCAAATGAAATTTTCATTTTTGGACACTTTTATACATGTAATGCAAGTGTATGTCTTTAACTGGGCCCAAATTGGTAATAAATGAGTTAAAGAAGATTATCTTGTATAAGTCTTTAAAAAGAGCCTAATGAATGTATCATAGAGATGTATCATAGATAGAGAAGACATTGTGTAGGAATACGGGGCTTTGTCATCCTCCCCTTTCCCACACTTGATGAATAACACATTATTGCAAAGTTTAAATGATACATGTAATATCATGTGGATACTGGAAAAAAAAATTTAAGATCGTATTATCTTACCGAACTTCGATCAATGTTTTCATAAATATATTTCATTTCGCCCTAGTATCATTGTATAATCGTAATCTATTTTTTAATAAATCTAAAGTACAAAAGAATATTTGATATCCCCTCTCAGGCTATTTTTTTGTTGTTGCTAAAGTCTTCCTAATTCATATAATCCATTTAATAGCATTCCTCTTCCACATTCGTATTCTATGATTATGCGTAAAATTCATTTCTTTAACAATCTTGCCATGACACATTATCGTGATTACGAGGAAAATCAATCATTGATATATCGAAAATTGTCGATCGTGGTTTCTTCAGATTCCTGCTAAATCATCCTTGTGTTTAAGATTTATAATGCATGTATTCCCTAAGTGGCATATTGAAGTTCCGCTCCGTTATCGTCCCATGGGTGAAGCGGAGATCTATTTCACGTGCTGTTCGTGAAACTATTTTTTCCATCATCGTTATTTGCATTACGCATAGATAATATTCCTTTTACTATCCTAAAATTTCTGCATATATAAATAAATGAATGAAATTAATAAATGAATTTGTTATACCCTTATCAGTATCTCTATATAAAATCCCCATAGGACAAATGCCTATAAATTCGAATATTTGACCAAGCGGTCAATATTTACATCAATGTTGGCCCTAGGGCAATATTTCAAAAAATATTGACCGATAAACTGTACATCGTTTGTGACGTCACGTCATTGATGACGCTATAAGCTCTACCTATTTTTCCGCGCTCTTTCTCTTATAGAAGAAAATGAACATAAACATGCCGGGCTAATCGGTTCGTTGCTGCAGTATTGATGTAAGGTATAACAAAACAATTATTGACTGGGAATTCGGGCAATATATGATTTGTTGGACCTTCAGACAAAATATAGCCCTCGGCCTTCGGCCTCGGGCAATATTTTATCTTCAGGTCCAACAAATCATATATTGCCCTCATTCCCAGTCAATAATTGTATAATATAAGTCTTAGAATAGAAAAAAGTATTTTCAATTACATATTACGAAAATGGGGTTCTGACTGCAAAAAAAGAAATCCGAAAAAAAGTCTTTCCCGGCTGCAGTAACCGTTACGTAAACATATTTAGCAAGCAATAAAGCGGCTGCAGTAACCGTTACGTAAACATATCTAGCAAGCAATTAAGCGGCTGCAGTAACCGTTACGTAAACATATTTAGCAAGCAATAAAGCGGCTGCAGTAACCGTTACGTAAACATATTTAGCAAGCAATAAAGCGGTTACTTTTAACGTTACGTGAACGTATATAGGTACATGTATAACTAGGATTCGTTATACGTTTTGTATATCTCCGCCCATAAATAAACATTCACAGAAGGGCTTCTTAACGAGTATAAAAATACCGATTTCCTGCTGAAAAAAGTTTTATTTGACTCGAAACTCCGAAATAGTTAGATGAAAAGTATATGATGATTTTCAAAACGAAATTAAAGGTAGTAGGAAACACAAAACTCAAAGTATGACACGATGAAACTTTTTTAATTGATATAAAGATTGTAACATTTTGTTAGGATGATTCTAATGTATTAAAAGTATATACAAGATATACACCGTATGTCTTTCATTATTGGCCAATTGTTATGAATTTTGCACGATAAGAATACACACTCTTGGGAATAAATTGGATTTTAAACAAAATGTCTGACGATAACGATAAAACTCCGTCTAGGAATGTATCGAACAACCTACTTTTATAGATTATAAATATCATTTTCAATGTTAAAGAATATCATCCCGGAAAATGTTTTACTTATCAGAAATCATCACATGTGAAATCTAAAGATATTCCCTACACAAGCATCAATTACAATCAATAGTGAAGGATTTAAGCCGGATTCAAAGCGCTATCAATCGAAAAGAAATCACCGCAATACTCTTTTGTCATTATTATTTTAATTCAATCATAAAGATGTAGAATATTTCTTACCTCCTTACTGCATCGATCCGAGCTGCTTTCGGTTTTAGACATTTTGGTTCAGAAGCAATTGCTTTGAAATGATTGGCTGGAAATGGTAACCGGAAGTCATGGTAAGCTAATGAAATTTCATCTTTGAATTTGAATGAGCAATGGACATGGCACTAATGGAGGATGAGTTGTGATATTCGAAACTTTTTCCTTTCGTCAAAAAGGCAAGCACCAAAACGGAAAAAAGAGAAAGGAAAAGTATTGTAAATAGTAGAAATTTAAAAAAGGAAACGATGTCTGCGGAGAACTCGGTAAGTCTCCTAATTTGTTGATTATTGTAGCAAATCATTTACAGTATATAATGTAACATATGTGCAATAAGATATTATTGCACATAAGCTACAATTGCCGAACGATGCTTCGTCGGTGACAGTGGAAACGTTGAAAAAAAATTGGGGGGGGGGGGGGGGGGGGGGGGTCACAGCATTAAAAAATTTGCTGCGCAAAAATATTTTTAAAAAATCATCCCGTATAGAAGAAGGCGTAGGGCAAGTCATTTTTTAAGTATCTAAGGCATCTCTAGGACGGGGACATTTTTTTTTTCAACGGGTTGGGGTGGGGGTTCCAACCGATTACTTTGATAAAAGTTAATATACATATACTAAGAAAGAATCGGCATTTTTGCTTAGAAAGGGAGGGAGTGTCCCGACTCTCTCTGCTGGACCTGGCGCTTGCATCCATTCTGACCGTATGTTCAAAGACGCCACAATAGGTCGTTGCATAATTTATGTGCAATTACGTGTTGATTGATGGGAACCGCACGATGATCTTTTCTTTACAAACTAAGCACTTCCGAAAGTACCCTGATTAAACCGTTTTGAGTTTGCGCAAAGTCCAAAACATAAACACTGAATGAAAACATAAACATGTATCACGTGGTATATGAAAACATTAATTTCAAATCTGTTTTTCCCCAGAAGTGTTGAAATCGACATTTATGACTACGAATTTGTAAAACATAATAAAATACAAGATGTATAGTTGTATTATGTTCCTGCATTTTATGAAGGATTAAAGCCTTTATAAAAGAAAATTACAGCTGGCCGTGGCTATGCTGCATGCTGTGTCCATGCCATTAAATAGTAATAAAAAAGCAATAAAACCGTCAGATCATCGACAAGTGTATATCAAGAGTGAATATTGGTAGTAAGCTACGTGTAACTGTCATCAAGTGTACTTTGCAATTTAGTATTTGCTCATATACCCCGTGTCGAAGTAATGATTTAAGAATCTGGTGTGAAAAAAGGGTGGGGGGGGGGGGGGGGGGGGTTGTTGTTGTTGAAATACAATACATGCATGTATTTAAGAAACTACGTAAGAATTCTATTTATCTTCTAAAATTGTGATCAAAATAATGAACAAACATTTGCTTGCTGGTAAAATAGTGCGAGATAAAATTAAGATTTGATCCTTTTATTTTTCATCTAGCTGTATATACTGCAGTACTGTAATTGACACCCCCCCCCCTTTTTTTTGCGCCGCGCTGTAGTTGAAACGGCTGATCGCTGATGAAGCATTTAAATCAACTGGAAGTCCATTATTTGGACAAAAACAGTTTATTCTAATAATTTGGTGTGCAGAAAATCGAAATATTCAAAAGATAAAACAAAAGCACGTACCGTTTGAGAGGCCGGATGTTCCAGATTTTAACGTTTGAACTTAAATTCCATGGATTAGACTCCGAGTTACAAAGATGGACTCTACAAGACACCGGTGCCATTCGACAGGGCAGAGTTCACTCGATAAATAAAAATTCACAACATGCCCATAAAAATTCATATCTCCTCACTACCCCCCTTTTCCGCCCTTCTAAGTTTTCCGCCACTTCAAATTTTCAAAAAATCATTATACATGTAAATCAAAACATTAGTTCAAGGTACACGTGTTTGGTATCTATCGATTCTAAATTTAGAGCTTACGTGAGATATCTGGGTCGCGCAGGTAGAGCTCGAAGTTTTTCCCTCGCATTCTCAGAACATGACCGCTTCGACACCGTGACGTAGACATTGTTTAGGTTTTAGCTCATTTGCATAATTCATGCACAGTTAGAAGGACCATAGAAAGATCTACGTGAACCGGCTGCCTGGATAGGAAACGAGAAATTATCACAGAAGGAATACCGAGGAGGGGTTGTTGAGGGGGTCCTAACCTCACCCTCTTTCTCTCGAAACGTGGAGAGAGAGAGAGAGAGAGAGAGAGAGAGAGAGAGAGCAATATAATGTTTAATACTAATATTTTGATAAACGTTACACATATACTCGGGAAAAGTATGCAGTTTTGCTACAGTGTCCCTGAAAATAGATTTTATTGAAAACGTAAAATTTATTCCGTCTTGATTGAGGAAAAAAAGTAGCCATAAAAAAAGTAGTAACGACCATAGTATTGTCCAATTTGTTTAATAAAATCTTCATAAACCTCTAATGTAAAAACGCAATACATTGTAGGTGGCGCCAGTGAAATGAATTAGAGTCGCGCACCCCAAATTCAAAATGACGTAACTGCGAATGTATGCGTTTGTTTGAATTTATAATGAGATTGTAAACATTCATATGAGAAGAAAGATTTTGCATTATAAAATTTTATAAAATTAATAAATTTTCACCGTACCTTTAAAAAAAAGTTGGGGGAAGGGGGGGGGGGGGGTGGTGGCTGAGTCCCTAAGTTTTAGATTGTATTTGAAAGAAATTAGCTTTTATTGATTTGATTAAAGCCAAGAAAAAAAAAAAAAAAAGATGAGTGTTAGATATAACAAGTTGATACGGGGTCATCCTCCTCCTTCCCCCTTTTTTTCCGGGGTAGGGGGGAGCAGCCGGCCTTCTCCAAGAATAACACTTAATAAAAGGTTTCGTCATCAAATAAATGTATGAGTAAAAGTAGCTACGTCAACATCAGTTATAGCCCCCCCCCAAAGAAATAAAAAACCCCACTTAAATTAGAATAAAAATCAAAATATTTGTTTGATAATTAGACTTACTTATTCGGGCATGTTTTATTCAAAATGGCGTCACTTATTACTAACCATCCATAGATGGATATAAACGGAGAAGAAAGCGCTAGAGGATACAGATCCCAATTAATGCATATGTAGGTCATTGTCCTGTTAAAGAGTTCCTATTATTTTCTTATTATTTTCAACAATTGATGGAAAATACACATAATGCTTATCTTGAATTGTCTTCCCGTCATTGTTTACTAGATAGATGAAATAAAATTTTGAATATAGTTTAAAGTGTGTGAGACATCTACATGTGTGGAAGAATACGTGTGAAAATGGGTCCTCAAATCATAAAATTCGAATAATTCCGGTACGGAACCAGGTGCATGACTTTGAAAAAAATATTTTAAAAGTTGTGTACTTTTAATCTTTACGGTATTTTTTCAATGTGATTCAAATAAAATTTCTAATCATTTAAAAGTAGTGTCAATGTGTTTAAGCCGGTGCGATTTGAGAATTTTTCTCCTATTTTTGGTAAGAAAGTACTTGAGAAATAACTGGGATCTGGATCCTAGAAGCTCGGTTTGATATGCAAGTCAAACGGTTCTAAGGATGACAGATTTCATCTATATCATAAGAAACCGTAGATATTATAGAAATTCTGGCATTTTAGTGTACATTCTGAAACATGTACTTGAAATAAAATGTATCACAGACGCTATACATGTACATTTCATTGTTATTTCATCCTGACGTCGAATTTACCGTTCAAGAGTTAGTGCTCACAAATAAACATACCTTGTATCATAAAATTATATACAAAAACGATGTAATGTTATTTTTATTTCATGAAAGAAGGCTAATACTGGTACAGAATGTGATTTTGATGGATATGACATCTATTTGTCGTGTACATATTACACTCTCATTCAAAATAAGGCGCCGACCCTCCCCCCCTTCCTCCTCAAAGATGCCGAGTGCCCCCCCCCCCCCCCCCCCCCGATGATAGGAAGTTTTGTTTTTTTTAACCAGATGTGATAAGAAAAGTATAAATTGATGATGAAGTTTAGCATATATATCGGTATGCTGAAATTTTCGCACCCCCCCCCCCCTTCCGCATTTTTAGCTCACCTCGACGAAGTTGAGTGAGCTTATGCTATAACCCTATGCGTCTGCGTCCGCGTCCGCGTCCGCGTCCGTGTCCGCGTCCGCGTCCGGTTAAGAAGTTTGGGGTAGCTCAGTATCTGACAAAGTACTAATGCTACAGTAACCAAACTTGCACAAGTGATTCATCTTTGGATGCTGAGGTGAACCCATGCATCGGATGCAGCATCTGACCTACATTTTCCGCTTGAGTGACTTGGTTAAGAAGTTTGGGGTAGCTCAGTATCTGACAAAGTGCTAATGCTACAGTTACCAAACTGGCACAAGTGATTCATCTTTGGATGCTGAGGTGAACCCATGCATCGTATGCAGCATCTGACCTACATTTTCCGCTTGAGTGACTTGGTTAAGAAGTTTGGGGTAGCTCAGTATCTGACAAAGTACTGATGCTACAGTAACCAAACTTGCACAAGTGATTCATCTTTGGATGCTGAGGTGAACCCATGCATCGGATGCAGCATCTGACCTACATTTTCCGCTTGAGTGATTTGGATAAGAAGTTTGGGGTAGCTCAGTATCTGACAAAGTATTAATGCTACAGTAACCAAACTTGCACAAGTGATTCATCTTTGGATGCCGAGATGGACCCATGCATCGGATGCAGCATCTGACCTACTTTTTCCACTTGAGTGATTTCGCTTTTAAAAGCCAATATTGAGCAAAGTATAAGTGCTACATGTACCAAACTTGCATATTGGATGTATCTTTGGTCAAACTTTCATAAAATGACCTTGACCTTCTTTTTCCGCTTGAGTGATTTTGCCTTTAAAAGCCAATATTGAGCAAAGTATAAGTGCTAGATGTTCCAAACTTGCATATTAGATGTATCTTTGATCAAACTTTCATAAAATGACCTCGACCTACTTTTTCCGCTTGAGTGATTTTGCCTTTAAAAGCCAATATTGAGCAAAGTATAAGTGATACATGTACCAAACTTGCATATTGGATGTATCTTTGATCAATCTTTCATAAAATGACCTTGACCTACTTTTTTCCGCTTGAGTGATTTTGCTCTATAAAGCCAATATTGAGCAAAGTATAAGTGATACATGTACCAAACTTGCATATTGGATGTATCTTTGATCAATCTTTCATAAAATGACCTTGACCTACTTTTTTCCGCTTGAGTGATTTTGCTCTATAAAGCCAATATTGAGCAAAGTATAACTGCTACATGTACCAAACTTGCATATTGGATGTATCTTTGATCAAACTTTCATAAAATGACCTTGACCTACTTTTTCTGCTTGAGTGGTTTTGCCTTTAAAAGCCAATATACATGTACTAAGAAATATGTTTGAATTGAATTTTGCTGTCACGAGGTGAGCTTCGTAATCTGTGATTACCTATGTTTTTTTTTTGTATCCATCGTTATGAACTGCTATCAAAACGAATCATTTATTCAAAAAATAATTTTCATTTGATGTATAACTTATTTACAAGTGGAAAACTAGCAAATTTGGAGTCTAATGTACAGTTTTAAGCTTCATTCTGAGCCTTAGCCGAGCATAAAAGGAAAAACACGGAATTGTAAAATTAGGGGGGTGGGGTGCGTTTTTCCTTACTATGAGTCGTTATATCAATATATGCATACTTTTTTCACCTTATAGAGTTGTTGTATGGTCACTGACATAGAAAACAAAATAAATTTCAACACTAGCCTAGAATTATCTTTTTCTGGTTCATTTTACGCAATTTTTACAGTATGAATTACGCCTCTCGGGCCTCCTGGAAAAAAATCGTATAAATTCTTAAAATACAGTTTGAAGTTTTTACATTTAAAATATCATTATATCAAAGTTGAAAGAAGACAACACAGTTTATTTTGTTTAAATATCCCTATTTGGAAGAGTACAGGACATTTTTGGAAATAGCGGACTTGAAAATGTCATGAATTTTACCAAATATTGCGTGCTTAGAAATAGCGTCAACCGGGCTCCATTTTGGCTGAATTATTTCAAAACGAATGAAGATATTTTAATATGAAACTTTGTACATAGCATACAAACATATTGATGTAAATGACAGTGCCATGATTTTGTTGAAGGTAAAAGAGGGGGAGAGTTATATTGTAATCAGAAACAGAAATATAAAAAAATAAATATGGATGTATGTAAAGAATTTTATAAATAAACAAACAAAAATAAATAAAGAGGGTCCCATCATGGGAAAAGTCAGTCTTAGGCCCGCAGTTCAAGTGTACCCCCCCCCCCCCCCGGCCTCTTATATTAATTTGATTGGACCAAAAAATAATATGGTAAATAAGAGATATCTGAAGACGTCAGCTACAGAAACACATCTGTCCGTCACCATTTGATCCTCTTTTAAGATTAGGTAAGGAGGGGGGGTGTGAGATTTTATACATCGGTAACCCATGCGCGCTCTGTCGCACTTCGTTTTGCGCAATCGATCAAGGGTTTTCGAGGTTGGTTTTATACAGAAATCATCCTCCTATGAATTAGAAATTACAATAATATTAAAAACATGTAAATATTTAATGCATAATTGACGATGTTGCAACTAAATATTGGCAAATCAAAGGTGCATGAAGAATGCTCAATTTCCCGTCTTTATTTGTATAGCAATACAAACCACATAGTTTTATCTATTGATTTTGCATATTTCATATCAATTCAAGCTTCATACATTATTCTACTGAGACATTGTTATTAAAATGGAACTACACATGATTTTTCCTTGTAGAAATATTATCGTATACACATTAAACAAAAAAAAAAGAAAGAAAACAGATATTTATTTTCGGATATATATCATTCATTCAATAAAAAAAAGACATATATTTTGCCCACTTGACCCAGATTTGATCTTTATCTGAAAGATCTTGGAAACTTGGGGGTGGGGGGTGGGGGGGGGAAGTTTGGTGATATCTGAAGTATAGATATCCGCGGCAAATGGCAGATTTTCTACGCCGTTTTAAAAATATTGTTAGAATCAGTGTTGATTGTTGCAACTAAATTGAAGAGATAAAAATATTTATATCACCGAAAGCATGACTGAGCCCTTTAGATGTTGATCTCTGATCTCTGTGTCCACGGCGATATTTTTTTCATCCGTTTATCACTATTAGATTATTTTAAATATTAATTCAAAACTCAGTACATTGAACATTAGTAAGAGTTTTCTTTTTATAAGTTTGATAAGAGATTTTACTTTTTTGTGAAACTACAAATCGAGCATAGCCCGGGGAAGGGTTGATGGCCGCACCACCCGGGCGCGATGAGCTTTCTACTATGCTGGCCGGGATGATCTTATTCATTTTGGTCATATTCTTTGTTCAATATATCAGAGTAAGGCGAAAATGAACTTAATGTATATCAATAATAGAGCGACTCCTCCAGAATCTCTCCCGGGACACCCCCGGCCCCTTTCTTCCATCCGTATTATCCGTGTGGGATATAGGATTTTTAAATACTAGAATTTTATGGACATTTAACAATCCTATGAACATCACCACATCGTATACATTTTAATTTCTCCGATTTAGGATTGCATTTATATAGATTAATGTAATCAAAATATGCCCTAAATTTAGTCGCGGTAATCTTTTTGCGCCTTCTTTCGTGAGAGTTTCGACATCTAGGAAACGACGTATTGCTAACAATGAAATTAATGAAATTCTTGTAAATAACATATATTACAAGTATTATACCGATGACATAATCATTTTTGCAATCCATACGTAATCTTCCGAATTCTAAACATCTGAACTACAATTATATATACCTAGTCATGTTTTATTCTGAAACAATCACCGATAAATATTTCATAAATTGTATGTTATCATATGAAAATATTTCAATCATTCATTTTCTCTTAAGGCCATAATTAAAAAATCTTTTGTATCCCCTCGCCCCAACCGGGTCAAGAAAAACGTCGCCGAGTCGGGTTTTTCTTTTAGCCAAAAAATCCCTTTTTTTTTTTACAGAATCGAATTACGACCATGTCCGTTTCGTTTTCGAACATTCAATCCAAATAGATTGTGAATAAACTCAATATATTTCGATTACAAGTTTCGCGTTGTCTGAAAAAGTGGAACTTAATTGACCTCTTGGGTTTGCAGATAGATACGCATGATAAGGATTACATCCCATTAATCAAAGGCTCATTCTCACACGGTGAACGCTGGGCAGCTGAATAATTTAATTTACCCACTGCAGATATAAATTACATGTATGTGCTCACTGATAAGGCCGCTTACAAAGTTGACAAATCAAGGGGAAGCGGGGGAGGTCATGAGGATCCCTCCTTATTGGTCTCTCTTGTGTATTTTTTGCAAGATTTAAAAAAATTTAATTCTAGCTGGTCGCTACCGCTTGCCAGCTTTTAATGAACTCTTATATTATTTGACTGTATGAATTTCATATTATACAACAATTTTATATACATGTACTCGAGTGACTTCAGGAGACTCAAAATGAATTCATACATGTATGTTTGTCTGATAAATATATTCCAAATTTTTAACTTCATGTCATGATTAATCAAGGACTCTTGCATTGGTGTGAGAAATAAGAATAACTTCCATGTAAATTGTATGTCTCTTTTTTTTGTCCTTCATAATTCTGAACACCCCCTTCCCATTTTAATACGTCTGCTTGTCTGCCTGATAGTCATGATACACGCACATCTATCAAACATGCATCAAGACATGACATAACATGGGCGGATCTAGGAATTTTTCAAAGGGGGGGTTGAAGATTTTGAAAGGGGGGATGTTGAATGCATACTATCAAAAGCTTCTGTTTTGCAATAATGCCTTAAAGGGTGCATTATTGACTACACAAAGATAATCTATATCTGTTTTATTATCTTTTAAAGGGGGAAGAGATTTTAAAATATGGGGTTTCATGCACAAATTTTAACATTTCCGGTGCAATTCTAAAATCTAAGTACATTAATAAATATCTGGCGAGCGGTAGCGAGCCAGGAAATTTTAGCAAAATATTGAATTATCAGAAAATAATTTCTATACACTCTATCATTAACAAGTACATGTAATAATATTCTATATAGTTTGAATGAAATGTTTTCATTTACATTGATGAAGTAATATGTGTAAAGGATGGATCAGAATGGCTAAAATATTCAGAAAGTCTATAAAGAACTGGCGAGCGGTAGCGAGCCAAAGAAAATTTTTGAAAAATTAACGAAAAATTGTAGATTTATGGTACAAAATGTTGCTATTTTTAACAGTGTTAATGCATCATAAAATTCTGTGACTGAAAAGTTGGGGGGGGGGGGGGGGGGGGGCACAAACATGGTTGTGCATGTGCCCCCGCTGCCCCCTTCTCCTACGCCCTTGTTAAGTGAACACAATTTCCTTCTTATAACTAAACACGCATCGGAGCAAAGATTATTTTATAAGCCTCAAATCTTCAACATTATAATATTCAGGCTTCAGGTCACAAATGTTGTACACCTTTGTGTTGAAAGCTTGTTAAGTAAGAAGGACAGAGATTAAGTTTTTTTGATATAAGCTCTCTACCTCTCTCTCTCTCTCTCTCTCTCTCTCTCTCTCTCTTCTTCGTTTTTTTTTTGGTCGGACCAAAGGGGGGGTTGCAACCCCCCTATCCACCTCGCTAGATCCGCCAATGCATAAGTTGCAACACTTATATTAATTTTATTTTTACACATCAGATGATATTAAAATATGTGGATGTTTTCGTTACCCAGTGTTTCTACTAGGGGTACATTCCATCCGGAGAGGGGGGGAGGTTGCATGTATTACGTTCATATTTAATGAGAAAAAAATCTTATTTGTCAGACTTAAGGAAAGTTTGCATAATGCATCAATCTGATTAAAACCAGATTGATTAAAACCAGATCTTTACGTGCTCCCGATTTTGTTATGTCGCGTATTTGTACGCGGCATAACAAAATCAGGAGCATGTAGAGATCTGGTTTAATGCATCCACAAGAAGCCGTAATTGGATATAAGATCCCGGGTAAAAACTAAAATATTTTTTTATACGTATATAAACAATTCAAACAAAAATTGGTGAAATGAAAATGAATACTATACTTGACAAAGACAAGTACCTGACAGGTGGCGAGATATATCGTGTAAGGAGGTAATAAATGTATCTGCTGCAGAAGATGCATGTACATAAATCAAATGAGTAATTGATAACAAATGTCCGACAATGCGCATGTTATGAACTTTAAATTATACCACCTGTAAGACCTATAATCTCTCAAATCGGAACACTAGCGGAAAGAATCGATCATTATTGTTTCCTGATGAAAGATACGTACATAAAAGACAAATCAGACTTCATACATAAAATTAAAGTTTCAATCAGAACCGATGATAGCTTACAAAAGCAAAACAAAAATCATCAATTGTCAAATAATGATTAATTAGTGAATTATAAGGTCTGAACACTGATGCATGGGATAGGATCTTGTTGATAATTAAAAAAAGTAATTCAGAAGTTGAAAATCTAACTTTTTTTTCCAAATTAAAGTAGCATCCCTTACAGAAATCATCCCTGCATGAAGTATGCTTTAAGCATACTTTTTTTGTGCTTAAAGTGTACTTTTCAAACTTTCAAAAAAATAAAATGTACTTAAAGTGTACTTCTTAAAAACTTAGATTTTTTTCATTGTACTTTTTCTATACTTAAAGTGTGCTCTTTTTATGCTTCTCAGAATAAGTTGATTTTTTTAATGTTTCTGAAAGTGCTTAAAGTGAGCTTTTCGAAATGATGACCAAAGATGAAATATGCTTAAAGTGTACTTTTTCTTAAAAAATCAATCTCAAAAAGTACTTCAAGTAGACTTTTCCTAGTTTAATTAAGATGAAAAATGCTTAAAGTGTGCTTCTACACGACACGTGATATTTTAGCACCAAGTAAAATTATGCTTAAAGTGTGCTTCGTGAGACCATGATCTAGCTGGAAATAATGAAAAGTACTTAAAGTATACTTCGTGACCTTTTTTTCCAAATTTTAAAAATGAAGATGAAAAGTGCTGAAAGTATGCTTCCGTTATTTTTTCACTTAGCCGTATCATGTTCCCCCCGTATCATATGAAAATATTTATTTTTACTTCTAACTGCTGGGGGGGGGGGGGGGGGGGGGGTTGGTTCAGATCGAACTGCTGATTTGGGAATAAACATGTTAAAATATCAATTCGTCAAAATTGTGTAAATATCGAGAGGATCGAATATTATTTCAAAAACAAATTAAGGTAAAAAAAAAACTGAGCGGGAGAAGTGTAAAATTTCGAATTCAAAATAGTTAAAAATATCAGCCAATCACAACCAAGAACACTCGGAATGTCTCGCACCTTACTAGTGTTAGTGAAAGAAAAATACCGATTCTTTCCGAACGATGCACGCTTTCTTTTTCAAAATAAACACGAGGAAGAAGTTCGACAATTTTGCCGGTAATTAGCCTGTATTTGACCATTAAAGAACAACAACAGAAAGGCATATTCAGTTTAAAATAGGTAAGTATGGTTTTATTGATATTTAGGTGAGTTTATAATGTATGATCGTGAAGAGCGAGTGACGCCGAACGTCTCGTCACTCGTGCATATAGGCTACAGCTGTACAGTATGACATGATGCATGCGTGCTTGTTGAACGTCATTTAAAATCGAGCCTAAAATTGGCATAAATTCAGACTACCACAATATATCAGGCGCAGATCTTCTCAGTCTGTATAATTGTAAGCGGGGCCGGGTTAGGCCGAGTTGCTACATGCTCAGTGGCGGATTCAGGGGGTATGCGGAGGGGGCGTCCGCCCCGGCACTGACCCAAAATTTTCCCAAAAAACCCCTATAGTTTGGCCCATTTTCAGTGAAAAATAGTCAAAATTCACTCTTGACCCCCAGCAAAGGGGGCGCTGGATCCGCCACTGATGCTGAGGTGTGGGTATGCTGTGGTTTATCTGAGGAATGGTTCAGTAACTTCAGTCAGTCATTCTAAGTCAAAGGGGTCAATAATTTAAAAAAAAAGAGTAACATATGCGGGCAAGGTCTGAGATTTAATACACCCCAACCCTCCCCCAGATCCTGACGGAGCAGCTCACTTCAGAAATTCGAAAATTGAACATTTCTCTTCTTTGTCAGCAAATGTTCTGATTAAAATTTATATCGGGGATAAATCTCAAACGCTTGTAACTAATTGACCCTTCCGACTGCGAAAAAAAATTCAAAATTTCGTGACGTCACAATGCTTTTACCTCGGACAAACATGCTTCGAACATAGGTCAAACATCGAAATTGCATTGTGACGTCATGGAATTTCTAAAATTTTTCCCGCGTTCGGAAGGGTCAATTACGGTGTAAGTTATATGTACATACGACCAATAGACTTGTAATACTATGCTCATGGTGACAGAAAATTGTTTTAGATAGGGAGGTTTCTGATAATTTTAGCGTACGTGATATTGCAAATTGTTAAAGATGTTTCATGTCAGTGGCAGATTCAGGGGGGTGCGGAGGGGGCGTCCGCCGCCCCCCCCCCCCCCCCCCCCTCAGGCACTGACCCCAAATTTTCCAAAAAAACCTATATTTTGGCCCATTTTCAGATAAAATCGCAAAAATTCGCCCCTTGACCCCCCGGCAAAGGGGGCGCTGGATCCGCCACTGCATGTATACTTACTTCTAGTTATTATATGTATGATACATGTATTCATACACTTTAAAGTTTGGTAAGCAAATTATGTACATGTAAATGTAATGATTGATTATAAGTTAATTCAACTTTACAATGATCATTAATTCTACCGGGTATGTACATTGTACATGCACCATGTTTATTGTAATAAAATATGATCTAAACATAACTTTCATGCCTTAGCCTTGTAAGTTGTTAGCAGTATACTCATGTGTTTAATAATGCAGTTTGATGAATTTATTTTTCTTTTCTTTTTAGCAGGTCATTGCCTACACTTTTGGTGATGATGATGATGATGATGATATGTCCATTCCAAACGTACATGTATAGAGATGAACATTACACTTTACAGTTACGTAGTACAGACTTCGCTCTTATTTTTGAGTCACAAAGAATGGTGTCATGTACCCTGTAATATGACATATAAATGAAAGGTATGGTATAATATTATAAATGTGTACACATATGCTACTGGTGAATAAAATATTTTTTTTGAATTAAATTTTATAAAATCGAGGACTGACCCTTATTGCATGTATGATAAACATGATAAACACAATTGCTGTGTGTTCATACCTGTAACATAACACAAATTCTTGAAATTGTAATTATTGAGACATTTATTCTATGAACATGAAATAGATGCATTGGTACCGATACATAATAAATTTTGTATTAAAATCCTTCTAATGGTGGTGATGATTTCAGGTAATTTACTATAATGTGAATGAATATATTGAGCTTTTCAGATTATAGATATCAGTCAGCTGTTCAATTTAATTCAAATTTTTAATGTTATTTAAGGTACAAGGGCTCGGAGAAGAAATGTGCTGGCCTGGAGCACAAGACAGATCATGCAAGTCCAACATCAACCAAATCTGTTAGCTGATAACATACTCACAATAATGTAAGCAAACACTGAAACATAACTGATATCCTTATTTCTCTATAATCATGTGTTCTATTGATTTATTTCATTCTAACTTCTAAGAGATTTGAAAAAAAAATGTCAAAAGATACCAAGTGTGAAAATTAATTTCTAGCATTAATCATGTTTATGGTAACCTTATTTCATGTTATCATGAATTAATTCATTCTTGCTTTTACCTGTATTAATTGATTTGATTTTCACATTTTTTTAAAGTCAACATTATCATCTGATCATTGTGCATGGAGTGTGAACTGTTCATTTGACAATCACAAAAGATTAAATTGCTTCACATCTGATTCATGTGTATATACATTGTATAAGAGTCCCTGAAGTTGTTACAGAGATGTAGTAGTTGTATACACATAAATCAGATTGTTGGAATACTTAGAAACAAGCAGATAGAGGGACCCTACCATATCAAGTTGATTATATAGTTATCATCCACAGAAAGCAAGTCATTCACAAATGATGTCTTTTGACACTAAATCAAAACAAATACTTCTCTAGATATTTTTAAAATGAATACATAAATTATTATGTATATTACAGAGGTCGGAGTAAGAAGTTTCTCAAGATTTGGTATTTTAGAAGTGGCATATATGCTAGATGATAAAGAATGGAACCTACAAAGATGGAAGATACTTTGAGCAAAATACGTGCTGCCTTAAAAAATATTACTTTGCCGAAGAACATATATTATGTCAATAAATGACAACCATTAGGAAAATATATAGATTTTATCAAACTCATTATAAATATTGGCAGTCAATAAACTGTATCAGTAAACTGATGTGTATAAACATAACTTGTATAATTATACTTTTATGTACTTGTACATGTATGTAAGTAATTTATTTTTCATGAAGATTCTTTGTAGAGGTACTTATTTACTCTTGATTAATGATTGTGATAGATTTTACACAATTTGAAAATGTCATGAAGATTCTGAGTCCTATTTAAAAATTTTTGGGTTCTCAGGGTACGTTGACAATGGGGAAATATACAATGTTGTGTTTGGATTATTAGGCCACAATTAAAAAATTATTTGTTTCCCCTCCCCCGGGTCTATTT
Organism: Pinctada imbricata; assembly: GCA_033119305.1. NCBI lineage: Eukaryota > Metazoa > Mollusca > Bivalvia > Pterioida > Pteriidae > Pinctada > Pinctada imbricata. Next base: position 58,239,465 of record VSWD01000003.1, on the reverse strand, counting down.
TTCCCAAGTGACCCGAAAGGCAAGTTCGTTTTTTCATGCCCCCGTAATCGAAGATTCGCAAAAACTTTAACCTTAGCCATAACTTTTGAATAGTAAGGGATAGGGCTTTGATATTTCACATGTGTATTCATTGTGACAAGACCTTTCCATTGATACTAAAAGTTTTGACCTTGTGACCTTGACCTTGGAGATTGACCTAATTTTAAAAATAAATAATCGGGGCTATATCTCATAAACCATAGAGGGTATGGCTTTGAAATTTCACATCATGACATTCAGAATCTTTATGACCAGTCCTTTCATTTGATATCATGAGTTTTGACGCATTGACATTGACCTTTGACCTACTTTTAAACTATAAGAGGTAGGGTTTTGATATTTTTCACATATAGACTCCCCATGACCAGAATTTTCATTTGATATTGTGACTTTTGACCTAGTGACCTTGACATTGACCTTTGACCTACTTTTCAACTATAAGAGGTAGGGTTTTGATATTTCATATGTAGATTCCTCATGACCAGACCTTTCATTTGATATGATGACTTTTGACCTAGTGACATTGACCTTTGACCTACTTTTAAATTATAAGAGGTAGGATTTTGATATTTCATTTGTAGAATCCTCATGACCAGACCTTTCATTTGATATCATGACTTTTGATCAAATGACCTTGACATTGACCTATGATCTACTTTTTGAACTATAAGGGGTAGGGCTTTGATATTTCACATTTAGATTCCTTATGACCATAGTTTTTTTTTTCATTGCACAACACTATTAATTACCTTTGACCTTTCTGTCTGCCCAAAAATGAATATTTCATCTAATACAAACACTTCGCAATCCGGCCTTACCACCTTTAGCGGTTTATGGTTTATTTGTGTAAATGTGGATCGCACGATTCAGCATTTCAATTTCACACTTTTTTTTTATTATAGAGTTTTAACAAAGACATACCCATAAGGATATAATAAATGTATATACAGTATGTATGTATATACAGTATGTATAATATGTAAACATCAAAGTACAGCATGGTAAGCTTGTCCATTTATCTGTCTGTAAAAGCGTTTACATTATTCTTACTTTTGAATGATATGTGATAGCACATTCATACTTTCCTATTTACACCAAATTCTTTCACATTATGGTCTTTAATTCAGTTCAGCATCACACACATAACAAAATACAGTGTTTATTCTGCAAAATATGCTACCAGGAACCTTCATATTCCACATACATATCTTTTTTAGATATATCTTTTCATTTTTCTGTAGTACTTTTTGTATCTGCTTAAAGTATGCTTTTTAGTGCTTTTTCTATGCTTCTTAAAGTATGCTTTTTCTGTACTTTTTTCCATGCTTCCAAAAGTGTGCTTTTTTAGTACTTTTTCCATGCTTCCAAAAGTACTTAAAGTATGCCTTTTCAGTACTTTTTCTATGCTTCCAAAAGTATGCCTTTTTAGTACCTTTTATGTGCTCACCAAAGTATGCTTTTTCAGTACTTTTTCCATGTTTCCTAAAGTACTTTAAGTATGCTTTCTCAGTACTTTTTCTATGCTTCCAGAAGTATGCTTTTTTTTGTACTTTTTCCATACTCCCAAAAGTATGCTTTTTTAGTACTTTTTCCATGCTCCCAAAAGTATGCTTTTTAGTACTTTTTCCATGCTTCCAAAAGTACTTTAAGTATGCTTTTTCAGTACTTTTTCTGTGCTTCTAGAAGTATGCTTTTTTAGTACCTTTTACATGCCTCCAGGAGTATGCTTTTAAGGTACTTTTTTTGTACCTCCAGAAGCATATAGGTATCTTAGACATAGTAAAATGTGCCTTTTTAGTGCTTAAAGTATGCCTCAAGAAGCATACTAATCTTAGACAATTCAAATTGTACTTTTTTAGTGCTCCTTTAGTTTACAAACAAATGTTAGTTAAATTGTGCTTATTTTGTACTGCTTTTGGCAAAAACTTTACATTTTTTTCTGAAAGAAGTATTTTCAGTAAAAGTACCTTTTTAGTGCTTTTTATGTACCTCCAGAAGCATACTTTTCTTAACTAATTAAAATGTGCCTTTTTAGTGCTTAAAGTGTACCTCAAGAAGCATACTTATCTTAACTAAGTAAAATGTGCCTTTTTAGTGCTTAAAGTGTACCTCCAGAAGCATACTTATCTTAACTAAGTAAAATGTGCCTTTTTAGTGCTTAAAGTGTACCTCAAAAAGCATACTTATCTTAGACTATTCAAATTGTACTTTTTTAGTGCTCCTGCAGTTTACAAAAAAAAATGTAAGTTAAATTGTGCTTATTTTGTACTGCTTTTGGCAAAAAACTTACATTTTTTTCTGAAAGAAGTATTTTCAACAAGAGTACCCTTTTAGTGCCTTTTTTGTACCTCCAGAAGCATACTTTTCTTAACTAAGTAAAATGTGCCTTTTTAGTGCTTAAAGTGTACCTCAAGAAGCATACTTATCTTTGACAATTCAAATTGTACTTTTTTAGTGCTCCTTTAGTTTACAAATAAATGTAAGTTAAATTGTGCTTATTTTGTACTGCTTTTGGCAAAAAACTTTACATTTTTCTCTGAAAGAAGTATTTTCAACAAGAGTGCCTTTTTTGTACCTCCAGAAGCATACTTTTCTTAACTAAGTAAAATGTGCCTTTTTAGTGCTTAAAGTGTACCTCAAGAAGCATACTTATCTTTGACAATTCAAATTGTACTTTTTTAGTGCTCCTTTAGTTTACAAACAAATGTAAGTTAAATTGTGCTTATTTTGTACTGCTTTTGGCAAAAAACTTTACATTTTTTTCTGAAAGAAGTATTTTCAGTAAAAGTACCTTTTTAGTGCCTTTTTTGTACCTCCAGAAGCATACTTTTCTTAACTAAGTAAAATGTGCCTTTTTAGTGCTTAAAGTGTACCTCAAGAAGTATACTTATCTTTGACAATTCAAATTGTACTTTTTTAGTGCTCCTTTAGTTTACAAACAAATGTAAGTTAAATTGTGCTTATTTCGTACTGCTTTTGGAAAAAAACTTTACATTTTTTTCTGAAAGAAGTATTTTCAACAAGAGTGCCTTTTTTGTACCTCCAGAAGCATACTTTTCTTAACTAAGTAAAATGTGCCTTTTTAGTGCTGAAAGTGTACGTCGAGAAGCATACCTATCTTGGTCTTTCTGCTGTTTACAAAAAATGTAAGTTAAATTGTGCCTATTTTGTACTGCTTTTGGCAAAAAACTTTTTTTCTATTGAAAATATTATTGTGTCACAAGAATACTTTTTTAGTGCTTAAATAGAACCTCTTGAGGCATACTTTTGTTGGAGTATGCTTTTTTTGTACTTTTTTGATTGAACTTTGTAAAATAATGTATTGTGCCTTTTTAGTACTGCCTTTGGCGAATAACTTTATATTTTTTCATGAATTACAATTGAATGGGCTTTGTATTTTATTTAGCATGCAATATTGATATGCAAGTTTAAAAATTTGAATAAATGCATGAAACATACATTCGTTTTATTTATATTTGAAAATTCACAGAAAAAGTGCTTCCTGATTTTAGGAGTTGCTGAGAAGTAAAGTTCGACACAAAGTGTACTTTTACGGCTTATGATTTACATCCTTGCTGATTTTTTCTAAGTTTTCCGTGAAAAGCAGTACCAAAAAAGCACACTTTGCATGATGCTTAAAGTATGCTTTTTTGATACTTAAAGTGTGCTTCATTGAGTACTTAAAGTATGCTTTTTTTGTACTTAAAGTGTACCTTTTAAAGTATGCTTTTTTAGTGCCTTTTTTCCGTAAGGGATTTTTCAAAATTTTAATTAAGATGAAATAATATCGATATTGTCTCGACATTGATTAATTCCATACTATCTTTAATTCTTTTGATTTTTTTATGTAAATTAAAAAAGTAATCATTTGGAAAGTGTGGTCCATATAGGCAGATAGAACCAGATGAATTGCCACCCCCAACATTACGTGACAGCTGTATTTTAACAGATTAATGAAAAAAGATGTTCAACAGTATACTAAGAGACGTAATCAGGATCTAGGCAAATGGAGATACACCCCTTTTGTTTTTAAGGGGGGGGGGGTTGAAAAAATTGAAGATATGAAAGGGAAATAACTAACGACCCCCCTCCTCTACAAAAAGAAATGAATAAGCTAAAAAAAATCTAAATTTCAAACATCAAATAATAAATTTAGATATCTTTGATAGCGAGTATGGCATAAACGTTTAACGCGTAGACAATGAAAACTGACAGAGTGACTCTCGACTTTCATTTTCATTACATTTCTCAATTACCTGTTATCTAATACAGATTGCTTGAACCGCATCACTTGGTCAATATCATGCGTTTGCAGATGGAAAATTGACATTCCCATAAATTAAAGATGGCCACTGGTCATTACTTGAATTAACTAAATCAAAAGCCGCTAAATTGTTTACCCATTGGGGATATAAAGTGATAGGGCACACTGGTTAGGTCCCCCATAGAAATTTAGGTGGTACGGAGTTCCTAGGCCTTCTTGTAATTTGTTCTGTTATCTTTTTCTATTTTATTATAATATTCTGGCTCATGCCGGATCTAGAATTTTTTTTCATGGGGGGAAGCCATCTTTGAGGGGATTCTATCCGATGGTTTTGAAAACATAAGTACTGTGACATGCTTGAATCAGGTCGTGTTCACGCTGTTATTTTCATTGCAAGTATACTCAATCTGATTAAAACCAGATCACTACATGCTCCCGATTCTGTTATGTCACGTATTCTAAGTGACATAACAAAATCGGGAGCATTTAGAGATCTGGTTTTGATCAGATTGATGTATACTTGATGTTACCCAAAAGCAACGCAATGCCTTAAAAATTCGTGGGGGGGGGGGGGGGGGGGCGTTTTCCGATTTTTTACTACATACATTGATCAAAATTTATTAACTTGAAGTTTATAAAGAGAAATTTTATTCCTCTTCGATGTTCAAAATTCAAGTTCACTGACAAGCTTTAGCAAAATTCATTAGGTAGACTTTTAGATCGCATTTTCAACAGAAAATATACCAAGTCTCGTCAAAGTGAAATATGGGTGTATTTTTATGGCTTCAAGCCAACAAGCCAAGAGTATTAATAGTCAAATATTGGAATTTAACCGAATCCTTTTCAAATTAATTTTGTCCACTCTATATGGTACAATTTTAGCGAGATCTTCATAAATTTGACCTAATATTTTGAATGTTAATAAACAGTTGGACATTTACTTTTTAGCTCACCTCACGAAGTGAGAGGGAGCTTATGCTATAACCCTGTCGTCAGCGTCCGCACTAGTATGTTAGGAAATTTTATTCTCTATTATAAGTTCTAGGAAGTTCAAACTTGCACAGATGATGCGTCTTTAAGATTAGATCACAAATCTATGTTCAAATGAAGGTCATGACCTGTATTTTCCGCCTGAGTGCACATGTTAGGAAGATTTGGGTATCAATGTTAAGAAGTTTTATTTCTCTATTATAAGTGCTTGGAAGTTCAAACTTGCACAGATGATGCGTCTTTATGAGTAGAACATAAATCTACGTTCAAATGTAGGCCATGACCTATATTTTCTGCTTGAGTGCACATGTTTGGAAGATTTAGGTATCAATGTTAAGAAGTTTTATGTCTTTAAGAGTAGAACACAAATCTACGTTCAAATGTTGGTCATGACCTATATTTTCTGCTTGAGTGCACATGTTTGGAAGATTTAGGTATCAATGTTAAGAAGTTTTATGTCTTCATTTTAAGCGCTACGAAGTCCATACTTGCACAGGTGATGCGTCTTTAAGAGTAGATCACAAATCTACATTCAAATGTAGGTCATGACCTACATTTTCCGCTTGAGTGCTCATGTTAAGTAGATTTGAGTATCAATGTTAAGAAGTGTTTTAGAAGTCCTAGGAAGGCCAAACTTGCACAGTTTATGCGTCGTTATGAGTAGATTGTAAATCTACGTTCAAATGTAGTTCATACTCTTTATTCATCTTAAGTGCATATGTTAGGGAGATTGGGTATCAATAGAGTACACCAATTCATGCAAAATTTGGGTCAATAAATGAAATGCTCTACTTCCCTTTTCTATTTTGTGTGGTATCATTTTTGTTGCTTCTCAGTAGGACATGTTTACAAATTCAAAACTGTAATCTTTGGCTCTTTTCTGTTTGCTGCCATGATAGAATGCTGCCATGAGATGAGCTTTGTAATCTTTGATTACACTATGTTTGTTATTTGGTGTAGGATGCTTCAAATACTTATCATCTACTTCTTTACACTATATTAGCATATTAGTGCCAGATTGATACTCTTTTTTTTATTTATTTTCTACACATAAAAGTGTAAAATTTACACTTTTTCTGTAAAATTTACAGAAAAAAGTGTAACATTTACAATTAAATATGTACAGAAAAAAAGTGTAAAATTTACAGACAAAAGTGTGTAATCTACAGATTTACACATATAAGTGTAAAATTTACACTTTTATGTGTAAAAACATATTAAAAAAGAGTATCAAAATGGCACTACTACGCTTCCGTAGTATTAGTATATTTATATAATGAGAATAATGTTAAATATAAGAGTACGCGATAACAAAATATGAAGATTTTGGTAAAATCTTTATTGACAACCAATTTGTAACAGATGCTTTAATTTTCAATATATTATGATTAAACTAAATGTTTCAGGAGAACAACAACTGGAGAGACGATTATGGAACACATCTGCAGTTCACTTCAAATTCTTTGAGGAGACCGTTTTAATTTTGCGAAAGTCTTCAGCATAATGGATTAAACATAGTACCTTAATGAATACTTTAATATCTACACATTGTAAGCACTGGATTTATCAACTTTAATATTGCATGGATGATTTTATCTTGTTTGAGCATAATTGGAGGCAAAAAGAAAGGAGCCAAAGTACAAACACCTGGAGTACCAAACAAGTAAATCTAAAGAATAATGTAATAATAATACCTCAATGAAGTAGGCATTTCAACAGATAGTGTCTCAGCAGTAATGAAAGATGCCCAAAAATGAAAATACATAGGACATCAGATGAACTGAAATTCACGAAATAATATATATATATATATATATATATATATATATATACATGTATATATATAGTGGATGTCAATGATCATTTACAAAATCCGTGTGTGTGAGGGAAATTACGATGGCAAGACATCATAATGGGGAATTGGAAACATTTCTTTAACATATTGTACAAGACACTAGCTTTGGATAGAATAGAGTAAGGAGAAGGGATTTCCAAATATTTCAATTATTGTATAATAAAATAAAGAAGATGGCATCCATGCAGCATATGTAACTGTACAGTTAAAAGACAACTGTGAACGATGGCCGTAAATGCATAACTTTTTTTGTGTCTAACTTGATTTTAACTGTAAGTAATTGTCTAGTAATTATTATACTTCGATGTTTCGCCATAATTACATTTACATGTAGTGCTCACCGGGACATTCAAAAAGTATGCAAAGGTACATGACATGTATTCTAGAGTTCCGAAAGAACACTGATTCAAATATCAAGATTACTTACACTGCGGAAGTTCTATAGTCTATATAGGGAAATGGAAGCACACTATTACGTCCCCTTGTCCAGAGTCATATATGATATTGATATTCTGACGTCGACCTTTTGTGCCATGACTTACCAATTTATACGTTAGTCTTCCTTTGTGGGAGTTACCGATTGTGACCTCTCTACCGAATTGAGGTGGCGGGTGTTGCTTACTCTTTCTGCGCACCTGATTTCAGTCCTCTGCAAGGAGTTCACTTCTCTTCATATGGTAGATTTCATTATTTTTTTTATGCCCCCGGAATCAAAGATTCGGGGGCATATAGTTTTTGGCCTGTCCGTCTGTTTGTCTGTTTATCTGTTTGTCTGTTTGTCTGTCTGTTTGTCCGAAAAACTTTAACATTGGACATAACTTTTGAATGGGAAGTGATAGGGCTTTCATATTTCACATGTGTATTCCTTGTGACAAGACCTTTCCATTGATACCAAATTTTTGACCTCGTGACCTTGACCTTGACCTTTGACCTACTTTTCAAAAACTTTAACATTGGGCATAACTTTTGAATGGGAAGTGATAGGGCTTTCATATTTCACATGTGTATTCCTTGTGACAAGACCTTTCCATTGATACCAAAATTTTTGACCTCGTGACCTTGACTTTGACCTTTGACCTACTTTTCAAAAACTTTAACATTAGGCATAACTTTTGAATGGGAAGTGATAGGGCTTTCATATTTCACATGTGTATTCCTTGTGACAAGACCTTTCCATTGATACAAAATTTTTGACGTCGTGACCTTGACCTTGACCTTTGACCTACTTTTCAAAAACTTTAACATTGGGCATAACTTTTGAATGGGAAGTGATAGGGCTTCCATATTTCACATGTGTATTCCTTGTGACAAGACCTTTCCATTGATACAAAAAGTTTTGGCCTCGTGACCTTGACCTTAACCTTTGACCTACTTTTCAAAAACTTTAACATTGGGCATAACTTTTGAATGGGAAGTGATAGAGCTTTCATATTTCACATGTGTATTCCTTGTGACAAGACCTTTCCATTGATACCAAAATTTTTGACCTCATGACCTTGACCTTTGACCTACTTTTCAAAAACTTTAACATTGTGCATAACTTTTAAATGGGAAGTGATAGGGCTTTCATATTTCACATGTGTATTCCTTGTGACAAGACCTTTCCATTGATACCAAAATTTTTGACCTCATGACCTTGACCTTGACCTTTGACCTACTTTTCAAAAACTTTAACATTGGGCATAACTTTTGAATGGGAAGTGATAGGGCTTTCATATTTCACATGTGTATTCCTTGTGACAAGACCTTTCCATTGATACCAAAATTTTTGACCTCGTGACTTTGACCTTTGACCTTTTAACCCAGTGACCTCACATACATGTACTTAACAGAAAATAGTGTTCATACTAACAAAGATGCCACCGGGGGCATTCGTGTTTCACAAACACAGGCTTTATTTTACTTCTGTTCCTTTTATTCAGTTATATCAATATATCTTGTATCATTACTCAATGTAGGAAATTCTTTCTATTTGTTTTATAAATGTCATTAATTACATGTATCTACGGAAGCATCATAATAAAACATTCGATTTTTTTATCTCCTAATTAGAAGATGCTTTCTCCTAATTAGGAGATACAATCACCTAATTAGGAGATAATATCTCCTTATTAGGACTTACCTTTCATCTATCACATAATTAGGATATAATGTCACCTAATAAGGACTGATCTATCACCTATTAGGAGATACTAACACCTAATTAGGACTGAACTTTCATCTAATTAGGACATACTATCACCTAATAAGGAGATACTATCACCTATTTAGGACTTAGCTATCACCTTATTTGGAGATACTAACACCTAATTTTGACTTAGCTTTCACATAATGAGGCGATTCTATCACCTTATTAGGATTAAGCTATCTCCTAATTATGAGATACTATCACCTTATTAGGAGATAATATAACCTTTTTAGGAGATAATATCACGTAATTAGGAGATAACATCACCAAATTGGGACTAAGCTATCACCTTATTAGGAGATACTTGCACCTAATTAGGAGTTAGGTATCGCCTTATTAGGACTTAGGTATCACCTAATTAGGACTAAGCTATTACCTAATTAGAACATACTATCACCTAATTAGGACATACTTTCACCTAATTTGGACTTATTTGTCACCTAATTAGGAGAAACTTTCAACTAATTAGGACATACTATCACCTAATTAGGTGATTACTAAGTCATTATTCGGTGATAACTAAGTCCATGTTAGGTATTAGCTGATTAGGTGATAGCTAAGTCCTATCAAGGTGATAGTATGTCCTAATTAGGTGAAAGTATCTCCTAATTAGGTGTTAGTATCTCCTAAATAGGTGATAGTATTTCCTAATTAGGTGATAGTATGTCCTAATTAGGTAATAGTATGTCCTGATTAGGTGATAGCTTAATCCTAATTAGGTGATAGTATCTCCCAATTAGGTGATAGTATCTCCCAATTAGGTGATAGTATCTCCCAATTAGGTGATAGTATCTCCTAATTAGGAGATTAAAAAAATTCAGAATATGGCATTTGGACGTTTCTGTACTTATCTACTTGTCAAATATGCTAAATTACTAAAATGCATACTGTAAACGCAAATTTAAAGTATGAAATGAAAGTCATTGCACAATTTGTCTTAACAAACAGTTGTCAAGTAAGCAACCAGTTGTTAAGAAAGATTTCTTAACAACCAATTGTTAAGAAAATATCGCTTGTTAGCGTCTAAACTTTAACAACTGATTGTCAAGAAGTTTACCTATCATGTAGTTCTATAGTCGAAACACATTGCTATCTTAACAACAAGTTGTTAGTGATACAAACTGAATCTCATTGTGATGCATTTAAAATGAAGCATGAAGGTACATGTACTTGTGAAGCACTGAATGTAGTCTATCTTAACAACCAGTTGTTAGGAACTTTGATTCTGAAATTTATAACTAATTATGTATGGAATCCTTTTTCTTTGTTTTTGCAGTGTAATACATGTACTGAAATAAAGAATAAGAAATCTAAATTATTGATCATTTTGTTTAGATAAAGGCTGTTAACAACACACAAAGCAATTTGACCATATGGAATTGGTCAAATCAAATTGGAAGTTGTTAATCATGTTTTATTCTATGTTGTAGGTTGTATTCTCAAGGAGTGCTGATTATTCTTTTAACGGGGACAGAGCATGGGCAGAGTACAAAGAAGGATTTGGTAGTGTCACAGAAAATTATTGGTTAGGTAATACATGAGAATCGTGTATCAAAGAACATTTGAAAATCTGAAGAAGGAGTACAATAACTTCTAAACTGGGACCTACATAATTGCATCATTATGACCTGTATTTGGCTTCTAAGGTTATTCATTCTATTGATAACTCTTGTGATACTAACGAAAAGAAACTAGAATCCAAAACTTGCATATTCATTGCATTCTTTCCTTAAGTGTCTATCAAAAGGTACTGTAGATTCTATTTTTTTTTATATATTCTCAATAAATCGAAATGAATTATTGAGCATTGAATTGAATGTTATTTCGAATATCGTTTCATCACTTCAGGCAATGAGATAATGCATGGATTGACTACAAACAGGACTTCGGAGCTTTATGTCCAACTCACCAATCAAGCAGGCGACATTTCTTGGGCAAGATATGCTGGTTTCACGATAGCTCCTGAAAGCGACAATTACAGAATAGACTTTAATGTGTCATCTTATGCAGGAACTGCAGGTACGTATGGATGAAAAAAAATCCACGTGTGCAGCATTTTTCCAAAGTTTTCTTTGAAAGAATTTTGATATATATTTACATATGCTCATTCATTTGTAAAAAAAAATAATCTTACACTATGATTATCTAAGAAATGACTGTAATAATTTTTCAACGCCGGTTCAAAGGAGAAGCTTTTCTTTGGCGGCAAATTATATTGAACACGTATTAAGAATATAAAATCCATTGAGATCCCTATTTACAGGTGATGGTTTGTACGTTGTAGGATTCACAAGTTTCAACTCTCATGGAATGGGTTTCACAACGAAGGATGACGACAACGATGGAGTCGGTAGTGGCATAAACTGTGCACAGGGTAAAGGTGGATGGTGGTGGAAAAGTTGCGGTGCAGTCTATCTCACAGCACCAGCTTTTTACTGGGAAAACCCATCTTTTGGTCCAATGCAGCTTGCAGTCATGATGATTCGCTATTCTTAACGGCTTTTTATAGTGTTTCTCTTTTTATTGTCCATTACCAAAGACAGACATTGCTGGACAAAAAAAGTGAACACAAAATATTTTAGTGTGATAAATTGTATGTGTTATTCGTTATAGCGTTGAATTGTCCTAAGTTACTACAAAATGTATATATATATAAGGAGCGAACAGTCAATGGACTTTTACGTTATTTCGAAATTGCGCTTAACTCGTTATTGCCTCGTTGTTTTGAATATTAATGGATATCGTAGTTTTTTTATTTTAAACGTTAACATAACACTAAATGGCTTTTGAATATAAATCAGTGATATCTGGATGAAATTTGTGTTTTCATTCCGTAATGGTTTCATTAATGTGTACATGTAATGCATGAATAGTTAATCTACGAAAGCAGGAACTTTAAGATAAAATGTATATTTATACCCTCCTTGTCATTTGAGGTATCCGGGATACAGTAACAATCTTCAGATCGGGATCCACTTGGCTACAAGAACAACAACAACGGTGACATTTTTTTCTAAGTTGTGCGAATACAATAATCAAACCACATGGCTGAATCTAAAGGACTGATGGTTTTGATTATCGTTATCCCGATAAAACCAAATGAAACATAAAACCCTAATTTTATCAAAATTTCTTGAAATTTCTAAAACGTGGGTCCTGTAGCATCATATCCCACCCATTCTGCTACGTCTTTTGGTACGCTTTTTCGACATAGTAACTTTCACACTTTTTTGGCTTATTACATTGTTTAGATTTGAGGATCACTGACGAGGGTTAAGTACCCGAAACGTGCATGTCTGGTCCATGTTGCCAATTTACCTGTTCTTAAATGATGCTATTCAATATGAAGACGTTTACATTTCATCAAATACGTCTAGATTTACAAAAATGATTGAACCGTTTTTATATCTGTCTTTCTACAGCATTTATAGTTTAAGCTTTCCTAATCTGGAGAACGACAGTTTCTGTTATTGCGTGAAGTTGCCAGTTTTCATTCTTTCCAAATACGCATATTCCCGCTTCGGTTTATCATTTGATCTTCTTCGGTATTCTCTGATCATTGATGGTGAGCTGTCCTTCATTACAAGAGTACATACGGGTTGATTTCCGTATGCCTACCTACATACTGCTTTGATACCCATGTTGTGAGAATGTATTTTGTTTATACATCAGCTATACGTCTTGGACAACATCTGTGTATCTCGATAAGTTGGAAGGTTGGGATGATTTCATCCAGATAACAACACCAACTTGAGTTTTTTAATTGTATTGCCTGACGGTCCATAGTCCATATGATATGACAATATGAATTTGCTATTTTTTGGAAGAAATTGATTCTGATTAACGTGTAATCATAAATTATGTCTCGCCGTTTTTCAAACAAATCCTAGAAAATCTAAAGTTCAAAACCGATGCCGGACACTAACAATTAACTTCATATTATCATCTTATTCACACACCATTTCTAATCCGCGACTTTTTAAAAAGTATCATACATTTAGTAAGACAATTCTTTGTAAGACGTTTCTCTTGTAAGATGGAGGCTTATTCAATTCAAGATTCCATAGTTGAGTTATGAAACTTACGACGTACAATCTTACAATAGAGAATTCGTAAAAGGGGGATCATAGTGCAGTATGAAGAGCGCCGGATATCAAGCCGGACAGCAAATCTGAAGAATCTAGCTTCGAATCCTGTCGAGGGAGGACTTTCTTAGAGCTCCCATCTGTTCTCAGAGGGACATTAAACAGTCTGAGTAGACCCCTTACATCATTAATAGTATAATATTTGGATTTCTTTAATACTAAATGCATTTTCTCCTGCTAAGTTTTCCCATTACTTTTTCCGTTGGAACAATGTCAGACTATGATGTCTTATATTTTTAGAAATATTTTACACTTTTTGCAAACAAATATTGTGTTAATTGTCATGATGATCCTTACATTCTTCTAAAATACTAACGTAGGATAGGGTTTGCGACTACTTTCCGCTCAGCTTATTTCGGAAACTGGACAAACGGGATTTTAACCAGTTTATCACGCTTACTGGTGACAATGAAAATTGTATTATTTTAAATTCATGCGGGAGGTTTATTAATATAAGTGCCAAACAGTATAAATCTAAAGTCATGACTCAAAATCAGAATATCTTATGATCTAGACTAGAACAAAAACTTAATAAAAGCGACATTGAGTTTAACATCTTAGCACCATCCTTCCAATGCTATTTTGAATATAGATTTTATTCGGATATGCTACTGAATCGACCCTACAGGAAATTTGGAGCCGCGCGCTCTCTGTAATGTAAATGTTTAAATCTTACTTCAAAAAATTAAAGAGGGCGCTACTGAAACTATTTATGGTGGCGCCGCTGAAAGCATCACTGATGAGAATTTAATATTCGAAACACGTGTCTGGTGCATGTAAATTGATTTGGAATTTTCTTCAAGAAGGTAGAGAATTGGAACCCGTCGACATTATTGAGTGGGCAGGTCAATGACACATTTCTGTTTGAATTGTCAATGTTGAAATATATGTTCAATAGAACCAATTTTATTGTAGACAATAGACAATAAGGGAATTAACAATACTTTGAAAATGCATATATTTAAGCATTAAAGGTAATTTTGAACGTTTCATGTATCTCATGTCAGGAAGGGCTTTTAATTTTAATAGCAATGGAACAAGAGTAATTGGCATCAATGGGATTATAGAAATTGTAAATATTTATCTCCAACGTTTTGAAATGGGCACTTTGAAATCCTCATTGTCATTAATTCTACAAAAGTATGACCAGTACCTTTCAGTGTGAATAATCAAATCATAATGTTTGAAATTATGAAAGTAATATCTATAATAATTGCTTTATTCATAATATGCAACTCAGTGGCGGATCTAGGATTTCAGAAAAGGGGGTGCCCAAAGTTTCAGCTCGAAGAAAATTGTTCAAAGAAAAACTGACAAGCAAAAAAAAAAAAAAAAAAAAAAAAAAAAAAAAAAAAAAAGGTCGAAGACGAAAAAAAAAAAAAAGACCTCCAAAACCTGAACCTCAAGCCTGGTGATTTTAATTAACAAGTTGGGGGGGGGGGGGGGTCATCCCAACTGCATGTTGCATTTAGAAGATAGAGTTTCTTGATACGTTTACTTAAGTTTATAGGTTAACTGGCGAGCGTAGCGAGCCGGAAAATTTTAAGTTTTGAAGTTTTCTAAGATTTGAAGTTTTCTTTTTTATGTTTTGGTTCAGTCATCCATACATGTATATATACATACATGTAAATAATAAATATCCATTCCCGGTATAGTCAATATAATCAAAATCAAAGTGACATAATGACGATTAAATTTGTTTATTGCACTAAACGTTTTCGCCTGTTGGCTCTTCAGAGTTGCAATGAATATAAACAATAACAATAACAAAGAACAGTAGGTAGGCAGCGTCTATGACGTCATCATAACGTTACAGTTAGGCGCATCACGTACAAATGTCCCAGACGTTGGCGCACTTATTATTTACGTATATTGATGCTTTAAGAACAATAATAAATAGCTTTTTGTAAAGAAGAAATGAAATCATAGTTTAACAATTCAATTTAGGTTTGAAAATCTCTATGAAATAATCTTCTTTGGCTTTACGTAATTGTTCATTGTCCTCTTTTACTTTGTAAAAGGGGAAAATAGAAAAACTTCCCCCACCACACATATCAAAATGTCCGCTACAAGGAGTGTTTCTAGTGGATGGATCCCTGATCTGTTGTTTGTGTACGCGTACACGGTCCGCCAATTTCGTTCCCGTTTGTCCGACATAATTTTCGCCGCAGTTTGGACACGTCATCACGTAAATTAAGTTCTTGGATTTGCAATTCATTTTTGCGTTTACGTGAAATACTTTTCCATTTTTAAATGTAAATGATTGACCGGTTTGAATGTACGGGCATGTTCCACAGCGAGGGTCCTGGCATTGGCTAACGACGTGTGTTTCCGTTTCGGTTGTAAATCTGGCTTTGGTGAGAAGTCTTTTTAAATTAGGTGGTTGTCTCCTGCTATTAATGATATCCTGTTGGTTGATGAGACTCCTCAAATTGTCGGACTGATGAAGAATTGGTAGACAAGTTTTTGCTGTTTTGAATACGTTTTTATTTCTCGGATTGTGTGTTGTTACAAATGGAATGATTTTATGGCTATTTGTGTTACGTCTGCTTTTCTCTCTAAGTTCCGGTAGCGGTATTTCCTTTGCTCTGTTTGTGGCTGCGTCAATTAGATTTACGGGATAATTCTGTTTAAGTAGGAAAGACTTTAGTTCTTTTAGTCTTTTTTCTCTTCGATGTTGGTCTGAAACTATTGTACAAATTCGTCGAGCCAAGTTGAACGGGATGTTACGTTTTGTGTGAGATGGATGACAGGAACTGAATATAAGGTACTGGTGTGTATCCGTACTTTTGTAAAACAGATCCGTAGTAATTCTGTTATCTTCCTTAATTATCAATATATCGAGAAAAGGAAGCTCTTTTTCACTCTGTTCCATAGTAAATTGAATGCTAGTATGAAGTCCGTTTAAAAGATCATGAAATTTATTCAAGTCATCCAAAGATCTATTCCAAAAAATGAAACAATCATCCAAATAACGTTTCCAGTTTTTCCGGATGCAATTTCCGAAGTTCGCGTCAAATACATCTTCCGTACGAGAAAATAATTTTTCTTCCAAATATCCCATAAAAAGAGTAGCGTAAGTAGGTGCGACTTTGGCTCCCATCGCTGTCCCCTTTATCTGAAGAAAATATTTATTATCGAAGAAGAAATGATTGTTTTCTAAAACAAGTTTGAGACCATCTATGATAAAGTCTTTTGTAAATCTGGACGGGATTTCATCACGATGTTTTTCTATCCAATATGTGATAGACTCCATTCCTACGTCATGAGGAATATTGGTGTAAAGGCTCGTTACGTCAAAACTTCTTTGACGTAACGAGCCTTTACACCAATATTCCTCATGACGTAGGAATGGAGTCTATCACATATTGGATAGAAAAACATCGTGATGAAATCCCGTCCAGATTTACAAAAGACTTTATCATAGATGGTCTCAAACTTGTTTTAGAAAACAATCATTTCTTCTTCGATAATAAATATTTTCTTCAGATAAAGGGGACAGCGATGGGAGCCAAAGTCGCACCTACTTACGCTACTCTTTTTATGGGATATTTGGAAGAAAAATTATTTTCTCGTACGGAAGATGTATTTGACGCGAACTTCGGAAATTGCATCCGGAAAAACTGGAAACGTTATTTGGATGATTGTTTCATTTTTTGGAATAGATCTTTGGATGACTTGAATAAATTTCATGATCTTTTAAACGGACTTCATACTAGCATTCAATTTACTATGGAACAGAGTGAAAAAGAGCTTTCTTTTCTCGATATATTGATAATTAAGGAAGATAACAGAATTACTACGGATCTGTTTTACAAAAGTACGGATACACACCAGTACCTTATATTCAGTTCCTGTCATCCATCTCACACAAAACGTAACATCCCGTTCAACTTGGCTCGACGAATTTGTACAATAGTTTCAGACCAACATCGAAGAGAAAAAAGACTAAAAGAACTAAAGTCTTTCCTACTTAAACAGAATTATCCCGTAAATCTAATTGACGCAGCCACAAACAGAGCAAAGGAAATACCGCTACCGGAACTTAGAGAGAAAAGCAGACGTAACACAAATAGCCATAAAATCATTCCATTTGTAACAACACACAATCCGAGAAATAAAAACGTATTCAAAACAGCAAAAACTTGTCTACCAATTCTTCATCAGTCCGACAATTTGAGGAGTCTCATCAACCAACAGGATATCATTAATAGCAGGAGACAACCACCTAATCTAAAAAGACTTCTCACCAAAGCCAGATTTACAACCGAAACGGAAACACACGTCGTTAGCCAATGCCAGGACCCTCGCTGTGGAACATGCCCGTACATTCAAACCGGTCAATCATTTACATTTAAAAATGGAAAAGTATTTCACGTAAACGCAAAAATGAATTGCAAATCCAAGAACTTAATTTACGTGATGACGTGTCCAAACTGCGGCGAAAATTATGTCGGACAAACGGGAACGAAATTGGCGGACCGTGTACGCGTACACAAACAACAGATCAGGGATCCATCCACTAGAAACACTCCTTGTAGCGGACATTTTGATATGTGTGGTGGGGGAAGTTTTTCTATTTTCCCCTTTTACAAAGTAAAAGAGGACAATGAACAATTACGTAAAGCCAAAGAAGATTATTTCATAGAGATTTTCAAACCTAAATTGAATTGTTAAACTATGATTTCATTTCTTCTTTACAAAAAGCTATTTATTATTGTTCTTAAAGCATCAATATACGTAAATAATAAGTGCGCCAACGTCTGGGACATTTGTACGTGATGCGCCTAACTGTAACGTTATGATGACGTCATAGACGCTGCCTACCTACTGTTCTTTGTTATTGTTATTGTTTATATTCATTGCAACTCTGAAGAGCCAACAGGCGAAAACGTTTAGTGCAATAAACAAATTTAGTCGTCATTATGTCACTTTGATTTTGATTACATACATGTATATATATTATTCTAAATTGGCGAGCGGAGCGAGCCGGGAAATTTTTTGGAATAGATGGTTACATTTTGTCATAAGATTACAATATCTCTCTCATTTTCCATCCTCTATATTTGTTTGACCAATTGGGGAAGGTTGGGAAGATTAGAACATTGCAACCCCACTATCCACCTGTCTAAACTAGTTAGATCGGCCCATGAAAATGAAACATTTGGTAATTATTCAAGTGTTAATTTAATTTTGAATTTTGTATATGTTTATGACATATGAATCCGTTCAAACACGATGACAAAGAAAGTTCAAGACAAAGTGAAGACGAAAAAATAGACAGCTAATGAAAAATGAAGTGTGGCGAGCGAAGCGAGCCGAAAATTTCCCCAAATGTAAAGAGATTAAGCATAAAAAGAGTATTCTGAATCAATAACTTTGGGTGAAAAAGGGGGGGGGGGGCGGGCCCCCTTGGCCCCCCCTCTAAATCCGCCACTGCAACTAAATGAAAACGATATAATACATGGCCTTGGAAGGTAAAAAAGACGTCGTTTCGAAAGGTATTTAATGAACTGTCCATTGTGACGTCGTCAGTTCATTTTTTGCAAAGATGGACATAAAAGCGACACATCTGTCTCTTGTTCTGTTAGCGTTCGAACTATGTCAGGGAAGTCATATTGGAATTTGCGGTGAAAGATATATCGCAGCATGTACTGCCGATGGGAATTATCGATACCTTTGGTTCCTGACGACATTTTATGTGGATTCCGTGATAGAATGTCTGACTCGATGTTCAATGGAGAACCTCTGCTTGTCCGCTAGTATAGATAATGTAGGTCAGACACCGATATGCCGGCTGTTCTCAGAGAGCGGCATTGAGGAGGTATGCTGTACAGAATACAACAAAACCGGTAGTTGCCAGCATTATGTGAAGGTAAAAAGTTCTTATATCTATATTCATTGGTCAATTGTTTTTCTTTCTTTCATTTAATGATGAAACAAGATGTGCATTTTGGATGAGTCGAATTTTCTATCACAACGAATTATCTTTGAAAATGATAAGACAAGTTTTGTACATATTTTGCCCCTTGTATAGCTCATCTTGTAGGTATAGGCTAGGCTATTTCGATCCACTAGGTAAAGATTTGGTACCAAACAAAAGAAAGGTCCTAATAATGTAAAATGAAAGCCATATCACTTACATTTGTACATTGCTGAAAATGTATCTGTTCTTAAATGATGCTATTGAATTTGAATAGTTTAACGATTGTACCATCTTTACTACTAGTCAAATGTTAACTTTTTAGGCAGAAAAAAGAAAAGACCGTCAACAAACAACCAGGTGCTCATGATTCTACCACGAACATAACTCATGTTAAAAGGCACTTTCAATACAATGCAATGACAAATATGGATAATAACCATATCCCTATAGATAGTACAAAATCGATTATTCAGAAAAGTATTAAACAGGAAACATTGAAGCCAAATACCCCCAAAAAAACTTCAACACGTGAAAAGAAGCGAACTATGAGAGTAAGACCAGGTGCCCAGGAAGAGTCAGCATCCTATGCTTGCATTTACCACCCGTCGCTTGAATTTCGTAGATTTGTCACATCCTGTTACTTCCATTTCGGAAGATACAAGTATATTCTGTGGTTTGATGGTTCAAATGGTTTAATATAAATGGTCAGGATATTAACCACCATTTTGGAAACTGGGGCCTCATAGTGCATGACGAGTATCTACCGTAGAACTTTCGCAGTGACGATGTTAGTCGGTCACAAACGAATCCCTGATTGAGAAGCTTATCGTAAAGACGCCTAGCTCTCAGAACAGAATCTGTATATTTGATACTTGCTCTGGCATAACGTATCAACTGAGAAATGGACACACTATTAGAAGGCGAAGAAGGGATATTTTCTTTATTCGAATGGTTAAACAGTTTGACCTTAATTTTACAATTTGATTTATATATGCGGCGCTGATTCTGACAGTAATTAGGACACCTCATGTTATTGGGGTTTTTTCACATCAGAAGAGTCTAAAATGTTTTCTTGTGTAAAAAGGATATCAATATTTTTACATTTTTCAGAGCGACAGCTATGGGATTGTTCCAAGTACATATAGTCTTCTAACAGGTATGACCATTGTCTCTATGACTGATACCTTATACTCTCAACGTAAAGAGAAATTACCTGTACCATTAATTCATAGTATTATTGAACATGAATAGTGGATATGTCTGGTCCATGCTGCAAATTTATCTGTTCTGAAATGCTATTAATTTGAAGACATGTAACGCATGCATTAACTTAATGAGTTATCATCAGGATGAAGCGGGTTGTCAAGCAAGCAGGAGATGCTTACGCATCCGTGGTACCTGATCTCACTTTCTAAAAAACCAATATCTTTCCTGTCAAATTTTAAGTTTGAAAATATAAAAACTTGTAATTTTGCAATATTTTGTCTCCAGTTTCTATATGTCCGAATGTAAAGATGGGCATAATCTATTCCAACAATCACCGCTTATACATATGCGTTTATCTTTCGTTTCATCTTTCGTTCATCTTTGTTTCCATCATAGAATCTACTACAACAAGCTCCATATGTTACGATGATGTGTTGACATCTTCAACTGCGATAGGTAAGATTGTTCCACAACAAATGTTTTGTAAAATTTTTCTCCTAGCATCTGTTCTTACAGTACAGACAGACAGTCTTGTTTAATTATTACATACTTGGCTACTGCAGTTATTTCTCGATGTGAGTGACTAGCTTATGTTTTGTACATTCCAATAAAAATCTTAATAATCTTAACGTTTGAAAGACACTTAAGGTAACAATATAACAAATATCACCGGATGTGACACATTCACCTGGAATGTCCTTATCTACATGGACGATTAGACGGGTGATGCTAGCAAGATGAAATTGCTTACACTCCCCGGGCACCTGGTCTTATCTTGAGTTTGGACTCAATTTTGCTCCTTTCCAGTTGCTTGCTTTTTCATGAGTACGCATAATTACCCAATTGATTGTGATTTTTGAATAGTTATTTGGGTTTGACATTCACTCACTCATTCTGTTTGTTATAAATGGACTCGATGAAAAAATTGATTTAATTTAAATAAATGACCTATATTCTGAGAAAAAGTGCTTAATTTCTCATTAAGTTAAAAAAGAATTATTCAGTGTCTACATTCGAATTTATCCTTACCTTCATGCTGTCATCACTTCCAAATTATGAATTAAATAAATGAGTCATTTTTGGTGAATTCTGAGTTATCTTTCTTTCAACGAAATATTCTTCTCCCAAAACTGTACATAACAGTTTTGTGTTTACGAAATAAACTCAGAGAAAAGCAAACTAACCATTTTTTTTACATAGTTTCATATAATCATGTGTGGTGATTTGTCTTCTAGATTGTCAGTGGTACAAATCACACAACATTGTGACATGCAGTGGATTATACAACATCACTGTGAATGGTATAGAGCGTACTGTACAATGTGACATGGAAACAGACGGCGGAGGGTGGACGGTAAGTGTAGGAGAACCTTTAGTGGATTATACAACATCACTGTGAATGGTACATAGCGTACTGTACATTGTGACATGGAAACAGGCGGCGGAGGGTGGACGGTAAGTGTAGGAGAACCTTTAGTGGATTATACAACATCACTGTGAATGGTACAGAGCGTACTGTACAATGTGACATGGAAACAGGCGGCGGAGGGTTGACGGTAAGTGTAGGAGAACCTTTAGTGGATTATACAACATCACTGTGAATGGTACAGAGCGTACTGTACAATGTGACATGGAAACAGGCGGCGGAGGGTGGACGATAAGTGTAGGAGAACCTTTAGTGGATTATACAACATCACTGTGAATGGTATAGAGCGTACTGTACAGTGTGACATGGAAACAGACGTCGGAGGGTGGACGGTAAGTGTAGGAGAACCTTAAGTGGATTATACAACATCACTGTGAATGGTACAGAGCGTACTGTACATTGTGACATGGAAACAGGGGGCGGAGGGTGGACGGTAAGTGTAGGAGAACCTTTAGTGGGTTATACAACATCACTGTGAATTGTACAGAGCGTACTGTACATTGTGACATGGATACAGGCGGCGGAGGGTGGACGGTAAGTGTAGGGGAACCTTTAGTGGATTATACAACATCACTGTTAATGGTATAGAGCGTACTGTACAGTGTGACATGGAAACAGACGGCGGAGGGTAGAAGGTAAGTGTAGGAGAACCTTTAGTAGGTTATACAACATCACTGTGAATGGTACAGAGCGTACTGTACAGTGTGACATGGATACAGGCGGCGGAGGGTGGACGGTAAGTGTAGGAGAACCTTTAGTAGGTTATACAACATCATTGTGAATGGTACAGAGCGTACTGTACAGTGTGACATGGAAACAGACGGCGGAGGGTAGAAGGTAAGTGTAGGAGAACCTTTAGTGGGTTATACAACATCACTGTGAATGGTACAGAGCGTACTGTACATTGTGACATGGAAACAGACGGCGGAGGGTAGAAGGTAAGTGTAGGAGAACCTTTAGTGGATTATACAACATCACTGTGAATGGTACAGAGCGTACTGTACATTGTGACATGGAAACAGACGGCGGAGGGTAGAAGGTAAGTGTAGGAGAACCTTTAGTTTTATTATGCAACATCATTGTGAATGGTACAGAGCGTACTGTACAGTGTGACATGGAAACAGACGGCGGAGGGTTGACGGTAAGTGTAGGAGAACCTTTAGTTGATTATGCAACATCACTGTGAATGGTACAGAGCGTACTGTACAGTGTGACATGGAAAAAGGCGGCGGAGGGTGGACGGTAAGTGTAGTACAATCTTTAGTGGATTATACAACATCACTGTGAATGTACAGTGTGACATGGAAACAGGCGGCGGAGGGTGGACGGTAAGTGTAGGACAATATTTAGTGGATTATACAACATCAATGTTAATGGTACGGAGCGTACTGTACAGTGTGACATGGAAACAGGCGGCGGAGGGTGGACGGTAAGTGTAGGAGAACCTTTAGTGGATTATACAACATCACTGTTAATGGTACAGAGCGATCTGTACAGTGTGACATGGAAACAGACGGAGGAGGGTTGACGGTAAGTGTAGGAGAACCTTTAGTTGATTATACAACATCATTGTGAATGGTACAGAGCGTACTGTACAATGTGACATGGAAACAGACGGAGGAGGGTTGACGGTAAGTGTAGGAGAACCTTTAGTGGGTTATACTACATCACTGTGAATTGTACAGAGCGTACTGTACAGTGTAACATGGAAACAGGACGGGCACCTGGTCTCACCCCTAGCTTGCTAAGGGTACGTCGATGCTCAATTAGGTGTTCTATTGTGAGTGCTGCTGAGATTGTCGTCAGGATCTTCTTTATCTCATTAGCATTAGATATGCCATATCATTCATGACTTGTGATATCTTTGTATGTTCAAACTTTGCACTACTTGCTTTACAGCGCCACCTACTGTACATTCCATATATATATATAAAGTTGTCCGTCGTGTTTATATGTGACTCTGTCATATCCGAAAGTTGGTCAGACTTCTCGGGTGATTGATCTTGAGGTTGCTTCAGCCAGCAGAGCACAGACTGTTGTACGCATGCCATAGAATTCTTTTTGGAATCTTTTACATAGAATTTGTGTTACAAAAGGCCGCTGCGTTTAACTGTCTTGTTTGTGACGTAACTTTTCAGTGAGAAGTGTTTTGTTCATACAACCTTTGTGCGTCTATGGAGACCTCTGTGTATCCGGATAAGTGGGATCGTTGTGTGCACGTTATCTGGATAACTACATCATTTTCTTATAGCAGATGGCCGTCCAAAGTCGGCGCCGGATGCACATTGGTCTCCTTCCTTTTATGTGTTGTCATTAATGTTTGATGTTTTTGTACGTCTGTTTCGATTGTTTTGTATGATGTTCGAGTGAATTTTGTCTTGTATTTTTTGTGGTTAATTTTGTAGTTTTGTCTGAAATTTTTTTTTTGGTTTGTCATTTATGTGTCACTTTCTTGTGGGTTTGTTTCGCTGGGTACTTGCAGGGTGGTCATGCTGGAAATCATCCCCTTTTCTTTGTCTTTGTCTCCGTCTGTCTGTCCGATTTTCCTTTGCGCATGAGAAAGATTTGTGTAATTTTATTTTCAAGAAATTGTTAGCTTTTTGATTTTGATTTATGGAATCTGACTCATACGACATGTTTTTATATCTTGCTAGCAGACAGATTGCGCTTCCTGATTTCAGTACCATTGTTAGAGTTCACGTTTCTTTCTGAATCGTTTTACTACTTCTCAGTTATTTTTTCTAAATGACCCATGTTCACATAAAGTTTGAAATTCTCATCTAACTCCATTTATAGTGTATCCCCTTTTCATCCTGGTCAGTTGAAAATGTAGGTAGTGTTCACAAGGAACGCAGATTACAGCTTCAACGGAGATAGAACGTGGCAGGAATACAAGTATGGATTTGGTAGTACGACAACAAACTACTAAGTAGGTGATATATACAACAAAATAAAATTAGGAATGATAAACTGAAATGTATTTTCACGAAAATGAAGTACGAGAACACCATTCAGAGTAAATGAATCACCCGGTATATTTATAGAGAGTGAGGTTATCTGTAGAAGAATAGGGAAGACATCTCCAGCAAAACATGTAGTACCCAGAACACAGCGGAACACACCCACATGAAGTAACCAACAGGAGGTTATTTTACTCCACAATTAGCGAGACTTTTGGGTAATCGTAAAAGTGGGAGGGTTGTGTGCACGTAATCCGGATAGCTACACCATCTGCTACTGGTGTGGCATATAGCTGTCCTAAGTCAGCACTGATTTCCATTGGTCTCGTTGGTTTATGTGTAGTCTCTATGATTTGATTTGGTGTTCCTTGTCCCTTTTCCGTCTCTATCTGTGGTCGAGTGTCTGCTCTGTGTTTTGCATGAGATGTTTTGCTGTTGGTGCTGCAACCGAGTGTTTTCGGAGATCTCCTTTCATTAATATCGAACAAAACAAGCACAACAAACAAAAAGGGAGAATAAGGAACAACATCCACACACAGAAAGGTCAATCATACAATCAAAGCAGACTCAACAAACATGAAACACGAATTAAAATGAATGGATTGAGAAAAAAACAAACACACAATTTACACCCAGCGCCGCCTTCGAACGGTCATTTGGAAGTAGCGACTAACGCTACTATAGAATCTAAGTAGAATTTCATACAAGTATATGAGCATAATATACAAAATATTGATAAGAATTATGTAAATTTTCCTTGAAGCAGGTAATGAGATCATGTACGGGTTGACGAACAACAGACCATCTGTTTTATACGTCAATCTCACCAACCAAGCGGGCAACTTCACCTGGGCAAGATATGACGATGTTACCATAGCGTCAGAATACGAGAACTTCACGCTTTATTTTGATGTTACATCTTACTACGGGACTGCAGGTATTTGTCTTATTGATTTTTTGACTGGGTGCATTGCTAGAGGTGCAACTAATTGTGGGGGAAGGGGACTGTACGCTCTTGTGACAAACTTCTGCATCAGATTCATACCAAAAGAATGAGTGGACAAATAGAAAGCACAAGTATACATGCATTTCAAAAGTACTGACAGTGTACAAAATCATGTTGCGATGTTTCAATGTGCCTTGATTGAGTCAGTGGATATGATCCTGCTGTCACCAGACGGACACTTGGCTTGGAACTTTACCAATCTACAGCCTTGTAACAGCACATGCTTAGGTATTGCACTCTGGCTGTAACGATAAGACTCCTTGACAGGCCTTGCCCGTACCTCTTTAGAGAAGACAGGGTCCCGACCACCTGTCCTCTCTGCATATATGCCGCACTCCTCGGGTGATAACATTCATGAGCTCGTTAAAGCAGGCAAAGTACGGACTGTATGTCGTATGCCCTCTTCTTTAATAATTTCTTATTGGTATGTACTGTAAGCAAAAGTACGAAGTAGTAATGTTTTTTTTTAAATCCTAGGGCATACAGAAACCTTCTTCATGGAGATAATGACCTGGCTAGTATCTATAATTGTGCTGTTGTATCTATAATTGTGCTGTTGCCCTTGGACAGAGATAATGACCTGGCTAGTATCTATAATTGTGCTGTTGTCCTTGGTGGATGGCGGTGGAACAACTGTGGAGCCAATTACATAATGTCATCGCATTTCTACTGGGATGATCCAACCTTAGCTCCTATGCAACTGGCCGTCATGATGATTCGATATCGTTAATATTGACCTCGATTATATCATTGAACTTCAACTGTTTAAAATAAATACTGCTAACTGTATATGTAATCCTAGGGAAATATTTCGTACAATGACAACCCAATGTTTATCTTGTAAATTATTTTCGAAAATATGTCGTAAAAAAGAACAAATGTATTTTTGATTTCGCCGTTTTAGCTTTTGATAATTATAATGGTCATTTTTGTTTTTTGTTTGAAGTCGTCTTAACGATTATATGCCAAACATTCAGGCATTGCTGTCTTTTAATAATATGTGATAGTACTTCATAAATCATTGCCGTTTGATTTACTTAAATTTGTTTTACTTTGAGCAATCATTTGCACCGATAGTATCCTGTTTATAAACTTGTCTACCACTTTACATGTACTTGCTTTTGCAGTTGCAAGCTTAAGTGATTGAAGTAGTTTGAAATCTTTAATTTTCTATAACCATTAATTATAGTCCAGTTCGTAATTTATTCTGTACATAACAAATATTACAACAATTTTAAAAACGATCATAATGATATATTAACACCAGAATCTTGATGATATGAATGTACAAAGTATGTTATATAATGCCAAATCTCCTAAGATGATTCTGAATGATCAAAGTCCGGCAACCGTTAAGAACTCTCTGAATGTTATTGGTGTCCACTGCGCATGTGTAGAAATATTCACAACTATGGTCGTCATGCCACTTCCTGTCCTTTTTAGCAAGTTTTTCATTGAAGGTTATCTCTCCTTTAACGATTTTCTGCAAGACGATGCAAAAATATGAAAATATGATTTCTAATGACAACATCAACTGTTTACAATGAACCCCTAACCCCACATATTTATATGACTGAAATATACACATATTATACATTATAAAAGTAAACGTCATGTTTATAAATAAAGACGGCCGTAAGAACTACTTATCAAATATGTAATAAGAATCGTCATGGAAGCTGTAAGTAGTTTGTTATTTCATGGACATTTATTTAATCTTAATGTTTAAAAAATAACTAACCATGAATAAATGCTTGATATATACAGCTGTTTTTACTACTTCCGGATCTACTTCAACCCGGCTCCGGTTCCGTGATTTCTTCTTTCCACTTTCCTTTTCATCCTCTATTGACGGGAAGGAATCTGCGAACTGGGCTTTTTCCGAAGCTTTAATTTAATGGAAATAACTTTAAATTTCGAAGTATTACGTTTGATTGATGTACTTCTATTGCAAAGTTTATCGGACATAATGTTCAGCTGAGACTCTCAATGAATGGACATGGATTAATAGACATGTACTGGGTATGCGAGATAATGGAGAAATGATTCATTTTGGTATATAAATAATCTTCAAACTTGTATTTTTCCACGCTTTATTCTACGATTATTGCAAAGTTTTAAAATCTTTGTTTTTACTGAGTTAACAATGAAGTATACCTGTAGGTGTAAACTTTTTGAAATCAGGGAAGATATCTGGATACATTGCTGTCAGTTCTTCTATACACCTTCCCTTCAAAACCTTTTCTGCTAGAACGTCGATTTTGTTGATGAACAGTAAAATGGACACGTAACGAAGGAATCTGTAAGGATCAAATGTATTTTAGATATTAAGTTATTTTCAACATCTAAGTGAAGTACGTATATATAGAGGGAAAAGTGAGTGAAAAATCTTTAATTAAAATATACCCAAAAAAAGGACATTTAAAATGACGAAAATGTAAAGGCACATAAACAGGAAAAGACTTTGCATTGAAGAAAATCTTTACATATTTTCGTGTCGAAAAGTAAGCAAAGCACTATATTTACCTATTATTCCAAACTTGTTCAAAGTTTTCAAGCGCCTCTAGAAGTCTGTTTTTCTCCGGATCTTCTCTAAGCGTCTGATCGAAGCTGCTGCAGTCGGCCACAAACAAGATGGCGGTCACGCTGTCAAAAACCTGGATCCACTTCTTCCTTTCCCCTTGCTGACCTCCTACGTCATAAACGCTGTGAAAAATCGTAAATATATAAAATACTATATGTCAAAAACTTTGGATTATACTATTTCGTAAATATCCTGAACGAACTCGGGCTTGTTCGAGTTATTCTCCTTCCCATACACAAATGCGGGTAATACTAACTGAACAAGATTTTTTTTTTTCATTAGTCTGCCCAGCTCATATCACGAGATGTCTTAATTACAGATGTATCTATTAAATGCTTTCATATTGTGGTATTTAGTGCCTTGTACTGTATCTCTTGCAATGCTGTTATCGTTATTTTTTTGTGGAAGATTCCCCGTCTTCCAACCTAAACTGACCGCAGCTGACCACACCCATAGGAGGCAATGAACATCTGACAATATAACCTCAACAGACAACACTTCCCATCTATTCAGCATAACAATTTGACAGAAATATTTGATAGTGAAAAGGGAGACTCAGTACTTACTTGAATTTCACCATGTTACCCCCGTCAGGGACATCGAATTCTATGTGTTGTATAGAAGTTGTCACACACCGACATCGGAGAATGTCCTGGTCGGACGGTATGTATGCTGGACTCTGGATCTCAACTAGCTTATCCAGAAAACTGTGGGAAACATATAGAATGAAATTAATGTTTGTATACGTATATCGATCACTAAGCAATTTTTAAAATGAAATATCTGTGAGAAAACTGAATGGCCAATTCTGTTTTCCAAGAAATCAAAAGCATATTGAATGCGACATAATACTAGTACAGTAACTTACTATTTGGCAGAGTCTATAAGCTGGAATCCCTGCTCGTGTACCCTGCTGTAACACTCCTGGACACCCTCATCTGACCAAAGTTTCTCAGCATGCTCAAGGAAATCCTGGAATATGTGATGCATACAAACGACGTGAAAGGGAAAATTAACACACTCATGGTTAACTTTATTTTACATAGAAATGATTTATAGGGAAAATTTTATAATTTATTTTTGTGATGAAACATTCTGGAATATACATGTATAAGATTCCTTGTCATTGTTTGCTCTTTTTCATTTATTCAGAGAGTGGATTTCTTTCTCATATCAACTATGCGAAAAAAAAACCGAAGTCTACATTTAACATATAAACCAATGATAATGTGATATTTATTTCACGTACATTTGTGCGTTGCGCATCTGGATTCCCGGCGTTGTTAAGGATAAACTCTCGGCTTTTCTCGTTTTCTTGGTTTTGCAACGAGATGTCCAGTTCTTGCATCGCTAGCAGTAGAACCTACATAAAATTAAATTTGATAATACAGTTAAACTTAATTTGAAACATAAAATTGTTTCGAATGAATTTGGATTTTTTTCCTAATATTAAATTGTCAAAAGGGGGCATATTTGCACAGACGAGCAATCATACAGCACAGATCGATGTTTTTGTATGTTCAATATTTGAACACCAATAAGTTCAATGATATATAGCATAAACATTATATATTTGTTGTTTGGTCGTTTTCTAGGGTTGTACATCGTACTAGTTAGACGTGGGTACACTCTGCTAATCTACAATTGTCTCGGTTGATATCGTATATTGCTCATAGAAAATAGTTTTCACGTAGTTAAACATGTGTACTTACAACTATTGATTCCTTTACGTTTCTTCTAATGTCCCAGATTTTCTCCATTCTCTCTCTAATGTAAGAAGTAATATGAATTACAAAAGGAACAATTCATAGATCACTCATGGAAGTAGAAGGAAATGCAAAACGAGGAAGATACATTACTGATTGAATTGGATCGATCGATAGCAGTGTGTAAATTGATGTAATATGATCGTCATCATCATTTATTTTATTTTTTTTTATTAATTTCTATTTTCAGTAAAAGAGGAAAAATATTTTCTGGAAATGTCCTCACTTCATATCGAATCCGTTGATATGTATGATTCGCATCTGTTTGGTAATTGTACTTTTCCCGGACTCTCCTGTTCCTGTAGGGAATCAATAAAACTATGTCAACAACTCTCTGTAAATAAAAGGCTATATAATAGCCTTAGTCAATAAATAGTTCAAATATTGAAACAATCGCGGGATTTTGCCGATTTGTAAAATTACAGATTCGACCAATCAAATGACTGCATTTCGTAACAGTGTTATACAATGTAAGTCTTGACTTCCGCCTTTTTCAAATATTTAACCTTCACCCAGAAAGTTTTATTTAATGAAACATTCTGGACAACGACGTCACAACATAAAATGGATTTATTCTTTTTTTCAAGAATAGGCCCTGTTTGGCAATAGCACTAAATGTAAAGTCAACTAAATTAAGTTCATGAAAAGGAACACTGTCGAAATTGAAAGGCAGTCACTTTTGTCAGCGCTTGGTCCGAAATAAAACACTGTCAGTAGTGTGTTATATTCAGTAATCAAGCACAATGAATGGGGAATGCTACACATGTATGTCATAGAAATTTATTTAAAGACTGATGACTCTTAGTCCATTTCTGTTGACATATGAAAAAGAATAAAAGATGTAGAAAAAAAAAAAAAGGTTTCCAAACATTTCAATATTCAAAGGAGAAAATGACTGACGTCACAAACGCATTTTACTAGACCCTTGAAGACTTATTTTTGGCCATTTATAAAAAAGATGTTGAAGTTTCCAAACAAATGTTTGTGTACTCTATGACTCTTAGACACTTCACACCTCCATCTTTGCCAAAACGAGTGCATTCTTTGGGTCCATTTATTATGGAAACGGACATCAAGTTTGGAATGTGAGTGACGTCATAGCACCACGTCCCCTACGTAAACTCGGATCATCAAAGACTCACTTACAGAACTTTCATTCATAAAAATTGTGTTTATCAGTAGATAGGTAAATCTCTGCAGATTCAGGTAGGATTACACGATAAAATCAAACAAATCAGTGAGGGAATATAAACAATGGCGGAGAATCAGAATGTCT
This sequence comes from Pinctada imbricata, assembly GCA_033119305.1. Lineage (NCBI taxonomy): Eukaryota > Metazoa > Mollusca > Bivalvia > Pterioida > Pteriidae > Pinctada > Pinctada imbricata. The sequence goes on along the minus strand of VSWD01000003.1, from coordinate 58,207,834 downwards.
GTGGGACTTTATTTATCGTACTCGCTCGCGTTCTCGTAAGGTTAAAGGGTACACATAGACGAATGATACTGGTTACAGGTGAAAGGGGGGGGGGGGGTAAATAAAAAAAAAACAAAACAAAAAAAAACAAAAACAAAAACAAAAACAAAAAAAAAAAAAAAAAAAAAAAAAAACAAAAACAAAAAAAAAACAAAAAAAAAAAAAAAAAAAAACAAATTTGGAAGTGCCTTGTATTCTTTTCATAATATACATCTAGATGGCCAGAATTTTGATAAATTAAAAAAAAAATACAATGAAAATTTGGAAGGTATGTACTTGAATACGTACCAATCTTTATACAGATGCAAAATCTAGACTAGTGAAATTCTAATGATATCCAAAAAACACTTATAGGTAACTAAGACTCTAAGTGGCAATATTTAATAAATCAAGAAAGAAACGAGGCAAAGAAAGTAAAATGATGAAAACCACAAAACAAGATTAGATAAATGAACACGTGATAAATGATATATGGGTACTATTCATTGCGTTATAATAAATAAAATATTTCATTTTGGGATTGTAAATTAGAGGCACCCATATTTTCAAATTTCTTGCCTGTAATATTTTTTTATTTGTTCCAGAATCTGACCGAGTCTAATTAACGATTTATATAGTTTATGTAGTTTAATAGTCCTAAAATTATATACATAATGTTCAAGGTATGGGATAGAAAAAGCACTTAACCAAGTTGGGTGCAGTAACCAAGCATGGTGAAATACTTTATAAAAACTTTGGTTATATTTTGCTGCTATGAAAAATAATTCTGTTTTCTGATTAGAACTAAAGAGATCATTTAAAAAAAATGACAAAAAATGCATTTTCGGAGATTTTTTAGGAACAAAAGTAATAATTATAAATACTTACCAAGAAGCAGTATTTTCAGTCTTTTAAGTTCCTCTCGTTGATGTTGTTTCAGTACCCGGGAAATGTGTTTGTCTCTCATCCGGGCCCTTTTAGCCTCCTCCGGAGAATTATAGCAGTCAAAACTCTCATCGCAACCAAATCCTAAACACGACATCACTGTTTCCTGTAACCCGGAAGTTGACATGAGCCCGATTTGAAAATATCAATAAATTTCACAATTGGTATCGTAAAGATAGGTGTGACTTGTTCAGTTTCCTTCCTTCTGTCTTGTAGTATGATTCTCCAACAGCTGAATCACCTTAGGTATTTACCTACAATCAGAAACATTCCGCATGGATTGATATATAGTTGATTTCGTAAACCCTCTTCGTAAATCACGGCGACCTTTCTTATCTCGTACCCGCGGAATGATATGCTTGTAAATATTTGGTCCTTTCAATCATTTCAGTACATGAAAAAGTTTTACTGTAACCCAGGTCTGACGTACAAAATGTTATCATTTACATGGTGAAGATACGTATATAAGTTCATGATTTTATTTATCTTTTTTCAGATTAATACGCAAGCAATTTAGTGGTGATAGTTCAATTTGACCTTGTATATATATTGTTTACATTTACTTTACTGTTAACACACTCAGTATGAGTAAAAAATATGTTTTGAAGGGAGTGGGTCAAAGACTTTGACATCATAATGACATTAAAGGGTAACATCGTGTTCTAAAAATTAAAAATGTCCAACCACCTGCTGCAAGCAATTCATTTAGCGGAATTCCCTGACTTTGTTTGGCAATGCTTGACTCAGTTCTCCTCGGATTTTTTTTCTTGGTTTAATATCATTGTCTCCGTTTCTTTTTTTCTTTTTTTTTTCGAGAAGAGTTTTTATATAGCTGATTTGATAACTAGTACATGAGTTTGTGTTTTAGAAGATACCATGACAGTTTGACTGGAGAGTTTAGAAAAGGTGTACATGTTGATAGGATAGATCTGCTCAGGTTAGTCTTTAAAGCGAGAAAGAAGGGATCGTATCATTTTAAAGAAGGACTTTTATAAGCTCTTGTTTTAAAGCTCGCCTGAATTAAAGACTAAATGTGAGTTTCCAATTCGTATAACTTCTACGCAGAATTTGACACACTCTCACAGAATTAAACCAATTACATGTACATGTACATGTACATTTACTCGATCTTTTCTGCAAAAAAAATGAGTTTAAAACCATGGGAATTTGAGTCTGGTTGGCTTATACAATTTCGACTTTTCTACCTCAATCAGAGCACCAAATTTCATGAAATAATAAGGGTGTAGTCCTTTGTTCAGCGACAGCACTATTTGAATGACAAGTTACATTCGTACTCAAGGAGCGATTGGAATCTTTTTTCTTTCAATAAATTGTGTCAGAAACATGACTGTGATGTCAACAAAGCTTCAAATCTATCCTTCTTTGTGAAAATGAATCTCAATTATATCTCTATGTCTGATATGAAATAAAACATTAGATGTCATTATATTAATGAGTTTATATAAAGATGATCTTGAACTTGAGAACGGTGTTGACGTAAGCACAATCTGATCAGCATCAATTTAAGAAGTTCTATGGTTACAAATTAAGGCTTAAATCAGACACGAGCGTGTATATAATGTATATCTTGTATCTGTCAGCATCCAAGAAATCTGAGTATTTATCGAACGTTACCTCGAAAAACGTGACAAGAGAGAGAGAGAGAGAGAGAGAGAGAGAATTCTGAGGTTTGCTGTCCAAACAGTGATGTTTTAAATTGTACTTCTAAAGCTTTTTTCAAAAAGCAAAGGAACCCCTCATCCCGCCCCACAAAACAAAAACCCCACACACACAACAAGAGACCCAAGGGCCGCAAAATGCGTCAGCAAATCAGAGGCCTTTGCATCAATATTTGTTGACCGACTGGCACGAAAAATACAAACTTGGTAGGGCACCTTGAGTTCTTGCTTTCTGAAAAGTTTCATGAAATTCTGTGCAGCGGTTCCAGAAAAGAAGTCGAAATTGCGTTAGCCAATCAGAGCCCTCGGCGGTCATATTGTTGACCAATCGGCACCAAAAAAAAAACAACAAAAAAACAAAAAAAAAACAAAAAAAAAAAAAAAAACCACACACACAAACTTGGTAGAAGACCTTGGATACATGCTTCCTGTAAGGTGTCGTGAAATTCTGTGTAGCAGTTGCAGAGGAGAAGTCGGAAATATTAAAAAAATTTACGTCGGACTACGGTGGGACAGACGGACGACTGACGGCGCGCTATGACAATAGCTCACTTGAGCTTCGCCCAGGTAAGCTAAATGATTAATAGATAAAAAAAAATCCTTGAATACAAAGCACAGTAGTGCCCCGCCGCTCAAATTTATCTGAGCAGGATCCAAACATCTCGTCGAGTTGTTTTAGAAAATAATCACAGGTGTCAATTTTGTTCTTCAGCACTTTAAATAGCAAAGATTGAAAAATTCTCTGACTACTACAAACGACGACAATCATTTTTATTCTCTAATTCAGAACACATTTTATAGTTTTCTCCAATATTACCAAGTCATTAAGAAGGCATTTTCTCATCAGTCCGTTTTCGGTTCAGGGTTTACATATGGCACTTCCTTGAACGTCAACCTATGGTATTTAGGATGCCATAATAAGTCCGTTTCTCCGCCATTTTCATCAAGTATTATTCGCTTTAAAATAGACATTAGTTCGTGAAACACACAAGAACATGACTCTTTGAAATTCTATATTCTTCTAAATAGAACATAAAAAGACAAAGCTATGAAAAGTCGCTGACATTTAGGTAACTTGGAGAATTTTCATTAAGATTCTTTTATAAGGTCATACGTGAATTTTTCTTTGTTATACTCAGGTCACATAATTTCAACCTAACTGTATGTACATTGTACTTATCAGCTAAATAGATTGACTTGTACAACAACAACAACAACAACAACAACAACGACAAAAGATAAAAACTTTAAGATATATTCAATGGGTAACCGTTTCAAAATGAAAAGATGAGATAAGCATCAAATGATACTTTTTTTCCATTGCTTTAAATTTTTGTCATAACTTCCTATACATCTTTGCAAAATGGAATAATTGCCCATTTTACACACTTTACACCGGTACTACAATTAACATAACGAATGATGAAATAAGCCAGAAGGAAAAAAAAATAGTTTTCAAAAATTAGTCAAATTGATAAAGTGTCTAATTATATATCTTTGAATCAAATTAGATTAAATAAAATCACAGATTCTGAACATCAGAAGTACATCTTACCTCAGAAAACATTTATCATTCACTATGTACAGTCTGATCTCTGTTAAACAGCAGAATTGCTCGCAAATCAATAAAAACTGATATTTATTACTACTATAGACGATAGAGTACAGACAACCACATACCTGGGTCCTCAGAAGTAGTCATAATTCATTTTAGACTTTATTATCGCTTGTTTATCAAGTGGTCCATAGATTAGAGTTAAATTTAGAAGTATATTTCTATATTTAGACATTGAGACACTTGAAGTGGTAATAATGTGGTGAGGTAATAAGCAGTTTAAGATGTCGATCAGGAAATACAGGACATGGTAATACTACAGTCCACCGTATGGTCACATAAAGCGGGGATATGTAAGCTTAAATACAACATTTTATAGCCCTATTGAGAAAGATCATATAGATTATACCAAAATAAAACCATCTCAACCATTCCTCTTTGTTTGCTGTGTTATAATGCATGTTCAAGACGATTGAAGAGGGAAAATACAAAAAAGGAATGGCCCCCAAACTTTAATGTATAGAACTTTCCAGGGGTGAGGGGTGGGGGTTGACGGACAAGTCAGATTGGATAGGTTTACAAATATATTTTACTGAATTTTGATAAAAGATATTTTCGAAAAGTGGTTTTTCTTTCTATTATAAAATACAAAATGTACTTAGATTTACATGACTCTCAAATCCTTCAATCGCTTCTTCGCACAAAGGTACAGTTAAAAAAATAAAGAAAGAATGTACCTTATTTCGAATCTACATATTTGTACTTGGCATAATATTAATCTGTTATACATTAAATCATGTGTATTTTTGTGCTATAGATGATCAAATGTCTGTAACACCCAAACTCATCCTGCCAGCAAAGAGAATAAGAATGAATTGTTGTGGTTGATGCTTACTCCTCCTAAGTAATTATTCTCACCATTTCCAGTAAGAAAGTTCCATACCTTTTGTTGTTAATTTGGACATTTTTCAAGTTAACGTACTACGGACTTCGCAATGCGGACTTCGCACTTTAGGGGTCATATAAAAGAAATCAAGCGCGATAAAAAACGCTAAATCAGGACGCACATGGACGAAATGACAATGGATAACATTAAATATGTATTTATACAAAGGAAAACAAATAAATTCCTCACGCAGAGTACTCCAAGTTCATTTGAATAGAATTTATATTTTGCGTTTGTGGCAAAGTCCCTTCGAAATGTGATGTTCGAAGTCCGCGAGCATGAAATTTTCATAGTAGACGTAGTTACTTCTATTGTATATTTCTAGTGTTTTAAGGTCATACAAAAGATTTGGCTTCCTAAATGTGGGAACAAATTAGGAGCCAGGATTCTTAATTTTGCAGCATAGTTTCAATTGTATGGCCAAAAATGACAACCATAGAACCATTTGTCCCCGACCAGTTTTAAAAGTGCGTTGACTTCTTTGCACTAAGAACCACTTCTATAGTTGTTTACATGGAGGACTTGAGTGTTTTGACTAGATACTTTCAAGATACGTTGGTATCTCGTCTTAGAGTGTAAAGGTAAAATCTGTGAAATATATTACTGTGGTTTGTTTCATATAGCTTATCGCGCATGCGATTTCGGAATTGGTCAAGATCTTCCTTGAAACAATTTACCGTTGTTAAGATATATACAAACAATAATACGAAAGTGTTCCAATTCTTTACCTTCTTTAAATCTTGTAGAAAATTTCAAACCAATTTTAATGTACCAGAAACGTGTATCGGATAGAAAATCCACCTCAGCTGGCCGAAGTGATTTTCAGAAACAGTCAAATGTACCTTAATTAGTAGTAGAAGTACATATGATTAACGATCCTTGGAATATGCACATCGGGGAATATTAAAAAGAAAACAATCGAGTCAAAATAAATTAGTATAACAAAAGATAATACCCGGTTCAGAATGCAAAATTTCTTAACAGAAAATTGAAAATATGTGTGAAATGGCAATATAATGGCATTTTTAAACATTTAACATAATGAATCGAATTCAGTATGACCCTACTCGGAAATGTGACATAATGTTAGACTCATTTACAGCAGAACCTGTAACGAAGAACGGATGTCCGGATCTATGTACAGTGTGACTGACGTGACTGAACTTGACCGTCTATCACACGTGCTGTAATCATGTCGATTAGATAACTATATAGATAACATCTGTAAGTGACATGGCACAGTTGTGTTGGCTTAATTATTCAAAAGGCTGCGTAGATAATACTTGTACTTTACAAAATTCATAAAGTCGACATTTCATACTTTCAATTCACAGGCCGAAAGATAGCATGGGTATGCGTACATGTATACATGCCTATTTATAAAGCATTTTAGTAGCGTTTGTAAATGTAATACCCAGGTGATCTTTCCGCTTATATGTTATGTAGAAACAGAAATTTGAACATTCAACTCAATTCTAGTGGACAAGCAATTTGTTTCATTTTCTTTTGGAATGTTGCTACTTTGAACTAGATTTTGACAGTCATGGAAGACTAAATAAAACAATCAGATCAATCCTGAATGTACAAGATGTATGACAACCCTTCTGTGGTGCTGTCAAGCCATGATAGATATCGACAACTAGTAAATCTCCGGCAAAACCAGCCTGTACTGTTCACATCGGAACACACACCCACAGGATGTAACAAACCTCGAACATCAGACAAAATGACCAGAACAACAACAGGGGACCACAAGTCAAGTAACACTCACACAAAACGGTGCAACAACAGGGGACCACAAGTCAAGTAACACTCACACAAAACGGTGCAACAACAGGGGACCACAAGTCAAGTAACACTCACACAAAACGGTCCAACAACAGGGGACCACAAGTCAAGTAACACTAACACAAAACCGTCCAACAACAGGGGACCACAAGTCAAGTAACACTCATACAAAACGATCCAACAACAGGGGACCACAAGTCAAGTAACACTCACACAAAACGGTCCAACAACAGGGGACCACAAGTCAAGTAACACTCACACAAAACGGTCCAACAACAGGGGACCACAAGTCAAGTAACACTCACACAAAACGGTGCAACAACAGGTTACCACAAGTCAAGATACACTCACACAAAACTGTGCAACAACAGGGGACCACAAGTCAAGTAACACTCACACAAAACGGTGCAACAACAGGGGACCACAAGTCAAGTAACACTCACGCAAAACGGTCCAACAACAGGGGACCACAAGTCAAGTAACACTCACACAAAACGGTCCAACAACAGGGGACCACAAGTCAAGTAACACTCACACAAAACGATCCAACAACAGGGGACCACAAGTCAAGTAACACTCACACAAAACGATCCAACAACAGGGGACCACAAGTCAAGTAACACTCACACAAAACGGTCCAACAACAGGGGACCACAAGTCAAGTAACACTCACACAAAACGATCCAACAACAGGGGACCACAAGTCAAGTAACACTCACACAAAACGGTACAACAACAGGGGGCCACAGGTAAAGTAACACTCACACAAAACGGCCCAACAACAGGGGACCACAAGTCAAGTAACACTCACACAAAACGGCCCATCAACAGGGGACCACAAGTCAAGTAACACTCACACAAAACGGTCCAACAACAAGGGACCACAAGTCAAGTAACACTCACACAAAACGGTCCAACAACAGGGGACCACAAGTCAAATTACACTCACACAAAACGGTCCAACAACAGGGGACCACAAGTCAAGTAACACTCACACAAAACGGCCCAACAACAGGGGACCACAAGTCAAGTAACACTCACACAAAACGGTCCAACAACAGGGGACCACAAGTCAAGTAACACTCATACAAATCGATCCAACAACAGGGGACCACAAGTCAAGATACACTCACACAAAATGGTCCAACAACAGGGGACCACAAGTCAAGTAACACTCACACAAAACGGTCCAACAACAGGGGACCACAAGTCAAGTAACACTCATACAAATCGATCCAACAACAGGGGACCACAAGTCAAGTAACACTCACACAAAACGGCCCAACAACAGGGGACCACAAGTCAAGTAACACTCACACAAAACGGTCCAACAACAGGGGACCACAAGTCAAGTAACACTCATACAAAACGATCCAACAACAGGTTACCACAAGTCAAGATACACTCACACAAAATGGTCCAACAACAGGGGACCACAAGTCAAGTAACACTCACACAAAACGGTCCAACAACAGGGGACCACAAGTCAAGTAACACTCACACAAAACGGTCCGATAACAGGGGACCACAAGTCAAGTAACACTCACACAAAACGGCCCAACAACAGGGGACCACAAGTCAAGTAACACTCACACAAAACGGTCCAACAACAGGGGACCACAAGTCAAGTAACACTCATACAAAACGATCCAACAACAGGTTACCACAAGTCAAGATACACTCACACAAAATGGTCCAACAACAGGGGACCACAAGTCAAGTAACACTCACACAAAACGGTCCAACAACAGGGGACCACAAGTCAAGTAACATTCACACAAACGGTCCAACAACAGGGGACCACAAGTCAAGTAACACTCACACAAAACGGTCCAAGAACACGGGACCACAAGTCAAGTAACACTCTCACAAAATGGTCCAATAACAGGGGACCACAAGTCAAATAACATTCACACAAACGGTCCAACAACAGGGGACCACAAGTCTAGTAACACACAAAACGGTCTAACCAAAATCAAAGCTGACCTATTAAAATGTGAAACACACAAACTGAGAAAGGCTAACGTGCAATCGGTGCTGAATTTGACGGTCATCCACTATGAATTTGAGTAGTTATTATTGTAGTAATCTGGATTATAAGTGCACAACCTTCCCTTTTACCTTAACACACAGAGGTTTTCTGTGACATACAGCTGGTATATTAGCAAAAAGGAAGACAGTTATACGAATACGACCTAGGTATAAAAATATAACTTTGTATAGATGCATACGAGTGAAGAACTATGTAGTACTATGCATCCGTAAGAACGTATTCGAGAAGCCTGGGCTGTTAATTTGGTACTGCTAAGTACTAAGATTCTCAATATTGACAAATACGTTTTATTCAGAAGTTTCAATTAAAGACCAGACTGTCACAGATGCAAAATTGTATGATTTTATGAATGAGCTCCAGCAGAGAAACTAGATATATAAAATGATTAAATTTTACGAGATGAATTGAAATATTGATTGTAAAATCTCTGATTTATGAAACTGTAGTAACTTGCAGGGTCAATGCACTCAGTACAATCGGAAATCCCTTAAATCTTAAAATTTTCGAGTAAGAGGTCAAACTGTCGACTGTAAAAAAAAAAAGAAAAGTGTCAATTATTTAGATTTGAAAATACAAAAATGTAACAGAAGAATTTATAGTTACTGTATGAGGTCAAACAAAACAAAAAGAGAGAGAGAGAGAGAGAGAGAGAGAGAGAGAGAGAGAGAGAGAGAGAGAGAGACCAACCTATATACTCAACAATCCTGATTTTAAAGTTCACTATCATCACACAGATGCTCATTAAAAAGTGACAAAATATGTACAATGTCTGAGTGTCTATTAAGTAAGAAAATTAGGAATATGAAATAATCAAAATCAATTTATGCGTGATAAAATACCTTCGTCGTCGTTTTTGACAGTTGTTGTAAGTACGGCTGTTCTTACATAAGACTTCAATCGACACACCAGTAGATTTGAATCGTGTCCAAAGAAATATGTTGTCACGAGCGGACATGAAGATATTGAAAAGATTTCCGGCAAGACCAATGTACCCTAACCACAGCGGAACACACACGCATGATTGTACCTAACAATGATGATGACTTTGTCGGCACCATGGTCTAGTGGCTAGGGCGTCAGGCCAGTGACCATAAGGTTGCTGGTTCGAGCCTCACTAGGACCACTCATCTATGTTCTGTGTTATATATCAAAAATGTCCTTGTCTGTGTATTGTTTACATGTCCGTGTTGTCTAGAAAAAAAAAATCCAAAAAACAAACAAACAAACAACGATGATGACTTCAGTATCATATCAGCGGTAAAAAAGAAAGGAGGATATCTCTTACTGGACTCGGTTGCAGCATCCACTGTAAAATATCTAATTACCTGTATAAGAAACACGTTGGACAAGAACTATAGGAGATACCTAAGGAAAAATAAACAGACAAAAGATCACAAACGAACCAACGAGACCAATGGGCAACAGATGCAAGAAGATGACTGATTGTGTAGGTGTGCGTGTGTGTGTTTTTACATCGGTCTGCCTTTAATCCGTCTAATTACGTCATGAATTGAAGGTGCACAAATTCAAAATGACACATGGGCTTTTCCTGATTTTGGAATGAAACCATAATCAATAAGAGGGCCCTGGATAGCAAGAAAATAGTTCCACATAAATATCAACAAAAAGGATTTATGATACTACGAGTATCCGGATTAAACTGTAAAATATTTTATTTCTTGTTACTTCCCCATCTATCCTTAATCAAAAATCACAAATGTTAACGTTGTCTAAGTACATGATCTAATAAGAGACATGAATGACAGGGACGAAAATAAGTACATGACATTTATTTTTAATTTCGTGGCTAAGTTTTGCTTGTACATGTTAAATAATGATGTACGAGGTCCGTGGCTTTGATCCATATTTTTACACAGTGGCGACAGACTGATTGTATTAATATTAACATGTCAAGCCCATCATAAATATATAGAATATAAGTATTCATGCTCCATGAAACCTCTAATTTCATTGGCCACCTTACCATAGCCCACATGTAAAAAACGATTTCATTGGTTGAAGTTGCTGCCAGTTATTTTCGTATTTTGGTCGAAATGATCTTTAAATCGTAAATTTTGTCCTGTCGTCTGGATAGTGATAGAAAGGTTGAAGAACAAAGACGAAAAGTTACAATCAGAAACCATATAAAGTTGTCAATGTCTGCGTAATACAACAATACGCAGTTTGATATGAAAGGGCACTTTCTTTGTTAGGATCAGTTTGTGGTGAAACCTCTGTATAAAGCGATAGAGTTACTATGAGGCGAGGCATCACCCATATGTTAGATGATAAATTGTGAGAGTAGGAAAAGTGTCAAATAATTGTCAGTTTAGGATTTAGACACCACAAAAGATGCCCTCTGTCATAAAGTGCCAGGAATATCGAAAATTCTAGATTTTTTAAAGCAATGAAAGATCCCATGCAGCTACTTGGTAAAACATTCAATGTTAACTTTCATCTTACATGTAATATATTGTTATTTATATACCAAGTCTTATGAATAAGTTGTTTATCAATCATATCAATCGAACTCTACAATACAAGACACGACTAGTACATGATCATGAATAAATATTGTTATATTTTGGACACAGTACCAACCTTATATAGCCAATTATACGTGTGGATGTACATGCATAGTGTACAGAACAGATATGTATCTCATCAGATTTAATAATCCGTAATGCGTCCAAAGTCCAAAAGAAAATAAAAACCATGAGGCGATTCAAGGAAAGGAGCAGTTTTACAGCACCCAATTGGAAAGCCCCGAAACATCAAAGAGTGGACATGTAAGCACAAGTGAAGAGACATTAAATGATAAATAAAGACCAAACACCAAAGACGATATCTAAACATTTGAAAACACAAAAGATTAGTACATACATGTATAACACTGTGGCGTATCACATGATACGCAAATGATATGTTTCACGGGAATCCCCTTTGATTAAATTTTAATATTTTAAACAAAGTAAATACTGTCTAAACCTACTTTATATGAATTGACTTTAGGCCTATCATATGGTCATTATTATAAATCTGTTCTGGTCAAGAATAGACATGTATTCGGAGAACACTTAAACATAAATTTTTCAATGCTCATTACATGTTATGATATGGTGCACGGACGGATACAAAATTTTTTGTTTAAGTGTTCTCGAAATATACGTCTATTCTCGACCAGAATAGATTACCATCATATAATTAATGATAATGGCCATATGATGGGCACATGTAAGTACATTCATATAAAGAAGATTCAGACAGTATTTACTTGGTTTAATCAAAGGGGATTCCCGTGGAACATATCATTTGCATATCACGTGATACACCACAGTGTATAAAGCGATACGATAAAAAGGTAACCGTTACGGACTTACACAGGTCATACATGTACGTGCGCACAGCCTTTCCACTTGTCTTGTTACCCAGTGCAGGACCTGCAGTGGTCTCGAAGAATGCACAATTGCTGTGTACATTTACGTGTATGACGGGAGTCACCTGGAAATGAATAAAAGGAAAACATTTCTGTCGATTTGCTTCAAAGAGGAAGTATAGGTGAAACATGTATATGTACGTGTAGTTAATGTACTTTACTCTCGGTCTGAGATACATGTTATTTACTAAATGAAAAGTTATTTAAGTACATGTACACGTAATGTGAAAAAGAACCCATTAATTTGTTTTGAATATCTGATCAAGCCATTAACCTCTTTAAAATTGCTAGATGAAGAAACATCAAGAATTTCATTAAAAGTTTTGAGTGTCACTTTTTATTTCTCAAGTCGGAAGAAAACGATATCACCAATCGGTACATCATTTTAGATTTTCAAAATAACAGAATAATAACTGAATAAACATTTTAGTGGCTTGAACTTTTGAAACAAAGCATTTATTACATAATCAGCAAATCATTGGTATATTATCTATATATAGATATTTTTGTGCTTTGTCGGACAGGTTAAGTTTTATATAGAAACCCCACAACGCGCTGACTCGTGCGATCCCGGTACTAGTTCATGAGGGGCATGGGAAATGATCACAAAATCTATCAATTGCCAGTAATTTGAACTGCATTACATTGAAATAAATAAAAAAAAAATCATGATTACATTGTTACCAATGGTGTGCATGTAATATAGATAATAGCTGTATATATCAAGTATACAAGAGTACATGTACCAATCGTAGGTTAAGGAGTCAATTGAACGATTCACAGGAATATGGCATAATAATGTAAGTCTCCACAAATCCTGGAATGGAGGCAGTAGATGTACCTCGTGTCCGGGAGGACTGAGCGTCCTCTAACTGCATACAACACCTACCGCGAATGCCAAATAAGAACATGTCAAAATAACTAAAGTAGCTAATCAATCGTATTTCCATGGTACGATGGATGATTGATATGTTGTGAGCCTCGTATTGAAGAGTTTGAATTTATCAGACATTTTGCATTATTATGCCCCCGGAATCACAGATTCGGGGGCATATAGTTTTTGGCCTGTCCGTCTGTTTGTCTGTCTGTTTGTCTGTTTGTCTGTTTGTCCGAACTAAAACTTTAACATTGGGCATAACTTTTGAATGGTAAGTGATAGGGCTTTCATATTTCACATGTGTATTCCTTGTGACAAGACCTTTCCATTGATACCAACATTTTTGACCTCGTGACCTTGACCCTGACCTTTGACCTACTTTTCAAAAACTTTAACATTGGGCATAACTTTTGAATGGTAAGTGATAGGGCTTTCATATTAAACATGTGTATTCTTTGTGACAAGACCTTTCCATTGATACCAAAATTTTTGACCTCGTGACCTTGACCTTGACCTTTGACCTACTTTTCAAAAACTTTAACATTGGGCATAACTTTTGAATGGTAAATGATAGGGCTCTCATATTTCACATGTGTATTTCTTGTGACAAGACCTTTCCATTGATACCAACATTTTTGACCTCGTGACCTTGACCTTTGACCTACTTTTCAAAAACTTTAACATTGGGCATAACTTTTGAATGGTAAGTGATAGGGCTTTCATATGTCACATGTGTATTCCTTGTGACAAGACCTTTCTATTGATACCAACATTTTTGACCTCGTGACCTTGACCTTGACCTTTGACCTACCTTTCAAAAACTTTAACATTGGGCATTACTTTTAAATGGTAAGTGATAGGGCTTATTTTACATGTGTATTCCTTGTGAGAAGACCTTTCCATTGATACCAACATTTTTGACCTCGTGACCTTGTCCTTGACCTTTGACCTACTTTTCAAAAACTTTAACATAGGTCATAACTTTTGAATGGTAAGTGATATGGTTTTCATATTTCACATATGTATTCTTCGTGACAAGACCTTTCCATTGATACCAGCATTTTTTACCTCATGACCTTGACCTTGACCTTTGACCTACTTTTCAAAAACTTTAACATTGCATTTGGGCATAACTTTTGAATGGTAAGTGATAGGGCTTTCATATTTAACATGTGTATTCCTTGTGACAAGACCTTTCCATTGATACCAAAAGTTTTGTCCTCGTGACCTTGACCTTTGACCTACTTTTCAAAAACTTTAACATTGGGCATAACTTTTGAATAGTAAGTGATAGGGCTTTCATATTTCACATGTGTATTCCTTGTGAGAAGACCATTTCATTGATAGCAAAAAGTTTTGACTTCTTCACCTTGACTTTGACCTTTCACGTACTCAACAGAAAATGGCGTTTATACTAACAAAGATGCCACCGGGGGCATTCGTGTGTCACAAACACAGGCTTAATTTTTCTACATAATCCCCGTCAGTATTTATACACTTTTGCCACCGGTGTTTTAGGGCCTCAATACCACTTTTAAAGAACTGCTTAGCTTGACTGTTCAGAAAGCCATCCACTGCAAGTATGATGTCATCATCGGACTGAAATTAGCTGCTTCCAATTTTTGGAATAGATGAAAGTCTGATGGAGCAAGAACAGGTGAATAAGACGGATGTTCAATCATTCTCTAAGTCTATATATTGTACAGAGAATTTTTTATATATATATAAATGAAGATATAACCCAAAAAAAATAATAATAATAAATAAAAAAAAATCCAGAAAATAACACAAAGGCATACGAAGGAAATCATTTAAAAAAGTGTAAAAAAAAATTGAAAAAATAAAGAAATTTATTTAAATCCTTGTACAATCTTGATATGTTAATTAACTAATTTCCTTACTCGCACTGCACAGTTCCCTTCTTTATTAGGGTACAGCACATACGTATGATATACATATATGATGACCAAGTACAGTAATGAATGCATATTAGGAATAAGTTAGATAGAGTGTTCTATTATATTCTGTCTACTTCATTCATATGATAATTTGATTTATTTTCCGGATTTACTGCACATAACTCTCCGCTTGTCGGGACTCCAAGAGCTCAACATTTACACATTAGGTGTAAAAAGACATTCATCACTGAATGATACGACAAGACGAAATTACGTTGACGCTGAATGATTATAAAATGAATGAAATAACTTCTGATTAATCACATATAGGATGCACTGTGAAAAATTATTCTTCCTTAAATTAGAGTATAGCCGCAACTTTATATGTCAGGTAGCAGTTGTGCATACTAGGAATTATAAGGAAGAAACAATTTTTCACAGCTTGGAAAAAAATGAGCTAAAGTGATTAATACTCTTCCTTTTCATTTTAAATATCTTTGTCTGAATAGAAAGATCGTAAAAGTATCAATTATTGGAAGCATTTCAACCAATGACATTTCTCCTCTCAAATCGAAATGATATTGTATACCGGTATGTATATACAGGCGCGTAGCCAGGCGTAGGCAAGTATGCATTATAGTTACAAGGCCATACAAAATTAATGTTTTGTTTGACGGGCACTTTTTGAGAAAAAAAAGTGAGGGAGGCAGGGTTTTTTTTTTTTTTTTTTTTTTTTTTTTTTTTTTGCAAACGTGAAATTTGATCTTTTAACCAAATTTCTAATTCAATGTTTTGATGCTGAAAATACATTAAAACTTAGGTATAGTATGAAGTGGTGATGATTAGTGCATTGATTAACAAGATAACCCAACGTCTTCCTGTAATATAGTAATTGCATTTCCAAATCTGAAGTTTGCTAGATATTCTGTGATTTGGGCACACTTATTATATTATCATATGACGATGTCCTATGAAAGACCAGTATGAAGATATAGACTTAATACATGTATGTTGTACATCTAAATTATGCATAAAAAAGAACACCAATCTCTAACTGTTGCCCTGTGTAAGGTTAAAACTTCAAATGACGTTAACATTTTGTGAACTACTTCTTTTATGTACAACTAAGTGAGTGAAAATCGTAATTGTTGCTCAGTGCTTAGACCGACAATTTGACCCTTGGCGTCGGCAAAAGAGTAGGAAAAATACAAAGAAACATGTCCAGGGATTGGGAAGGCCCATTCTGATAGAAAATGGCCCATAAAATCGGCAACTCGCTGCGCCCTGGTGCCATTATTCTACGGCGTCCATTTTTGGTTTTTAAATCTAAAAGTTCTGTTCTCGTATTTACGTTGTAACGTAGATCTACACCAGGAGCAGTAATACAGAGATCGCAGCTTTTTGTACATAGCCAGTCAGTCAGAAGCACAAAATTCTTCTGTCCACTGACAATTTAAAGATTCTTTTCTATTTTGATACAATATTGATTTTTCTCCGACATTCTTTTTTATCCTCGTTCTGCGCCTGAGATTTAAATCTCCAACGTCCACTTACGTATCTTATCTACGTTAAGGTACTTGTGTGTGCGTTCGTCCGTAAAATTATCAAGTGGTCAGTCAATGGGTACAAATTTAAGTAAAAAAAATGTACTGTAAATTACTCATTGGAAACGGTAAAATTGAGAATCTCGCGACAAAAAAATGTACTTACGTCTAATGTATTATACATACATGCATATGCAAAGCTTTTCGAAAATTGATCATTTTTGGAATGGCCCTTTCGTGAGGCATGATGGCCCATTGTTTTTGAGAATGACCCATTGAAGTCCAAATGGAAGGTGCCATAGTCCCATTGAGCAAGTTTGCCTTCCCGATCACTGCATGTATGACAATTTAGTTTGAATTTTAACAACGATTACACAAGGGTACCCTGATCGATACGTCATCCCTTTTCACTGTCGGTCTGAAAATTTGAATTTCTATCCCGTGGAAATTTTGAAGTTTCTGCGATGTGCTAAGGGTTTAATTGGCCAGTTTATTCGTAACGAAATTAGGATCGCGTAGTATTTCTGCCCCTCCACTCGATCCCGTTACCGGAGTTCCCGGCTGATCAATCTGACGTAAACTGTGAGTTCTAAACAAAAACGTTTTCAAATTTCTAATAATTAAATAATTTAACTAATAAAGAAGTATATAATGCTCTTGCATATTATCACAACAGAGTACAGTATCATTTTACGTTACGTTACCTCGTCCATGATATGGAATATACGCGTGGTCGCGATTACCGTACAACCAACAATTGAATACGGTAGCTTGGGTTAATAATACTATTTTATATAAACAAGTATTGAGTTACAGCTTTACAATTTATATATTTAGTGAAGTAAAGAATATGTAAACAAACAATTTGTATTAGCACGGCGATGTTCAATTGACTACTTTAAAATTATGGTAAAACACGCGATAAAAATCGTAAATGCGGCGGGTTTTTAGGCAATGCGGCGGTGCCCGTCAAACGAAACTTTAATTTTTTTGGCCCAAATTGCCATTTTAATGTAGAACCTGCCCTGTAAATGTGTAAGATCCGTTGGATCCTTGGCTTCTCCTTTGTTATAGGGGCTTCAAAGCGATTCCCCAACCCCTTGACTGAAAGTGCTTCCACTAGAAAAGAACTCTTGCTACGCGCCTGACATGTTAATCTAATTGATTATTTATGTCTTATTTTGACACCTTTAACATGTGTACTTTTATAAGCACACAAAATACATGTATCACGACATCTAGACTATGTGTCAGAGCATGATGATAATTATTAATGACATACTTCACTTTTATCATCAATACATGTAAATATACATGATGTTTCAGATATTTCATTGTCTTATTTGTTTGCCGTGATTAATGGGAAGACACCTTAGAGAATTTAAAATTCAACAGAAAGAAGGGGATCTCCAACAAAAATGCAAAAACACAGAGGAAGTGGGATAAGGTCAACAGGAGACACCTAGATAGTAAAAACACAGAGGAAGTGGGATAAGGTCAACAAGAGACACCTAGATAGTAAAAACACAGAGGAAGTGGGATAAACTCAACAAGAGACACCTAGATAATAAAAACACAGAAGAAGTGGGATAAGGTCAACAAGAGTCACCTAGATAGTAAAAACACAGAGGAAGTGGGATAAGGTAAACAGGAGACACCTAGATAGTAAAAACACAGAGGAAGTGGGATAAGGTCAACAGGAGACACCTAGATAGTAAAAACACAGAGGAAGTGGGATAAGGTCAACAAGATACACCTAGATAGTAAAAACACAGAGGAAGTGGGATAAACTCAACAAGAGACACCTAGATAGTAAAAACACAGAAGAAGTGGGATAAGGTCAACAAGAGACACCTAGATAGTAGAAACACAGAAGAAGTGGGATAAGCTCTACAAGAGACACCTAGATAGTAAATACACAGAGGAAGTGGGATGAGCTCAACAAGAGTCACGTAGATAGTAAAAACACAGAGGAAGTGGGAAAAGGTCAACAAGAGACACCTAGATAGTAAAAACACAGAGGAGGTGGGAAAAGGTCAACAAGAGACACCTAGATAGTAAAAACACAGAAGAAGTGGGATAAGCTCAACAAGAGGCACCTAGATAGTAAAAACACAGAAGAAGTGGGATAAGCTCAACAAGAGACACCTAGATAGTAAAAACACAGAAGAAGTGGGATAAGCTCAACAAGAGACACCTAAATAGTAAAAACACAAAGGAAGAGGGATTAGCTCAACAAGAGACACCTAGATAGTAAAAACACAGAAGAAGTGGGATAAGGTCAACAAGAGACACCTAGATTGTAAAAACACAGAGGAAGTGGGATAAGGTCAACAAGAGACACCTAGATAGTAAAAACACAGAGGAAGTGGGATTAGCCCAACAAGAGACACCTAGATAGTAAAAACACAGAGGAAGTGGGATAAGGTCAACAAGAGACACCTAGATTGTAAAAACACAGAGGAAGTGGGATAAGGTCAACAAGAGACACCTAGATAGTAAAAACACAGAGGAAGTGGGATTAGCCCAACAAGAGACACCTAGATAGTAAAAACACAGAGGAAGTGGGATAAGGTCAACAGGAGACACCTAGATAGTAAAAACACAGAGGAAGTAGGATGAGCTCAACAAGAGGCACCTAGATAGTAAAAACACAGAGGAGATGGGATAAGGTCAACAAGAGACACCTAGATAGTAAAAACACAGAGGACATGGGATAAGCCAAACAAGAGACACCTAGATAGTAAAAACACAGAGGAAGTGGGATAAGGTCAACAGGAGACACCTAGATAGTAAAAACACAGAGGAAGTGGGATATTGTCAACAAGAGACACCTAGATAGTAAAAACACAGAGGAGGTGGGATATTGTCAACAAGAGACACCTAGATAGTAAAAACACAGAGGACGTGGGATAAGCTCAACAAGAGGCACCTAGATAGTAAAAACACAGAGGAGATGGGATAAGGTCAACAAGAGACACCGAGATAGTAAAGACACAGAGGACGTGGGATCAGCCCAACAAGAGACACCTAGATAGTAAAGACACAGAGGAAGTTGGAAAAGGTCAACAAGAGACACCTAGATAGTAAAAACACAGAGGAAGTGGGAAAAGGTCAACAAGAGACTCCTAGATAGTAAAAACACAGAGGAAGTGGGATGAGCTCAACAAGAGACACCTAGATAGTAAAAACACAGGAAGTGGGAAAAGGTCAATAAGAGACACCTAGATAGTAAAAACACAGAGGAAGTGGGAAAAGGTCAACAAGAGACTCCTAGATAGTAAAAACACAGAGGAAGTGGGATAAGCTCAACAAGAGACACCTAGATTGTAAAAACACAGAGGAAGTGGGATAAGCTCAACAAGAGACACCTAGATAGTAAATAAACAGAGGAAGTGGGATAAGCTGAACAAGAGACACCTAGATAGAAAAAACACAGAGGAAGTGGGATAAGGTCAACAAGAGACACCTAGATTGTAAAAACACAGAGGAAGTGGGATAAGGTCAACAAGAGACACCTAGATAGTAAAAACACAGAAGAAGTGGGATAAGGTCAACAAGTGACACCTAGATAGTAAAAACACAGAGGAAGTTGGATAAGCTTAACAAGAGACACCTAGATAGTAAATAAACAGAGGAAGTGGGATAAGCTCAACAAGAGACACCTAAATAGTAAAAACACAAAGGAAGAGGGATTAGCTCAACAAGAGACACCTAGATAGTATAAACACAGAGGAAGTGGGATATTGTCAACAAGAGACACCTAGATAGTAAAAACACAGAGGAAGTGGGATAAGGTCAACAAGAGACACCTAGATAGTAAAAACACAGAGGAAGTGGGATAAGCTCAACAAGAGACACCTAGATAGTAAAAACACAGAGGAAGTGGGATGAGCTCAACAAGAGACACCTAGATAGTAAAAACACAGAGGAAGTGGGATGAGCTCAACAAGAGACACCTAGATAGTAAAACACAGAGGAAGTGGGATAAGCTCAACAAGAGACACCTAGATTGTAAAAACACAGAGGAAGTGGGATAAGGTCAACAAGAGACACCTAGATAGTAAAAACACAGAAGAAGTGGGATAAGGTCAACAAGAGACACCTAGATAGTAAAAACACAGAGGAAGTTGGATAAGCTCAACAAGAGACACCTAGATAGTAAATAAACAGAGGAAGTGGGATAAGCTCAACAAGAGACACCTTAATAGTAAAAACACAAAGGAAGAGGGATTAGCTCAACAAGAGACACCTAGATAGTATAAACACAGAGGAAGTGGGATAAGGTCAACAAGAGACACCTAGATAGTAAAAACACAGAGGAAGTGGGATAAGGTCAACAAGAGTCACCTTGATAGTAAAAACACAGAGGAAGTGGGATTAGCCCAACAAGAGACACCGAGATAGTAAAGACACAGAGGAAGTGGGAAAAGGTCAACAAGAGACTCCTAGATAGCAAAAACACAGAGGAAGTGGGAAAAGGTCAACAAGAGACACCTAGATAGTAAAAACACAGAGGAAGTGGGATAAGCTCAACAAGAGACACCGAGATAGTAAAGACACAGAGGAAGTGGGAAAAGGTCAACAAGAGACTCCTAGATAGTAAAGACATAGAGGAAGTGGGAAAAGGTCAACAAGAGACACCTAGATAGTAAAAACACAGAGGAAGTGGGATTAGGTCAACAAGAGACACCTAGATAGTAAATAAACAGAGGAAGTGGGATAAGCTCAACAAGAGACACCTAAATAGTAAAAACACAAAGGAAGAGGGATTAGCTCAACAAGAGACACCTAGATAGTATAAACACAGAGGAAGTGGGATAAGGTCAACAAGAGACACCTAGATAGTAAAAACACAGAGGAAGTGGGATAAGGTCAACAAGAGTCACCTAGATAGTAAAAACACAGAGGAAGTGGGATTAGCCCAACAAGAGACACCGAGATAGTAAAGACACAGAGGAAGTGGGAAAAGGTCAACAAGAGACTCCTAGATAGTAAAAACACAGAGGAAGCGGGAAAAGGTCAACAAGAGACACCTAGATAGTAAAAACACAGAGGAAGTGAGATAAGCTCAACAAGAGACACCGAGATAGTAAAGACACAGAGGAAGTGGGAAAAGGTCAACAAGAGACTCCTAGATAGTAAAGACATAGAGGAAGTGGGAAAAGGTCAACAAGAGACACCTAGATAGTAAAAACACAGAGGAAGTGGGATAAGCTCAACAAGAGACACCGAGATAGTAAAGACACAGAGGAAGTGGGATAAGCTCAACAAGAGACACCTAGATAGTAGAAACACAGAAGAAGTGGGATAAGCTCTACAAGAGACACCTAGATAGTAAAAACACAGAGGAAGTGGGATAAGCTGAACAAGAGACACCGAGATAGTAAATACTATAACATCTTCAAAGACCAACGAGACATCTGAGTTAGGACAACAGTCTGCTACGTTAGTAGTTATGTTGTAGTCATTCGGATCACGGGCGCACAACCCTTCGATTTGTCATAGAAGAACGCTTAATTGTTGTGCACGATAATGTCCATTGATACATTAAAATCAACAGTTAGATATGCAGTAATGACGTGTTGAAGCGATTTTTGTATAAATTCTGTTTATTGAATATAACAAATCCTCCTTACTTTGTTTAAAAGGTACATGTAAATTGTGAAATGTACTATATATGCATGTTGCATGTGTAGATCCGAATTTCAAAATAACTATCACTTTGATAAATATATACTTTCATTTCCTATGCTATGCAAAATATTGCAGTATGTCTTATTAAGGAAGCATTCCAGGGTCTATCCTAATGTAGGTATGACAATGTAAACAGCGTATCTTGTTTACAAACATTACAGGAATGTGGATTATGTATCCGTTACGATATAGTATTTTCTTGATAGATTTTTCCTGTCACTTTTGAAGGTCAGAATTAATATAAATAGATAAAACAGATAAATAAACACATAATATGTTAATGAAGGGATTACAAAATTAATATGACACTTCACCTTAAGGAATGTAATACATGAGTAAATAAAGACAATACAGTAAAAGTTTATAATAAACACAATTCTAATTTGTCACATCGCATATGAGACACTATGACTTATGAAAGACAATGATGATTTTTTAAAACATTTTTCAACACACCCTAACTATAATAATCGAATAGATGAATTTGCTCTAAAATTACATTACAAAAGAACGTTCCCTGAATAAAGTTATAGAATGTGTAAATTTCGTTATGCCACTAATTAAGCACCTTCCATATATTTTAAACCTAGATGTTAAGTTTGAGATGTTTGAGAACTAGGTAAAATTTACATGTTTTTCAAAACTCTGAAGTAGTGACCAGTCAATGATCAAGGACAAACTTACCAGATCAGTGAATAACAACACCGGACAGCTTGACCTTTTGTTTATTTATCATAATAGTACATATTGATCATCAATCATAGCCGTGAAGGTGGACGTACTGCATAGGCTATTTGATAAAACATTTAATACACACTATTTTCTTTCTCATTTTCTTTAATTTGCGACGAAGTTTCAAGTTAATTTTCAAGTTGGTACAAATCTGTGTAATACTATACATAATCCAATAGGCAAAAGTTGCTGTTTATTTTAAACTAAGTCTAATCTAAATTAGCTTTTTTGGCAGTTTGTTGTTAACTTCGATCACATTTAACTCGAATGTTCAAAGCCTTCAACGCAGCCGTCAATACAAACCTGTGAAAGATGTTCACGTCAAACTTGCAATGTGAACGTTGAAAGAAAATGTATACGTAAAAATAATTCTAACAACTGAAAAAAACGGTTCATTTGTTTAAAATAATATTTTGGATATGATCCTAATGTCACCAGACGGACACTCGGCATGGCACTTGAACGATCTAGAACCTTGTACCACCGCGTTTTTTTTTAGACTTCTCTCCTTCCATTGATGATCACTTTATCATTCCGACTTCTATACATTGGTGTGATTCCTCATCTGATTTTTAGTGAGCTTACTAAAGCCAGCAGAGCGTTAGCTGTGTTTTTTTTTTCATATTGATGTGTCCCCTATGTGTCACGAGGAAAATAGTACTACTATTTGATCAGATTTGGTGTTATATATTGAAGATTTCAATGAGATAATAATTTTACTCATCCACCTTTTCGTTCAGTACTTTTCTTTCTTCTTAGTTTTTCTAACCTCTCTCTTCATGCCACGCATTAAAAGGAATGAAAATACGAAAGAATTCAAGAAAATCATGAACAGGCTGGTACTGTCTCTCTTCTTAGTACTGTCTTTCTTCTTAGAAAACAATGTTCTTGATTAGGAAGGTTCATGAGGAGGTTTAAATACAAAATGCGACATTGTTAATACACACATTAACAATCATAATCGACGTTTGTATCTCAAAGATAATATAGCTAAATTAAGAAATCATAAACCTCTTTTAATTTTAAGAGACAAAAAGTTCCTTCATAATTCTCGCCATTTCACTATATGACTTCCGCTTTATAGCGTAAAACAATGTTAGTAAATCATTCCTAATCGTTCAATGTGCATACAAATATTCAGTTAATGTTAATTTATTGTAGTAGGAGGAAGCTAGCAGTTATTTATAGAATATTATGAATTGTCTTTACATAAAAAACTAGGTCGGATTAATGATATGTTTTCTTAATTTTGAAGGATGGATAAAAAGTATACCACTTAAACGTGATTTTGACATAATTTATTGGCACCTCTAAGATAGATTATGTTATTTCAGTAATAAAAAGTGGATTTTTGTTAATTCAGTTTGATAATTCACAACCAAAAACGAAAAATGACTTCGTGAAGATGCAGAATATTTTGTCACACCCCAAGAAAAGTCTCCGAATTATAAAAGTATTTGTGTAAGACAATTATACGGAAGCCCATTGGCTTCACAGAAAAAATAAATTTATTGCGTATATACGCAATAACATTGCGTATATACGCAATAGTATTGCGTATATTCGCAATAGTATTGCGTATATACGCAATAGTATTGCGAATATTCGCAATAGTATTGCGTATATATGCAATAGTATTGCGAATATTCGCAAAAGTATTGCGTATATTCGCAATAGTATTGCGAATATTCGCAATAATTATTGCGTATATTCGCAATATTATTGCGTATATGCGCAATAAATTGAATGTTCTTCGCGGCTCTAAATGTCTGTTTTAAACGTTTTGGGAGGTTAAATGGAAAATAAAGTACGATCTAGGGGAGGAAGTGATACATCTTTATTTCTTTCCGATCACCTTGTTTATTCTCTGTTTAAAAAAAAAACTCCTGTTATCGTCTACTGAAAGTACAATGTTCTTTGATACAAAAAGTTGCATCAAGGTCAAAATAAGCATCAAAATCCGTGCAGCATCCGTGATGTTGGGGGGGGGGGATAATATCGTTTCATCTTCCATCTATCCATAATATTTTCATCTTCTGAAGTATTTTTATGAAAAACTATACGAAAAAGATCTACTAGAGACTTATGGATCTCTATTTCAACCCGATTACTTGAATTTCATTCAGGGGTGGATCCTGGGCGGAACGAATATAGGCATCAGAGGCTAACAATCTTTAAAAAAAACCTGCATAGATTGAAAAACTGAGTGATCTGAGTGATCAGAATGATGTTTGATTGATGTTTGTTTATTTTGTTATTTTTTGTGAGTTTGTAAGGCGCCTTTTAAATGCACCCAAAATATTTCTCCTATTCTCTTTTAGTTAAATCAATACCCCAATTTATTTCAGGCGCAGATCTAGCATTTCACCTCAGAGGGAGTCCAAACTAAAGTCATGAAGCTCATTATGATGTTATCGGTATAAAAATCAAGTTGAAAAAAGTAAGACCTCGTCCCCCCTTTCCCTACTTTCATATCCACCATTTACAGGGATTGGGACATTTCTAATGCCTGAGAATAATTTCATTTCTTCAGACAGGTTTGGTAGGATACATGTATGATGGAAACTTTACAAGTTTTGATTTTTTTATCGGCCGGCCAGATTTTTTTTCTTTACTAAATAAAAGCTTTGTTGTAGAGGGTAATATACGAGGGCTGATTAATATGTCGTGAGCCTCAGTTTTCTGGAATGCAGAAGATAATCTGCTGATAGATTATCTCCAAAAAGGTCAAACAATCAATGGTACATACTATGCTTCACTTCTGATGTAAATGTAGTTACGAGACGGAAAGCTCACTAGTTAAAGGTGTGTCGTTCCATCAAGACAATGCTCCTGTTCATAAGTCTGTCACTGATATGGCTGCCATTCATGATTGTGGATTTAATTTTATTGAGCATCCGCCTTATTCACCTGATCTTTGCTCCATCAGACTTTCATCTATTCCCAAAACTGAAAGCAGCTATTTCTTGCACCCCTTTTCAGTCCGATGATGACGTCAAACTTGCAGTGGCTGGCTTTCTGACCAGTCAAGATAAGGAGTTCTTTAAAAGAAGGGAGGAGATCTCCAACAAAATGGTATTGAGGTCCTTAATCACCGGTGGCAAAAGTGTATAGATACTGAAGGGAATTATGTAGAAAATAATGCAAAACGTCTGATAAAATTCAAATCCATCAATACGAGGCTCACAACATATAAATCAGCCCTCGTACAAGTATTGCAGAATATTTCGTTTTCTCAATGTTTGTATCTAATAAAACTCGAATTTTGAAGACCTTTACCTTTCGCAGAATAATTGAATAGAAAAGGGGCATTGGAAGTGTCTCTACAAACAAAGGTCCCATCCTATACTTTCATATTCTAAAACCTATTATATTATATAATCAGTAATAGTGGTGATAATTCTATTTTGATGTCTTAGTTAGGGTCCAGGGACAGAAGCTTTGGAACTTCAATCTTCACTTCACAGGAGATGTTTCTGTATAAGTGTACATTGTACAACACTAAATTACATCTTTGCGACGATATTGTGAAGAAAAACGACGTTTCGGACTCTGTTGCAAGGGAGCAGCATGTTTCAGATAAGTTGAATCTTCATTGGAGGTATCATTATCAGATTTAGAGTGGGGCGTGGGGGCGCGTCCCCCCCTAAAATCGTCACAGTAAGGTATTTTGGGGCTCAAACTATTATGTGTAGACTTAATTTCTGGTCCTTTGAAGTCAAATTTCAGCACATTTTTGCTGGCTCGCGGCATCTCGCCATCTTACTTTATTTATTTGCAACAAGAGCCCCAGGGGGCACAACGCTCACCTGATACCCATGCACGCTCTGGATTTGCCGACAAGAAGTTATTTGGTCCGATAAAAACTCATCATGTATCTATTATTTGAACAGATAAAAATTCCAAAATGTCTTAACAGTGTCAGGATCCTGTCGTTTTATGATAGAAAATGTTTTATTATTCACAACCTCAGGCCTCTGTGTTCATCTTAAAAATATTATACATATAAGATGATGAACACAGTGGCTTAAGGTTGTGAATAATAATTTATTTTCTCTATTAAAACAACAGCTTCTGTGGTCCAACATTTCATTGGAAGATTTCAGGAACTCTGAACGGAATTATTTATTTTCAAGAATTTCAGATATTAAATGTACTATGCATTCTCAAAATCAAGAGGAAGAGATTACTCATTAGAAGTTCTTTCAACTTTCAAGAAATCAGTCCATAAATTACTTCATCTAAGAGAGTCTAAGACAGAGGAAATTCGAGCAAACTTTATACATGATAACAAGTATATGTTCCAAGTACATGAATGATAACCATTATGAAAGTGTTCCAAGTATAAAAATCTATTCCGTTTGTGCACTGTATCTCCTGAAATGTATCGCAGTACTACTTTGCGGTTTGTATTGCAATGAAGCGCCTTGCGGAATACGATGCGCCTTGGGGACGAAGATGAATTAATGTGGGGCGCATAGCTCAGTCAGTTGAGCGCCGGATTTTCAATCTGAAGATCCTAGGTTCGAATCCCGTTGAGGGCGGACTTTCTCAGAGGTGATTTATCATCTCGCCCCCACCTGTTCTCTGACTCGGAGGGAACTAAAACGGTCTGAGTGGCCCCTCGGCAGCTGCGACTGAGGAGATTGCCTCGTGTGATGGCACGTTAAAAGCCGTTGGAAATACGGACCACCCACTGTAGTACATAAATCACACCTTCCCCGAATACACCGCATAAACTTGCATACATAGTGGAAGGTACCTTGTATAGAGCATGGTGAACGAGTGGTGAGTTGTGAGTGTTGAGGAGTAGTGAGAGGAATTTTGAAATATTGTCTTGATATATAATGTCAAAGTTTAACAATATGTGATCCCCTCTGGGGAGTGCTCCGATAAGCGGAGGGTGAAGAAGAAGAAATATCTAGGTCATTGTCCTGTCAAATAGTTCCGATTATTTTCTTATTATTTTCAACAATTGGTGGAAAATACACACAATGTTTATCTTGAATTGTCTTCCCGTGATTGTTTACTAGATAGATGAAATAAAATTTTGAATTTAGTTTAAAGTGTGTGAGACATCTACATGTGTGGAAGAATACGTGTGAAAAATGGGTCCTCAGATCATAAAATTCGAATAATTCCGGTCCGGAACCAGGTGCATGGCTTTGAAAAAATATTAAAAAAGTTGTGTACTTTTAATCTTTACGGCATTTTTTTTTGTGATTCAAATAAAATTTCTTCATTCAAAAGAAGTATCAATGTGTTTAACCCGGTGCGATTTGAGAATTTTTCTCCTATTTTTGGTAAGAAAACAGTACATTATACCTATGTACAATCTTAAAAAATATTCCTTAAAAATCCAAAAGTGGATATCTTGACAAAATTCTTTCACTTGAAGGATACCATGCATGAGTACCTCATACCTACAAAATGTATTGACAATCTGAAGAGTGGTTATAGAAAAGAAGCAGAAAATGTATGAAAATCACCCCCCCCCTTCCTTTTTACATAAGAAAAAAAATCATAAAAAATTAAAAAAATAAAATTTAAGCATAAAATACATATCAAAGCATTAAGTAAGTTATATATGATAAATATGCAGTAAATGAGTGTGTAAAATCATACACTTATTGAGTTATTTAAAGAA
Source organism: Pinctada imbricata (assembly GCA_033119305.1). Lineage (NCBI taxonomy): Eukaryota > Metazoa > Mollusca > Bivalvia > Pterioida > Pteriidae > Pinctada > Pinctada imbricata. Next base: position 58,179,019 of record VSWD01000003.1, on the reverse strand, counting down.
ATAGTGCAAAAATTTGCATTTCTGACTAAGTCCGAAGAGACGTCAAAAAAGCGTCAAAAATTTGACTTCGGAGTGGAACCAAAAATAACAACACTTCTTAAGACATCTCTGTAGATCATCCTGATGCTTTCGGTTTGTCGATACGTGCTTCCGTTCTGAAGAAGAAGTTTGTCAAGGGAGGGTACCCCCCGTGACCTACTTTTGCCTGTGGTGGCGCCACCTGTTGAGGGATCCGGACGACAAACAACAACACTTGTAGGGGATCATTAGTACTTTATACCTACCAAGTTTCATCAAAATCCCTTAAGCCATTCTTGAGAAGAAGTTGAAAATGTGAAAAGTTTACGACAGACAGACGACGGACGACAGACGACACACGACACACGACAGACGACGGACGACGGACGCCGGACGGATCGCTATGACAATAGCTCACTAGAGCCTTTGGCTCAGGTGAGCTAATAAAAAGCTATATAAGTATGATACCCATTTCATACTCAGTATCGATGAAATAATGTATCCCCCTCCACACCTCAACTTAATTTTTGAACGGACTGTTTCTTATAAGTATACCATTTAAGTCAATGTACCCTAGCTAACAGCTTGAAGACCAAAGGCGATTGGCTTCGGTGTGCAATTCTCTTCCCTACAAAAAAGTATTAAAAAAAATTCGCTGGCCCGATTCGCACGCCAGATACATATTTCATATCAATACAGATGCTTATTTTCAATTCAAGATTTCGAATGGATAAAATTATATTTCATAAGTTCATAACTGTCTTCATCAAACAAAACGGTCATTCATCGTAAAGGGGGGTGGGGGGGGGGGGGGTAGGTGGGTTAAGAACCCGGGCCCCACTAGCTCTTCATCCTGGGCCCCTCTTGGGTGGAGGCTTTTGAGATATTCCGCACCCCCTCTAAACTCAAATCCTGTATCCGCCCCTGGGTAATTTAAGTCAAATAATGATTCAAATCTCATTTCGATCCTCATGTATAAGGTATCTATTAAATCGGCAAGGGTAGCAATCCAAATTCTAGAAAAAAAAATATAAATGATAATTCTTTTTTACATAATTTAGACAACTTTTCTAGAATCGGTACACAGATATTGATTTAAGTTTAAATGAATACAACAGATTATAATTGCTTTTCTAATAAGTCTCTTATTGTAATTGTGTTATTATTCATGAATAGGACCAAGGGGAGGGGTAAACTTATCCCTCGATCTCCCTTTTCGAAATTGCTTTTAAAAATATCATATTTTCTTAAAAATTCTTGGCTAGATTCCTCCCTATCCCTTCCCTTTCGCTGATCATGTTCACCCTTTCGGGAAATCTGGATCTGCGCACGATTAATAAGCATTCTTAATATGCATGAAGACAAAAGCTTTTTAGTTTAAACTGTATTTGTTTGAAGATCACATGTATGGTAAATTACAAGATATAAAGACAGGATCTGGAAACAAGTAATGAAATTACTTATACTAATCCATCTCCTAATATCAAATTGCATCAGATTCTATTTCATATTGAGGAGAGTGAAGAAAGATAATAGAATACGTGCATGTGAGAATGAGTAATTAATTGGAATGAAAGAAATTAGATGTTGATTGATTGAAAAGCTATTTAAGCCACTATTTGCAAAGAATTATGTTTAGAAGTCATTGAATGTGTAAAATGAATATATAGTCCGGACCCCCCCCCCCCCCGGTCACTTTCCAATTTGCAAGAATGGCTGATTTTCTCTGTTTTTCAATATATAGATATTTATGATATGCAATGTTTTACATGTTTTTCAACATCAAAGACTGACCCCCCCCCCCTCCGCGCTGACTTAGACTATCATTAAAAAATTCTAGATCGGCCCTGTTAACCCCAATCACTGTATATATGAAATTGCAATTATTGCGTATATACGCAATAATTATTGCGAATATTCGCAATACTATTGCGTATATACGCAATAATTATTGCGAATATTCGCAATACTATTGCGTATATACGCGATAATTATTGCGTATATTCGCAAAAATTTGCGAATATACGCAATACTATTGCGAATATACGCAATAGATTTGCGAATATTCGCAATAGTATTGCGTATATACGCAATACTATTGCGAATATACGCAATACTATTGCGAATATACGCAATAGTATTGCGAATATACGCAATAGTATTGCGAATATACGCAATAGTATTGCGTATATACGCAATAAATTTTTTTTTTCTGTGAAGCCAATGGGCTTCCGTACAATTACAGGCTTCTAATGACAAAAATTTTGACAACGACCATATCTACGGAAGCCCATTGGCTTCACAGAAAAAAAATTATTTATTGCGTATATACGCAATAATATTGCGTATATTCGCAAAAGTATTGCGTATATTCGCAAAAGTATTGCGCATATTCGCAAAAGTATTGCGTATATTCGCAATAGTATTGCGTATATTCGCAATAGTATTGCGAATATTCGCAATAATTATTGCGTATATTCGCAATAATTATTGCGTATATACGCAATAATTGTAACTCCATATATAGTAATTGGGGTCATTCTTGGGGATAGCATGAGCGGATCCTGTATTTTGTTAGGGTACATGTAGTCCAAGACAGCGGGATGGGCCTTTGGTTTTGAAAAGAATGTAAAACAATGCATATAATAAATACTAAATATCAATATATTGGTTAAACTATAAGTAAAAACAGAGAAAATCAGCCATTCTTGCGAATTGAAAAGTGACGGGGGGGGGGGGGGAGGGTTCCGGACTATATATTCATATAACACATTCAAGGACTTGTAAACATAATGCTGTGCAAATTGCAGTTAAAATAGCTTTTTCTTTTCTTTTTCTAAATGTATATTGAAAATGCTTATCAACCGTGCGCAGATTCAGATTTCCCAAAAGGGTGAACAAAATCAACGAAAGGGAAGGGATAGGGAGAAATGTAGCCAACGGTTTTTAAGAAAATATGAAATTTTAGCATTTTTGGCAAATTAATTGAAAGTGGAGAGAGATGCCCTTACTGCTCTCTACATCCCCTCAACCTTACTAAATGTGATTTGTTCGTACCCGTGGTACATGTAAGTTATTTCTATTTATTTATTTTTATTTTTATTCATTTATTTATTGTTTTTTTTTTTGGAAACTGGATTATGAACATTTTTATGAATAGAAATGACATTCAAGTTGACCCATCCCCTTGGTCCTAAAATCACGTTTTAAGTTCATCTGCTACTTTCTCTGTCCGTCCATCATAGCTTTCGTCCAAACTCAATAGCTCAATAAAGTGTTAAATGTACAGCGGATCAAGCAATCCCCTTTCTCTTGGGGACATTTTAGAAAGCATAGCCTCCTCTGTTCGTCTTTATGACATAATTCATCGACTCTCTCGCGGGAATGCAGAGAAAATGAAAGGCACTAGGAGAAACTTTATTTTATGGTTTTACCATTTTTTAAAAAGTATTTACACAAATTAATTTTCCGAGTGTAAGGCCATAGTAATTCAATATTCTGCTTTACGTCCAGAACTTTTTTTTCTAAAAGGTACTCTCCTGCCAGGCATGAAAACACAAATACACGACCATTATAAAGGACTATGGAGGGGAAGACTGAAAAAATAAAAGAAAAATATTGTTTCTTCAAGTGAGATGGATATAATGCTGACTTATTTTCATAAAAATCAGTATTATCTCTTAAAATTTAATGATGGTATAGGCATTTTAATGAATTCAATGTCATTTCCTGATTTTTTTTCCCTGAAAAATGCCTGTTTGTGTGGGTGTGTGTGTGTGTTTTTTTTAGCAGTTTTTTTCAAAAAGGGAAAAGGTACGTTAAACAAAATATTTAATTACTATGGCCTTATATATGTAATCGAGGACACTCCCTTGCTAAATTGAATAATACATTACAGAAAATTTCCGACTTGCTTTGCTTGCCTGAATTTAGAATTAAAACTGTGACTGCTTTAAATAAAGTATTGTTGATTTCTTAATTTAACAAGGAATTTAGAAACGATGTCTACTTCATTCCTTAAGAATGTTGATATTAATTTCAAAATAAAATAAAAACAAAACAAAATAAGAGGTCCAATGGGGTCATATTGCTCAACAGAGGTCATCAGGGCGAAGATATTACTTTCTATGAGGTTTAATGAAATTCCGTATAGCGGTTGGGATGGGAAGGTGAAAATGTTATTGATCCCAATGTGGCCATCTTAGATTTCGATCGGGTCGAAAACACAGACTTAATACCTCCTGTAAGGTTTGGTGGAATAAGAGCAGCGATTGTGGAGGTTTAGTCGAAAATATAAAAAAAAGCTACCGACGGACGGATTAGAGAAAATGGACAAAGAGCGGTGCCCAATAACATAACTTCATGTGAGCTAATAAGAATAATTATCACCATATTTTGGCGTTATCTATTCAAACTTAAATCAATATCTGTGTGCTGATTCTAGAAAAGATGTCGAAATTATGTAAAAAAAAATTGAATTATTAATTATAAAAGAAATTAATTTAAAAAATCTATTAATTATGCAAGGTTGTTCAAAATGAACTACATTAGCGGATTTAGAGGGGAGGGGCTGGATGTCTGCTGGTTCGGACCCCCCCCCCCCCCGAGATATATCAAGTTGGGGTACAGAATTTGCATATTGCAACAAAAGAATTGGGTATGTATCTTTTTTTCTAGAATTTGGATTGCTACGCTCGCCAATATTATAGACACTTTATACATTAGGTTCCAAATGAGGCTTTTATCTTCAATTTTGAATCATTATTTGGCTTGAAATACCTCAAATGAAGATTCAATATCTGAAACATACTGCTCCTTTGCAACAGAGTTCGAAACGTCGTTTTTCTTCACAATATTCATCGTCACAAAGATTTGTACGGAAGCCCATTGGCTTCACAGAAAAAATAAATGTATTGCGTATATACGCAATAACATTGCGTATATTCGCAATAACATTGCGTATATTCGCAATAACATTGCGTATATTCGCAATAGTATTGCGTATATTCGCAATAGTATTGCGAATATTTGCAATAATTATTGCGTATATTCGCAATAATTATTGCGTATATACGCAATAAATTGAATGTTCTTCGCGGCTCTAAATGTCTGTTTTAAATGTTGGGGGAGGGGGGGGGGTTAAAAGGAAAATAAAAGTACAATCTAGGGGGGGGGGATGATAGAACTTTGTTTCTTTCCGATTACCTTGTTTATTCTCTATTTATAAAAATCTCTTTTTATCGTCTGCTGAAAATACAATATTCTTTGATACAAAAAGATATATCAAGGTCAAAATAAGCGTAAAAATGAACATCCGGGATGTTGGGGGGGGGGATCATATCGTATCATCTTCCATCTATCCATAAAATTTTCATCTTCTGGAATATTTTTATGAAAATATATACGAAAAAAGATCTTATGGATCTCTATTTCAACCCGATTACTTGAATTTAATTCAGGGTGGATCCTGGGCGGAACAAATATAAGCATTAGAGGCTACGCATTTTTAAAAAGTCTGCAATGATTGAAAAACTAATGATATCTGAGTGATCAGAATGATGTTTGATCGATTTTTGTTTATTTTGTTATTTTTTGTGAGTCTGTACGACGCCTTTTAAATGCACCCAAAACATTTCTCATATTCCTCTCTTTTAGTTAAATCAATACCCCAATTTATTTCAGGCACAGATCTAGCATTTTACCTCAGAGGGGTTCCAAACTTAAGTCATGAAACTAAGCAGCTCATTATGATTTTATCGGTTTAAAAATCAAGTTGAAAAAGTATGACCTCGTCCCCCCTTTCCCTACTTTCATATCCACCATTTACAGGGATTGGGACATTTCTAGTGCCTGAGTATAATTTCGTTTCTTCAGACAGGTTTGGTAGGATACATGTGTGAGGGAAACTTTACAAGTTTTGATTCTTTTTATCGGCCAGCCAGATTTTTTTACTGAATAAAAGCTTTGTTGTAGAGGGTAATATACGAGGGCTGATTAATATGTAGTGAGGTTTTCTGGAATGCAGAAAGATTCTGCTGATAGATTATCTCCAAAAGGACAAACAACCAATGGTACATACTATGCTTCACTTCTGACATGTTACGAGAAAATATTAAACTTAAGCGCCGCGGAAAGCTGTGTCGTTCCATCAGGACAATGCTCCTGTTCACAAATCTGTCACTGCCATGGATGTCATTCATGATTGTGGCTTTAATTTGATTGAGCATCCACCTTATACACCTGATCTTTGCTCCATCAGACTTTCATCTACTCCCAAAACTGAAAGCAGCTATTTCTTGCACCGACTTTCAGTCCGATGATGACGACATACTTGCAGTGGCTGGCTTTCTGACCAGTCAAGATTAGGATTTCTTTAAAAGTGGTATTGAGGCCCTCAAACACCGACTGCAAAAGTGTATAGATACTGAAGGGGATTTAATTACGTAGAAAAATAATGCAAAATGTCTGATAAAATTCAGATCCATCAATACGAGGAGCACAACATATTAATCAGCCCTCATACAAGTATTGCAGAATATTACATTTTCTCAATGTTTGTATCTAATAAAACTCTAATACAGAAAGCGTTTTTGAAGACCTATACCTTTCGCAGAATAATTGAATAGAAGGGGGCGTTGGAACTGTCTCTACAAACAAAGGTCCCATCCCATACTTTCATATTCTAAAATCTATTATATTATATAATCAGAAATAGTGGTGATAAATCTATTTTGATGTCTTATTTGGGGTCCAGGGACCGAAGCTTTCGAACTTCTTCAGTTCACAGGCACTGAATTACATCTTTGCGACGATATTGTGATGAAAAACGACGTTTCAAACTCTGTTGCAAGGGAGCAGCATGTTTCAGATATTGAATCTTCATTATAGGTACCATTGGCAAATCGTCAAAGTAAGGTATTTTGGGGCTCAAACTATTATGTGTAGACTTAATTTCTGGTCCTTTGAAGTCAAATTTCAGCAAATTTTTGCTGGCTCGCGGCCGCTCGCCATGTAACTTTATTTATTTGCAATAAAAATCCGAAGCTATATAAGTACCACACCTCAACTTGATTGTTGACCTAAACGTAATGTTTCTTATAAGTATACCATTTAAGTCAATGTACTCTAGCTAACAGCGTGAACAGTAGGGATTGGATTGGCTTTGGTGTGTAACTCTCTCCCCCCACAAAAAAAGTATTGACGAAGAATTCGCTTCGCTCGCCATATACATCATATTTCATATTAATACAAATGCTTCTTTTCAATTCAAGATTCCGAATGGATAAAATTACATTTCATAATTTTCTTCATCAAACAAAACGGCCATTCATCGTAAAGGGGGGGGGGGGTATGTGGGTTAGGAACCCGGGCCCCACTAGCACTTCATCCTTGGCTCCTCTTGGGTGGAGGCCTATTGATACATTCCAAGCCCCCTCTAAACTCGCATCATGTATCCGCCCCTGGGTACTTTAAGTCAAATAATGATTCAAAATTGAAGATAAAAGTCTCATTTCGATCCTCATGTATAAGGTATCTATAATATCGGCGAGCGTAGCAATCCAAATTCTAGAAAAAAAAATATTATTAATAATTCTTTTTTACATAATTTCGACAACTTTTCAAGAATCAGTACACAGATTTTGATTTAAGTTTGAATGAAAAAGATTACAATTGCTTTTCTTATAAGTCTCTTGTTGTAAAACGCACATATTTGTAATTGCAATATCTCTCAAGTTATTTCTTTTATTTGATTATTTCATAAGCTTATGACTAGAATGATCTAAATCACGCTGACGGCTAGTTTTTCATGTGAGCGATATATCCACTCCTCCCTCTTGTTATTGTGTTCTGCTAAAGACGATGGGGGCATAAAATGATACCCATCTCGGTCTGACATAAATGTTGTCCCTAGACATGAAAGTTAAAACCAAAAATCATTGATTTTCATACTAAAAATATGTATGAATCAGCTGTAACGGAGGTGAAAAAGCAAAAAATCACTCCCCAGTTGCAGCTCCAAGTTGCTTACTGTAGATAACACCAAAAATGATCATCATGATAATTATTATTGGTTATCGCTCTTTGTCCGTTGTCTATAATTCGTCCGTCGTTAGCTTTTTTTTTTGTTCTCGACTAACCCCCACAACCGCTGCTTAGTATTCCACCAAACCTTACAAGAGGCAAGTACTCAATGTTCTGTATTAATCGACCCGATTGAAATCTAAGATGGCCACCTTGCGATCAATCATTTTTTCACTTTCCCCTTAACTGCTGTACAGAATTTAACCAAACCTCATAGAAAAATATCTTTCCCTTGATGACCTCAGTTGAGCAATGTGACCCCATTGGACCTCTTGTTTTGTTTTTATTCTCTTTTGAAACTAATATCAACATCCTTAAGGAATGAAGTGGACATCGTTTCTAAATTCTGTTAATTTAAGAAATCAACGACACTTTATTAAAAGCAGTCAGAGTTTTAATTCTAAATGCAGGCAAGCAAAGCAAGTCGGAAATTTTCTGTAATGTATTATTCCATTTTGCAAGGAATAATATCAATGAATGTCCTCGATTATAAGGCCATAGTAATCAATATTTTGTTTTACGTACCTTTTTGAAAATTGCTCAGGAAAAAAAAAATGCACACAAACAGACATTTTTCTGGTAAACAATCAGTTAATGATATTGAATTCGACAAAATGTCTGTATAATCATTTTAAATTCTAAATGATAATAGTGATTTTTATAGAAAATAAATAACCATTATATCCATCTCACTTGAAGAAAAAATATTTTTCTTTTATTTTTTCAGTCTTCCTCTCCAAATTCCTATTATTGTGTATTTGTGCGTTTTCATGCCTAGCGGGAGAGTACCAGGCTTCCAATGTCGCAAATGTAGAGGAGAATGAGCTACGACCAGAGGCGAATGAACAATCGTGTCACATTCTTGTCTGTTCTCATGAAGTATTTCTTGGCGCGATAGGCACACGATAGCGCCGCGAATGCAACAGGAATATGCTACGCGTCCGCTACGATAGTGAGGCGAGTGTGATAAGAATAGAGAAGAATGCGACACGAATGTGCCACGATAAAAAGACACTGAGGCGAATGAGAGGCGAATGCAGGAGATTGAGACACGACTTTAACTCGATAGCGCTGCGATGCCGGAGATTGGGACACGACTTTAACCCGATAGCGCTGCGATCATTACAAGAATGTGACATGAACAAAATCAAAATCATTTGACATATCCAGGAGTATCAATACACTTTGCTGACTTTGACCACTTTCCAGGTTGTTTTCTCTTGAAAGGAATTGTCAAAAATTTCAAAATATTGATCCGCACACTTTTACATCAACTTTGAGATTGTTATTGTCACTGTCGTGTGTGTATGTAGTACTATCGTGGCAATATCGTGTCACTATCGTGTCAAGATCGTGACTGAATCGCGTTGATTTTTTCATTCGCATCACATTCTCGGCGCATTCGCATCACATTCGTGTCAGATTCTTTCTTGTCGGGGCTCCATCGTGGCTCATTCTCCTCCACCTTGGGAACAAGAATGTACGCGAATGTGAAGAGAACGCGCAGCGAATGGAGGAGAATGCAAGGCGAATGCGCTGCGCATGTGCCGCGAGTGTGAGGCGAATAAGAATTCAGACGCGAATGTTTTTTAAAAACAGTTTGAAGCATTGGCGTCGGTGCCGCGAACAGAGGAGAATGCAGGAGAACATGACACGATAGTGACACGATGAGACGAGAATGCCCGCGATTGAGAGGATAATGCGCTACGATTAAACAAAATTGCCTAATCGTAGCTCTATCGCCTCTGCATTCGCGACAGTGGAAGCCCGGCTTTAGAAAAAAATTGGGACGTAAAATAGAATACTAAATTACTATGGTCTTATATCGGAAGATTAATTTTTGCAAATACTGAAAATGGTAAACCGTTAAAATAAGGTTTCTCCTATTGCCTTTTTTTTTTCTTTACCAACCATTCTCCCGTGAGAAAGTCGATGAATCATGTCGTATATGAAGACGAACAGAGGAGGCTCTGCTTTCTGAAGTGTTCCAAATGGTTCATATATTTTGGTCCGACCACCCCCCCCCCTTTCCACCAATAGAAACATTGAACACTTTATTGAGTTATCAAGTTTGGATGAAAGTGAGAGAAACGTAAAACGTGATATATGGTTATGAATAGGACCAAGGAGAGGGGTCAACTTATCCCTCGATCTCCCCTTTCCATTAACTTTGCCGAAACTGCCTTTAAAAATATAATATTTTCTGAAAAATCCTTGGCTTGATTCCTCCCTATCCCTGGAAATCTGGATCGGCGCAAGATTAAAAAGCATTTTTGATATGCATTAAGAAAAATGAAAGGAACAACTATTTAAGCCACAATTATGTTTAGAAGTCATTGAATGTGTAAAATGAATATATAGTCCGGACTCCCCCCCTTTTCTTTCCAATTTGCAAGAATGGCTGATTTTCTCTGTTTTGCAAGATATTAAATTTATTATATGCATTGTTTTACATTCTTTTCAACAACAATGACTGAACCCCCCCCCCCCCCCCCCCCTCGCGCTGACTTGGACTACCCTTAAAAAATTCTAGATACGCCCTGTTAACCCCAATCACTGTAGATATGAAATTGCAATTATAGCGTATATACGCAATAATTATTGCGAATATTCGCAATACTATTGCGTATATACGCAATAGTTTTGCGAATATTCGCAATAGCATTGCGTATATACGCAATACTATTGCGAATATACGCAATAGTATTGCGAATATACGCAATAGTGTTGCGAGTATATGCAATGTTATTGCGTATATACGCAATAAATTAATTATTTTTGTGAAGCAAATGGGCTTCCGTACATATCCCAATACACAGTAAAAATGTAAAACGTCTTTAAATTGAATAACATCATTTAAGAACAGATAAATTGGCAGCATGGACCAGACATGCACGTTTCGGGTACTTAACCCTAGTCAGTGATCGATATTAGAATTCATCATAAACCGAGGCATACAAAATCAGGATAAAACAGGGACCAAAACAAACAAACAAAAACCTACACCACATAAAGAGACCAGCTGCCCCGGAAGAGTCGGCATCTCCTGCTTGCACGCAACACCTGTCGCTTCAATTTGGCAGAAATACTTCCATTTCGGAAGATAAAAGTATAAATTATCTTGGGGATGGATGGTACAAATGATCTATAACGGAATATCATCCACCATTCTGGACAATTGGACATAATAGTGTATGACGAGTTTCCCTTATGGAAACTACCAAAATAGCATTGAAGGGATGGTGCTAAGATGATAACCTCCTTTAATTTCGTTATTTTGGATGGAATGATAAGTTTTCGAAATAGCAAAATCATACATAATTGTATGATGTCAAATTGATAAAGGGCGAAGTTGCAGAAAAAAGGAGGCTGAAAGCCTATTTTGAAAGCATACATATCGAAAATGAATGAAAACACATAACCTGTTTTTGTGAATGGCGTGGTGTTGTGGGTCATGTATTATTTTAGTTTTACTTTATGTGTAGGTACACATGTACTAATCATGTTATTTAATGATTTCATAATAATTCTTTCTAGATTTTACTATGTCATGTTTATTTCATTAGAGAATATTCCAGTATGTTCTTTGTTACATCAATATCATCACATGACTGTGATTTCTAGAATTTACTCTATTGTTAATCATTTGTAATGAGTCATTGTTCTAGAAGCTTCTGGTAAATTCATTTGTATTAAGTATATATACCTCTGAGGAACTGTGTTGAGGGGACATTCGTACACATTCGTAGACACGATTCATTCATCTATTCTGATATACTGGGACACTTTATTTGTTGAGACTTTAATCCATTTGACAACGTTTGGATACCGATCTTTCGAGAACGTTTGTGATTACCGGAAACCATACATTCGATAGTCTTTGTGGACCGTAACGGACACTTTGATCCGGACATTGTATTGTAAGTTGTAATCATTTGAAATATATATATTTTGTACATAATTAAACTTGTAAATTTATATTCTGTCTTTGTCTGATTTTTGCTGGCGTTTTGGGGTATTCTGACCCATAACAGAATTGGGGGCTTGTCCGGGATAGTAATCTCTGCATATTTGCACTTTACGTAAAGTTCTTTTTTTTGAAAAAAAAAAGAAAATATTTTTCTCAATAAATTTTTTGCCAGCAGAAATCAATCATGGTATTTTCGGTCACTGAATTTTTGAAATCGCCGACTGTAGATGAGTTCGAATCACTGAAAAAAGATGATTTGATTGATTTAGGTCTTCACTTGAAGTTAGATGTAAAATCTTCTATGAGAAAACAAGAAATTAGAAATATTGTGGCTAAAAAGCTTTTAGCTGAGGAAATCTTTTCGTCATACGATTTTCCTGTTGAACCTGTTTCAAGCGAAACCAAAATGTCAGAATTTGAGTTTTTATTAGAGAAAATGAAAATACAATTACAATTTGAAAAAGAAGAAAAAGAAAGAGAGAAACAGGAACGTATGCACGAGAAAGAACTCAAGTTTGAGTTAGAAAAGTTAAAGTTAGGGAAAAGCACTAAGGAAAATCCTGTTCCTTCGCCTGTCAATTCTGAATTCGACGCCGCCAAAAACATCCGATTTAGTACCAAAATTTCAAGAAAAGTCCGTGGACAAATATTTTCCACATTTTGAGAAAATCGCGGTCAATCTGAAGTGGCCACGCGATTTTTGGCCAACTTTATTACAAAGCGTACGTATTGGCAAAGCGGCTGAAGTGTACTCGGCGCTCAGTATTGCTGAGAGTTCAGACTATGACAAGGTCAAGGACACGATTTTGAGAGCATATCAGTTAGTACCTGAGGCGTACAGACAAAAGTTTAGAAAGTACAAAAAGTTTGAAAATCAAACATATGTTGAATTTGCTCGAGAAAAAGAAGATTTATTTGACCAGTGGTTTCGATCTAAGAAAATTCCCAATTCATTTGACAATTTGCGTCAAATAATTCTGATAGAAGAGTTCAAAGAGTGTGTACATCAAGATTTAAGAACTCATTTGGAAGACAAAAATGTTAAAACTCTTGAAGAAGCTGCTGTTTTGTCTGATACGTATGCTCTCACTCATAAGAAAATGTTTGTGTCAAAAACTCAATCTAGCGATAGCGCAAAAACATCAGATGTTCCAAAGAAAAATGTACAAGAGTCTCAGTCGTCCATTAGTTCCCAGTCACCATCTCAAGGTGGTTCTACGTCCGGTCCTAGGTCCGAGCGTTCTGAGGCATCCCCAGGGGTGGGGTCGCTTCCTACATGCAATTATTGTAAGAAAAAAGGTCATGTTATTGGTGAGTGTTTGAAGCTTAAGAAGAAAAAAGAACTTAAGTCACAGGCCTGTGCGTCTGTTAGAAATGATAGGAAAGCCTTAGATTCGATTTGTTCTGACACTCCTGAGATTCAGGGTTCTAAGTCCAGTTCTGATGGTTTTGTGGAGGATCATTATAAGCCCTTTTTGTCACAGGGATTTGTTTCACTCAGTGATTCTAGCGAAGCGTTTCCTGTTCAGATTTTGAGAGATACTGGTGCTGCCCAGACTTTAATGTTAGAGGGTTCATTGCCTTTGTCTGAGCACACTTTTACTGGTAGGTCAGTTTTATTACAGGGTGTGGAGCTAGGCGTCATTGATGTTCCCCTTCATGAAATTAATTTGAAGTCAGACTTAATTACTGGAACTGTTATCGTAGGCGTTCGACCTACTCTTCCCGTTCAAGGCGTTTCCTTGTTGCTTGGCAACGATTTAGCTGGCGGCAAAGTTGTAGCCGATCCGATTGTTTGTGAGAAAATCACGTCCGATGTCGTGTCCGATGATGAAGACGACGACTTGTACCCAGCCTGCGCAGTTACCAGGGCGATGGCCAGGAACAGACTAAAAGAGGCTGAGAGTACTTCTGCACTTAACGAGGACCATCCTTCCGAAAATATAGACCTTTCTGACACATTCATGTCTACCATTGATGACAGCGTACCTGAGACGTCAGTACCACTTCATGTTGACAAGTCTCCGACAGTACCTGGTGATGGTTCCCATCCGCCATTCGACAGAGATACAGATGCCTTAAGCCGTGAGCAGCTCCTCTCCGAGCAAACTAAAGATCCGGAGATCATCCGACTAAGTAAGAGGGCCCTTCCCCGAGAAGAAGCGGACAAAGTCGGAGAGTGCTTCTACATACAAGATGGCATCCTTATGCGGAAATGGAGACCACCCGATGCATTCCCTAATGACGTGTGGCGGGTCGTTCACCAGATAGTGGTTCCAGTAGCGTATCGCGGGGACATCATGAGTTTAGCTCACGACACACCCATGGCAGGTCATTTAGGTGTCAATAAGACTTATAATAGGATTTTAAGTCACTTTTACTGGCCTAAGTTGAGAAAAGATGTGTCTGAGTTTTGTAAGTCTTGTCATAGTTGTCAGATGGTAGGTAAACCCAATCCAGTAATACCACACCACCTGCTCCCCTCCAACCCATTCCAGCCTTTGAGGAACCTTTTAGTAGGGTGTTAGTTGATTGTGTAGATCCTTTGCCTAGGACTAGGTCAGGGAATCAGTACTTACTGACAATTATGTGTACTTCGACTAGGTTTCCTGAAGCCATACCTCTTAGGAATATTAAGGCAAAGACCATAGTTAAGGCCCTTACAAAGTTTTTCAGTTTCGTAGGTGCTCCCAAGGCTATTCAGTCAGATCAGGGTTCTAATTTTATGTCAGGATTGTTTCAGCAGGTTATGCATGAGCTAGGTATCAGGCAGTATAAGTCTTCTGCGTACCATCCTGAGTCCCAGGGGGCACTTGAACGCTTTCATCAAACCCTTAAAACAATGATGAAAACATATTGTCACCAGTATGGAAAAGACTGGGATGAAGGGGTTCACCTCGTGTTGTTTGCGGCACGAGAAGCGGTTCAGGAGTCCCTGGGGTTCAGTCCCTTTGAGCTAGTTTTTGGGCATACGGTCAGGGGGCCATTGAAGTTATTGAAGGAAAAATGGTTGACTGAGACTAGCGATTTGAATCTCTTAGACTACGTGTCTAATTTCAAAGAGAAGTTACATAATGCTTGCAAATTGGCTCAAGAAAATCTCAAAACATCACAAATGAAAATGAAAACATGGTATGAAAAAGATGCTAGAAACAGAGTTTTTAAACCAGGCGATAAAGTTCTTGTATTTTTGTCTATCCCTGGTCATCCTTTGCAAGCTAGATATTTCGGTCCTTATGAGATTGAGAGTAAAATTAGTGATGTTAACTATGTGGTTAAGACACCAGGTCGGCGAAAAGAAAAAAAGAGTGTGTCATGTTAACATGTTGAAAGAGTATTTTGATAGAAGTGACCGAAATTTTGTAAAACAAGTTTCCACTTTGGCCAATGTAAATACATTAGAAAAGTGTGTTGAATCTGAATGTAATGAAGAGAATGTCGAAAAAGACTTCGCTCAAAGTGTCCGTTTGAAGAATTCCGAAATTCTGACAAATCTGGAAGTGAAACTTGGACATCTGACCGTGCATCAAAAAGAGGAAGTGCATCAATTAATGCTGGAATATACGACCATCTTTCCGGACGTTCCAAAAAAGACTAATGCATCTCATCATGACGTCATTGTGGGTGATGCGTCACCTATCAAACAGCATCCCTATCGGTTAAACCCGATAAAACTTCAATACATGCGGAAAGAAATTCAATACATGCTCGAAAATGACATTATTGAACCCAGCAATAGTGATTAGAGTTCCCCATGTATTCTTGTTCCGAAGTCAGACGGAACTTACCGATTGTGTACGGACTTTAGAAAAGTCAATTCAGTCACCAAAACTGACTCTTATCCGATCCCACGAATTGAGTACTGTATCGATAAAATTGGCAGTGCAAATTTTGTCAGCAAATTTGACTTGCTTAAAGGCTATTGGCAGGTCCCGCTTACCGAGAGAGCCAGAGAAATATCGGCATTTGCGACTCCAGATGGGATATACCAATAAAAAGTAATGCCCTTTGGTATGAAAAACGCACCAGCCACATTCCAGAGGATGATTCATTCGCTCCTAAATCATCTCGAAGGATGCGAGGCTTACATCGATGACGTAATCATCTACAGCGACACCTGGGATGATCATCTCCGAATCATGCGTACCTTCTTCGACATACTGGCGAAAGCAAACCTCACAGTGAACCTTGCGAAAAGTGAATTTTGTCATGCAACTGTACAATATTTGGGTCACAAAGTAGGTCAAGGTTTTGTTACTCCTATCATGGCCAAAGTGGAAGCTATTTCAAAGTTCCCGATTCCTACCAATAAGAAAGAGATAATGAGATTTTTGGGAATGGCAGGATTTTACAGAAAATTTTGTCCAAATTTCTCGTCAGTTGTTGGTCCATTTACCAATCTGTTACAAAAGAAAGTGAATTTTGCATGGACCAATGACTGTGACGAATCTTTTAAGAAAATCAAATGTGTTCTTATGAATAGTCCTGTCCTGTCAGCTCCAAATTTTGATAAGCAATTTAAGCTTACTGTTGATGCCAGTGACGTAGGAATCGGGGCTGCTTTGTTTCAAGAAAATGATGATGGTGTAGATAGAGTTGTTTGTTATTTTTCAAAGAAATTGACAAGATGTCAAAAGAATTACTCTACTATTGAAAAAGAGTGTCTTGCATTATTGTTGGCTTTACAACATTTTGAGGTTTATTTGAATGTTACTTTACATCCCATTCTTGTGTATACTGACCACAACCCTCTCACATTTTTGCACAAAATGTCAAACAAGAATCAAAGACTTACAAGGTGGAGTTTATTGTTGCAAGAGTACAATATCATTACTAACCATATGAAGGGCAAAGACAATGTGATTGCAGATGCACTATCGAGAGTTTCATAAGTGATATTTTGCAGAATTTACCACCTAAGTTTTCATTGACATTCAAACTTTTTTAAGGGGGGAGGTGTTGTGGGTCATGTATTATTTTAGTTTTACTTTATGTGTAGGTACACATGTACTAATCATGTTATTTAATGATTTCATAATAATTCTTTCTAGATTTTACTATGTCATGTTTATTTCATTAGAGAATATTCCAGTATGTTCTTTGTTACATCAATATCATCACATGACTGTGATTTCTAGAAATTACTCTATTGTTAATCATTTGTAATGAGTCATTGTTCTAGAAGCTTCTGGTAAATTCATTTGTATTAAGTATATATACCTCTGAGGAACTGTGTTGAGGGGACATTCGTACACATTCGTAGACACGATTCATTCATCTATTCTGATATACTGGGA
Organism: Pinctada imbricata; assembly: GCA_033119305.1. Lineage (NCBI taxonomy): Eukaryota > Metazoa > Mollusca > Bivalvia > Pterioida > Pteriidae > Pinctada > Pinctada imbricata. Next base: position 58,161,652 of record VSWD01000003.1, on the reverse strand, counting down.
CACTTTATTTGTTGAGACTTTAATCCATTTGACAACGTTTGGATACCGATCTTTCGAGAACGTTTGTGATTACCGGAAACCATACATTCGATAGTTTTTGTGGACCGTAACGGACACTTTGATCCGGACATTGTATTGTAAGTTGTAATCATTTGAAATATATATATTTTGTACATAATTAAACTTGTAAATTTATATTCTGTCTTTGTCTGATTTTTGCTGGCGTTTTGGGGTATTCTGACCCATAACAGTGGTTCTCAAGTTTACTGCAGCTCAGCCTTCTCACTAATCAGAATAAGGTGTACCAAGGCTTACAACTCTTGTAACAGGTCTTGTAACATTAATTGTATATTATTCGGGACGTCTGTGAAACTTGAAAAGTGGGAGGGTTGTGTACAAGAAATCCGGGTAACCACTTAATTGCTACTAGCCTAGCAGATGGACGTCATCAGTCGGCACCGATTGCCCATTGGTCTCGTTAGATTACCGTTTATGTGTAGTCTTTTATGTCTGGTGTTTTGTTGTCATATTTAATGTCCCTTGCCTCTTTTGTATGTCTCTTGCTGTGTACGTTTCCTCGGTAATTTCTCTTTGGGTGTTTTGTGTTTTGCTGTGAGTGCTGCATCCGAGTCTTGATGGAGATCCCATCTTTTCTTTTGTATAAACATAAACCTTCTGTAGCATCATACCCCACCCACCCTGCTACGCCTTTGTGAAAAGGAGTATATATGGTTTATATGTAAAGTTGCCCCCTAAAATTGACTTCTCCAAATGTGAATTTTGTTGTCCTTTTTAGAGAGTTCAATATCTACATTTTGAGAAATTGAGTTATAAAAACTGTTCCTCGCTTTCTAAGACATTATAAAATTTGCATCAATATAATGCAAATTGGTGATTTTGTCAATTTTCATTAAAAATAGCATAATTTTTGATTACTTTCATTAAGATAACATCGAGCAGGATTGTTAACATTTTTTTCCTTTTGCATGCACTTAAAGACGTACATAGGTAACAGCATATCAAAATATAAATGTTGTTCAGAAGCCAGCGCGGTACTAACTAAAAGAAAGTTTGAAGAAAATAAGCCCCAAAATGACATTTTTCCAAATAATTGGCAAAATATACCCTTTTTGAAGCCAAATTTCTAAGAAATTGAGAAAGGAAATTAAAAGTCATGTATCATTTCATAAGTAGCCTACATTGTAGAATAAGTATTGGTACGAATTCATTTCATCATTAAAAGTTAAGATTTTGCTCTGAAAGGGGGCCGCTTTACTATATAAACCATATATAGTCCTTTGTGGACATAATACCTTTCATTTTCTTTGGCTATATTACATTATTTAGATTGAGGATCACTGACGAGGGTTAAGTACCTGAAACGTGCATGTCAGGTCTATGCTGCAAATTTATCAGCTATTGAATTTGAAGACGTTTCACTCCATATGATGACATTACAAACAAGTAGGGAACCTACTAGGAAACAGCCAAAACTATGCCTTCACAGACATTTGAATCGTTCACTCTTTGTGTAACGGACGCATTTTAAAGTTTAACAAATATTATACATTTGCAGACAAGTATATCGACTTTGATACGTTGTGGCAAACGCAGTGGTAAGGAGCTCCAATGGTATTTGAGACGAGAGAATTGGAGTATTTCAAACATTTAATAACATTTATCTGTTATTTAATGATGCTATTGAATTTGAAGACGTTTAACATTTGTACCACTTGGTGAGTGTCACTTGTGGTGGACCAGGAGTCCCTGATGGCCCATATAGCCATGTTCGATCAACTTCGGTTGATGGTCTTTTCAACGCAATTCAAAATTTCTGTTATCAAAATTTCTAAAACGTGGGTTCTGTAGCATCATATCCCAACAATCCTGTTACGTTTTTCGGTACATGTTTTGGGGTTATAACTTTCACTCTTTAGTCGCATTACATTAATTGTTTAGATTGAGGATCACTGACGAGAGTTAAGCACCCGAAACATGCATGTCTGATCCATGCTGCAAATTTATCTGTTATTAAATGATGCTATTGATATTGAAGACGTTTAAGATGTACGCTGCACTCTTTTCTTTCTCCCCAATTTTCTCAAGTTATACACACATATCAATTGATAAAAGAAAAGAAAAAAGGATATTTAGTAAACGAAATGATGCAAGTATAATATGTACATGTACATATTAATATTCCAATGCTGATCTTAGAATAGCTTTCCGAACATACAGAAATAACAGAATGATAATTTTATTCAGATAATAACAGTATTTTGACAATTTGAGGTTTCATTTTTTATAGCAAACATCTAATCAATTTGTCAAGTTCATTTTGACATGACATTGAAAATTGAATTTAAAAATTAAAAAGAAGTTCAACGAATAATTTCGACGAAGTGTCTAACATATACATCACATGATGATTAATTAAAGATTATTTATATGATTGATAATGTAGATATGTTAGAATGTGTAGAACAGTCACGGCTCACAACGAAGCACAAACAGAACGAGAAAGAAAGGGTATCCAATCAAATTATAGCTAAAAAAGAAACACCCAATCGCACAATGAAAACATCTACAACATCCATCAGAAACATACTCATATCACACAAGTGTAATTGTACAGTATTACCTAGTATACGACATGGGAAACAAAAGAAAGGGATCAATTATCAACAATTTTCTACTCGGTGAATTTTCAACAATGTCCAACATGGAAAACAAACGAAAGGGGTCAATTCTCAACAATTTTCTACTCGGTCAATTTTCAACAATATTCAACATGGAAAATGAACAAACGGGGTCAATTATCAACAATTTTCTACTCGTTCAATTCTCAACAATTTTCAATATGGGAAACAAATGAAAGGGGTCAATTACCAACAATTTCCTACTCCGTCAATTTTCAACAATATTCAACATGGAAAACGAACAAACGGGGTCAATTATCAACAATTTTCTACTCGGTCAATTATCAACAATTTTCAACATGGAAAACAAACGAAAGGGGTAAATTTTCAACAACTTTAAACTCGGTTGAAGCACCTACGGCAAAACACCGAAACACCCCTATGCAACAGCACCGCAATAGATCTAGATGCAGAATGGCCAAATTACATAAAATATAAAATTAAAACACTAAACATAAAAGACTTGAACCAGCCTGTCCAATTGGCAATCGATGTCGACTTAGGACAGTCATCAGCCAAATTATCAGCAAATAGTGTGGTTATCCAGGTAACATGTGTACAATTCTCCAATTTATTTAGTTACCTAGTAGTCTCGAAGAACACGGAAAGCACAAATCACGCGAAATGTAAACAAAACAGTAAAACGCAGGATCAAAGTAAAAAGGAGGGGATCTTCAACAACATTCGGTTGCAGCACCCACAGCAAAAGCCCAAAACACCCAATGCAAAAACACAGGTCTGACACTCACAGAAATAGACACAAGAGGGACAAGAAACACCACCTCACATTATAGAAACACGTAACACAAAAGACCACACATTAACCAACGAGACCAGTGGGCAACCGATGCCGACTTATAGGACGGCTATCTGCCACACAAATAACAGACGTTGTGCTTATTCGGATTGTGTAGGCACACCCTCTCACTGTTCCGATTACACAGAGGTTTCGAAGCACGCATACATGTTGTGTAAATTTTATTACACATAGGTGAAAATGTAAATTGATTTCAAAACAAAGGGCGAGCAAAAACAGTGCGTGCTCTGCCGGCTGTAGCGAATGTCTAAATTGTACTTTAAATTACAAGCAATTCAATTGAAATATTCTAAATATCAGTATAATTAACCTTCAATCTGAACTAACATGCATTTGAAGAAAGAGAATATGAACTTGCACTTTGCATCGTGTGAGAGGAGATGATCATAAGACCTTTCATTCAGCCCGAGCAAGATAGGTGATTCCCCATCAAAGTACATTGCTCTTTGGAAAATGCCTCCGGAAACTGAACCATAATGATAAGTTGACAAACCTATTGACCATGTTAAACTGCACACCGGAAACACTCCTCTGCTATGCAGACACACGATTGTCCTTGCCATCACAGATGTTTTATGGCTGAAACAATGTACTTTTACTTGTATTAAAAAGACTTCTCATATTTGCAGTGTGTTGCACTATATAACTTACAATAACACAGAACGATTTCATGGCTTACCCATTTAAATATCTACCTAAGCTGTACTAAAATTACGCATGGTCAACTTATATTAATTCAAAAGTTCTTTGACTTGTTTTAAGAAGACTCCTCATATTTGCAGTTTGTTGCACTACATAACTTAAAATTAGAAAGAAAGACTTCATGGCTTACCCATATAGATATTGACCTTGTATTAGAATTACTCGTGGGTCAAATATATAGGAATACTTGCATGTTCCTCTTGTATTTTGCATTGGGAATCACTGACGAGGGTCAAGTACCAGAAATGTGCATGTCTGGTCCATGCTGCATCTGTTCTTAAATGATCTCTTATCTTAAATGCTATGGATTTGAGACGTAACATTTGTATAACTTGGTTAGTGTCACTGCTGGTAGACCAGGAGTCCCCGAGGTCACATGAAGCCAATTCCGATCAAAGTCGGTTGATGGTTTGTTCAAACGCATTCGAAAATTTCTATTCACAAATCATTCTTGAAATATCTGAAAGTAGGTCCTGTAGCATCATATCCCACCCATCCTGCTATTGGTATTTATTGGACATAACTTTCACAGTCTTTGACCATATTTCATTGCTTGGATTGAGGATCACTGACGAATGATAAGTACCCGATACGTGCATGTCTGGTCCATGCTGCACATTTGTCTGTTCTTAAATGATACTATGAATTTGAAGACATACTTTCTGTAACTTGTCCGTTAACAATACTCATATTGTAAGAATGTTGCACTTAGAAAGAATGATTTCTTGACTTACCCCCATGAATATTGACCTTTTTAGGGAATCAAGTATAAGTCACTTATAATAGTTGCACGTTGTCCTTTCTACGCAGAACTCTCTTATTTTTAATTTGTTGCACTACGTAACTTAAATTAATCGAAAAAAGCGATAACAAGGTTTACCCATACAAATACTGACCTTGATGTAGAATCTTATGGTTGCACGTTGAACTTTTATTCCCTTTAAGATGATTGTTCTTCATATTTGCAGTGTGTTGCACTATATAACTTATAATTTGGAAAGAGCGATTTCACGGCTTACCAATATAATATTGACCTTTTGTTAGAATTAAGCATAGGTCAACTATATTAAAATAGTTGCACTTCTCACATTACATCCATCAATTATAGGTGTCAGATCGAACAGCTCGGTATAGACAGTAGGGCTCCTTACTCCTGTCTAGTCATCATTCTGTGAAACTCATTCAGTATGCAACGTTATACATGGAAATCGACGACGTGGTCCAACTCTACTACAAGAAGGAATTTCATTGCAATTGTTAAACGACTTCAAGTTCTAGAGCATCATTTATGAACAGATAAATTTTCAGTATGGACCAGACATGCACGTTTCGGGTACTTACCTCATCAGTGATCTTCAATCTGAACGATGAAGTATTGCCAAAGAGTGTGAAAATTATTATGTCCAAAATTAACCAAAAGACGTAGCAGGATCATATTGTTACATTATTACTGTAGTAGTATCTATAGATTCAATTACAATATCCTATCAGATACCTTAGACCGAGCTCTAATCTAAATGAGAGTGGGTTATAATCTCAGAGACACAGAATTTTTATTGAAAAAATGCTGATTTCTCCAATGATTATGAAAATAATTTTGTCGAAATCAGACACAGGATAACCCATGAAATACTTTCTAGATCAACTCATAACTTAAAAGGATTTGCATGCAATATAAAGATAAGCAGTTTTCAATTGATTACCAAACTGTTTTAAATCGTCATTTACATGTATATGATATGCATGCTTGTTATCGACTCAAATTATGTAAAGGTTCAAAGAAGACTAAACCAGATACGAAATTCTTGATTAGAGATTGGTTAGTGGTCCCATACCAATGTTGAGAAGGACCTATAACGGTAAGGCAGGTTGGTTCTAACATATGATTTACTGATACATGTACTTATCTATTGAATATAGGGATTGATTACATGTACCATTAAATGTTCTCCTAGTCCTGCACAAAGGTTAACTACTCGGTGTTCTTACTCATGTATGGCGTGATATAGAGCCATGCATTGGATATAACGAACTATTACAATTGCATAATAAAATGACAATCCGTTACTCAAGGTGAAATTAGCATAGCACTAATTAAGCACCTGGTTTTAATATTAATTTCTGTTAATTACATTTGGCATGGATACACACAACAGGTGTATCGTACACTTTACAGGTATTCTTTCTCATTAATCAAAACCATGTAAATTTTCATTGAATGTATGGAATAGGTAAGGACTCTTTAAGAGATACATTTGTAGAATATATCTTTCTACATTTAGAAACAAGTACGTGTCACAATTCCTGTAAAAAGGCAGTCGAATGAATCAACGGAAAACATGAATCTTTTATACGTCAGAATGTGCCAAAAATATAACAAAAACATCGAAATCGTATAAGTAAAACTATAGCGTTTTTATAAATGATATTACAGAGAACTTGAACCGTAAACATCACGTGCGTTTACAATTGTCTGAATAATAAAGTTACTGAGACTGTTCGCTGTATACCATCTGGCTATATCGTTACTCTCTTACAATTACGGAAAGAGACAGATAAAAAACATCAGCTATATAGGACATTCATTATTTCAATGATAGGTACTTTTTGAATGTTTATTTTAATATAGATCAAATTCGCTGAATCACATTTGATTTTAATCGTTAATGTTAAAATCCAGTTTCAATTGATTCACCTGATTGCATGCGAGTAAAACGTTCATTAATAACTGTGCTACATTACTTTTCTTTGATATATGATTTTAGCTCAGCATGCGAGCTTTTATCTTTTGTCTTTTTTCTCTTTAACACTCATTATTCAGGATGATAACAGCGTCTACCATGTTGTGCTTTAACACTACCTCGTAGGACGCTACTAAAATGAATTTTAGCCGTGTCTAAAGGAAGCATCACTGAGGAGGATTTAATATCAGACAAACGTGTCTGATGCATAATAAATTTGTTTGAAATTTTCTTCGATAAGGTATAGAATTGGAACCCTACCGTATTATTACATACAGTCACATTGACAGAGAATGTCTGGTGTATAGTGGCTGATCCCAGCGGATTATCCTTCCGAAGTAAGCAGGCAATAGATACATCTCCCTCTTTTTATGTGTTGTCATCCTTGTTCAGTGGTGTATTTGCGTTGTTTCTTCGTGAGTTGACCCAATATTGACGCCGTTCTCGTCTACTGTTTCTTGATGGTGAGTTACTTTTGTTTGTAGCTTGATAGTTCCAATTATTGATCTTTATGTTCTGCTATGACATTACTGAAAAGTGCCTGGTCTTTTTCAATATTTTTTTTTCTTATTCCTCTGATGTTTCTTGTTGAAGAGTAAAAAAAGAAAGGTAAACACATGTGTGTCAAGAGATCATACATAATACGTTTGAAAACTCAATTCGCGACGGTTTTGGTAAAATTAATGTTTTTGATTTCCTCGCCTGACCATGCGTGCGTAAAATCATGATACCTTAACATCAGTGGATATGCATATAATGTATTTATGTGTAGTTCGAAGGTTGTTTAGGGATATCCTTCCGATTTATGCTTGTAAATAATAAAATACATTTGGTGAACTATTATATTTTAGTTACTTCTTACAATGAAAATAAACGCTTTCAGTTTGTATAATGGATGTTTGTTTCCGAAGACCACTGTGTTCCCCGCGAAAGGTTTGAGAGTAAGTGTTTTAAATATATTTCCCTGACATTGTCGCCATAGCACTTTCTATATAGACATAACGTCAGATAAAGCATCAATTTTATATATTCTTTTCATTTTCGTGCTTATACATCGACGGCGGGTGCGGCTAGCCAACAGGGGATGCTTACTCCTCCCGGACACCTGGTCCCACCTCTAGCTTGCCAGGGGACCTTCGATGCTTAATTTTGTGCTCTATTGTGAGTGCTGTTGAGATTATCGCAGGATCTTCTTTAACTCATTCGGATGAATTGAAAAATTTGCATAATAAAACATATAACATCTATTTTTAAATGATGGTATTGAATTTGAAGACGTTTAACATATAATAATTCCCTATTTCTAGGCACATTGCCGTCTAAATCAAAGGAGGGGATCTCCAGCAAGACCTTGATTCAGCATCCACAGCAAACACAGAAACACTGCTTAGCAAAAACACAGAGAAAACATACACAGCCAGAGAAGCAAAGGAGACAAGGAACACCAAATGCGACATAAAAAATGCCGACTTTCATTAACATATTGATCTCTCTCAATGAAAATGTATATGCTTTACTTCATACATGTATTTTATGTGATGGTGTGAGAGGTTTTATTGTTTTATTGCCCTTTCGGCGTAGTTGTTGCTGGTTGTCTCGTTTTTACCATTTGTTTTATGAACTTAAATTTCAACATTAATCCTTAGGAAAGACTGAATCCTTCACAGTATTAAAAAAGTGTTCCCACTGGTAACATTCTCTAAGAAAATTTTTAAGCAATTTTTATGCAACAAACACGTGTTTCGAGTAGTAAATCCTCATTCGTGGTACTTTAAGGCAAAATGATTTTCACACAAGTCAAATTTATTTTAGTAGCGCCCTATAGTTTGAATTTTGTGTATCTATTCTTCAAAGAATGTGCGACAACAAATTTCCTGTAGGGTCATTACATATAAATAGAACTGTATGACCAAAGAGCACGAGATGAATAGTCCTAGGATGACAACGTTCTTTAATCTAAGTCACACGCGGCATTTTTCAATAGGAAAGAAAAAAAAATGTTTACAGGGCTTCTCCGGAAAAAAATCAACATTATGGTGAAGTGCCTTATTTTGGCATATATCCCTCTGACCAGTGATGACTGATCTCGGTTGTGAATTCATAATTTATATAACATCCAATTTTTTTAAGATGGACATACTACTTGATAAAATACAGGAATCCTAGGAAAATCATGCCACAGTCGAATACTTGCATTTTCTCAGTTGATCTCAAAAGTCTTAATGGTGTCTTTTGTACAATCATTGATCTTCTCTTGTTTTTACATGACTTGTGACAACGATATATGTATTCGCATTCTACTTATTTCTGTAGCAATTTTCAAACCTATTGTTTCGTAGGCTGGTAATACAAGTCAAGTATATAAAATTGCTCTCGATCAATTTTACTAGGTATAAGACTTTTATCTGTCGTCGCAATGTCAAGGACCTCTTATTATTTACAACTTATTCATCATGCATTGTAAAATGTGTCGAAACAATTGGGAATTGAAGTTACCAATCAAATTGTATTTCACAATCGTCGCTCGGATAGGCACCAATGAAAACGCGGGATATATTTTTGAGCTAATTGATCGTTACATTTTGTCTGACACTTTCATGCTTGTAGAATATAACGTCCCTAGTTAATCTGATTGTCATACATGACAGGAGGTGCTCATAACTGTGGTCTCATATTGAAATAGAATAGTAAGATGAAGTGCGAATAAAGTTGTAAAATTTTTATTACAATTTGATTAAAGGTAAGGAAGTGCAAACTTGTTTGTAATTTTTTTTTCTACTTTGGGATTTAAACCTATGTAGACTATTAAAAATAAACAGAATAAAGAATAAACTTTAAATCTATACATAATTGAAAGTGAAAAGTGAGCTCCTACAAGATTAGTTTGATTAGGTGCTGGGAAGAGTAAGCATCTCTAGATAGTCCGTCCCATGATAAAATAGACAAGGTTGATCAGACCTCTCTAAATGGACAAGGTTTATCAGACCTCCCTGAATAGACAGGGTTTATCAGACCTCTCTAAATAAGCAAGGTTTATCAGACCTCTCTAAATAGACAAGGTTTATCAGACCTCTCTAAATAAGCCAGGTTTATCAGACCTCTCTAAATAGGCAAGGTTTATCAGACCTCTCTGAATAGGCAAGGTTTATCGAACTTCTCTAAACAGACAAGGTTTATCACACCTCTCTAAATATAGAGAAGTTTTATCAGACCTCGTTAAACAGACAAAATTTATCAGACCTCTCTAAATAGGCAAGGTTTATCAGACCTCTCTAAATAGACAAAGTTTATCGGACCTCTCTAAACAGACAAGATTTATCACTCCTCTCTAAACAGACAAGATTTATCACTCCTCTCTGAACAGACATGGTTGATCAGACCTCTCTAAATAGGCAAGGTTTATCAGATCTCTCTAAATATGCTAGGTTCATCAGACTCTCTAAATAGACAAGGTTTATCAAACCTCTCTAAATAAACAAGGTTTATCAGACCTCTCAAAATAGAGAAGGTTATGGCGGATGAATACGTCTGATGCGTAGCAAGATCGAGGCTTGGAGATTGGGTTTATCAGACCTCTCTCAATAAATTTTAAGTTTAACGTCAACGCTTAATCTTATTAAACATAGATGAAAATGGAGCAAACATTTTTGAATATTAATAATTTTATTTTTTCTTATGTTATTTCGCTTATCGTAGCATAAAAAAGGCTATTGAATTAGAATTTAAAATCATGAATTTCTTTCCTTCTTTCGTCTTAAGGTTCGGCTGTAATGCATTTCAGTATCACGTGTAACATTTAGTAACTGTTGTCTTCCGTGTCCAGTACACGTGCACTCACCAAATTAATGGATTCTCTTATGGCAAGGGGAACAAATCTTCTGAACAAATTACAACCATTAACCATCAGAAAATGTCAGAATAGAGCATTGAGAATTGACCGGTCAAGAAGCTTCACCAGTCTTAAACTTTTGCCCCATGTTTCCCAAATAACGGTTTAGTTATCAAGCAATCAACAACGGTAACATACATGATGTAAAGTAAAGTCAATTCCATTTGACAACATCTTCTTTGTCCGAGCGACACGCCTCATCCGTTCTTGCTTAGCCAGCAAAAAGTAACACACAACATATGTACGAACCATGATGAATTACTCGAAAGTAAAAGGAAGGTCGCATACGTTGTCCTAAGATTAGAACAAAATGAATTTATAGTAAAGCTCGAATTCGTAGTGTTACGATAAATGTGTTTCACATTGTATTTGAAATTGTGAATAGCACACAGTTTTGAAAACCTGGAAAGAAAATTTGGAAAAGAACACCGTACAGATGAGAAATACATAAAAGATGTATTAAAAGCAATTTGATACATTCACTGCTGGTTTTACCTTTTGGTCATACCTGAAGTGAAAGTGATGTTACATGTAGCAAGCGAGAGATGCATGCTTACTCCTCCCGGGCTCCTGATCTTTCATATTTTCTTCTTTGTAGATTGTTTTTCTTGTGTGTTTTGGTTGTTGTGTGATTGTTTTATTTTGGTTGTTTTGTTTGGTTGTTGTTTTTTATTTGTTGTGGTTGGTTGTTGTGTTTTGTTGTTGTGTTTTGGTTGTTTTGGTTTGGTAGTTGTTTTTGTTGTGTTTTGGTTGTAATGTTTTGGTTGTTGTGTTTTGGTTGTTGTGTTTTGGTTGTTGTTGTTGTTTGGTTGTTGTTGTTTGGTTGTTGTGTTTTGGTTGTAATGTTTTGGTTGTTGTGTTTTGGTTGTTGTTGTTGTTTGGTTGTTGTGTTTTGGTTGTAATGTTTTGGTTGTTGTGTTTTGGTTGTTGTTGTTGGTTGGTTGTTGTTGTCTGGTTGTTGTGTTTTGGTTGTAATGTTTTGGTTGTTGTGTTTTGGTTGTTGTGTTTTGGTTGTTGTTGTTGTTTGGTTGTTGTTGTTTGGTTGTTGTGTTTTGGTTGTAATGTTTTGGTTGTTGTGTTTTGGTTGTTGTTGTTGTTTGGTTGTAATGTTTTGGTTGTTGTGTTTTGGTTGTTGTTGTTGTTGTTTGGTTGTTGTTGTTTGGTTGTTCTGTTTAGTTGTGTTTTGGATGTTGTGATTTGGTTAAGTCTTTTTTCTGGTCTTCGAACCAATCTATTTAGATTTTTGAATAATTTGAATTTTATATTTGACTTACTTATAGACGCAAACACACCCCATCCCCCTCCCCCCCCCCTTTCAAAAGAAAAATAATGAAAACAATTTTATCGTGAAAGTTTTGAATTAAGAAAATAAAAAAAACTACCATAGTCTACAAATGAAATTTGTAGATTTCCATCAATGATTGACATCTTCATAGTTTGTCTTATGAAGCAAAATCATATCATTTGATACGATATGTACATTATACTGTATGTACTTATCTGGCAATCAGATAAAACAGTCCAATGTGTAAACAATAGATAGTAAACAATGTTGATAAGTAAACTATGTCAGGATATTGAGATGTTAATCTTGTACGATGATATGTAACCTTAATGTTGACAGACAGCTGAGCTGGGGGTAGATATGAAAGGTCGAAAAATATCGGAAGACGAGTATAAAGTTGATTTCATTTAGAATTTCAAATGCCATTGAAATAAAACCATCCCTCTCCTCCCTTCCGAATCGAAAGATAAAAATAACTAAAGGTAAAAATTTGAATGTACTTTTCAATATGTATTTCGGTTCATTCTGTTTTACAATGTATGTAAAAATAATTAAAGGAATAACAAAAAGCGAACTAATTATTCATGAAACAAAATAAATCGTATAAAAAAGTTTGCTGTAGTAAATAGTTTTTCGGAGCATAGAAGAAATATCAAATAATGATAAATCCAAACTTTTGATTAGAAGGTCAAATTTTGCATCCAAAACAGCATGAAGAAGAAGAAAAAAAAGAAGAACCTTGAAATTAATTTCTAAAAACATATTTGTTCATCAAGTACATTTGGTACATTAATAAAAATGTCATTCTTTTCTACGTTTTACATTCTAAATAAGGAAATTCATACAAAAAGTTATAAAAGAAATTGAAAAAAAAAAACAATAAAGAAAAATAGAAAACATTAAACTTAATGAGTAGAAAAAATAATTATAGATAAAAAGGCAGATTTATTATGAAGAATGAACTACGTTACGTTTTACATTATATTAATATAATTACTCAATCATCTCAATTTATCATCGTTTATGAATCAATGTTTGATGAAGATCGTAGAAAACATGAGTCAACCAATCAGAAATAAACAAAGTGAGTATATATATAAAACAAATGGGTTAACTGGTGAGTGACAAATTAATAACTGTCATGTCTTAATACGCAGTGTATTTGTCTGTACACACAGGAAAACATATTAGGTCATGTCTACAGCGATGTCCATTCATGAAATAGTTGTGTGGTCAAGGAAGCGGTCAGGTGCCGGACTTTGACCGATTGGATGGAGCGCGTACCTGTCCCCCACACCTTGATACCTGGCCTGGACTGACCTTACCTCACGAGTGCAGCCTAACTATGAAGACGTGAGCGTCAAGCCAAGAACATCTTTTTGCATATTAGAAAAGATAAAAAGTCCAGGTAGATCCCGAAAAATCCAGCGCATATATATATGCTTCATATGATCTTGTTTTTCTTTTAAAGACAAAGATTCTTAGTCTTGCTGAAGATCGTCTAGCTCTTTCCTTTACCATGTTTACATCAGCAGATTTGCAAACAAATAATAAACTTAAGGTGTTTTATATTTCTAAAGTGTTGTTTAGGTTTTCTTTTTATAGCGAAAGTTATAGCTATTTTACAAAATTTAAAAACAAAAGAAAGAAAGAAAATAAAAGGAGCATTAGATGGTCCATGCTATCAACAAGTTGATTGAAAATATTAAGTTAAGTTAAACATCAAGAAGTATCAATCTCAAAGTCGAGAAGGTAAGTCAAACTTCATTAGAATTTCCATGGAGCAGCCGCAAATCCCGGAATGGAGAACATCCCGAAGTAAGACTAGGTGCCTGGGGAGAGTGAACGTCTCCTGTCTGCATGCAACACCCATCGCAACAGCTCCATGAAAACTTGTCAAATTCGATGATTACCTATATGTACATAATAATAAGTTAGAACATAATATGAAAAAAGATCTCCACTTAGACCTCCCTGTATTGACATTGTAAATACTTTACTTTGGGAAGACCAATGTACACCCGGTGCCCACTTATATAACATCAGCCAAATTAAGATAAATAGTAGTTCAAAGTTGTTCCACAACCCTAGAATAGTGTATACGATAACTTGTAAATCGCATATCAAAGAGATAAAACGCAGGAATAAGCAAATTATTTTTGAGATTAAAAAAAACCGCCAAAAAAAAAAAAAACACAAAAACAAACAAAAACAAAAACAAGCAGACAAACAAAACAAAATACCCCCCCCCCCAAAAAAGTCAAATAACAGCACAGTCTCTATAGGAGCAACAACTTTCCTAGCAGAGAGAGTATTAATATTAAAACCAGGCGAAAGTGAAACAGTAGTGATTTCATCAAACATCATTGAAAGTAAAGTACGATAATGAAGAGATCCTCCAACATGACGACATTACAGTGATCACAGCGGAACACACACACAAGATAAGGAGAAGATCCTCCATCATGACGACATTACAGTGATCACAGCGGAACAAACATGCAAGATAAGGAGGAGATCCTCCTACATGACGACATTACAGTGATCACAGCGGAACACACACACACACAAGATAATGAGGAGATCCTCCAACATGACGACATTACAGTGATCACAGCGGAACAAACACACAAGATAAGGAGGAGATCCTCCAACATGACGACATAACAGTGGTCACAGCGGAACAAACACACAAGATAAGGAGGAGATCCTCCAACATGACGACATAACAGTGGTCACAGCGGAACACACACACAAGATAAGGAGGAGATCCTCCATCATGACGACATTACAGTGATCACAGCGGAACACACACAAGATAAAGAGGAGATCTCCTTCATGACGACATTACAGTGATCACAGCGGAACACACACAAGATAAGGAGGAGATCCTCCAACATTACGACATTACAGTGATCACAGCGGAACAAACATGCAAGATAAGGAGGAGATCCTCCTACATGACGACATTACAGTGATCACAGCGGAACACACACACACACAAGATAATGAGGAGATCCTCCAACATGACGACATTACAGTGATCACAGCGGAACAAACACACAAGATAAGGAGGAGATCCTCCAACATGACGACATAACAGTGGTCACAGCGGAACAAACACACAAGATAAGGAGGAGATCCTCCAACATGACGACATAACAGTGGTCACAGCGGAACACACACACAAGATAAGGAGGAGATCCTCCATCATGACGACATTACAGTGATCACAGCGGAACAAACATGCAAGATAAGGATTAGATCCTCCTACATGACGACATTACAGTGATCACAGCGGAACACACACACACACAAGATAATGAGGAGATCCTCCAACATGACGACATTACAGTGATCACAGCGGAACAAACACACAAGATAAGGAGGAGATCCTCCAACATGACGACATAACAGTGGTCACAGCGGAACAAACACACAAGATAAGGAGGAGATCCTCCAACATGACGACATAACAGTGGTCACAGCGGAACACACACACAAGATAAGGAGGAGATCCTCCATCATGACGACATTACAGTGATCACAGCGGAACACACACAAGATAAAGAGGAGATCTCCTTCATGACGACATTACAGTGATCACAGCGGAACACACACAAGATAAGGAGGAGATCCTCCAACATTACGACATTACAGTGATCACAGCGGAACAAACATGCAAGATAAGGATTAGATCCTCCTACATGACGACATTACAGTGATCACAGCGGAACACACACACACACAAGATAATGAGGAGATCCTCCAACGTGACGACATTACAGTGATCACAGCGGAACAAACACACAAGATAAGGAGGAGATCCTCCAACATGACGACATAACAGTGGTCACAGCGGAACAAACACACAAGATAAGGAGGAGATCCTCCAACATGACGACATAACAGTGGTCACAGCGGAACACACACACAAGATAAGGAGGAGATCCTCCATCATGACGACATTACAGTGATCACAGCGGAACACACACAAGATAAAGAGGAGATCTCCTTCATGACGACATTACAGTGATCACAGCGGAACACACACAAGATAAGGAGGAGATCCTCCAACATTACGACATTACAGTGATCACAGCGGAACAAACATGCAAGATAAGGATTAGATCCTCCTACATGACGACATTACAGTGATCACAGCGGAACACACACGCGAGGCACGAAAAAGGGAACAGTAGCGTCCTAGTACACAATAACAATATCCATGAATACTCATAGAAAAAAATCTATTTCATTGTTGGTGGCACCGCAAATTGAAATGGTAAATGCTGCATGGCGCAAACTTGTATAAATACAAATACATGACATTTTGTAATTAATAAAAAAAGTAGATGATGTCATGATATGGTCCTCAACTCAAAGCTTGGAAGATAGGACTTGCACAACATATTCTAACTGCTTGGATTTAATCTAGATGATGTATTCTGTCGATGGGATACAACAGCAAATGTGCAATTAGATATGAAAAAGACTTTTGCATGGATTGCCAAAATCTGAAAATAGAAGTTGGATGTAGGGAAGTGTGAGGATTTGCAAGATATGTTTTGGAAGTCAAGTATTCTGTATCTTGTGAATATAAACAGGTGTACGCTTTGTATGTATGTATATGAAGAAAAAAAAAAACACAGCAATATGAAATGATCTTTATATAATTTTTTCATGTTTTACATGTCTGTATTATTGATTTCTGCCAAAAACACAATTTAAAAAGGAAAAACAAGACGATAAAAGTTATTTTGAAAAAAAGGTTCAGAGTTTAACGATTTTTTTTTTTTTGCGGGGCAGGTGTGCGAAAGTGTATTTATTATTCATACGAAAAGCCTGGTTGGACAATTTTACAATAAAAAGGAGCAAAAAATTGAGAAAATAAAAAAGGGGAAACATAGAACAGATATACATTGAGACCCTTAATAAAAAACAACTTGTCTTACTGTTTTCCACGATCAATCGCAACACATTGAAAGTGGAATTGTTTTTCGGTGAAAAGTTTTGCATCATGAATGTTTGGTTTTCAAAGAACAACGATAATTGTGAAGTCTAAAGGTCGATGTATTCTTAGTACTAGTATTTGAAAACCAATAACCAAGGGTCGGAATATTAGGTCACAGTTAATTAACAACGAAACTTTAAGGTTCATTGAAAAGGGTGTTTTGAAAATAAGACCACTGCCACCATTTTGTTTTACTAAACGTTACATAATATCCCCTGGAATGATGGGCAATGTTCCTTCACGCTCGTCTGATGCATAGTGCTTGTAAGGGTCTGTTCAGAAGACTGGCTCTGGCTGTAGAGTTGGGACATTCTCGGGTTTTATTTCTGTTCACATGGTAAAATTGTTGATTTATGATATTTTCAATTCGTAGTTTGTATGCCTATACATTTATGATAAATTAATATAATTTGCGATTTTGAAGAAAGTAGGCATGCATTTAGAAAATTCATCGTACATTGCAACTTCCCTGACAAACCCCTTTATACATGTATGTAATTGGCATGCGCGGATCCACAGGGGGGGGGGGGGACCGGGGGTCTGAACCCCCCTGAGATTTTCGGAGATGACGTCCAGCTTTGACCCATTTCTAATTGAAAGGGATCTAAATATGCAAAAAAAAAGGCTTTGAAACCTGAATTTCGGCTCGCTTCGCTCGCCATTTACAAATACACAATTATTTTTTCTGCAAAATTCCTTAATTATTTTCATTTTTTTATACTAAATAATTTCATATAACTGTCTTGGGTCTCATGAACTCGTATTTTCAATAGTCCCAATGTATCTTCATAGGATATAATCTCCCTCACCTTTTTCAAGGTTTTGTCATTTTAAGTTGTCAGATTATTTGGGAAAATGACTTATCTATTTATTCTCATGACATATAGACAAAATGTGAATTAATCAAAATTTGCGCTGCTCACTCCGCTCGCCGATATAAGGAGTAAAATATTCAATGTTATAAATAATCATCTCGATCGAATCAAGACAAAATAATATTTCATATCTAAAATTATTTCCGGCTCCCTTCGCTCGCCAATTCTTCATAGAAATAAACGTGAAAGGACAGCTAACAATACCCGCCCTCAAAAATAAATCCTTAGTGCACATGCTGCCCCCTCCCCATGATGTGCACCGAAATATACCTACATGATAGGTAGACTTCCTTCAATTTTGGACCCCCTCTGACCAAAAATGCTGGATCCGCGCATGATTGGTGTTTTTGTCATAGAAAAAGATTACTCGCCGGCGGAAGTTGACCACGATTGTCCATTGGTCTCGTTGGTTTATGTGTGGTCTTTTGTGTTTCATTCTTCTATGTCGTATGTCTCTTTTACGTCTCTTGCTGTGCTTGTATACATAAGCATCAGGTGTTTAGTGCTTTGCTGTGGGTACTGCAACCGAGTTTGTTTGGAGATCCCCTCATTTTTAGCTGTTGCGACGGATGTTGCATACAATAAGGAGAAGCTGACTCGATCTCCCCGGGCACCTGGTCTCACTTCGGAATTTTATTCATTCCGAGGTTCGCAAGCGTTCCTGTGGTAAATCTAATGATTTTGCCCTGCCTCCTCGACTTTGAGACTGAATAACTGATAGGTACTTCTTCAAAGTTTATTTTTTATCTAAAATACCTGATAATATTGTAAACAAGATGATACAATAGTGCTTTATATCTATATTTTTCCAAAATAATGTCCGCAGTAACGAAGTCAGCCGCTTTGGGATGATTGAGTAGTTTATTGGTCAGTAGCATGATTCCCCTTAACGTTTAGTCAAAGACCCCCCCCCCCCCCCCCCCCCCAATATAAAACGAATAAGAAATTATCTCTTGAACTTTCAAGCAAAATCGAAGTTTTTAATTAATTCCATCTCTACAGTACGAGAGGAAATATTTAGAAAAAAAATGCAGATTGGTTTATGTAACTCATTTCAAAGTCTATGACAGAACGATTACAAAGGAGATACGACATGGTTTCGTACAAGAGCAGCATTGATCTGACTCATCATTATACATGAATCAAGGAATAGAAACATCTGATATTTAATCTAAATTGACGGAATTAGCTCTGTTAAAAGATCAAAATGATATTGACATAAGTTAACATATCGGGAAGACAATTAGGTATCGTGGCATTTTCAAATGCATATGCATGTACAAATGTATGTCATTTTCAATTTTTGATTTACTTCCTTATGATAGATAAATGATCAAATGCATTTACACCGACGTAAGATCGATTTAGAACTTTGCGTGAAATATTCATCAAAAGGCATTTAGAATTTGAGAAAAAAAGTCTTGGAAAGTTCCCCTTTCTACTTCAATAACTGTTCTATTAATGCATGTTTACAAAAACAAACCAACCTTCAAGTATAAAAGAGCAAATTACTTTCCATCTTTTGTGCCAACAAGTAGTTGGGAAATTGTCACTTATCGATTAGTCATCGCTTAGTTCCCTGTATGGGAATTAAATTTTGAAATATATCATATATAATTATAAAAGAAATATTAGTGCACCATTGTGAATGCCAATGTATCATCAGGTATGCTCGATCAATGAATAAGGTCCCTTCAGATGATGTATAAACATATATAATCAATCTTGTTGTGTTTTGGTGATCAGTATCTTACTATGCCAGTCGTGATTTTCATATCGATGAGTGGCACATGTATTCAAATTAAAACTTCAAATCCTAATGTTAGCATCACTGTCAATTGGTAAAGAAAATGAGGAACAAATGCAAAATTAACCAATGACTGAAGGTCAAACACATAACCCGAAAATTAATCAGAATCTAAAAATAATAGTTAAAAGGTTTACGATTTCTTGAAAAAAATAAATAAAAACCGGAATTTCTCACGAGAAAAGAAAATCGGACAAATTGACGGAGACATTAACACAGCACCAAAAAAACACGAAAGTTAACGCTATCTAATGGACAATCTCCAGATTCAAGTGTAAGTACGGATTTATTTTAGGTAATGATGTTAAATAACGCATTGTATTCATTAGACTTAAAGTTTATAAATATATTCAAATTTCATATGAATGAAGACTATTATTCTGAAAAAAAAAAACCAGAAATTAATCCCTAATGGAGATAGTAGAGGTGCCCGGGAAGAGTAAGTGACAAATATAGATTATGACCATATGCCAATACATAGTACAAAATCGATAATTCAGAAAATCATAAACCGAAGGCATACACAACCAGGATAAAACAGGAACCAAAGCAAAGAAACAAAAACCTCCGCCATATGAAAAGACATGGGAGTGAGACCAGGTGCCCAGGAAGAGAAAGCATCTCCTGCTTGCATGCAACACCCGTTATGTTGTTACCCGTAACAACACAAGTTAGAAGCTAAGTATCTTTTCCCTTCAGAGACCAAAGATTGAATGAATTCAGCTTCGTACGAGTAAAGGAAAATGTCGGCAAGGAATGGGATCCAATTGGTTCCCATTAGAATTCCGATAATTTGCTGGAAGACCTCTCCTCCAAACACCACAAAACTGTTGTCGATCGGGATGTTTATAACATCTGAATAATATCTGCTTCAGTGCTCTTATTTTTAGAATTGGACGTTTCTTTAACAAAGTAGGTTTTGTCATAATTAACAACAATGAATTTATATTTGCGATTGCTAATCTTGTTTGTACACGCATTATTTATGATTTTGGCGAGTCTTTCTTTCAATTTAGAATGTGGGATTGTTGTGTAAAGTGTCGAAAAATCAAAGGTTTTGATCGGATTGAGTGGATTACCTGCTTGGTAGCGGAACCTGTCATTTTAGTCGTGCAGAAAGGACCGAAACTGGTCATTGTATCTAATTCGATGTTTGAATGTTGTAAGTCTAAATACCTTACAAGATTGTGGACCAAGGGATGTTACAGTGTTTCATAATTCCATTCTTTTCGTGCAAAAAAAAAAAAACATTGTGCAATGACAAAGTAAGTCGCTCATAAAAATATCCCTCATTGTAAAAGTAGATTCGCGGTAGATTGCCTTATTCTTAGAACGAAGTATTTGTAGTATTGGTGTATCAATTTCGATATGGATATACAATAAGTAGGGGCAGATGGAATGCTACTACCTAGGAACTGGAAATGTTTTGTTTTGAAGTTGAAGTGGTGACTTTTGTCATATATTGAAGTATTTAAGTGACCATAGTTGTTAAAAGATAGCATGTATGTAGCACAATTAATACCTTCAGCGGTCTCCTTTGCCTCTAGGTTACAAGAATTGAGTATGCTTAGGTTATCAACAATTTGTGAATTATGAATTAAGAGCTCGTCATCCATGTACCCGTACGTAAATTTCAACTGAAGTACCAAGTGCTCCTTTCTACGAGTCATATCATGTCAATTTATGAATTCTCATACTTATTCCTGTAAAGCCTGTCATTGTGTATAGTTACAAAGAAACCTTTAAGCTTCTTCCTGTTCGCAATTTAATAGGAGTTTACTGATTAATTAATCTCCAATTATTCCTTTTCCTTATTATTTATCTATGTGCTGTCTTGTATATTTGGTCTATATGTGTTATTTTAATTGGGTATCTGCGATGCTATCCTCATATCCCAAGGCTCTGATTCCTCTTTATTCATCTCCTTATTTCAATACCATGGACGTCCTAAGTCGGCACGAATTCCCAATTGACCTGGTTGTTCTATATGTTACAGTCTTTTGTGTGAGTAGTTGATGTTCCTTGTGCCTCTTGCGTCTCTTATTGTGTATTCCTATGTTTTGGCTTGAGAGCATTTCGATGATTTGTTGTGGGTGCTGCAAAAATGTTTTGTTTGAGATCCTCTCCTTTATTTTAGTGTCATTGAATTAATATAAGAATTTTGTAGTTTTAGTATGGTCAGCCGACATGAGAAGTGAGGAGGTTGTTTTACACCACATTTGTACGTTCTTCGAGACCTCTGGGTAATTGGAGAAGTGAGAGGGTTGTGCGCACGTAATCCAGGATAACCACACCATTTGCTACTTGCGTGACAGATGGCCGTCCAAAGTCGGCACCGGTTACCCATTGGTCTCGTCGGTTTATGTGTAGTCTTTTGTGTTTGATGTTTACATGTCGTGTGTCTCTTTTCCGTCTCGTGCTGTACTCGTCTTTTGTGTTTTTGCATCGGGTGTTTTGGTGTTTTACTGTTGATGCTACAACGGGGTCTTGTTGGAGATCTCCTCCCTTCTTTTTCACTTCCTGGGAACTTTGTTTCATCTTAAGCTTGGTTGATTGACAGTCTTGTTGACTCTACTTTCCATTTTTTGTTGATTTGAATGTTATGAATTGAATGAGTTGTTTTATCAGGATAAACATCAAAGTAGTGCCTATCAGTTATTCAGTCTCAAAGTCGAGAAGCGAGGGACAATCATTAGAATTCCGACTGGAACGGTTGCGAACCTGGGATTGGATAACATTCCAAAATGAGACCAGGTGCCCGGGGAGAGTCAGCATCTCCTGATTGCATGCAACATCCGCCGTAATAGCTCCATAGAAACTTGTCATTGATTTTACATATATCAGGTAACAAGATTTCATAATACGATGCCTTTTTTACTTCGCCAGGTAGAGCATTTAAGGATCATAGAATAACTCGTCGAGGAACAGACTTAAAACTCTTTGTTTATTGTTGAGTTCTCTTATTATTTGATTTGAAGATTGCATCATGTGCAAATGAAATGAGTTATACAAAACTTCATTCCTCTTCGTATAATCTTCTCAAAGTTTAATGTTCTGTTATTCAGTGTACATTGATTGAAGGCACACATTGTGATGACCTTAATTTTCTTCGTAATAGCATGTTGAACACACTGTACACGCTTCGTATCAGACATATTTTATACCACAGGATTTCCTGGCTGTGTTATTTCACTGTTATTTCCTTGTATACCATGAATGTGGCTTGCATGTGGTTAGTATGACATATCTTGGTCAACATAAACATGTAAAGATAAGTTTTTAATATATTTTATTGCTCTCGAATCATACTTATAGTTTTATGTACTTCACAATATTTCTATACTTTACGTAGAAAGTATTGGTGTTGTACAAATACATATAAAACTTGATCTCTTATTTCACAGCATGATTGCATACAACAATTTTAAGCATGGTCTCATAAGCTAATACTTGAAACAAATGAAAATACATTAGATCTCATATGCATAATTTTGACTTAAACCATATGTATGTACATTAGCAAAATTTGGTCTAAATTTGTCAATACATTATTTTCTATATAGAACACCATAATTGATACATAGATTTTTTCTATGGTCTATTCTTGTTTCACATCTTATATTTTTATCTTTAATTGATGTTGTTCACATATTTGGTATTTCCTTGTATTAGGGTGCTGCCTATTTTGATGTCTTCATTAGACTCCTGAATTACGTGATCCTCGTGAAAAGTTATGAGAAAAGTTATGCAGATGTCCCACTTAGGCAAGTTTGTGGTGTGCAGGAGATGACCAACTCATGCGCTGAACACTTGCGACTGTTGAGAACAAGGCATCTATGTCGTCTGTTTTGATTTGCTGTAAAGATAAATAAGATTGATATAAATCTAGTCATACACTAGTATTAAGAACTGGTTAGACTGTTAAACGTCTTCAAATTTAATAGCATCATTTAAGAACAGATACATTTTCAGCATGGACCAGAGGCCACAAAAATTTGAAAATATGAGAAAATCTAGAGTGTTTTATGTACATATATCAAGAGGAAGCAATCAACCAAGAAAATAACTTACCAAGTTGTTTATTTGGAGATTATGCTCAATTGCAGATATTGTCATCCTCTTGTCTGCTTATATCACCAAGGGTGCTGATGCAGTAATACTTGGATATAAGATATAAGATACAATTGGCTTCTTCTTTTCTCGTCATTTTCCAGTACACAGACTTTGGTTAGTTCTTCACATCGCCATGCAGGACGTCATTTTCCTAGGAATGTGTGTCTGTCTTATATAGCATGGTGACATTCAGAATTGACGTATCTAGGGGTAGATACATAGGAGTGTTCCTTCTCACATGATTCCATATCGCTTCAGGTGATTCTTGATCAGAATGGTCCGGCATCCGTTCATTACTCTCTGTACATTGTTTGTATCAATTGCGCATGTGTAGAAGTAGTCACAGAAATGGTCCTCGTGCCACGACTTTTCTCGCGCCGTTATTCGTTGCTTCAAAACAAGAGTACCCTGAACGATTCTCTGGAAACAGAAAGTAAAGGCTGATTGTAAATGTCATGTATTATCAATATAGTGACACATAAAATCCATTCATGAAAAATGTCTTTCTTTTAAAATTTGCTTTTAAATAATCAATAACGATATTTTGTTCAAATTAAAATGTTTTTGTCTTACCATGAATTGGCGCTTGATGTAGATTGCAGTTTTAATGACTTCCGGGTCCACATAAGGCCTTGAGGTCTTCCTAGATTTTGTCTTTCCTTCTTTTGATTCATCCTTCATTCGGGGATAAGACCTGAGAAATTCGTCTATTTCTTCTTCTGCAATGAAAAAAGAATACCGATATTGAAATATTTTGATTTTGCGGTTGAACGACTTCTTTAAATGCTCGATTTTTTCATTTCATTCAAATTTATTTTTGAAAATTCAACGTTTTTTTGTACCTACCTGTGGGAACAAACGAATCGAAGTCGGGAAATACATCCGGGTACTCCGAGGTAAGATCCCGGATGTCTCTGCCTTCACAATCTTTTCTGCCAGAACATCGATTTTGTTCAAAAACAGCATCACTGACACGTATTTAAGGAACCTGTAATAATAAATGATATAATCTTTGAAAAAGTATTCATATCATCAAAAGGAATCTCATTTACATGTAACATAGTCTAAGGAAAGTCAAATTCAGCAAAGAAAGAAGAATCATGAAAACTTTCAAAAAACATTAATTACCTGTTGTTCCAAACTTGTTCAAAGTTTTCAAGCGCCTCTAGGAGTCTGTTTTTCTCTGGATCTTCTCTAAGCGTCTGATCGAAGCTGCTGCAGTCGGCCACAAACAAGATGGCGGTCACGCTGTCAAAAACCTGGATCCACTTCTTCCTCTCTCCTTGCTGACCACCGACGTCATAAACACTGTGAAAAAGAAAAGACATAAAAATTACAAATTTTGATTTCCATCTTTGAATAAACAATTTTTTTTACAATGAAATCGTTATGCTTGATTCGTGTGTATTGCGCATTCGGTAACTTTTAAAAGTGTAAACCTACTTGAATTTGACTTGGTTCCCTCCCTCAGGGACCTCAAATTCGATGTGCTGGATAGAAGTGGTCAGTGATCTGCACCTTAAGATATCTTGGTCGGAGGGAACATAGGCGGAGTCCCTTACCTCCGGCAACTTGTCTAGAAAGCTGAAAATAGAAACATCAAATTGATGGATTTCAACAAAATTACAAAATTTGACAAAGAATTATCTGTATAAATAATAGAGAATGAAAATTCTCATAAATCACTATTTTTTAAATCCGCCCTCTTAAAACTAATAAATCAATATGAAGTCAATAGAGCACGAATTCTCTTCAATGTATTCACATTTTTGAGTCATAAATTAATGAGTCTTCTTTTTTACGAATGAAAATAAGACTACAAGAATTTTACTCACTATTTAGCACAATCGATAAGCTGAAATTCGTGTTCGTGCGACCTCGTATAGCACTGTTGAACTCCTTGGTCAGTCCAAAGACGCTGTGCATGGTCAAGGAATTCCTGAAAGCCATTTGAAAAATCCAAATTTATTTATTTGAAGAAACTTTAGACTTGATTTTTACAGTGGATAACATTCTCTCTTGGAGATCAAATCAAGAAATAATATTAATGAAAGATTATCATAGAATTCTTGGAAAATGCTTGATATAGTTTAATGGTAAAAATGAATAGGTTTTTTTTTTGGGGGGGGGGGAGGTTGTTAGTCCACGTGGCATTGTCTACTTACATCAGACGTATGAATGTCATCTATGGCGGCATTTTGCATTATGAAATCCCGGCTGTGTATCAAGTCTTCGTTATCAAGGGGAATTCCCAGTTGTTTCATGGCTACCAATAGAATCTGTAAAAATCAAAGTGCAAAAACTCTTAACAAACGATGGCGTTAAATTTATCTAGGTCTCCATATGGCGGTATGAAAATCAGCAGGTCGACTTAATTAGAAATGAGGGATTTTCCAGGTAACAAAATAGGTGAACGTTTCCATGTAAATCGTGATACTATGATCTCTGTGATATAACTATAGTATGTTCAGTATGGGTAGGACAAGTTAATAATTTTTTATTTTACTGTAAATAACTACTGTTATGATTTTTAAGGTAACTAACAATGTTAATATCCGTCACGGCGGGACAATTTACAACTTTGACATACTTTCTTGGAGTATTTTCACCTTAAAGGTGAGGGACCTAAATCTCATAAAAACTAATGAAAGATATAAATATAACTTGAGGTGACCGTTATGGGATATAAATATAATGGCCCAACCACCTGCGTGAATTACTTTCTTCGCTTTGTTTTGTACAAATTCCATCAATTCCAGCAATTAATCGTAAAAATTTAAATATACACTTACAATGATGGACTCTTTGATATTCTTCTTTATGTCGTAGATTTTCTCTAATCTCTCTCTGCAATAAATTTGTGAAATACATTTAGACAATGTTTTGGAATTGAATTGGCGGCAATTATAGGAGACTGATTCTAGTTTTGAACGGGAATTTTGAATTCTTTGTATTTTAGGTGTATGTAAGTTGGTTAAATTCCATTCATACTATGTTTTTATTGTGGCATTATAACAAATAATTGAGATTGAAAATAGTAATTGATCCAAGTTTTCAATGAGATTTTGAATTCTTTACTTTTGAAAGGGCATAATTATTCAAATTTTACGATCCAGACGTAGAACAAAAAAAAAGCCTAAAAAAAGCCTTTATATCAACGAAGTAATAATCCGGATAATTGTGGCAAGTTTTGTTTTTAATTATTATAATTTATCGTTATAATTTACCTTAAATCAAAGCCGTTCACGTGGATGATCTTCATCTGTTTTGTGATCGTACTTTTTCCAGATTCACCAGTTCCTGTGAAATAAAAAAAATCGTTCTTAATAAAGCTGAACTACCTGCACCAACAGAAAATTGCGATTTTTTTACAGCCAGCAAAATTGCACAAGAAGACCGTAAATTGATTTTTTGAATTAAGGTGCAATTTAAGTGTCTATTGTAGAATTGACATATGCAAATGTTAAATTTATGTTTCCGATTCATTGCAAGATTTCTGTCTATGTCTTTCTTAATGTAATTAGCATGTCGCTTTTTCTCTAATTAAAGTTTGCGATTTTCACCTTTAATTGCCTAAATGATTTTGAGAGTGACCATGTTACAGGTACCTGGTGTAATGAAGGGATTACCTAGTGTAATGAAGGTATGACTGTTTGAAAACGACCACACCGAAATCTTAGTTCACGTCTGAAGAATATTTTACAAGCGCTAACATATTTGCGGTTTATATCATAAGACATATGAGTAAATATTACAGAAGAGAGATAATGTTTTTGACACGTTGGTGGTAAAAGGAGGGGACATGAATAACGTCCGTGGTCAGATTTGTGAAATTAACAATCCCATCTCGTGGATATTTAGCAACACAATGTCGTCATAGCTTTCCACAAAATCCTAAATATAGGTATAATGTACTAAGCGCCTGACAGTCGTTGGCGACCCCTGCCTTGAACTTAAAGTTACAAAAAAAACTCAGTCACACGTACTGTGTACTGTGCATTGGCCATATGCAACAACTGTCAGATTCACGGATCCATTATCGAGCTTTAGTCCTATATAGAGATACGTATCAAGGACGTAATGTTGTGCATGCATGCATCGAGTGGTGAGATGTCAAATTCGTAAAATAGATCAAGAAAAATAAAACTTTATCAAATTTGAAAAAAGTTATTGCCTTCCTCTATAAAGCAAATTCACAGAAAGCCCTAACGCGCCTGTAATTAATTATTTCTGCCATTCTGTTCTTTTTTAGGCCCTTCTCATTATTTGCAAAGTATCAAGATTTCAACGTAATACTGCGCATAGGGAAAGAGATATGCAGAGAGACAGAGCTCTATACATATAGTAGAGAGACTTACCAAGAAGCAGTATCTTTAGACGTTTTAGCTCATTTCTACGGTGTTCCTTGAGTAGTCTGGTGATTTGTTTATTCCTAAGTTTGGCTAACTTAGCCTCCTCCATGCTGGTGAAGGAGGACACAGAGTCGTATGTTCTGCCGAAGCAAGCTAAAATGTTTCCTTGCATCTTCATATGGTTGGTCTTAAGTCCACTATACACTTAATTTCTCCTGTATGATAAATTGTCTCAAACCTTGGCTTAAGTCCACTACACTGTGTATCACTTCATCTGCTTGAAATGAGAGACCTTCTTAATGCACCCGGTCTTTATATGGTTAGACTGCCTAGCTGTCACTCGTGGACGATAAGTCAGAAAAATCCAGAAAATGTAGAATATGTTAAACTATCAGTCCTAATTATCACTAAGACAAAGGGATAGGTGACACTGTTTACTTTGATGTGATAGATATCAGTGTATCTCAATCGCTTTGGTAAGTACACAAATAAAGGGTCTAAATATCCAAGATAACGCAAAAATAACCAATCAAAATTTACACAGAAGTTTGCACTGTTACAATATATCCTTATTAGATGTTATATCGCCGCTATATTACTTATTATTAATAATCTCAGGTAAAAGGCGTCGTTTTGAAACTGTAGGTAACGTTTAGTTGAACGCGTTAGATACGAATAATGACAAATCCGACCTCGCTTTGCCTTTTATAGTTTCACCGTCCTGGAAACGACCGCGTGCCGTTGTAATTGTCACCGCTTTGATTTTGTTTTTTACCATACTTCCTGATCGCGGGAGATTGTTAGTAGTGGTGAGTTGTCGTCTGCTAAAGATTGTAAATGATATCGTCTGCAAAATGATAATTGACATAGTTTGTAGTTGTACCACTCGCACGTCCTTATGGGCCTATAGAGAGCATTGCATCCATTGGTCACGAGGGAAGGGTCACTGCTGGACGAATTATTTGAGGTCAAAAGCAAAATTTTGGAATTAGGAAGTCATGTAGAAGACCTTCCTGGTCAATAATGGATTATTAGCAGGAATGCACTGCCATTGGCTGGAAATAGTTATCAGTAAATAGAATATTATTCAATTCCAATATAATCTAGGAAATGCAGGAAAGGAAATGGGGATTGGAATTGCATGGTTTCATTTATAATCTTTACATGAAATGCATTCCAAATCTGGAATTGCCATGTAAATTTTATTTTCGTCACGCGATATGAAATTATTGCAACATGCATGTATGATGTACACGAAAATTGCTGAAGCTTTGGGATGGGGATATTATTCTCTATTGTCAAGTGATTACACATTCTGTATAACAATAGAAAGTGAATGAAAAAATGGGGAAGCTGAGGAATAAGATTTGATATGCTTATTACTGTACTCCCTATAATTTGGCTTTGAAACATTGTACGATTGGTACGTAAATTTGGACCACAGTTGTTAAATGCTCTCAGGTTTCAAGAAGGGATCTCATTCATTTCCCATTGAAAGCCGGCTATAGCTATATTAGAGATCTTTAGACATTTTTCATCGTGACGAACTTCGCACTTCGAACTTCGTACTTCGCACTTCGAACATTGAAGAAAAAGTGTCGTAGCTGTCGTTCGCGTATAAACTCATAAGCGGAGTCATCTACATTTTGATTAGTATGCTCAATGGAATTAGTCCGTGAGCCAGACCCCCAAATTCGGGGTCATTGGTACCATCCGAGGTGAATAAACGACACCAATATATTCTGATAGATGGATATCTCTAGTATTTGAAAATGTGTGATAGCAATGAATAATAGGTAGCTAAGGCAATTTTTGGGGGAAAAAACCTTGTTTTTTAGTCGAAAATCAATGAAAATAGGAAAAAAGTTATAAATTTTATATGGTTGATGATTGAAAAAATTGAAAAGTTTGAATATGTAGTATTTTTGGTGTTCTTTCAGATGAAATAAGTTTCAATTTCCCATTTCTATTTTTACTGTGTGTTTTGGGGTAAGAAAGTCGAATTTTTGCAAAATTTCAAAGAAATTCGAGAAAATTTTTATTTATTCCTTCTACTCAGTTCCTCAGTATTGCATATGATCGCCCAATGATGATTTAAAAACATCTTTGAAGCTTCCTCTTTCAAATGACATATATTTTGTATTCTTAATTTTTGCGGAATCTTCGAATTTGAGTTTTTATACAGAAAACTGTATTTTCAATTAGAAATGTTCGATTTCTGTACATTAATTTAAAGAACCCTATCTTATTATGCAAGCAATGATTGAAAGCTATTTTCTAATTTAACTTTTCAGATTATATATGTTTTACTGATAATTCATTCAAAATTAAAGTGTTTTGGGGAAAAAAAAACGTATTTTTCATCCAAAAATTGCTGTTTTCTGAAAAATATTTATTGAATCGAAAGAATTTCTTAAAATGATAGCAGGAATGTATTTCAAAATGTAATTATTAAGGTTCATTCATGAAATATATATTTGAAACATAAAGATATATTTTCTACTTAATTTTGGGGCAAAATGCCTGTTTTTTGTCTAAAAATAACAGATTTCTGGGAAAATACTATTAATTCATTATCTTAGCTAAAATTATAGATTTTAAGCAATTTTCATTAAAAAGTAATTATCTTGTCAGATGATTATGAACTTCAAAGTAATTATTCATTAAAACCAACATTTTTTTTTATAAAATATTTATTTTTTTACGCAAAAACCACTTATTTTGAGAAAATAAGTACAAGCTCCTTTAATCTGCCTAAATTGATATCTTCAAGCTTTGGTATTACGCTATTTCTTATTAGAAATGGATAGAAATGCCATTTGGTAACTGAAATTTAATTTATGTGTTATTTTGGGGCAAAAAACCTAATTAATGTGCAAAAATCACTTATTTCTGTGAACATTTTGTGAAATTTTTATTTTTTATTTGATAAAAGCAGGAGAGGTTTCATATAATTTGATGGAATAAAAGTGATCAAGTGTAATGAGTTAGAGGAGATTTCTTTCATCATCGGATGCTATTTTGGGGGAAAATCTCAATTTTTATTTTAAAATCACTGATTTTTGGGATAATTTTATTACTATGAAATGGGTCATTATTATTTATATTCGAAAGTGTTCCTTGGTACATGTATATCATTGTTTGTCCTTGTAAGTCAAATACATTTCAAGTATTCTCTGTTAATTTAATGGGTATTTTGGGGCAAATTATATTTTTTTTTATATAAATATATAGCCTAAATCAAGAAAATTACTATAGAAAGTCTCATATTTCAAACTATGACTTTTATTTTCTGCATTTCCTATTTAACTGTTTATTCTTTCTAAACTTATTTATCATTTCTCTTAAATTTTGTATATATTTTTATATTTGGGGTAAAATACATATCATTGAATATTAAGTCACAAAGAAACCTGTTACGTATCTTCTCCGTTCCTTGTGGTACATAAGGTCTTCACAGGTCACAAAGAAAAGCAAGCTTTTATTCTCAAAATTCTTGCAATATATAACATCGAAATGTGTTTAATCACATTTTGTTTATTAAGAGCTTGCTTTTCCATCTTTTTTTTTACCCCAAACATACTAATAGTAACATTTCAAAACATAAGAAAAAACTAAAAAGTTAAATAGGAAAAACAGAAGACAATAGTAATAGTTTGATTTATGAGACGTAATTTTAGACTATAATTGTATATAAAACATATTTTTTTGCCCCAAAATACGAATTTAACGGAAATAAATAAAATAAACGGAGGATACTTGAAATGCATATGACTTACAAGGACAAACTATGATGTACCCAGGAACACTTTTGAATATAAATGAAAATGACACTTTTCATAGTAATAAAGATTTTCCAGAAATCAGCGATTTTAAAATAAAAATTTAGATTCCCCCTAAAAATAGCAAGATAATGAAAGAAATCTCCTCTAACTCATTAAACTTGATCACTTTTATGCCATCAAATCATATGAAACCTCTCCTGCTCTGATGAAATGAAAAATATAAATTAAAAAAAAATATTCCAGAAATAAGTTATTTTTGCTTATTAATTTGGATTTTTGCCCCAAAATAAGATGTAAAATAAATTTCAGTTATCAAATGACATTCCTATCTATTTATAATAAGAAACATCATAACATCCAAGCTAAAATATATCTATTTAGGCAGATTAAAAGAGCTAGTACTTATTTTCTCAAAATAGGTGGTTTTTGCATAAGAAATACATATTTTATCCAAAAATGTTGGCTTTAATGAAATATTACATTTAATTCCACAATCATCTGACAAGATGATTACTTTCTAAATGATAAAAGCTTTAAATCTATAGTTTTAGCAAAGATAATGAATTAATAGAATTTTACCAGAAGTTTGTGATTTTTAGACAAAAAACAGGCATTTTGCCCTAAAATTAAGTAGAAAATATACCTTTTATGTTTCAAACATGTCATTTATGGGTGAACCTTAATAATTACAGTTGAAAATACATTCCTGCTATCATTTAAAGAATTTCTATCGATTCAATAAATATTCCCCAATAATCAGCGATTTTTAGATGAAAATATACGTTTTTTCCACAAAAAACACTTTGATTTTGAATGAAATGTTAGTAAAACATATACAATCTAAAAGAGTGTGAAAAGTTACATTAGAAAATAGTTTTCCATCATTGCTTTCATAAGTAATAAGGGTTCTTTGAATTAATATACAGAAATCTGAGATTTCAGTGTATAAAAACATCAATTTCGAGGATTTTGCAAATAAGAATGAAAATTGTATGTCATTTGAAAGGGGAGACTTTAAATACGTTTTGAGATCATCATTGGACGATCATATGCAATATCGAGGAACTGAGAAGCAGGAATAAATTGAAATTACTCGAATTTCTGTGAAATTACTCGAATTTCTGTGAATATTTGCTAAAATTCGACTTTTTTACCCCAAAAGACACAATAAAAATAGGAATTTGAATATGCAACTTATTTCATCTGAAAGAGAACAAAAGATACTACATATCTACACTTTCCAATTTTTAAAATCACCATCCATATTTAAGTTATATTTTTTTCCAGAAAAAAATCATTATTTGGCAAGTACGCAAGGGCAATAACTCTTGTTTACCCCTTTAGCTACCTTTGATCAAATGCTATCATGCATTTTCTGAAACCTCTTGGGTATATCTATCATAATATCAACATAAAATTTATTCACCCCAGATGGTACCGACCAAACCCTCTGGCTCACGGACTAAATGATATATTGGACTTCCTGTACAACTGGCGCGCTTTTTTCGGCAACCAACATATGAAATTAAAGTTCGAATGCGAAGTGCGAAGTGCGAAGTTCGTCACGGTGAAAAAAGTCTACTAATGATCTACCTACAATGCTTGCGCTATCTCAAGCGCGGATCTAAAGGCGTGAGGGATGGTCATGGGGTCACCCCTTCTGGTATTTGTGAAAAATGCTGATTTTTAGTTTTTACATATACATGTTATTATATTTCTCAAAACATCTCCCCCTCCCCGATGGTTCGTTCGAAGTTTCTAGATCCACTCTTGTAAATTATCTACCTGTAGCTAGACGGAGATTTGAGAAGGACCATAATTATTTCTTCTTTTCCAGGAAAAAGCAAGTATTCTAGGAAACTATTACCTTAAAATTTCGTTATAGTTACAATCAGAGGTCAACATCGATAATGATAGTACAATGTTTCACATTGTCACGATATAAGTCACCAGTAAAAAAAGATCTAAAATGAAACAAATATTGGCCATGTGATCTAACCAAAGCGGATGGTATTTGATTTCAATATCATATATATTTCCAATATTTTGTGGTTTAACAGCTCCAAGAGAATCATATTCAAGATAGGGTAGACTGGAAATTGAGAATGGACGAAGAAAACGAATAAATTTTTATGTAAAGTCTACGACCCAGTATTCAATGACATTTTTACATTGAAATGTTTTTCGAAGTCACGATGCAAAGGACTAGTCAAACTGATGAAATAAAATGAAGTTTAACATGTGATCATACTCAGCGACCTATGAAATAAAATGAAGTTTAACATGTGATCATGCTCAGCGACCTATGAAATAAAATGAAGTTTAACATGTGATCATACTCAGCGACCTATGAAATAAAATGAAGTTTAACATGTGATCATACTCAGCGACCTTTGAAATAAAATGAAGTTTAACATGTGATCATACTCAGCGAACTATGAAATAAAATGAAGTTTAACATGTGATCATGCTCAGCGACCTATGAAATAAAATGAAGTTTAACATGTGATCATACTCAGCGACCTATGAAATAAAATGAAGTTTAACATGTGATCATACTCAGCGACCTATGAAATAAAATGAAGTTTAACATGTGATCATACTCAGCGAACTATGAAATAAAATGAAGTTTAACATGTGATCATGCTCAGCGACCTATGAAATAAAATGAAGTTTAACATGTGATCATACTCAGCGACCTATGAAATAAAATGAAGTTTAACATGTGATCATACTCAGCGACCTATGAAATAAAATGAAGTTTAACATGTGATCATACTCAGCGACCTATGAAATAAAATGAAGTTTAACATGTGATCATACTCAGCGACCTATGAAATAAAATGAAGTTTAACATGTGATCATACTCAGCGACCTATGAAATAAAATGAAGTTTAACATGTGATCATACTCAGCGACCTATGGAATAAAATGAAGTTTAACATGTGATCATACTCAGCGACCTTTGAAATAAAATGAAGTTTAACACGTGATCATACTCAGCGAACTATGAAATAAAATGAAGTTTAACATGTAATCATGCTCAGCGAACTATGGAATAAAAGGTCTCGAGCTCAGCGTTTTTCAAAGATACATTAAGCCTTGTATGGATAATATTAGCAAAATGCGTAAGAGAAACTGCACATCTGTTTTCTTTCCTTGCATTTTACTGACTTCACCTTGCCTTATCATTATATTTTTAGAAAGTTGTACATATAAAGAAACAAAAAGAAAATTTATTTAGCTAGCACTTCCCGATGCAATGTGTTGGATTTCCTTTGATTTTTTGATAGATAATCGAAAATCACAATTGATTCAAATTGCGCAAGAAAAAGAACACTGCATCTTGAAATTTATATAAAAATTGGAAATAAGGAGAAAAAAAAATAAACATAGGAAATAGCGAGGTTAAAGAACCACGAGTTAAAAAAGATATTATAATGAATGAGTCTCCTTACATAAAAATGTGATTCATAACTACGTTTAACTTATAGAGTATATTTATGATACAAGATTCATCATTGTGAAGGCCTTTTTATTCTTTAGAATGTCAAGAATCAGAGCAACGAACATCTTATAGTGTCTTTTTTTCAGAACGATGATCATTCATTGATAAAACTCCAGCTTTTGTACACTCCGTTAATTTCATTTGTGTTAAATGAAATCAGACGAATTCTTTTTTTATATCTCAAATAAACGAAATTATAAGATGTCGATAATCATATATATAATTATACAACAGTGATTAACGATTTAAGAAATGGAACATACATAAAAAAATCAAATTTTAAGCAGCAAATGATAAAAATAATAATGATAATAACAATAAAATAATAATGATAATAACAATAAAAAAAATAAATAAATAATAAATGAAATAATAAAAAAAATCCCAACAATAGCTAACATCCCCCATAAACACACACACACAAAAAAAATCCAAACAAACAAAGAAGAAATATATATAAAAAAAAAGAAAAGATAAATAAATTAAATTTATTGGGTAAGAATGAAAATATAAATTATTTGTCGACCTAGATTTGAAGGATGCGATCTCGAACAATATAAAACTCACGCACAAAAGTAAATGCAACTGAGTGCAATGACTTACTATAACAAAAAAAAAAAAAAAAAAAAAAAAAATGGGAATTCACATCATGTAAAATTCGGTCCACTATTTAGGGAATCTTTCCTACAATAGTCAATGTTTCATTGAATAATCAGATGATAACATACATTGAGATGAAATGAATTTGGCTCACTGAATATTCAGTACTTTGTATTGTAATTAGAATGTTATCATAACAGCCTACGTGGGCTAAACGATCAGAAATATTGCATAACCACCTAAAACTTACGAATAATTAAAGCAGAAATAGGAAACAACATTTCACAAACGACGGTTATTTACATGATAGTTGTGCGCTTATTACATCACGTCTAGCAAGACCTAACCCATAATATTGATACATATTCACTAATTTGTTTGCAATGATCTATATAAATATTACCAAAGTTCATAATTTAGGATAAGTTATATGCATGCTCCATCATGAGGCTTTATATCACTTATCTTTCTCATGAATATGACAATATTAATTAGAGTAAAGGGTCCCCAGTACATTTTTACAAATGTCACCAATCAAGATAAGTGTTATATGCAGGACATCGGTAGTATCATGTTTTTTGTAACCTTCACGTTGATTGGTCACCTTTGCCCATTAATCTAGCGTTAAACGTTGTAAGTAAGTGATAAGACATCATTTATATTGTTGTACATTTATGACCGTTGTTTCTGAAGTTTATAGCTTTCTTTTTAGACTTAACCTTATCATTTGCAATTTCTAAATGTTATTTTATCAATTAGGTCTTCACTAACATCTGCTTTAGCATTATACATGATATGTATATGAATTTAAGTGCACACGACCGTATGACCAAAATCTCGTTTTTCGGGGATGCTGTTCAACTGGATAATATAGGTAACCTCTATTTACAGATACACGTATCGCAGACTTTGCGTTCTCATTGATAAACTCGGTTGCAGCATATATCTGTATGAAATCATAGTAATTTAGATAAGCTGTCTCTGGGAATACATGGATTTACCTATTCTACTGCTTCTGTTAGGGTATCCTTCCAAATAAAAAATAGAAGAAGTACCCATCTGTTATTCAATTTAAAAGTCGAAAAGGTAAGGCACGATCATTAGAATTTCAATGGAACAGTTACGAACCACGGAAAAAACAATATTTCTAATTGAGACCAGGTGCCCGGGGAAAGTTAGCGCTTCTATACGAAGATACACGGCAGTTCAACAATAGACTGACAGGAACATTGAAAAATACTTCGTAACCCCTTTATTGCGACCTTTGATCAAATAGATCACCACGTTACCAACAAGTCGATATTAGAAATAATAAACGCGAATCCGAAAGTCACTTCGCTGCCACCAAATATTATATGACATGGCCAATGGTCATGCTAATCTCAATATATATAGGGCATACTGACTATTCTTTGAACGACTCTGATCATAGTTCTCGTATATGTACTGATTGTTTTACCTGTAATTATGATACCAGTGACACTGTAAATATTTATGTTAGCTCTGTAAATAATGATTTTGTGAAAATTCTAGCTTTGAATGTGTGTGGCCTAATTCGAAGATCCCAGTACCCGAGTTTTTAGAATTTATTCAAAATTATGATATTCTTTGTTTAGTAGAAACAAAAACTGATGACTGTGATGACGTTAATCTTCCCGGAAATTGTTAGCAAAACAAAAATCCTTTTTAGTAAAATGCAGAGCCAAGGGAAACACAAAACTACATACATGTATGGTTTTCAATGTATAGGTTTGAAAATCATTATAGTCGAAGTAATCATTTCATTGTTTAGGGATTCTTTATTCGAAAGTTTACAGTGTTGCCTTGCTACATATTTTCTGTTAGTTTTTGGCTTTACTTAAAAAAATAATCTAAGACTTGCTTATTTCGATTTTAATAGGAATTGATAGCGAGAATAACAATTCGAATGAGAGTTACTGTTCACAATTGGCCTTCATTCAATTTTATGCTATTTTCTGTTAAATATGCTATTTTATGTATTTTGTTATAAAATTTCATAATTTCTCGTTTTAAATTGGACTTTGTTGAAAATATTCATAATTATATATAGTTATCCTTTATGTTTCTAAGTTCTCTTGTTCTCCGTCTGTTTAGTCGAAGGGTTGTGCCTATCAAATCCGGATAACTACACCGTCGGCGTGGCAGATGGCCGTCCTTGGTCGGTACCGATTTCCCATTGGTCTCGTAGGTTTATGTGTAATGTTTTGTGTTTCATGTTTCTATGGTGCAAGTAGTTGTTCTTTGTCACTTTTACGTCTCTTTCTGTGTCTACTTTGTGTTTTTGCATTGGATGTTTTTTTGGGTTTTGCTGTGGGTTCTGCAACCGAGTGTTGTTGGAGATCTTTTCTTTTATTTCTTTTTCTCATCTCAGGCTTGTGTTTTCCTCTTTGGTCACTGCGACGTCGCATCGTCATGTTGGGGATTTACTACTTTGAAAATGTTACATCCCTCTATAATTGCGCTTTACCTTATTCGCTAATCAATACTTCAGTGATTCTTTAAGCAATAAATGAGTTCTATAATATGATTTGCACTAAATTAGCATCAGTTGATACTGAAGGAGGGCTACTTTATCTACGGCCGTTGAACTTTTATTGACTATGGCCTTGAATATTTCAACATGCTTGTTTTGTACGCTCATCATACGTTGGACTCCCGACTTACGACGAGTTTATACCAGCCATACATCTCCCATTCATGTCACCTTGTCTTCATGTTGTTATCAACAAGCTCAATGGGGTAAATTATATTTGCTCTTGATCTTCATCTCAGATGACTTGTTATCTGCAGTGGCAAACAATTTTGATTTTCTATTACACATGTGCTGATGAATTGTTTTAAAAGGAATAATCAAAACTCAACAAGTGCATGTAAACAGAGCTGAAAAGATAAGACGTAAAATCTGCCCTAAAAAGTCGAAATTTCAAAATGGAAAATTTGAAGACATTTTTCAGTAGAAATGTCTTAATGCATATCTGAATATCTAATGTCTGGTTGAATAAATTATCAATAACAATACCAATATTTGGGTAAAAATGTGCGGTTTTTCTATAGAAATTAATGGAAAACGGAAAAGTTTTCTACAACATTGTTCCACCCCGGGTAACAAAATGCCACTTTTACCAAAGGTATATGTCAGTAATGCCAATTTTCTGACCAAGTGGGGTTCTATAACTCGGGGTGGAACAATGTCCCACAGACGAAAAACGAAAACAAAAAGTGGGGGGGGGGGATTGTGCTATTTTTTAATAATCTGACTTAAAAGCGATTAGATTGATAAAAGTTGCCCATTTCTTCTTGTTATTGAATTGAACAATTGAACAATCTATTCTGAGTGGATTCCGATGAAATATACAACATACACGAATGAAATAAACGATATAAAGGTGTCTATTTCTACACAGTGTGTATTTCGCGCCCGAAAGCTTACAATGTGACTGTTTAGTACAAAATATAACGGTTTTCAGTTTCCGGATTGCGTATTTTACCGATTACATTGGCATACTGGTTTCGAAGTTATTTTTCTTTTTCATTTTTAAAGTAACAGGGGATTTAAACATGATATACTTAAAACTTCTGTAAAAATGCAGTTTTAGTATATTTTCGTTCGCTATTTGACGTTTTCAGACAATGTTATCCCCTACCTATTCAAGCCGTAATTATTAAATCTTACATCAATTTTTTTTTTTTAAATAAAAGACTTATGAGAAATCTTCTAATATATAATTATTTTATCCTGAACAACCTTTTCCTTCAAAGAAAGGAAAGGACACGAGAAATAATCGAATGATTTCAGGGCTAAATCAAGCCCTTATCGTTACAGCTCCTTTATTGTGTATGATAAGGAGGTGAATTCTATCTACGATATTGAAGTGACTATAATGGGACACATACGAGAAAAAGGAAAAAAAAAAAAAACAAGAACAAAAAACAAGCAGACAGTGATAAGAAGCACGATTTAATAACATCAATAAAACCTGAAGGAATCGTCAATATTGAAATATGTTTTCTATAGTACCAATTTTGTTGTACTAGACACGTGATTCGGATACTTTAATCCTCGTCAGTAGTACTTCATGCCAAACAGTTTATATAAAGCCAAGTGAATTTTCCTGGTGTATCTACAAGACAGAGCTTTAAGTTCATTTTGCCAAAATGAGCGGCTCCAAATATGGTCAAAAATCGTTGGAGGGTAGGCACTAGGAGCTTCATTCTAAACATGGCCGAAACAATTATGTCGAAACCCAGATAAGGACAGGGCTATGCAATGACGGAGATAGAAAAATATTATCCGCATAGTCAGAGCGTTAAAATGAAATTCATTTTTTCACACTGCAAATTAATTTCTAGGAATCTCATTTTTTTGTTAACCGTCTGCAGCCGTAAATATAGAGCTTTGTGACGTCATGGACACCTTATTGTTTCTTGACGGCATGGTGAGCATTTCCCGTACAAACGAGAACAGACAGACGTTTTGAATTTTCCTCTCCTTTCAGATCTTTTAATTCTTTCTATTTCTGCTAAAATGAATGCCATTCGTGGTTTATTCATTCTGAATAATCCATTTACAGGTACGATCTTTTAAAATCCATCAACAAATAAAAAAAAGTTAGAAATTTTACTTCCGACGCCATTTTGAAATAACAATCTATATGTGATTTGCAGTATGACAAAAATGTTATAAAGGTTCCAGACAGGTAATATGGTCTAATATACCTTGTCTGAAATTAATATTCCCCTATTCTTCTGCTCGGGAAATATAAATTCCAGACAAGGTATATCAGACCATATTACCTGTCTGGAACCGTAATAACGTATAATATAGGTGTCACTAATCAATTGACTTAAAGTGGCTTCGCTCAAATTCTAAATGGTTGAAATATACAACTATATGTTGTCGTAGTATTGTCATCGTATCGCTTTCATATATTATCTCTATTTTACTATTTGACCTGCATGTATTTTCGAATATGTATGTATTTTGAGTATAAAAAACCAATATTATGATCACAAAAATGTTCATGATTTAAGGAAACGATTTTTACTCGAACAGCTTTTCCTGAAGTACGTCCCTTGAACTGAACTTGACGACAGGACTCCATGACGGGCCTTGGCCAAACCTCTTTAGAGAAGACAGGGCCCGACCACTTGTCCTTTCTGAATCTCAGTCGGACTCTTTGGGTGATAATATGCATGAGCTCGCTACAGCCAGCGGGACACAGACTGTACTTTGTACGTCTTCTATTTTCTATAACCATTTACATATCCATATGTGTGGTTCATCGGGCCACTGCGTAATGCTGTCTATTTGTATTTGTAAATGAATCTTACATTGAGTAGGTTATTTTTCACTACAATGGTTCGTTCTTCGAGACCTTTTGGTAATCGGAAAAGTGGGAGGGATATGCGCACGTAATCCGGATAACTACAACGTGTGTTATTTGTGTTGCAGATGGCCGTTCTAAGGCTGCTGCAACCGAATGTTGTTGGAGATCCCCTTCTTTCTTTTATAGAAACCCTGGCCTTAAAATTGCTACTTACTTATTCTATTAAGGTGGTTCCACAGAGTATCCGAATATATAGTCTTTTCGGAGGCTCTCTCACCGAGGATATTGACGTCATTATGATTATAACGTCATGATAACGCGCCAAATAAATATTGTGAACTCGCCGATGAATAGTGTCCACAGCACTCAGAATTTTCGGCGTTCAAACTCTTCTATCTCGCTTATTTTAGAACGGATTTCAGCAAGTTTGGTATCGATAAAACCAAATAATTATCGTCTACAATCTGATAGTAATTAATTTTAGCTAGATTTATCTTTTGATCTATATACGTACAAAAATATCCATGAATGAGACCCCTGGCTATCGTTGTAAAAGTTTCCTTTTTATAACGTCTTATCGGAAATTCAACAACTTGTGACTTTGAAATAAAATCGAATAGGGGAATATTGGTTTAATTATCTGACAGGCTATTTCTTGGAGATTTTAGCGATATAATGGATCAGATATTTAAAGTATTGTATCTCTGATTATCTTTGATCAGAAGAATTTTTCTGCAATTTTGTCAACTTTCCTACTTTGCAGCGAAATGTTATCAAACTAAGTTTCTTTATTTGAAAACTTAAAGCGAACAAATTTACGTATCAATCCTGCTTTGTTCTAAGATGTATCCATTATGCAGATCACTACACGCATTATTGAGAACGAGCGAGGTGAATGACGTCAATAAAAATAAGTTTTCGCATACTTTTCCCTTCTCTCAGATTCATACTGCCGTATATCTCTGATTTTGTTAAATTTTACACACTATTTTAAAATATTTTCAGCCATAGAATAAAACCTTTTATATGGGGGAAATTTCTCTGACAGGAGGGGAAAAATATATATTCCAGGGAGGGGGAATGGGGCCGAATATCGCCGAATTCGTTTGAAAAAAAAACCGAAAGCAGAATAAGGGCGTCCTATTTTGAATTTGAGCAAATAAAACAAATACAAGCCTCTTAATTGTTTATGCGTTAGAGAACTCTCTTTCTCTCTCAACTTCATGTGAAGCCCCTCTCAGGAAATATTTTTGACGCACTTTGCATTTCCCTGCGTAATAAATTAGATTGTCCTCGAAGCTTGTTTTGATTTTTTTCTATGTTAATGGTATCTCTAGATGTTGCAATATGAGCTATATGTTGATAATATCAATATCCTTCAATGCCCTCAATCCTCCTAGTATCGTACGGCATCAAATTAACAGTTATATATGTGCACACTGTAATTGAGTTTCTGGATGCGCTCCTGAATCTGACTTTAACATATAGCCTGATCTTTTAAAATTTCTTATTCATAAAAGTCAGAGAAAATTATTTCTTTCCTATCCCGAAACGTATTCGAAACAGCGCCTAGCCCCCCCCCCCCCTTCCCCATTTATAAGTCGGTACCCGATTATTTGTCACGACCTACTTTGAGAAAAACTTACGCCTACTTTCTTAGTAAAGGCACTCTGATTAATCGCAAAATCTCTTTCAGAATCGTCCCCTTCTCAAAAGATTATTGAGAACTCTGCCCGGCCTCACCAAATAAAAAAAAAAAAAAATCCGGATGAGAGTGCATTCGTTCTTAATTCTGAGTCTTTCTCCCTCTAGATTCGTGCTTTTTACTCTCTCTTTTCCTAAATTTCTTTGAGGGGGGGGGGGGGGGTTGGCATTCCGTTATTAAGACATATCAAGAATCTCGTATGTATGCACACACACTATGAAAGCTTTGTAATGTCTCCGTTAAGGCTGTTTCCGTCCAGAATTCCTACAAATTCCTGCAGTCATACGCTCTTACCTCTGACGTCACTATAACGTCGAATGAATATGGATTGCAACGTAGAAATTAAGGGGGTGGGATTACAAAAATAGTCATAACTTCCGTTCGCTAGGTTCGATTTTGTTCATATTGCATAGAAATACTTCATATTCAATAGTTTATCATTTGATATTTGTTTCAAGAAAATTAAACGATAGAATTTCATGCAATAGGCATATAACGTCAAAAAATGACGATCGAAACACGAGTTTTTAACCTCCTAGATAATCTTAAATTTGTAATAATTCCTCCATTTTCTTAGTTTATTTCAATATCTTTGTTTAAAGATGAAAAAATATTTTGAATATAAAATTAAATCATAAAAACATTCATAAATTCAGCAAAATATTTTAAAAATCAGCATACTTTCTTCAAATTGGCAACGTTGGCAAAAATAGAAGAAAAACCCCAAAACCACCAAAATTCAAAGCTTCACGAAAACAGTTACGAAGGTTCGATTTTGTTCATACTTTGCAAAATTTAATCTTGTATACCAATTATCAGATTCTGAGAGTTTCAGAAAAATTAAACGAGAGGATCTTTTTTGGGGGGTAGGTGTGTGGAGCCACCTTAATATTCTATTTTTCAACAACTTGTTTTTTACGATCATCATACATTGGA
Organism: Pinctada imbricata; assembly: GCA_033119305.1. Classification (NCBI taxonomy): domain Eukaryota; kingdom Metazoa; phylum Mollusca; class Bivalvia; order Pterioida; family Pteriidae; genus Pinctada; species Pinctada imbricata. Next base: position 58,117,476 of record VSWD01000003.1, on the reverse strand, counting down.
CCCTCAACTTACGATGAATTCAAAGAATCTGCGTATATTTCTTCATGTCACCTCGGCTAGATGGTCGTTATCTTAAAGCCACATGGGGTAAATTATGTTTGCTCTTAATATCAGATGGATGGTTATCCACAGTAGGTATGGCAAACAATTTTGTTTTCATATCAATTGACCTCGTGTACCCAGGAATTGTTTTTAAAGGAAGTGAGTTTATGCAAACGGCTTCATTTGAAATATTCTATACAGAGTCATTTTAGTCGTCGTTTTATTTTTGCCCTTATCGCCCTATGCAAAGAGCTGTAGAGAGTTTACTTAGAATGACAAAAGATCAAGAAAAAAACATGCATATATGGTATTTGTATATTACAGTTTCATTATCATGATTACTTACACCTCCCGGGCACCTGGTTCCACTTATAGCTTGCTGGTGGTCCGCCGATGCTCAATTTTGTGCTCTATTGTGAACGCTGTTGAGATTATCGTCAGGATCTTCTTTAGCTAATAACAGAAATATCACAAAGGATAACATTTTCATGTCTACATGTGCATATTCATTATCCATTGACACGAATCAGCATTCTTGACGTAGAGATAGCAGGGAAATGTTAAAATTCTTGTAACATCTTTAACATGACGTCATATTTTTCAGTCGTACATCTATACTCGAACATAATACATACATTTTCTTTAAATCAATATCTTTTGCGTATATACAACATAGGCACCCCTTCCAGCTAGCTTGAATCGTATAATATTTTTTTTTATATGAAACATATCATTCGGAGAAAGTACACATGACTGCGAATGTAGGTAGTGCGAAATGAGGCAAGTATCATATTGAACGAATGAAAGTAAAAGAAAGGATATCTCTAACAGGGCTTTCTTAAAGATCAACAGCAAAATACTGTAATGTATTGTTTTTTCTTATACCCATGCATTATAATGAAGGTGCATCGGGCTTTTAATTATATCATTATAAAGATTCTACTCGATTTAACTTGAGATTTGGCTGGTCGTGGCAATTCAAACCTATTCATGACAAACCGGGAGTGAGAGTCGAGAAAATTTGGCTAAATTTTCAAAACATTTTTCGACCCCGGAGACGATAAAATTGCTGCAGGGAAGTCGTAGTGGAGTGGTGGCAATCAGGAAAGGAGAGGTTGTAAGCGGTAGATTAGCACATTAGTAGTGAAATAATCCACAGTAATTCCGAACAATTTCCATGAAAAATATACCCTATGAATGCCTTACTGATTGATTCTGTTAAGCTGGACTCAACATGGAACGTGTACGGTTATCTACGGCTAATTGCAGATAGACTCCTATAATATAGATTTGAAACCTGGTCAGTAATCTTGACCAAAATAGATAACATTGTAAGTTTTTCGGTCCATATACATGAGTTTTTACTTCAAGTATTCGTTTTCAAATAATGTAGTATATACGAAAACCTAGTGTCATTACAAAGCAAATGAGATCCTCTCAATTAGAAACTTAAGAGGCCGGTGCTTAAGCAAATAACTGTTCTCAAAATACATTGGGAATTCAAATTAGTCGTGCCAATCCTGCACAAGACGTGAATATCAATAGGCATTACGAGGCAATCTTATTTGTAATTTTATATTTATATTGTAAGGCATCACCATCTGTAGCAAACAATTAGTTTTCTTTAAGTTACTCAAATCGTATCACCCCGTACAAATCGGCAGTAAAGTCAAACTTCCGAGTTTCATTGAAAATTTTCCGACTAGACTTGCCACAGATGAATATCCTGGGAATCCGTGGCGAAATCGTTACTAAATCCTTTCAAGAGTGGGGCGATTTTACGGAGATGATTGTTTTACGAATCGCATTTTAATCGAGTTGAATACAAAGTGAAAAGAAAGAGCAAATTTCAACCGAGTGTACATTTTCTTGGCCTTGAAGTGTGCATATTTTGAGAAAAAATCATAGTACGCACACCTTTCTATTGTTTTTAATCGATATTAGTAAATGAGTGACCAGAGGATCAACGTACACATGGTCAGCTTTTTCTGAGCGATGTCAGTCGGACTAATTTTGCAAAACCTTGATTTGGATCCTTCTTAAAAATCTTTAGAAGTCTAAATGTTATTATATTACATGTACATAATGATGAAGACATGTACTATATTCGCGGCAAACGCGGTAGAAGAATTCCAAAATTTATTGTTTGACATACTGATTTTTTCGTATGCTCATCATGGTTATGTTTATCATGCATTTTGTTTTTGGATACTCGACTTATTCGCAGGTGCATAATACAAAAATGTAAATTGGTTTGAAATTTTTTTCAAGAAGGTATTTAGAGTTTATAACCTTTCGCAATATTATGATGAAATTATCCCATCCTTACATCTCTCATTCATGTTACCCTGCCTTGATGGTCGTTATCAGTTAGCTCCATGGGGTAAATTATATTTAAAGTTGCACTTGTTTTTATCTAAGATATCTGGTTATCTGCAGTAAATAGGTATATCAAACAATTTTGTAAATACATGTAGTATGAGCGGTTGGACACTCTAAGAGAAAAAGGCTATACAAAATGTACTTTAATTAATGATCCCAAGTCAACATCAAAGAAGTAAATAACAGTTATTCAGTCTCAAAGTCGAGAAGGTAATGCAAAATCTTGAGAATTCCCATCGAAACGGTTACGAACCCCGGAATGAACAACATTCCAAAATGAGACCAGGTGCCAGGGGAGAGTCAGCTTCTTCTGATTGCATGCAACACCCGTCGCAACAGCTCCATGGAAAAGCATACATGAGCCCCTAGTACCGTTAGAAAACAAATGACACCGTCTCATTTAGACAGATTTAGGTGTTTTAGTGACTAATTGTTATCAGAACACATTGTAAATCCAAACCTGCCGTACCATTCCCTATACAAGTCAATCAAATGTATCATATGTATTCCTGGGTAATCCTATTTGTTCTTGTATTATATAATTAACTCATTCTCGTGACAATTCGTAGTAAAATCGGAACGATATCCTAGCATACGTACCTTTTAGAAATCTGTTTCAGCCCGTAGCATAGTCCAACTTTCATACACCATTGAACCCTTTGCGTCCCGACTCGCTATTGATATATGTAATTAAATCGACGCTAAATCCGCGAAAGAGTGAAGGGGTTTTACTGAGTTGACTGATTTAGGAATCGAATTTGATTCGAGTTGAATACAAATGGTAGAGAAAAACAGGTTTCAATTGAACGTTACTATTAGAGATCAGCCTTGAAATTTGCATATCTTAAGAGAAATCGTCGTATTTTCATGTTACTGTAAACACCTCTCTATTAATTTCAATCTATATTTGAGTATGAATAAACAAATGGCCGATTAACGCTAAGCAACTTTATTCTGAGCTATGTCAATCGGACTAACACTACCTAAATGGATTTAGATCAAGCCTAGAAATAAGTATATGCTTTTACATTACTTTATGATGGAGAAAACACTAGATTTTTGACAAACTGCAAGAAGGATTAAAGTTCTATTGTTTTCACACACTTATTTTGTACGCTTATCATATTACATGTTCGTGGCTTTGTTTTTGGATCATCGACTAATAACGATTTTGTATCATGGGTAAATCATGGGTATATCAAGTAATTTACCCCATTGTATTATGAGGTAAATTATACATGTGTATTTATATTACCATGTATCCCTTATTCACGTTACCTTGTCTTGATGGTCGTTATCAGTAAGCTTCACGGGTTAAACTATATTTGTATTAGCTCTTGTTTTATCTAAGATGCCTGGTTGCAGTAGGTATAACAAACAATTTTGTTTTTCTATACGATTAATTGACCAAGTGTATTGACCACATGTACACATGAAAATTTTACCAGACAAGTGCTAAATTTCAAGGTGCATATTAAATTGCATTTAGTTGTGTACATGTATATAGCACATTGACAAAAGAACATAATTATTCATTCAAAACATCAAGTGAGGACACAACATGTTTATGTGATATTTGAAAAAAAGAATAAACATTACTCTGAATACATGTGATCCTGAAGGAGAACATTGTTGTGTCTGCATAAAACATTTCAAATATGCCTCGTATTTTGAACATTCCATTGTCCTTTGAAATAAACCATCATTTTGACGTAGAGATAGCACAAGAATGTAAAGGTCTTGTCCGCTCCCTGACATGACGTCACATTTTTCATTTAGACATGGATATTGAAACATTAAACATAAAACGTAAATGGTCTTTACATTACATTTCCGCCCTTACGTATCCTACACACTCCATTTAGCTAGTCTCTGTCTTGTAAATATTTTGATTTGAAACAGATCATCCAGAAAATGTCACATGACTTTGCACATGACTGCAAATGCAAGTGATACGAAAGCCGACATATATTGCACGAACTGAAGTTTATTATCCCATCTGTTAACGAAATAAACATCAAAGAATTGCCTTTCAGTTATTCAGTCTCGAAGTCGAGAAGGCAAGGCAAAATCATTAGAATTCCCATTGGAACGGTTGCGAACCTCGGAATGAATAACAATCCGAAATGAGACCAGGAGCCCGTTTCATCATTAGGCGTAAATCTGTACTTAGCGTAAATTTTGGCGTAAGTCTGAACTAGCGGATTTTTGATGCATAACTGCGTTTCATGAAATGGCGTAAATTTACGCCAAACGCAAAAATCGACTAAGTACGCCAAAATTCTACGCCACCTCCTGACATGGCGTAAATCTTGTCCTAGATTTACGCCAAAATTTTCTAGCTGTATTTTGCGTGTTATATGGCTATTATCGCTTATTTTTGGGAAAATTGTGTTGTTTTAAAACCTCATTGGTAATATGTTTCTTGATATGTCAGTAATCCATTGACAAACACGAAGTCAAAATATTATCATCCGGAATGTCCGTTATGGTTTCATACAACTACATGTACCATACTTTCTACTGAGCGAAATGGATAAAGATTAAGAGAGGGAATGGAGTAAACAATGTTTTCAAAGCTTTTCCCTCTAGAATGGGACGAATGGGGGTGTTCTTCGACAAAAAAAATCAATGTGATCAATACCTTTTTAAACTAGACAGGCGAGTGTAATGAGTCGGACAATTTTAAGAAATGAAATTATTAGTCATTCTTGTATTATATCAAAGATGTTTAAAGACAATAAAAAAATATATCAAACGGCGAGCGGAGCCTAAGACTACCCCCCCCCCCAAATCAGTGAAAATAATAAAATACAAAACAAAACGGCGAGCTGAGTGAGTATGAAAATTATTGGACGGTTGCGTAAATCAGATTTTTTTTTATATCAATATCTACGTGTCAGAAAAGTACGTTACATCATTTCAACTGGAAATCACCGAAGATATATTTACCAGCAGTTATGGATTTTACTTAGAGAATCTCAGATTCCTGCTTTCCTCTTGATAAAAGCCGAGAGGCCGAAAATGTGGACTTTGAGTGCATGTTTATTATTTATCATGCATGTATATACTTCCCTACGAAAGACATTAGTGATGTTTCTCTGTAATACCATTACATTTCTCAACCCTCCTATCCACTCTCTCTCTCTGGTTTCATATACATATAACTTTTTTTGTAAAAGGGATGGGGGTAGGGGAGGGGGTGATTTTGCACCTTATATTTTTAAGGCCGAAATTGAGATATCTCCTAAGTTTCAAGAGCCCCTCCCCCGCATTGGACCCCTTGTTTCGCAAACACATATTTTGGATTTTTTCTTTTAGTGATATTTATTTCTATTTTATTTCATAGGGGGAGGGAGATTCATACCAGTTTCATATAAACAAATTCCGCACGTGCACACTTATTTACGAAAACCTAGATTGGGGAAAAAAGTCAATTTTAAAATAATTTGAAATAAAAGAAAAATAAATGAAATAAATGAATAGAATAAGAATTTTGAAAACAAATGAATATATATATATGAAAATTAATCGTCATTTATTAAGCAAACTTCTTTATATCGATTCGAAGTATTCGGTCGCTTATTTCTCGCCGTTCGTGAAATGACGTCATTATGCTTATGACGTCAAGTTTGACGTCAAGCTTAACCTTCTAGACATAAAAAAAGTCTTACAAGAAATATTTGTATTAATTTAATGTCATTCTCATCGTTTTTTTGTCCGTTACTAAGTAAATGCTCGAGAATATCGGGTTCGTTACCAAGGACTTACGCCAAATGTTGAATAAGTCGAAAAGTTAGTCGAGATTTACGTACGTATGTATTTACGTCGTTTCGTGAAACGGACTTGCGCCAAACTAAATTTTGACGTAACTAAACTTGCGCCAAAATATCTGGCGTAACTTAAGCCAAAATTTACGCCCAATGATGAAACGGGCTCCAGGTGCCTAGAAATCAGTCTTTCTTGTGCACCCGGCTTTAAATTGAGAACAGATTCTCAAGTTTGCAAAGGATGGTGTGGCTGGTTGTTGCAGTTGCAATACGTGACAACACAAAAAAAAAAACAACCTTGAGCTTTGTGAAAATTTTCTACGACTTTGCTAGAGTTAGAATTCCTGTAGAGGAATCGTAGTGGAATCGTAACAATGCGTGTACAAGGCAAATAGTCTAGTATAGCAATTTGTAACGCATCGCATTGGTAGTAATAGAAATAAAGCACTCAACACAATTCTAAGTTATCAAAAGTATACAATTATGAATCAAAATTTAACGGAGAAAGATTAAATTTAGATTAATAATAAAAAATCTAATACAAATATATGTTATAAGAGTGAATACTTTGGATTTATTCCAAATGAAATGGAGAAATTTTTGGTTTCTTCCATGCAACAGATCATCCCCTTTCCCTTGCAGACGACAGGGGACGGATTTTTTTTTGACTTATGCTAATGCTACCTTCAGATAAAAATCGCAAAGAAAATGTGTAAGCAGAACATTTTCTAAAAGAATGTTGGTCTACAAAAGGCATTTCGAATATGCCTCTATTTTGAACGATCTATTTTACATTGACATGAACCAGCATTCTTGACGTAGCGATAGCAAGGTAATGTTTATGTCTTATTCGGTCCCTGACGTGACGTCACATTTTTAAGTTGAACATAAAACAAAAATCGAAAACGAGTTTTCTTGACATCACATTTCCGTGTTTACGTAACCTATACACGCCCATTAGGGAGTTTGTATCTTGTAATCAATTTGATTTGAAACAGATCATTCAGAAAAAGCTCAAATGACTGCAAAATCAATTTAAATACATGTACATGTAATTATAAGAAAACCGACTTCTATTGGACAGGCAAAAGTAAATATTGTCATTTTCTGTTAATGTGAATTTGCACATTACTTCAAATGCAAGTGGTAAGAAAGTTGGCATATGTTGCATGAACAGAAATAAATATTGTTATTTCATTGAGTAAAGAAATCCACATCCTTCTTTAGCACCTGACTTTTAATTATAAACCGATTCTATACGTGTTGACAAGGCTATTGTGGCTGGTCGTTGTAGTTCGCTCCTATCAGCTGCAATCCGAAAAACACATCTGGAGCATGCTTATAACTTTGTATCAATCCAGGATCACTTTTATGATAAATATTAACACTACGTTTTTCTGCGGACGTGTAAAAGAAAGGAGGGGATCTCCAATAACACTCGGTTGCAGCACCCACGGCAAAACTCTTAACACCCAATGCTAAAAAAAAACACACACACACACACACACACACCCTCACACACAGAGCAGACACGTATAATGAGAGAAGCCAAAGGTACAAGGGACGCCAAATTACATAGAAACATCAATCGTAACTTGTTGCTGTATATTTCGGGTAGCAAGGGATAGACACGATAGCCACGGATTAAAGAAAACTGATTTGCTACGGATGGTTATCGATTATTGGATGAAAGGCTGCATGTAGCTAAGGAGGGTTATGGATTGATATACTGACTAAATGATTTTGTGCTTTTGTACGTAGAACGAGTTTATCCCATCAATTTCTCATTCATTTCACTTTATCTTGATGATTGCTATCAGCATACTTCGTGGCTTAAATTATATTTGCTTTTTTATCTAAGATGCTTGGTTATCGGTGATAGGTATGGAAAACATTTCGTTTAAACATTTAGGAACCTCAATTGGACTGAGTTTTTAAAAAAAGAAAATAAACTAAAAGCTAAATTTGAATCGCTGATTTGTAATTGTTTTAAAACAAAGGAGGAGATATCAAACAACACCTAGTTGCAGCAACAACAGCAAAACCCCAAAACACCCACTTTAAAAACACAAAACAGACATGCAAAGAAAGAGACGCAAATGGTACAAGGGACACCTAACTACACAGAAAAATCAAACACAAATGACTACACACAAACCAACGAGGCCAATAGGCAATTGGTTCTGACTTTTGACGGCCATCTGCCATGTCACTAGCAGACGGTGTGGTTATCCTGGATTACGTGCGCACAACCCTCCCACTTTTCTGATTACCCAGAGGTCTCGAAGAACTAACATTTGTGGTGTAAAAATAACCTCCTCACTGTACGATGAACATACAAACAGGCAATATGACGCAGGGGTCCAAGAAACAGAAGGCATAAGAAATGCACTCCGTGCTCTGCCCGCCGTAGTGAGCCCATGTATGCGATCACCCGAGGAGTTCGACTGAGCTGCATATAAGTGGTATATACATGATATAATCAAAAGAATATGGGCGTATTTGAAAATCATTTTGCAAAACCATCCAAATGTGATTTGCTTTAAGTGGAAATCATGAAGAATAATTATCTTTGCCATAAGAATGCTTTTCGTCGAGATATCATAAGACATCACAATAGACAACAATTTTGTCTACATAAAACATTTTAAGTATGCTTCTTATTTCGAGCATTCCTTCATTTCGACGTATAGATAGCACGAGCATGTTCATGTGATCTTGTAAAACCTCTACCGTGACGTCACATTTTCAGTCGAACATGAATACTGAAACAAAAAACATAATTTTTCTTGACATCACATTTCCGTGTAAACGTATCCTATACACTTCCATAACCTAGTTTCTGTCAAAACTTAGTGTAAATAATTTTGATTTGAAGCAGATCATTCAGAAAAGGTGCACATAACTGCAAATGCGAGTAGTGAGAAAACTGGCATATTGAACGAACGGAAGTAAATATTGTTTTATATTATTCAACGTGTTCTGGTGATATTGCATCCGGCTTAAAATTATGTCAATAAACATGTACTACAAGAATTCCACTCCAAACAAATATTATGTCGTCATCAGCAATATTTAACATAGGCGATGATCTTAGAAAATTATTTGTTTTCAGTTTTGAAATGTGTATTTCATACATGTAATCATGAGTATAAGACTCGGACCTGAAATTGATATACATGTACTATGTTGTTTTTGATGTCACCTTACAGTGAGAAGTTTTATGTTTATACAACAATTGTGTGTCTAAGGATACATCTGTGTATCCTGATAAGTTGGAGGGTTGTGCGTACATTATCCGGATAACCACATCATTTGCTATAAGCAGATGACCGTCCAAAATGGGCACCGGGTGCACATTGGTCTCCTTCCTTTTATGTGTTGTCATCAATGTTAAATGTTTTCTGTACGTCTGTTATGATTGATTTGTACGTGGTTCTAGTGAATATTGTTGTGTCTTTTTGCGTTTTGGAGTTTGTATGATGTCATTTATGTGTCACTTTCGTGTGAGTTTCCCTTGCTGGCTGAGTGCAGGGTGGTCATGCTGGAGATCATTTCCTTTCCTTAGGTATGGCAACTGTATTGTTTATACATTAATCAACGACATATGCAGAGCAGAAAAATTCCTAACAGATATTAGCGAAACATGGAGCTGCATTTGAAATCTTATTGTTTAATTTAGTTTTAGCTCCAAATATACAATTACAAGACGAGGATTGTAATGTAAACCAAAACATTGTATATATCATATATGTAATAGTGCAAATATATTTACATGTGATATTTGGAAGTCAGAATGTTTTTAACGTATGCTACCTTCAGAGAATCACAGACAATAAGAATGTCCGTCTGCAAAAAAAAAAAAGAAAAAAAAAAAAAAGAAAAAAAAGAGCCATTTCAGACATGCTTCATATTTCGAACATTCCACTTTAGATTGACATGAACCAGCATAATCCTCGTAGAGATAGCACGAGAATGTTTATGCCTTGTTAGATCTCTGACATGACGTCACATTTTTCATTTGAACATGGAAACTGTAACATAAAACAAAGTTTTCCTGACATCACGTTTCCGCGTTTACGTAACCTAGACACTCCCACAATCTAGTTTGTGTCAAGACTTAGTGTAAATAATTTTGATTTGAAACAGAAATGATTTAATTCAGAAAAAGTGCACATATCTGCAGATTCGAGTAGTAAGAAAACTGACAAATTGAACGAACGGAAGTAAATATTGCTTTCATACTATCCAAGCGTGTTCTTGCTATACGTAGCATCCGGCTGTTGAATTATGTCAATAAATAGAAAATACATGATGAAATTACATGATGACGTCATCAGCGATATTTAACATGTCATTTGATATAGGGAATGACTTTAATGATAGAGGGTTTGTTTTTGTTGTTTATTACATAATCATGAGTATATGGCTCATACATGTATCATATATTGAATGATGTAATAATACAGTTTGAACATAGTGTAACATAAATTATGATTTTTTTTTTGTAACCGATAAGCCTATATTGAAACATAATTCATTTGAAATAATTGCATTAAACTACATTTTGTTTGCAAAAATTTTGGGACTACTATGTGCTGTTCAGAACACAGGAATCCACAGGAATGCACAAGGGAAATTTTTAAAAGATTTATCTAAACTTAGAACTGCATTTGAAATCGAGGTTTTTAAATTAGTTACATACATACATGTAATACAATATAATAGAATTAAAAGGCAAGAGTGGTAATTTGAAAAACATATATAGGTAATAATGCACAAACCTGCAGATTCATTTAATGCCTTATGCTTTATTCTTTGTAACATTTTGTAACATTTGTCTGAAGGTAGCATACTACAGAATCAGCATAATACCTTCAGACAAATATCATAAAGAATAAAAATTTGGTCTACGAAAAGCATGTCAAATATGTTTCGTATTTCCATTTTACAATCTGCATTCTTGACGTAGAGATAGCAAGAGAATATTTATGTCTTGTTAGATCTAAGACATGACGTCAAATTTTTCGTCGAATGAAGGGAAAAGATACTTAGCTTCTGACTTCAACTTCACTTACAGATACATAGACGATGTGTTGTCCATCAATAATCCAAAATTCGCGGATTACCTGAGCAGTATCTATCCTTCGGAGCTTGATGTCAAAGAAACTACAGAGACAAATAATTCAGCATCCTATTTGGACATAATGTTGTCCTACGACACTGATGGTCACATGAACACCTCACTCTATGACAAACGTGACGACATTCAATTTCAGCATTACGAACTTTCCTTTTCTGAGTAGCAACATCCCTTCATCGCCTGCTTATGGCGTGTTCATATCTCAGTTGATACGCTATGCCAGAGCAAGTACCAAATATACGGATTTTGTTCTGAGAGCTAGGCGTCTTTCAGATAAGCTTCTCAGTCAGGGATATGTTTGTGACCGACTAACATCGTCACTGAGGAAGTTCTACGGGTCGATATGGGGAACTCGTCATACAATATGATGTCCCACTATCTAGAATGGTGGATGATATTCTGTCATAGACCATTTGAACCATCCAACCAAAGATTGTACTCTATATCTTCCAAAATGGAAGTAACCGGATGTGACAGTTCTACCGAATTGAAGCGACGGGTGTTGCATGCAAGCAGGAGATGCTTACTCTTCCTGGGCACCTGGACTCACTCTCATATCGGGAGTTCGCTTCTTTTCATATGGTGGAGGTTTTTGTTTTTGTTTGCTTTGGTTCCTGTTTTATCCTGATTTTGTATGCCGTCGGTTTCTGATTTTCTGAATTATCGATTTTGTACTGTAGACAGGGATATGGTCATTATCCATATTTGTCATGGTCACTGTAATATAAAACATAATTTTTCTTGACATTGCATTTCAGATTTTACGTAACCTAGACACTACCATAAGCAAGTTTTTGTCAAGTGTTGGTGTTTGTGATTTGAAAACAGACCATTCCGAGAAAAGCACATGACTGAAAATGCAAAAAAGAAAACTGACATAATTATATTAAACGAACGGAAGTAAATATGGTTGTTGTATTATTCAAATCTGCTATGGTGATATTGCATCCGGCTTAAACAATGTCAATAAACATATAGTACATGATTTACATGATATACAAATACGATGTCGTCATCAGCGATATTTGAAATGCTTTTTGATATAGGTGCTGACCTTAAAAATAAACTAGACGAAGATTTTGTTATTTGTTTTGAATCGTATATTTCATAATCATAAGTATATGACTCAGACCTAAAAAAGAAAAAAAATTATATATGAATAACAGTTATGAAACAGTTTAAATATTACTGCTGAAATATCTTTAAAATAAGGAAGCAATATTTTTAGATCAATTTTCTTTGCATTATATTTCATTAGATTTTTCAAAAAATGCTTGATGCACATTTATTTGCATATTTGGCTTACAAAATTACATAACTAAGTACGCGTGGAGTGAAAATCAAGAACAGACTCATGATAATGGGCACGTAGAACCATGATAAAATGCACAAAATTTCGAACATTTTACAAGAGGACATACGCGAATTTATAATGGCGATAAATGCAGCGACCCTGGAAGAATAAGCATTACCAGATGGGTAGCAAGAAACGTCATTTCCGCAATGAATACAATGCCTTGTTTGCTTGCCTTAACTTTAAGGTGGGGAAGTATTTTTTTATTGCTAGTATTCATGCAAGTATAGTTATGGTTGATATTGTCGTCTGTGAACTAATTTTAATTATTTGTGTCACACTTGGTCCCACCTCTAGCTTGCTAGGGGTCCGTCGATGCTCAATTTGGTGCTCTATTGTGAGATTATCGTCAGGATCTTCTTTAACTCATTTATGTCACACGTATGCCCTTAGCCGTGTGGAGCTCGTAAAAAGGTTCCCCGCGAGGGGTTTGACAGTAAGTGTTTTGAATATTTTACCCTGACATTGTCGCCATAGCACTTTCTATATAGACGTGGCCTCAGACAGTGCATGTATTTTATATATTCTTTTCATTTTCGTGCGTGAACATCGACGGCGGGTGCGGCTAGCCAACAGGGGATGCTTACTCCTCCCGGGCACCTGGTCTCACCTCTAGCTTGCTAGGTGCTCTATTGTGAGTGCTGTTGAGATTATCGTTAGGATCTTCTTTAACTCATTTATGCCCTTTGCAGTGTGGAGCTAAAAAAAAGTTCCCCGCGAGGGGTCTGACAGTAAATGTTTTGAATGTCTTTCCCTGACATGGTCGCCATAGCACTCTCTATATAGACATAACCTCAGTCATTGCATTTTTTGTAGATATTGTTTTCAGTTTCGTGTGTGAACATCGACGGCGGGTGCGGCTAGCCAAACAGGGGATGCTTACTCCTCCCAGGCACCTGGTTCCATCTTAGCTTGCTAGGGGTCCGTCGATGCTCTATTCAATGCTCTATTGTGAGTGCTGTTGAGATTGTCATCAGGAACTTCTTTAACTCATTGTTAAGAGTGCAAATTTTCTTAGAATCGCTTAGCCCCGACTACCTATTATCTCTGAATGCCAGTCGGACTCCCCGGTATGTATGAGCTCGCTACAGTCGGCAGAGCAAGGACTGTATTTCGTATGCCTTCTGTTCTTTTATATCCATTTACATATCCACCTTTGTGTTTCTTGGTCCTCTGCTTCATTCTATCTGTTGATATGTTCATCTTACAGCGAGGAGGTTATTTTACACCACAATTGTGCGTTCATAGAGACACCGTGATGATTGGAAAAGTGGGAGGGTTGTGCGCACGTAATCCGTATAACTACACAGTCTGCTACTTGCGTGGAAGATGACTGTCCTAAGTCGGCACCGGCTGCCCATTGGTCCAGATGGTTTATGTGTCGTCATTTGTGTTTAATGTTTCTATACATTTCTATTGCGTGAGTTGGTGTTCCTTATCCCTTTCACGTCTCTTTCTGTGAGTGTCTGCTCTGTGTTTATGAATTGGGTGTTTTAGGTGTTTTGTTGTTGATGCTGCAACCAAGTAATGTTGGAGATGATCCTTACCTTTCTTTTAGCGAACCAAGAAATTAACACATGACCAACCTAAAGTTAAAAATTAATATCTCAAACGTTACTTGTCCATTTGCTTGAATATGATATTTTATGAGGTCAATTAAATTGTAAAAATAAAGTGCAGCAGGTGGATAGTCTTTTCATCTGAATGTTTTATGTCGTAAATTTTCAGCCGTTCCCTTGTCGTGAATGCCAATGGAAATTTGGGTAATGAAATAATGGACTAGCTTCCTTATTTTGCAGAATCATTTTGGTTTGAAATATCAATGATGATTATTTGTAGCCGTAATACGCTTGTCTGGTGCGGTTGACAATTGATGTCCAAAAAGCTGCGTAAGAGTTTTGATACTTTATTTTCCTCTATAACTAGTTACATAATTGGAGGTTTGTTCCTTTCATACTTTCTACTCAAAGTAGGTGTGTAAAATTGTGGAGGTTGAGGAGGCCGACTTCAGCGTCAAGGTAGGACACCATGTTACCATTATACTCCGACTTTCTTTGCTGAAACGAGGCGTGATTAATTTTAAAAGAAAACTTATCTGATGTGTTTGCTAAATTTCACTCTAAATTATCATCATAACTATATCTTATCTTTCCGAAGGTGTTGCATCATATTTCATTTAAGGGGTATGTACAAATTGCCATCCGCCATATTGGATTTCATGTAGTGTATTATACAAAATCTTTCCTTACACTGAGTAAAGACTCCAACTTTAACTATTTTCACCCCAAGTATTCTCTTCCTCAATAGCTACATTTTCCCAACTTTTCTAAGATAAATTACACTTATATTTTAACACTAGATCACTTTAAAATTGATGCACCGAACTGCACAGCTGCATCTCAGATGATATCATGGATATAACTATAACTTACCTTACACATTACATTGATTCTATGTCTACAACCTTTTGTCCTTCAATTTTAAGTACACGCTATCAATATCTTATAAATCTCATGTTTACGCAATACGGGGTACTTTCGAACACGACTTTTTACAGGTAATCATTTTGACGTGCCGATCCGCCACGACATAACAGATTCTAAACATCCTTTCGTAATTCACTATATTTACATATGCCCATACATGTGTATAGAATTTACACTGTAATTATAGGAGTATAACCGCGGTTGAACTATGATGTCATTATAACTTGGCTTGATTTGAACTTTGACGGTACGTAGTAACAGAGCCTTAGCAACAGAGTTTTATTCGTATTTCAACGTCATTTAAGCGTGAAAAACTGGAATGTAAATATATATAATAACTGTCTTTTGGAATGTGATTACACTGTGATAACCTCCAATGGATCCAGGAATTAAGTTTCTCATAATGCGCTAACGCGCATTATAGAACATAATTCCTGGATCCATTGTAGGTTATCACAGTATAATCACATTCCGAAAGACAGTTATTCTATAAATAATTTCGATTGTTTGCGATTCCATTATTCATTATTTATATGATATATCTTAGAAAAGTGGGAAAGTCTTGTGAATTATTGGTAACAAATTACCAATTTGCAACATTCCGAGGATCCGCCTCTGGATTCCTCTCTATGTTGATATGACCACTAGCCCCACGTTTGTAAAATAAATATAGTTGGGATTTTGAGAAAGTTTGATCAAAATTTGGAGGACAAATGTTGTAGAAATATGATCATAGTAACGTTTAAGGTAGGTTTTAGTACTAATCATGAATTCTGCAGAGCTGTAGCTGCGCAATTTGGTGCACTAAGTTCAAATGGTTGTCGTGAAAAATATTCATGCAGGTTTTGCTTAGAAAGATGGGAAAATGAAGATAAGGTACATAAATCTTAGTATTAAAATGGTTAAAATTAGAGTCTTAATTCTGTAGAACGACGGATTTTCATGAATGCGTCACGTCAAATCCAATATGGCCGGTAAACATTTTTCCACACCCCTTAATCAAATTCTAAATAGACTCTGCATTAGTACTGGAGTCGCTTACTCATGATATAATAACCACTTGAATTATAGTAAACAAACTGTTGGTATTTCACTTGTTTCATTTTCGCCGACATGACCAAAGAAGAACCACTGATGTGTATTTCATTCCGGAACAAACATCAGTGAGAAAAAGACATGTACAAAGCCAAAAAATGAGAATCAATATGCGTCCAATTCTTTAAGAATACGAAACTTAACAAAAAGTAAAACAACTTACGAAGGAGCAAAACGTTTCAGAATATTTTCTTTGGCTTCTGGCTTCACTCCCTTATTGGTAGTTCGCTTCCGTTTATATGGTGGAATTTTGATAATTTTCGAATGTTCTATGTTGTTTTCTATATTATTGTGATATGGTTCTTGTCCTTATTTGTCATCTAATAGGAATTGGATATGGTAATCAGAGGAAATATACATCTCCTTCACGAAAGCAACACGTTGGCCTGTCATTTAGACCGTGCAAAAAGATTGAAAACCGACGAATATGCCAGTGTCTGTTGCACTCTATATATGTCAAATAAGCTGATTCGCCACCAGTTTGGACAATTTTTTTTTTACAAATTAACCTTCATACATAGTGATTCACACGAGCAGTGATTCTGTCAATATATGATGTATTACTGATTTAGATTTATTATTAGATTGTTATTGGATAATTGAATTAAACTACTTTTTTAGCATTGATGACTAATTTTTGTTTATACTTTAACCAGGTGAGGACGCTACGATCATGCGACTTAAAGCTGAACTAAGTCTTTAAAAACCCCCATGACGTAGTAAATTTTTTTAGGGAACGGAAATTGTTAGAAGTGAAACTAACAATCTCCGTCCCCGAGCTAAAAATACACTTGGTCATGTGTTGATTTGAACTTTCCCCCTGATGACGTTTTGCATACTAATGTATCGTGACCCAAAATCCACTACCTCGAGTACTCGAGCGGTATATAAAGAAGCCTGGACGAGTGGACATTGTCATTTGTATGAGATGTCGTCTACCTGTAAAGATGAGTTCAGAAATTAGAAAATTGCATATAAAACCATATATTCAAATATATAATTTTCAAATAAGAAAAAAATTATTTTCTCATATATAGTTATAATGAATGAGATCTGCTCCGGGTACATGATAGAGGGAGGGGGACTTGGGGTCGGGAGTTGCAGGAGGGGGGGGGGGGGGGCTCCGGTACATTTTTCACTTATACAGCACCCCCAAAAGAAATCATGGCGTATGCATAATGATATACAAGTACTGTGTATAAAAATCAAAATTAAGGTAGTTTGGAAAAGTTGGGGGGGGGGGGGGTAGATTTACTACAAGTAAATCATTATGTAATGTAGTAAATAACAAATGATTACTTACAAAGATAACATGATCTCAAACTTATCACAATGCAACTGTATGGAGGGAACTCATTGTTTTGGACAGATCAAGAGGGTTTGGGGTAGGGAGGGGTGATCAAAAGGTAGCCCAAAACCAAAGCGTTGAAATAAAATGTATGAAGATAAATATCGTTTGCTTGTAACTTACATAAAAAAACAGACGAAAAACGATCTGAGAAAAAGATGCGTTGTGAGGTTTCGAGTTTTATGGGGGGGGGGGGGGGGGGGGGGGGGCAGGGACTCCAAATGTAATTCAAAATTACATTCTTTCTTTTCAGCTATGTCTGCCTATAAAATATTCATTTTCAGTATATCAGTATCTTACATGATTACATAAATACATTTAGTGACTCACATTGTTTATTTACAATGTACCTGTTTACTAAACGGCTAAAACACTAAAATTTCCTAATTTTAAAATTTATTTTAAACAAGTCCATTGTTACAATCTTCTAAAATTATATCAGAATAAAAAAAACTTGCACATTGCATGGTTTTACTTACATGTTGATAAAGCAAATACAATCCTCCATAACAAATGATCGGTACACATGTTACTATTTTACACGCATGTGAAAAAACCGCGTGTTCGATTAGAGTTTGAGTAATATAGTCAATAAGATCACATTTTCGTAATACTAATGTTCTATGTTTGGAACAAAATAAAGAGTGCTACATCTAAATCAAAATGAATCATATTTCAATGAATTAAAGCGATCTAGACATTTTCCAGGGAGGGGGGTTTGTTTCCAAGTCGTCACTGTCAGTGAAGGGGTGGGGTGTCTACATATGGGGGTATATATGAAAAATTAGTAGTAGTAGTAAAATCAAACTTGGAAACGAAAAAAAAAAAAACCAGCATTTTTGGACAAATCACAAGAATGAGGGGGAAGGTCCCCATAGATTGTTGGATTTGAAAGTATTTTCTAAAAGCATAAAGGCCGTACTCTAAAATGAATTTGATTTACATGTACACTTTGCCAACTCAGGTATTTCGTGGAAATTTTGGGTTAAAAATAACAAATTGTATAAAATGTTGAAAACGGGAAATGCTTAATTTTATTCAATTTTTGGAGTCTTTACATACTTTGGACATGTTCTCATATCAAAAGTAGTTAATGAATGTTTGGAGTAATCACATTTCAATTTTGCAAATTGAATAAAATTAAGCAATTCCAACTCTGGGGTATCTTGAAGAAATCGGATCTATAAGGGGATAACATATTTCCATAAAACGTACAAAATTTTTAACATGAAATACCCGTTTTTCCCAAAAACCCAATGATAAGTGCAAATATCAAACTTTAATTTACAGAAATTGCATAGAAAACCATATTGAAATTTAGTAAATAACAAATTACGTTAGTCTACCTTATTTTGCACATATTTATTAAAGCTTCAGAATCTGATGTAAATTGTGTCCAAAAGACGGTGAAATTATTGGGTTTTTCCTTTTTCAGCGATTTTTGATAAAGATAAATAGTTTTTACCCCTATTTTTTTTTCTCGTAACATCGATTTGTTTCTCGTAACTTCGAAAAAAAAAATATTTATCGTAACTACGACAATTTTTCTCGTAACTACGAGATAGAAAATAAATACAACATGTATAACATGACACGAACTGGCTTCCGTAGGAAATACACGCTCATGGACTAGAATATTTTATTCATATTGGAAGTCTTTTATTTTTACTTATAACCAACTACTTAGTACCTTTTCTTTATCGCCAAGCGATTCAAATCCTCTACCGGTATAAATCTGAGACCAATACTGAACTCGATGCATGTGCAGACAAATACCAATTCGGTATCTGTAATAATATCAATAAAGAAAAGACAAGAAAACTAAAACTGCAATGAAAATAACAAAGTCACAGGGTAATAACTCTATTAAAACTAGGTCAGCTTAGCAAATCTTGCACATGATCTATCACAAACCAAAACTCAGTTCAACATTTGCGATACATGTAACAGTGAAAAAGGTCTGAATTCTCATATCTAGAAAAAACTTGAATTCTACTAAGTCCAAGAACAAGAACTCTTGTAAAAATAGGTCAATTGAAACTAATTACACCGACATATATTCACATACTAGTACGAAAAAGTATTTCAATAGCTTCAATAAGGAAAAAAAAGTCCAGAAAAGTTTAAATATTATGAATGTAATAAGTGCTCTTCGACGTGTAAAACGGAATCAAGACTAAAACTCTATTTTTACAAATCTAAGATATACTCATATATCAAAACTTATTTCAATATATACAATAACAGTTTCATAGAATTCGAAAAACTAAAGTGTGACAGACAGAAACAAAGTTTAAGCCCCGCTAAGAAGGAGACGTTCAGTAGTTTTAGGGAAATCATCTATTCGAAAATCAGTGATAAAAGGGAAAAAAGGAATAGGTATTCAAAAATGAAACCACGTGAATGTATAAAAGCTTTGATGAGTTTCAGATGAAATTAATTTTAAATCCAATTCCTATACTTTTAATGTGGATTTTTTTTTAATTTTCACAGAAATTCAAAGAAATTTTACTTTTTCTTCCAACCTTTCAGCTCCAGAGTAGTGCATATGGATGATTTAGACCAAACAAAACCCCTCCAACTCGACATATAGTCTGCATCCTTGTTCTTTTGCAAAGCCTCGAAATTGTCGCTATTATACAGAAATGTGTGTTTTGTTTTCAATAAGAAATCTCTGCTTTCTGTATACTACTAGTAAAAAATCCAGATCCATCATGAAATCAACAATTGATGGTCATTTGTAGTTTACGCAATAAGTAAATAATTTTAGACCTCCTGGTGTTTTGGGGTAAAAAATAGCTTATTTCTAGAGAATATTATATCTGAAAATGGATAGCCTATACGTATTTTTAACTGTTATTTCTTAGATTTGCTCGTAAATAAGATATATGAAGCAAGTATATTTTCTACTTTATTTCAGGACAAAGTGGCTATTTCTCATTTATGAACATAAATTTCTCCAAAAAATAATAGATTCATCTTATTATTATAATCATATTAAATATAAATATAGGTTGAAAGTTATTCTGTAATATAATCATTCAACTTACATGTATCAAATGAAAGTTGACTGAAACATTTTTTATGTCATACATCTACATGTAGTTCTATAATGTCTCCGTTTTGGGGTATAATATGCATTTTTGGTGCAAAATGGCTATTTTTGTTAGGATAGAAAATATTTCAATAACTCGTTATCTTCTAGCCAAATCACCTTGATTTCGATAATATAATAATTATGAAATAATATAACTTAATAATTTAAGTTAACGCAGCAATATATGATATTTGGGATTTTACAAGTGAATGTAAGTTGTTCAAAGCTGCACGATATATGTATTTTTAATTTTGTAGAGCAAGTATACGAGTATTTAATAAATGTTTAGAGTGAATAAGAATAAAAAAGGTTTACAAAACAAATAACTCTTTGGTCAATCCTTCCCATCCCTTTGTGCAATTTCTAAATTCAATGGGAAAAAAATTAAAACTAAAATGATAATAATCATAATAGTATCAAAATGATGTTTCAAACATTGTCATTTTGTTCTCTCTCTCTCTCTCTCTCTCTCTCTCTCTCTCTCTCTCTCTCTCTCTCTCTCTCTCTCTCTTATGATTAATGGTTTTCAATATTTTACCATACATATATCTGAAAGAAAGCGTGTATGCATGGTGATCAAAGAATAACAAGATACAACTACTAAATTAGATGCACAGTATCTACATTAATTTCTGTATAACATTTGTATTTTTAAGGGACACGTGACCATTTCATTCTGAGGGGGAGGGGATGGCATTTTTTGAAAATAAATGATAGTTCTATGAATATAGTATCCTAAAAGTCATGCACTCAGAACAAATATTGTGTGAGAATGTGTATGGATGTGGGTGGGTGCGTTTGGTTTTTTGGGGGGAGGGGGAGAGGGAGGAAGGGGGCGTACCGTCCGACGTCAGGTGTCATATTCTTTTTTAAAACATTTAGTCATGGTTATTATATCGGTAAAGTGTGTAGACTGTAAGGCCACTATGTTCCTCTTTCCCAACATAAATCCTGGACTCGGCCCTGAAAAGAAAGGGAAATACAGAATTTGATGGGGTTTGTTATTGAGATGGGGATATTGGCAGGAAACGGATCCAAGACATGGCCCAGGTTGAGATGATCGACGAAAAATAGTTTCAACACAAAGGAAACCTAAAAACCATTGATAAATAGGATTGTCAAGAATTCTATAAATTGTTTCTTTCCCATTTCTGATGCGAATTCCATCTGTTGCACCACTAGGTCTCCAGGTTCACGTCAACCCCCCCCCCCCCCCCCTCTTTAACACATCATTGGAAATAATCATACAAACGATCATAAATAGAAATTCAAATGGATAATGAAGCTAATTCAAATATTCGGTATCTAGTATACATGTACAATGTATAATCTAATTGATATGAATTTATAAAAGCCCATTTTCATTATGCGAATAGTCTCATCGAACACGCGATTTTCACATGTGTCTAAACAATGAGGTCATGTATGTTGTAGAAACGTGTGTACCGACCATTGGCCTGTATTGGATTGTATTTTTCTATATTATCATGTAAGTAAGACAATATGATTATTATGCAGTTTTTATTCTCTAGATTTAGCTGATTAATTACATTTTCTAAAAGAAATTTTGAAATAAGGAAAATGCAGAGATACAGCTTTGTACTGTTTAGCATTTTATAGTATACAGGTTCACGTAACAAAATCGTATGTACTGAAAATATAATATTATAGAATTTCACTATCGTATTTTAGTATATTAATGTATGTAATTTTATTGTGCTTTTTTACATGACAATGTTTCGATATAACATCCCCCTCCCCCCCCCACCCCCTACCCTCCACCGGCATCCCCCTCCCAACCACTCTTCCGTCTAACAGTCTTATAAATTGCATTCCATTCTTTGATGTAAACTTTGAGTAGTAAACACTGATCAATACATATTTCACTTCAGATAATATAAATGTTAACCCCCACCCCTTCCGGTCCAACATTTCTTGGTTGGTCATGAACATTGGGCTCCCTCTTCATCTACATGTATATGTGATCTGCTTTGCTTGTGAAAAATCATTTCAATTTACTTTCATGTCTTTTGGTTTGAATGATATACTTGAATCCAACAACATCCCACCCCGCCACTATTTCACATATGTACCAAATTTTGATCAATGTTACAAAACGTAGCATGGAATTTTTTGACATTGTAAATGCATGTAACTATGAATATTTCGAATTCAACTTTTTGGAGTGCAATATTATATGTGAAACATATGCAAGAACCTATCCACCCCGTCCCCATCCCAATATACCCCCCCCCCATCCCCTTCCGCAAGTTGCCAAGATTACCCGTCTTTTAATTATTTCACTATTATTTTTATTATCTAGCAGCCATAGATAGTGTTATTTATCTCTAGCTGAAATCTTTTGTATTGATTTCACCATTTTCTATTCGAATGTATGATTTTCTATGCAATTTTCTAATTTCTGAACTCATCTTTACAGGTAGACGACATCTCATACAAATGACAATGTCCACTCGTCCAGGCTTCTTTATATACCGCTCGAGTACTCGAGGTAGTGGATTTTGGGTCACTATACATTAGTATGCAAAACGTCATCAGGGGGAAAGTTCAAATCAACACATGACCAAGTGTATTTTTAGCTCGGGGACGGAGATTGTTAGTTTCACTTCTAACAATTTCCGTTCCCTAAAAAAATTTACTACGTCATGGGGTTTTTTAAAGACTTAGTTCAGCTTTAAGGCGGAGTTATCATTTGTGTAACACTTTACGAAGGAATTAGTTATGATATTGACGAATGTTTTTATTGATTAATTACATTTATTTTGAAATATTATACCTTTTCGATGAATGAAAGTTTAACTCAATGTCATATCATTAGAGTAATGATGTCATGTTTTTTTCAAAGTTGACAGAGTTTGCAAATTTCAGTATTTAAATATTTGTTTACTTGACTACGAGGGCTGATTGATATGTTGTGAGCTACGTATCAATGGATTTGAATTTTATCAGTCATTTTGCATTATTTTTCGACATAATCCCTCCAGTATTTATACTATTTTGCCACCGGTGTTTAAGCATCTCAATACCACTTTTAAAGAATTCCTTATCTTGACTTATCAGAAAGCCATCCACTGAAAGTCTGACGTCATCATCGGACTGAAGGTGGGTGTCAGAAATAGCTGTTTTCAGCTTTGAGAAAAGATGAAAGTCTTATGTAGCAAAATAGGGTGAATAAGGCGGATGGTCAATGAAATTAAAGCCACAATCATGATTGGCAGCCGAGACTTTGACAGACTTGTGAACAGGAGCATTGAACTGGTGGAACAACACGCCTAAACGTGTGAGCTTTCCGCTGCGCTTAAGTTTAGTATCTTTTCCGTAACTGTGTCAGAAATGAAGCATAGTATGTTTTATTGATTGTATGTCCATTTTAGAGATAATCTTATAGCAGAATACCTTCTGCATCCTGGAAAACCGAATGTCGTATGGCGCAAATGTTGTAGGACAAATGGAGAGCGTATACATGTATCAGATAGCCAGACATCAATGACATCATAATAGACTCAGCCCTAACCTTTTGCAATAATTGAATTAAGGGACTTACGTATTATGGTTTACTTAAACGGAACAACGCCTTTGTCTTGTTGGTGACCTGGGCCCGGTACCATAAACTAAGAATTGACTTAAGGTATCCGATGTACAATAGGGCATTTTTCCATGCTTGCTAAGGTACTATAAACTATATATTTTCTGAAAGGTAAAATGCGCACTGCTCAGAAATAATAATTTTGGGGCAAGAAAAACGAAGGGGAGTAACAAATGAAGAATTGAAAGAATATGCAAAATAACAAAGTAGTACAAGAGTTTTTCCCGTTTGTTGTTTTAGACATTGAAGTATTATATCTGCACTCATGGCATCATTACCTTTCAGAAAATATATAGTTTATAGTACGGCATAAAATTTATCATACTTTACCATGGATGTGATTAGAACACTATGTAAAATGACTCTATTATACAACGGATACCTTAACTGAACTTGCCATATATAAAAAAATCAGTACAAATTTGAAATATTGGATTTAATATCCATTCTATTCTACTTTGAAAATAGAAAAAAAAACGTTACGATTATTAAAAGTCACCAGTAATATCATAATGAGTCAAAAGAATTTCGAAATTTATACTAAAGTCAATTTTTAGTTCATGGTGCCAAGCTCTAGTATCCTTCTTTATTTCCATCCCTTCTTTCTTTTGAAATCTGTTTGTTTGATTTTAAGTTTTACTTTGTGACATTATATTTCGAGTAATGATGCTCTTATTTTCAAAGTTTTTCAAGTATGCAAAGCATATTTACGATACAATTTTTAAAAATCAAATGGTAAATGTGCATTATGTGAAACATACATGTATCAGATAGTGCATGCCATTATTCCTTAACAATGTTACTCAGCCCTTTTGTAGTATATAAATCAAGTTTTGTCGTAGATGATCTCGCATTCTCTAATAAATTAAGGATTTGATACATATAAAAGATGTCTAAGAAGAAATTGATAATTTTTGTGCGGTGCGGCTTCATAGAAAAAGGTTACACGTGAAGATTTGTCACACTCTGTAGTACTTACTATGGTTACAAGATTCTCATATTCTTTTTCAAAATTCTGAAACGTTTCATTATTCCAGACTTTCTGGATTGCTTCGACGGTTGGGAGTTTTAGTCTAAAACATACCTTTGCAGAAATAATGTCAATATTTTAAAGTTGACAGTGTTTCTTACAGTCTACGACGTATTTTGTAAAACAACTGGCAAAGTGCACATTGCGCTTAACATACATGTATATAATAGTAAATTAGAAGCAATCATTAACTAACCATTCTGCAATGTTAAAATTATGCACTGGCAGGATGACACGGCATTAGATATTCTTGAAAGTTTTTTTTTTTCAAGTTTTGACAAATTTGATGATTTCCAAAGCTTCATCTTTCTAAGGGCATCATTCCTTGCCGGTGTTTAAATGTTGATCGAGATGCACTCATATGGTAGATCATAAAACATTAATGCCTCACATCAAAATGTTTATACATTGTACGACCATCATTTGATCACATTGTTCTCCCGGATTCCCAGGGGTCCGTCGATGCTCAAAGTTGTGCTCTGTTGTGAGTGCAGTTGATATTGTCATCAGGATTTTCTTTATCTCATTAGTAAATGTTTAGGGTTATGCGTGCGTGATCCGGATTGTAACATGATTCAGGTTGATTCCATCTAGTAGCATGACCTGTAAGACATCCTCACGATCTTGTAAACACGTGTCTATATTCGGTTTCAGCGTTCACTATCATCTGTGTATAGACAGATCTCCGTTTTTACTTTATGATATAATACATTCGCCTGACTGTTCTATTATAAATATATTAGATTTGGTTATTTGACATTTTAGTTTCATCAGATATATTGGAATTATCACATTGTGTGTATATCAGTGTACGCCCATTACGGATTTCTTCAACTCACGACACCAATTATTTTCAGAAAAATGATACTTCTTTATCAAACGATGTTTTGAGAAACAATTTTTTTTTCAAATACGATATTTATGAGAGTTGATCCTAAATATAGGGATCAATGGCTGATGAAAAGATGTGACCTTCGAGAAATATACCTGTGATCTTGTGAACTTGACCGTTCGCAACCGTTCTGATGGGAATTCTCACGAATTGGCCCTACCATTCTCGACTTTGAGACTGAATAACTGTTAGGTACTTATTTAATGTTTATTTATATTCATTAATTGTGAACTTTTGGGTATATGATATCAAAATTATGAAAGGAGACGTTTTTAGCATGAACGGGCTACATGTAAAGTCACACGTAAAATACAAATAAGATTCTCAATCATTGGGCGTATGAATCAAGCAAAATACAGAATTAAACAGAAGGACCAAATTATTATACAGTATAATGGACCTAAACTAATAACACGGACGGGTTCCAACTCTATACTTCTTGAAGAAAAGTTCAAACCAACTTTAATGCACCAGACACCTGTTTTAGATAGTAAATTTTCATCAGTGGTAATTGATTAAATACTGAAGTGATATTCAGACACAGCCAAATCTATTAAAGTAGAGCTCCTCCTAGTTTCATTTTTTTTTAAATTTCAATGTTTGCATTTTGCAAAAAAATGCGCAGCTCCAAATTTTCTGTAGGGTTGATTCAATGGCATAATTAAATAAAATATATGTCAGAAATAGTTAAACTCCTTTCATTTCGATGATATTTTTGTATGAAATGAATACTAGTATATACACAAAGGAGGTGAAATCAGACGCAAATGGAGAATAAGTACGGTCTGCTTGATATAGTAAAAACCTATAAATTTCAGTATTGAAATATATGTTCTACAATATCACAATTTAGTGCACCATACACGCATTTCAACAAATGATGTCACATCAGCGATGCTCTACGTCGATAAAGAGGAAAATCAAAATTATGAAAGGCAAACGTCTAAACTTGACCTCAGATTGCTGCCAAAGAACCTGATAAGGACAAAGCTTTATTTTTTTTTTCATTTAACTTATTTAATATTACGTCGTTTCATTAAGTTTCCATTGATTTGTTTGACCAAATTTCAGTTTATGTTCTCATTTATTTTGTTCTTCCTGCATGTTTAAAAGAATTTGCTTAGTATTGTGTCCATTCCTGGATGAAAATGTTGGAGTGCCGTCTCCTGCGATCATGTTTGAGTTCATTAAAAAAAACTATTGACTGATTTTTGTTGAGTCTGCATAACTTTTATGGTTGAAAAAATGCCATTTCTAAAAGTTTTTTTTCTCAAATCTCTACCCCGGAATAGATCGAATTCCGAAGAGAAATTCGGTTTAAAAGATAACCTTGGTCTAGCTTTTATTTTCAATATCCATGTCCTTCATATGACAAACTTTCTCTTACAAAATAAATTCATCAATCAAATTCCTATGTGTTTCAAATCGTACAATACACATTACAGTTGTTCCTTTACTGTTTGCAATCTGAGTGCCAATTCGGACGTACTGATGTAATATGCAGTGTGATTAATGAAATACTTACATGGCTTTGTTCCGACAAGTTAAGTTCATATTCAAGTGAAGAAATTGAAGGCATGATGATAAATAAAATGTCTGACAATTAAAAGAGAAACACACGATCGCCAGGAAGTTTGTCTTGTGAATTGACAGGGTTGATGGTATTTGAATGTAGAGATGGCATCCATAAGTCAGTAACATGTGCACTTTGATTTTTCTTAAGTCTTCTGTCATAAACCGTGTTTAAATGTGTCTACTTTATTTGATGTTTGAGGCCATTTTGTTCGGGCGTTCTAATTAGTTTTAGTTTCTTTAGTTGCTGCTTGTTGAAACAATTTATTCTTGTTTATGATATTCATTGTTGCCATCTCGTGGAAGAGGTCAATGCATTGCACCTCTTCATTAGATAATTGTCCTTCCTGTTTCGATAGAGCTTGTGTCATTGTCTCCGTCCGAGAAAGTTCTGTTTTGTATTTATTCCAGAATTCGTAAGCTCTTAGATTGTGGTTTGTGGAATCTGGTTTCAGCTTTTTGTGTTTTTTTGGTCCGTCGATGCTCAATTTGGTGCTCTATTGTGAGTGCTGTTGAGATTATCGTCAGGATCTCTTTTAACTCATTTGCTTTCATTCGTGAATGATTTCGTCGAAATAAACTGGCTAACGTTTTAAAAGGCTTTTTTCCATTTTCCTAGGGGGATCTTTTTCTTTTTGCCTTTTGTTTTAACTTCTCAATATCTTGCCTTGTGTGTTTAGAATGTGCACTAAATAATATGTTACTTTCCTCCCTTGATATATTGAGGTATTCACATAGTACAAATGATTAGATTATTCAGCAAGTTCTATTGTAACTGTCATAGTTTTTACTTGTGGGTGCAAAGTTACCATGTTGTGGGAGGATATTTAACCCGTACTTAACGTACATATTGTTGCACTGACCTGACGAATACCTACATGTATAGTTCTGACATTAAAGTTGTCATTGCCCGAAAATGCATGCCAGAAAGTTTGACAGTGTCAGGTGTTGTAGGTGGAGTTGGTTTTAGGTACTTAGTCTGTCCTCCTCTTTAAATGAAAATATCATATTAGACACAAAGCTGTCTTCTTAAAAGAAAAACTCCCTCAAATAAACTGAAATTTGAAATTGCTTTCATGACCACTTCACTACTGATGGTGATTCATTATCTCTAACATGTACGCCTGGTGTACCAAATTTAGGAATGTTTGATAAGAAGGTAGGTCTTTGGCCGCAAAGTCGGACTCCTCGTTTGTCTTTGTGAAATATAAACACATGTCTGACCCAACAGTCTTTCCCTTTACATTGTTAAGAATATCTCCGTTAGTTCGAACACTTAAACTTGAAAGTTGAAAGCACACTATTTTGTCGACATGTGAATGGTTGCTCATGTTAGAGGACTATTCATGTGAAGGACTGTTCACATGACAGCAATTGTAGCATATAAGATTTGAAATATCTGTCAATGGAAATTAATATCATTTTATTATATCTGGTTTGTGGTTAATATATCGCGTGCTACTTTCATCGGGTGCGACAAAACTATGTCATTTTATATGACAACTTTAATATATAAACGTGAATCTCAGGATATTGGTATAGTGCTAACGTTCTCTCTCCATGTGAACGGAAACATTGTGGTACCAGAAGGTACCTGGGTTCGCCTAGCCGTAGCTTACATCACCAAACATTTGGATATAATGTACAAAAGACAAAATGTCCAACTCTGCCAGAGAGTGCTTCAGATTTCAATAAGTAAAATGCTAATTTCAAAAGTATTCATCATCCTGCATTATTTAAGAGGTTATATTTTGAGGAGAATCTTTATAAAATATCATATCCCACCCATCCTGCTACGTCTTTCGATACACCTTTTCGACATAGTAACTTTCTTACTTTTTTGGCATACTTCATTGTTTAGATTTGAGGATCACTGACGAGGGTTAAGTACCCGAAACGTGCATCTCTGGTCCACGTTGCCAATTTATCTGTTCTTAAATGATGCTATTCAATTTGAAGACGTTTACATGTAAACTTTGAAACCCAATGTCTTAGTTGTACCATCTTTATACCAACAAAACCACAGAATAATGACATTGCATCATCCAATTGATATATATAGAATCACAAATGAATTTTCATTTCATACGATCTATTATGAAACGAGTTGTGTGTTTTATATCCCCGAGCCTGAGTTTCATAATACATCGTATGAAATGAAAATTCTTTTCAGATGTTTTTTATCACATGATATTGTCTAAAAAGGTGTATTTCTAACGTGAAATCAACGTTTCCGAGAACTGTAGAGG
Organism: Pinctada imbricata; assembly: GCA_033119305.1. Lineage (NCBI taxonomy): Eukaryota > Metazoa > Mollusca > Bivalvia > Pterioida > Pteriidae > Pinctada > Pinctada imbricata. The sequence continues at coordinate 58,087,409 of VSWD01000003.1, read as the reverse complement.
CGAACCACGCCGTTATCTAGAAGTCGTCTGCTACGCCATGAGAAGTAGTGTCCCCATCGTATAGATTCTCTGTGCGTAAGAGAAAGTATTTCAATTTTGAATAGTATTTTATGCAAGAATTAATTCAGCAACAACAAGTTTGACCATTGATATTGACTCCGGGTCTGAATTTAACAGTTGACCGATATTTGAAAGATCACATTTGTCAAGGTTTATGTGATTAGGTTCCGAACTTGACCAATCGCATTCAAGCAGAGCGATATGTAACGTGTTATCATATCATATATTTATGAAATGGCTTTATGAAACTGCCTGCATAACGAGTGTATCATGTGATAAATGTATTTCTAATATATCTCTAATATGTGGTTTATTGAACAAGAATAAATATAATCAACTACATCAAGTGGCACGTGATTCATTAATGAACACAAAACAAAATAATGAGTTTGTGGTTGTTTTTATTATAATAAACGCTAAACCTGGCTCTTGATGGACGGGATAAGGTTGCCACTGCGTGCTTCTTTTCGCAACAAATAATATCCCATAAAAGATGAAAATAGATATTGACGTCGAGAATGTTAAACGTCTTCAAATTCAAAAGCATAATTTAAGAACAGATAATCTGCAGCATGGACCATACATGCACGTTAAACTAATATCTGAAAGGCTCAATAACATTCTTGAAGGTTGTGGAATGGCAAATGTGGATAATGGCCATATCCAATAAACAGTATGAAATCGATAATTCAGAAAAGCCATAAACCTAAGGCAAACAAAACTAGGTAAAACAGGAACTAAAGCAAACAAACAAACAAAAACGTTACCACATGAAAAGACGCGAACTGCCAATATGGGAGTGAGACCAGGTGCCCAGGAAGAGTCAGCATCTCATGCTTGCATGCATCACTCGTCACTTTCAATTCGGTAGAATTTATACATCCAAAGACGCAAGCATATTTTATGGTTGGATGGTTCATATGGTCCAAGACAGAACATCATGTGGAAGTGACACCAGTCATTCATTCAAAAGCATATGAACATATTTTTTAATTATTACAAAAATCTTTCAATCGAGTCAGATGTTTGATTTCAATCTAACCTGTCATTAATAAACTTATTCGTTTTCAGACAATTGGGGAATTGCGTGCACGTAATCTGGATAACCCCACAATTTGCAACCAATGTAGCACATGGCTTACATACTTAACAATTTTATTTTGGCTGAAAGTTTAAAAATATAAGTAAAATCTAATGCAATATATCTTTTTTTGTAAACTTCATTGATTTTTACAGAATTATATGATAAGATAACATGGTTTGTCTCCATTTACTGACACCAAACCTGAGTGATGACCGATTTACAAAATCTGGTAAGTAACAGTGATTGGACGATTACTAAGTGTTACAAGTATAAAAACAGAAACTAAAAAGGAACAAAATAGATCAATGAGAAGGAACGTACATTAGTGTTGACAAGAAATTAAGTCAAATCTTAACTTTTCTCCATTGTCGAAAGAATTTTTGCACAGTTTTCTCGACATAAAACAAGACAGATTCGTTTGATATTTTGTTTCTTTCATTTTTGAAAAATTAAATTAAATTAAACTTTAATTGAACTCATTGTAGGCGGTTGAAACATCTTCTCCTTTTGAAATGTATCATTTTTTATGATGTGCTCCTGTATATTACATCTAATGGTTGATATTGCCTTGGTTAATTCTTCTTTGATATAAAATTCCTTTGAAGCAGAGCTGTTGTTTTAGATAGTTACATAATTATAAGGTTTTCAAAACAAGCATAATACTTGGGCCGTCCTTAAATTTCTTTATATTGATTGATATTTTACATCATTCGTTGATTAGTAAATCGTTTGTATATTTTCAAAATGTTTTGCATTGTCTTGAGATGCATTTGTAAATTTTCATAACATGTGATAAGAATATTCTCAAACATAGCTCTGTCTCTAGCTAGCTTTTAGCATACACTGATTTAAATTTCACTCTAATGATAAATTCCTCATTAAGATTTTCTTTATATTGGTCTCGAGCATAAATGAAGAGATATGGCATAGAATACAAGTCTTGTTTTTCTTTTTAATGCAGATATTTTGTAACGAAATTATGGCCGTGAATGTGAATTTCAAATATTGTTAATTTCATGTGAAAGGGTTAGGATATTTTTTCACAATCATTTCTAGGTACGAGGGCGGATTGATTTGTTGTGAGCCTCGTTTTTAAGGATTTAAATTTTATCAGACATTTACGTAATCCCCTTCAGTATCTATACACTTTTGCATCCAGTGGTTAAGGGCCTCAATATCACTTTTAAAGAACTCCTTATCTTGACTGGTCGGAAAGCCATCCACTGCAAGGATGACGTCATCATAGGACTTAAAGTGGGTGCCAGAAATAGTTGTTTTCATTTTTGGTACAGTAACAGATGAAAGTCTGATAAAGCAAGGTTAGGTGAATAAGGCGGATGCTCAATCAACTAAAGCCACAATCACAAATTGCAGTCTTGGCAGTGATAGACATTGTCTTGATGGAACAACACACCTTTAACTAGTGACCTTTCCGCGGCGGTTAAGTTTGATATTTTCCTGTACGGTGTCAGAAGTGAAGCACAGTATGTTCATTGATTGTTTGTCCTTTTGAAGATAATCTATCAGCAGAATACCTTATGCAACCCAGCAAAACTAGGCTCACAACATATCGATCAGCCCTCGTACTTTAAAGTCACTGTCAAAATTGGAGTTTGTATACTCCTCGCGCATACAGGTACAGGTGATATTTCCGATCACAACATATTGATCGGTGCTATAAATAATACAAAGAATTTCATTGGTTGAACCTTGAATCACCAGGGGCGCGAGAGGCTACCAAAAGGGGGTAGCACACCTAAAGGTAACTATATCATGAAATTATTTACATTCATTTAATAAATTCCATTATCGTAAATAATGTATACGTTACTTAGATATTTAAATGATCTTCATTGAAAGTCGTGTTACTAAGTGACAGATCCACAATTTCAAGAATGAGAGGTGACCAAGACATTTTTGAAAAGAAGACGGTGTTGATCATTACGGGCCCTGCCATTACATCTGAATCGGAAAATATCGCTGAATTGAAGGAAAAAAGGATTAATGTCACCATTTTCTATAGAGAAGACTGTGGAATACATGATGAATATGGGTATCTTGTGCCATGATCACTTCCTTTTATATTGTTGACGTCTGTTTACATTGTTTATATTTTCTTTTGAATGTACTCTTTTTCAATTTTGATGCAATGGTTTTAGTTGTTGCAATATTCATTTGGGTTATAACAATATTTGGAAAATTCATTGACATTATTTATGAGAGAGTGTTTCCACCAGGTTCCCAAACGAAAAAAATAGCCTAACAACTCGTATAAACAGATCATACACAAACCATGGTTTTGATGCGAGTTTCCCGGTTGAAATTTCACATGCAAATGAGCTAACGGATCGTATCATTAAATTTGCATATTGGTGGATCGCATGAAAACCTTAAATATATGTTATGATCCAAGTACGATCCATTGAAAACAACTCGTATACAGCTCATATGATTCTTCTGCGATCCATGCTTTTGATGCGAGTTTCCCGGTTGAAATTTCACATGCAAATGAGCTAACGGATCGCATACATATTTGGATATCAACAAATCGTATGAAAACTGCAAGTTTGTGAACATGTAGATGTACAATCCAAGTATGATCCATTTAGAAACATCTCGCATCCAAACCACCTAACAACTCACAACCAAACCACCTAACAACTCACAACCAAACCACCTAACAACTGCATGAAAATCATATGATCCAGATATGATCTATTATCTATATTAATAACAACTTGCATAAAAACCTTGTATACATTCATGTATTGTCACAAATTTTTAGGTCATCATCCCATGCATGTACCGGTACACATGTTACATATTAAGTGAAAATAATACGAAACGATATTAATTTGCAACAACATTCATTTTTCCGTATATATACACATTTACGTATTGAAATCAAAATCAACTTTTATTTCATTTCATATAAATGCATTTTAATCCTTTTTTCCAATTGACATTAATAAAATAAATCATTTTCTAATACATGTATAATCAAGGAAATCTATATTATTAATTACACACATGATCATGATGATGCGTCAAAATTTTAACGATAGAACATACATGCGTGTATTTCGATATTAATAATACAATGTACAATGTATTATATTGTTTCAAGAGCTTATCTTATACAATTAAACTAAATGGTGTGTCATCTGTACCGTAGTATGCTTTATAACAATGTGACCTTGAAGGTGACTTTGAAAGTTCATAAGGTGTTTTACAATCATTGCAAGCTTCATATGGTAGAATTATAATGTATATCAATTACATGTATGTTGATCTCGAATTGTAGGCGACATAAAATTTTAAGTTTTAAAGCAAGTAAAACAATTTTCACATGTTACATACACTTTCAAGCAAAGTTATTATGTATATATACATTGTATTCAGAGTGTACCAATACATGTACAATGATTATTGATACAAAATATGTGAAACTTTTCAAAACTTTTCAAAACATTGAAATCACATCTTTTATAGATTTAAGATTTTCAAGGCATTGTAAGTTACATGTACATGATGTAGTTGCATTAACATAATAGTACAGGTGAATAGTGAATGTTTACTTGACTCAACCCTATTCATCAAGTTACATGAACATGCATTTAATTGTAAATTATTATAAAGTAAACAAATAAAACATTGAAAAAGTGGAACATAATTTTCTGCACGTTGTAACATCTGGTCGGAATATGTACACACATATACTGTTTTTGCATCGACTGCCACAATGGGTAGAAGGCCTTATCTATATATGTAGTTACTCCATAACTTCTTAAATAACAGAACTGCAAACTCTAAAGAGCTTTATCCGTGGCCACATAATCTGTCCTGTTTAGCACAAAGTGACTGTACATTCTGATTCATCCCTCGTTAATATCACAGACTCACTATATGTATTTCCTGTAACAAATTCAAGGTTAAAGTAAAATCAAACTTCATATTATTTTTTTTTAATAAAGTGTCATTATGGTCATAGGCTCATACTACACTGTACTGTCAGGTATGTAAAAAGAGAGAATCATGGTCTGTCAATTTTATGATCAAATACATGTAGTTAGTGGTACACGTATAACTATAATCCAAATAGCAAATCTAGCTTCCAATTGAGAACTGACAGTAACATTAATTATAATCGTTTGTTTACTGGACAAGTCCGATATATTTTGCCTATTTGTAGCATATGCATAATGCACATATACCTACCTATATCCATCTTATGCAGTTCCTAAATGCAGGAGTTCAGCTTCCTACTCTATATTTGGACCCTGGCATGCTCTCTAATGAATTTTATGTGACAAGCTTGCAGAACACATGTGTACATGTCATGCAGTGCATGGCACATACAATGTATGCTGTGAATAGGCAAAACGCATCGGACCTGTTTTATATGCCGGTTTATATAATTAGATTTACATTGAAATGTGATTATTCATATCATTTACTACATGGATTCTTCAACCAAATGGCCAATGCATCTCTGTATATATATTTGTATGAATGTTTGTCACACACTGTTTTACATGTACAGTGCAGAGTTCCTGAAATGTGACGGTTATATCGGATTTGCCAATAAGAAATTGTGTTGTATGATAAAAACTCACTTTTATCATGTTTATATGTGAGCATAGTATTTGACGTACAGACATAAAACTTACACTGTTAGTTAAAAGCCTTTATCAGATTTTCCCCTAAAATGGCTACATTGTAATCAGAAAATATTACGACATATCGAATTGAGTAAAAACTACTATTTTCTGATTTCTGAAGTGAGGTTATCATATTGTTCTAAATATGTAGCAGTATTACCTCAAACTCAATTTAAACATCAGGGCCAGGTTGAACTTGCTTCAAGGAAAGAAATCCATCTCAATTCTATGCCGTTAAAGCTCTACGTACACATTTGGACCTCCCATGCATGTGCAGACACTAGAATTTGCTGCATGACCAATGATTACCTGTAAATAAAATTTTAGACATTATAATGCATGTCATCACTTACAAAATGGAAATTTCAATCATAAATGTGTATATTCATCTCGATGCAAAACAGATTTGAAGTGCACAATAAATTGTTAGTAAAGAGAATTTCTTAAATTAGCTTGAATTTCCTCTATCTCTTGAGTGTTCTCGTACTGTTTACATACCTTTCCGTCGACGTGATTCTGAAAGCATCTTAGGACAATAGGCCTTAAATACGTTTGATTCGTGTTCCAGTTGGACTAATAGATTAACGTACACCTACTCTTTAAAAGATCTTTTCCGTCTCGTTCCGATCGAACTGGGCGGCTGAGATTTTCATTCGAAATTTCACAGATTTTCATTGGCCGAGAAAAATAAATCGTCTCGAACAACTCGTCCACCTTCTGTTTCGTACTTTTCAGTCTCCGACGCAGCATGTTATGAACAGTTCAAGCAGGGTTTTTTGTTGTTGTTTAAGTACATATCCTTATTTTATTTTGTTTTTAGCGACGACTGAATAAGATGCTTAAGATAATGCATTCACATATTTGATGTTTATGCACTTTTGATTATTTCTTTTTTCTTTCCCTTTTTTCTTGCTCGTCATTTGAAGCTCCATTAAATTCGGGGCCCTCAATTCAAGACTTCTAAACATTATTTATATGGTAAATACTGTTATAATAAACGTTTGAAAAAAAGCTTTATTAATACTACGTTTTTGTACTAAATAGTATTGCATTGAGGAACTAAATCGATCTAAGATAAAGATTTCAAGAAGAAGTTTTTTTTAGTTGGGGTGTGGCCGGGGTGTTCCACTCCATCATTAAGGAACATTCATTCATTCATTCATTCATCCATTCATTCATTCATTCATTCATTCATTCATTCATTCATTCATTCATTCATTCATTCATTCATTCATTCATTCGTTCGTTCGTTCGTTCATTCATTCATTCATATCAGGGTTTAACCTAAGTATGATAAAGTAGCACTGCTCAAAAAGACAAAGTAAACAAATCACTCCAAACTCAGTCTGTTAGTCTCACAAAGTTAACAAACCACACAAAACTTATATACGCAGTTCGAACTAAGATAGCAAATCGTATATAACTCACTTCGTTTGGTCCACAAAGTCAACAAACCACATAGAATTCATACAAACAATTAGAACTAAGTTAATGAACCATACATAACTCATTCTTTCTATTTGACGAAGATAACAAACCACAAGCAACTCATACTAAACTCTCAATCGACTCACATTTAAGAAACAACTCGCATCAGGGTCATATGACCTTATATGTAATCAAATGGTCTGGATATGAGTTGATAAATGGAACATCTAAAAACCATTGTAATAACCCATGGATCTGATGGTTTTGTATGAGTTACCTATAAGTTACATATGGTTTGTTAAGAATTTTTTTCGTTTGGGTTAGGATGAATGTGGCAGCACATGCAGTAACTTGTTTTGATTTTGAATTGCATATAATTTCTCACTGTTTTCATGATGAGAGAAAGATAAACTGAACTCGTAAACTTGTTAACTTAAGGGAAGGAGGTAACTTAACTGATCTGTTAATTAGAAAACAGATGAGGACCTCAATATTAAAAAAAGAAAGAAAGAAAATGAAGGAAACAAATCAAACAGCCTTCAATGTGTACATAGGTTTTCTATATACCTGCCAGGTGTTTTATTAATTCAATTAACATAAAGTCGTCCGAGATGATCTTGAGATAAAATCTGCCATCGCTACCTTTATGAACTCCCACTTCATGTTAACATTGAACCAGCACGTTTTCTTAACACAATAACTAAGCTTTTGAGAATACTTAATATAATGTAAAACATCATGTTTCTAAAGCATTTATTTGACATGCTAATTAGTTATGGCATTGTTGAGATGGATTACTGTATGTGTATAGATACTAGAAAAAGAGACCTTACAAAACATAAACAGCAAAAAGGCAGCAAACAGACGGAGGCAACGAGAACGAAAAATAGGAATGATAACACAACGTATATCAATAATCTCACAGTGTAAAAACGAAATTTATTTCAGGTGAAGCACTCGAATTGACATGGTGCCATACAGGTCCATACCAGTAATAATACAGAAGTGTTCCAACTCTATAACTTCATGAAGAAAATTTCAAGTTTCAGGTATCTTCGATTTACCTTAAAGTTATCTGATATGAAAATAGAGTCATCTCCCTGTGGTCGCAACCCTAACCTTAAAGTGATAGGGTGTATCATATGACTGCAATTGAGTATTTTTAACCTCTCATTTGATTGCTTTAAGTTCAACAGTGTTCAAAAGCGCAAATTAAATTTTGATAAGCTTAACGTTTGTACTGGATGAAGAAACAGCGTTGTAAATGTTTGAAATACATTGTCAATAAAAGAAGAAAACTCTTTCCTGATACTTTGTTTTGATGTATAACCTTGAGTATATGCTTCCTTTCGCTATCCACAAATACATCTTAAATGCCTTTGAGAATAACCTTAATCTTCCAGCGATGTTGCTTCTTTCCAGCGCTGTCGCTTGAAAGAAGCTTTGTTTTGGCGCTCTATTAATTTGACATCATATATATTATTTTGCTGTCTCAAAAAACTTGTCATTTCATCCAAAAATATCATCGATATTAAAGGAGGTTAACATCTAAGCAACATCCCTCCATGTTATTTTGTAGAAAGATTTTATTTGGATATGCTACTGAATCGACACTACAGGACATTTGGTGCCGCGCACTTTCCGTAAAGTAAATGAAAAACGAAAATAAATTCAAAAGCATAAACCAGAGGACGCTACAGAAATGAATTTATGCGGCCTATGAAAATCACCTTGGCTGGAAGCATAATTGATGAGCATTTAATATCCGAAACACATGTCTGGTGCAAAATATACATGGTTCTAAATTTTCCTCACGGAGGTATAGAGTAGGAACACTTCCGTATTAATCTAAGAGACCATTGAATAACCGGACAAGTTGGAAAGTTGTGTACACGTAATCCGGATAACTAAAGCATTTGACGTGGCAGATGGCCGTCCGAAGTCGTTACCGGTTGCCCGTTGGTCTTATTGGTTTATTTGTTGTCTTTTATGTTCCATGTTTCTATGGTGTGAGTTGATTTTCCTTGTCCCTTTTGCGTCTCTTTCTGTGCGTGTCTGCTGTGTGTTTTTGCATTCGGTGTTATGGGGTTATGCTCTGAGTGCTGCAACCGAGTTTTGTTGGGGATACCCTCATTCTTAGGTGTCGTACTTGGTGTTATTTATCCCATTTGCTGGTCTACTCTGTGTTTTTGCTTGGAATATTTCGGTTTTTTGCTGTTGGCACTACAAACAAGTACTGTTGGAGATCCCTTCCTCTAATTTTTACTCAATCATTCTTAAAATGTAAATAAATTAAGTATGTAATGCATTTCTACTATTCGTATTTTTTTCATTATTATAAACACGTTGTAAAAGCAGTATGTAAGACAGTTTAAGCTTTTGAGATCTTCTGAATACTCTTCCTTAAAAGTGTAACTATCACTTCCTTTATTGATGTATCGAACATTACCATTAGTTTATGTAATTAATTTTATTGGTACGGCATATAAATTCTCCTTATTTGCTCCAAAGAGTATTTTTGCTTGGATATGTAACGTCAAAAGATTACAATGGTTTTCTAATTTCGTATCTTAGTCTGTCATGGAATAGTATCCTTACGAACCAGAGGATATTATTTAATGTATTTCATAAACATTTTTTGAGAGACAAATCTATTTTCATTTCATTGTCTTGAAAACATATACCTATAATACAGTTATACAAAAGAAAGGATTCCCACTAAATACCTATTAAGCCCATGTTGAACATTGTGTGTATAAACGAAATACTAATACCAATGAGGTAAAGGCGATAACCCCTACAAGTAAAATGTCACGACAATGAAATCTGACGCTAAATTAGGAATCGTGACGTCAATGTGAGAGCTTAACCTACAGTAAACGTTTCTATTTTAAGGTTCTTCAAAGTTGAGTGTTGTAAAATTTGTCAAAGGTTTTTTGGCACGTGATATGTCCCGCGACGGTTAAAACTTTGACATATAAGTTAATGCAGACAAATGAGTGTAGCACAGCTCGTGGTATTACATTGAGTTAACGATACAGAGATTTTGGGGAAGTTTAACTAATTTGTGGCGAAATTAATTTCAAATGAATGAAAAATTAATTTCATCTTCGACCTTTTTTTCTCTTTAAAAGTAAGTCATTAACTCGAAAAAAAAAACCGTGAGAGCATGCTTGCAAGGTTCAGATACAGTAGAAGTAATGTTTGTTGTAGACTATACTAAAGAATAACGCATTACTCAACTTGTATCATAGTTATAGTCGGATAAATATAAAGGTTCACAATTTTCTGAAACCTCGTAAATTATGTTCTTTTATTTCTAATTGTCTTTAAATGGTAATTGAGAAGTACAAAAGGTCAAATCGGAGTATACATATATGTTAGGTACTAAATGAAACCTCATTATTAAAACGTGGCAGATGACCGTCCGAATTAGGGACCGATTTTTCGGGTCTCATTGGTTTATGTGTAGTCTTTTGTATTTGGTGTTTGGATGCCGTGTTCTTTGTCCCATTTCCACGTCTTGTGTTTGTCTATTTTGTGTTTTCAAATTTACATGTTTTGCTGTGGGTGCAACAACCAAGTCTTGTTAAAGATTCCCTCCTTTCTTTTACATGTACACATCGAATAAGTAAGAGAAGTCAGCAATAGCAAAAGAAAGTGACACTGTCGTAGTTACCAACGTCATCCATCATATGAGGATAACCTTGTTCCAATCACGAGACTTCTTATCTAGTGTCCTCAGATCTGAATATGATCTCTTCTTCAACTTGTTGTCCTCTCTTGAACTTGTTTATGGGGGAGGGGTGACGTGTAAGAGCCCTGTAACGAACACTTTTCTATGTTTTCTTTGATCTTACAACTCCATTACATCACGGTTTGACATGTTAAAAGTGATGTGCATAGATGAAGAATTTTAATTGATGTCAACAAACTATGGAAACATGTAAGCTATGCTGGCGACTTCATTTTATTCGTATCATGACAAATATTGATAATGACCATATATCAATACACAGTACAAAATCGATAACTCACAAAAATCATAAACCGAAGGCAAAATCAGGATAAAACAGGAATCAGGGGAAAACACACGAAAAGAAGCGAACTCCTAATGGGAGTGATACCATATGCCTAGGAAGAGTCAGCATTTCCTACATATTAATATTTTTTTGAATTTGATGTATAGATCATGGTCATCATATGTGAAGGGTTAAGTACCCGAAATGTGCATGTCTGGTCCATGCTGCCAATTTTATCTGTTCTTAAATGATGCTATTTAATTTGAAGACGTTTACATTTACATACATACATATATGTCAAAAATGACATGCATATATTTTTTAAACAAATGCGTAGATCATGGGCATCATCAATTGGATATTTTGCTATTAGGATTCACTTAAGAGGCTTTATGCCAGATTTAGTATTTAAAGAATGAACTACAATAATTAGAATGCAAGATTCCTTTATTGTGTACAAGATGCCAAGCAAGGCAGCGTGTAAGACACATAACAAAAATGATTCCTTTATTCATAACTTGCGACCCTACAGGAAATTTGGAGCCCCGCACTCTCTGTAATGTAAATGTAAAAATCTAACTTCAAAAAATTAAAGAGGGCGCTACTGAAATTATTTTTGGCTCCGCTGAAAGCATCAGTGATGAGAATTTAATATTCGAAACACGTGTCTGGTGCATGGAAATTGGTTTGGAATTTTCTTCAAGAAGGTAGAGAGTTGGAACCCTTCGACATTATTGCAGTGCAGATATGCCTTGTACCAGGTGATTATTCTACGGAATTGCATAAAGAATAAGTTTGAAAAATATTGTAGATAAATTTCTATAAGTTCTAATTGGTATTGTTGCATTCCTCAAACACAGGCTAAATGTCAGAATTTAACTTACTTAGCAGTTAAAGAATTTCAATGACAGGTGTGATAAGCAAGCAGAAAATATCTCCTATTTCAAGTGTACCAGGTTCAAATATCAAGAAGTCAAACGAAAGGATTGGAACTTCAACAAGACCCGGTTGTAGCTCCCACTGGAAAACATCAAAGCACCCTCAGAGATAGCAAAGAGTAGACATATACAGCAAAGAATCAGAAATGGACAAAGAATTTCAAACACCAAGTATGTTGGGACATTTCGTTAAACAGCATTAGTACGAAATATTTTACAATATTCTATGTCGTTTGCTTTGTTTAGCAATTTGGTATAAATCTACACCAACATTTCCGTCTTTTATAAGATAAGCAGCTGTAAAATTAATAAATAAATGTACTTTCTACATTGAAAATATATTCAACGTGACAGTACCCTTTCCTTTGGAGTAATTATTCTTCCTTTTATTGAAAATCCTCTTGAATATTTTATCACTGCTGTCTGGAATTAACAAATTCAAGGAAATATCAAATCTGTAACATTTCCCATACTCCTTTGATGTGGTTTGAAATGTTCTATCCTGACTTATATTGAAATTCTGCAAAGGACAAAATAATTATTTGAAAGCACGTATGAGTTGATATTTGCCAAATGATTTATAAAATATATATCACAATCGGGCATTATATGTATTTCGTATGACAAATATGGATAATGACCATATCCTAATATGCAGAACATAATCGATAATTCAGAATATCTTAAACCGGAGGCATGCAAAATCAGGACACAACAGGAACCAAATCATACAAAGAAAAACATCTACCCCATGAAAAGAAGCGATATGGGAATGAGCCCATGTGCCTAGGAAGAGTCAGCATCTCCAGCTTACATGCAACACCCGTCGCTTCAATTCGATAGAATTGTCACACTTGGTTACGTCTATTTCGGAGAATAAAAGAACATTAAGTGGTTGCAAGGTTCAAATGGTCTACGACAGATTATCATCCACCATTCTGGAGAATGGGACATCATAGTTTATGACGAGTTCCCCGTCATATACCCCGTCCTGATTTTGTATGGGAAACTCACTTTTTGATTTTTCTGTACTTTGGCATCAAATAAAGAAAAATGAAATCAAAGCTAATTTCTCGAAAAAAAAAAATAATAAAAAGGACTCGCACAAAATCACTAAATACATACAAAATATTTTAAAAGTATTTACTTGACTTCATCAAACACAAAACCCAAAATAAGAATTCAGAAATCACAATCAACAGGCTAACAGATTCTAAAATTATATAAAACAGAAATTTCTCACGAGTAAAGAAAAATCGAACATACATTTCCTTCTTTTTCTTATATATGCGGATACAATATCACAGCACCATGAAAATACGATTGAAAGAAATTTTACCCCATAACAAGAGGCCCAAGGGGGCCACATCGCCCACCTGAATTGCAGGCAAAAGATTGATAGTGATAAATTTGGCGGAAGCCCTGGAGAACTTGCTCTCTGTAAGGTTTATGAAATTATGAGAATCAGTTTCAGATATGTCAAAAATGTCTCTGCCAATCAGAACCCTCAGAGGCGATATTTGTTTACCGATCGGCGCAAAAATTACACAAACTTGGTAGAGCACCTTGAGTACTTGCTTCCTATAAGATTTCGTGAAACTCTATGCAGCAGTTTCAGAGAAGAAGTCGAAAAAGAGTCAGCCAATCAGAACAATCAGTAAAGGACCTTGAGTACATGCGTCCTATAGGATTTCGTGAAATTAAATTCTATGCAACGAATGCAGAGGAGAAATTGATAATGTGTCAACCGATCTGAGACCTCGGCGGTCACATTTGTTGACCAATCGGCATGAAGGAAAGGAGTGAATCTCCAACAACACTAGGTTGCAGCACCCACAGCAAAACCCTAAAACACACAATGCAAAAAAAAAAAAAACACCCACAGAAAGAGATGCAAAAGGGAAAAGGTACACCAACTCACACCATAGAAACAAGAAACACAAAAGACCACAAATAAACCAGCGAGACCAATGGGCAACCGGTGCCGACTTACGACGGCCATGCAAGTAGTAGGTGGTCTGGTTATCCGGATTACAGTGCGCTACAATCCTCTCACTTTTCCCATTACCCAGAGGTCTCGAAAAACGCATAATTGTAGTGTAAAATACCCTCCTCACTGTAAAAGAAGGGAGGGGATCTCCAACAAGACCCTGTTGCAGCACCAACAGCAAAACATCAAATACGAGCATCGTATGAGACGGAAAAGAGACATACGACATGTAAACATCAAACATAAATGACTACACATAAACCGACAAGACCAATGGGCAACCAGGTGCCGACTTTGGACGGCCATTATGCCACGCAAATAGCAAATTGTGTGGTTATCCTGGATTACGTGCGCACAACCCTCTCACTTCTCCAATTACCTAGAGGTATCGAAAAACGTACAATTGTGATTTAAAACAATCTCCTCACTGTAAGATGACCTCACACAAACAAGACCGCAAAACGTAGAGGCCCAAGCAACACAGATGAATATGTAAATGGATATAAAAAGAGGACGTGCGTAATACAGTCTGTGCTCTACCTGCTGTAGCGAGCTCATGTATGTAACCACTCGAGGAGTCCGACTGACATTCAGAGAGGACAGGTGGTCGGGCCCTGTCTTCTCTAAAGAGGTTTGGACAGAGCCCGTCATGGAGTCCCGTCGTCACAGTCAGTCAGAGTGCAAGTCTCAAGGATGCGCTGTAGATTTGTCAAGTACCAATCATAGTGTCCGTCTGGTGACAGGAGGTTTTTGTTTGTGTGCTATGGTTCCTGTTTTATCCTGATTTTGTATGCCTTCGGTTTCTGATTTTCTGAATTATCGATTTTGTGCTGTATAGAGGGATATGGTCATTATCCTATTTGTCATTTAAACTGACAAATAAAAATAACAAGTAAGAAAAAAAGAGAACAATATTTATCCTTGTCTTTGATTTTCGACACGCAAAGAATGAGGTGAATGCAAAAAATAGTGTAAATAAAAGCAACGTATTTCTTTGTTTGCCTCTAATTAAAGAGAATGTTAATGTTTCAAATATAAAGATTGAACCTCCCAATGTTAACACGATATCAACAACGGCAATATCTAACATTTTCCGTCACCTTTGATCTAACAAGAAAGAAAGCGTCAGTAAAAACAGCTGACGGCATAGTCGTATTCTGCCCAACATAAGAATATCACGTGCAATTGACCCACATGTAATTGTTATGTTGTATCTATCGACTTAACATTGCTTTAAAACCGCACTGTTTAAAATGAATTAATTTGATCCTATTCTTTGTTCTTACCATTCTTTTCAGGGTTGTTTTACCATGTTTTTGATTGCTACTTCATATAGAGGAGGTAAAATAACTTGAGATGTATCTTTATCGAGGATAATATGTAGTTTCTATTTCTATAAAAGACGCAGGAAATACATCCTGCAACTGATAAAGTAATGATTGTCTTAACAGAAAAGAAGGGAGGGAATCTCCAATAAGATCCTGTTGCAGCTTCAACACCAAAACACCAAAACATCCGATGCAAAAACACAAAAGACGGGCATACTATGAGACGGAAAAGAGAGAAATAACACGTTAAACAAAAAGATAAGATTGATATACCAAAATTACCAATAGCAGAAAAACTATCATTAGACGGGGAAATGGAACAAATGGAAAACATCACATCATGGAAAAATAAAGAAGTTAAAGAAGATCCTGACGATAATTTCAACATCACTTACAATAGAGCACAAAATTGAACATCGACGGACCCCAGCAGTAAAAATCGTTCCCCTTGACAACGATGTTTGTTAAGTGTATTAATTACTTCCAGTTCTGTCGCGTGAAGGAAGCTTAGTTTTTGGCACAATATTAATTTGTTATCATAGAAATTATTTTGGTCATTTTATCCGAACAAATTATAGACATTAAAGGAGATTTACATCTTAGCACTATCCTCGAATGCCATTTTAAAGTCAAATATGGATAATGACCATATCCCTATATACAGCACAAAATCGATAATTCAGAAAATCAGAAACCGAAGGCATACAAAATCAGGATATAACAGGAATCAAAACAAAGAAACAAAACCCTCCACCACATGAAAAGAAGCGAACTCCCGGAATGGTACCCAGGAAGAGTCAGCATCTCCTGTTAGCATGCAACACCCGTCGCTTCAATTCGGTAGAATTGTCACATCCGGTTACTTCCATTTTGGAAGATATAAAGTATAATCTTTGGTTGGACGGTACAAATGGTCTATGACAGAATATCGTCCACCTTTCTGGAAAGTGGGATATCATAGTGTATGACGAGTTCCTTATATAGAACTTCCTCAGTGACGATGATAGTCGGTCACAAACGCCACCCTGGCTGAGAAGATTATCTGAAAGACGCCTAGTTCTCAGAATAAAATCTGTATATTTGGTACTTGCTCTGGCACAGCGTATCAACTGAGATATGAACACGCCATTAGCAGGCGATGAAGGAAAGTTTGTGGTGCTGAAATTGAAGTCTTCACGCTTGTCATAGAGCGAGGTGTTCATGTGACCATAAGTGTCGTAGGACAACATTATGTCCAAATTGGTCCCATTGGAATTCCGACAATTTGCTGGAAGACCTTTCCTCCGAACACCACAAAACATAGATTCCGTTTGGATATGCTGGTGAATAAACCTTATGGGAGATCTGGAGCCGCGCACTCTCTGTAAAGTAAATGCGAAAAAAAAAATTAAACTCTTAAAATAATTCTGAAATGAGTTTTGCGGCTTTTGAAAAACACTTTGGCTTGAAGCATCAATCTAAACAGTGAAATATGGCTAAAGAGTGTGGAAATTATTATATCCAAAAATGTACCGAAAGACTTAGCAGGATGGGTGGGATATGACGCTACAGGACCCACGATAACAGAAATTTTCAAATACGTTGAAGAGACAGACGATTAATCGAAGTTGGCTACATGTGGCCTCGGGGAATCCTGGTCCACCAGCAATGACACTCACCAAGTGGTACACATGTTAAACGTCTTCACATTCAATAGAATCATTTAAGAACAGATAAAGGACTAATTTCGACGAGAAATTCTTTTAATAAACGAAGTAGTAATTATAACATTTTGCAATGTTGAATGTTTGAGAAAATACTGCGTCATAATTTTGAGCCCTCGTAACGTGTTTGCCCTGAATGAAGCAAAACAAAGGAAAAACATCGTATTCTACACACAAATCTTCAAAATTCATCTACCCACCAGGCCTCGCCCAAGATATTTTTCATGCAAATTAAAAGGTCGATATCAAATCCATCGATTGGTACAAAAATATTCATGGGCAAGGCCTGGAGTGCTACTAGATTTCATAATTTTTCTTATCGAAATTTCACTCATTTATTGATATTTTCAATGATTTTGACGTTTTTAGACGTTTCGAGTGACGTATTATTCAGTATAGGACTGCGAAATCAAAACAGGCTTTGCTGATTTGGATTTACCATACATTTGACAATTTACAATCTAGAATATAATGGATATATGGACAACTTTGAAAATAGGACCGAAATGGCAGGTTTCCGCAGCCTACCCCTTTCCAGCATGGACCAGGCATTCACGTTTTGGGCACTTAACCCTCGTCAGTGATCATCATTCTAAACAGTGTAATATGGCCAAATAGTGTGAAAATTATTTCATCCAAAAATGTCTCGAAAAACGCTATAGGACCCACGATTGAGAAATTCCAAGAAATTTTGATATCAGAAATTTTCGAATGCGTTGAAGAGACAGACGAAAATCACCGTCAAGGCAGGGAAAATTTAGTATGTTGAATCCAAAATCATTTGATACTAAGATCCTTTAGACAAATGTTCTTAATTTTGTGCTCCATTGTGAGTGCTGATGACATTATCGTCAGGATCTTCTTTAACTTATTTTAGCGGCAGAATTTAATACATCTTTTTCTATGTTTTTGTATGAATTTTGGTTAAATTAATTTTTTCAAAGCCTCTTAATTCTTTCCTTATTCAAACTCTTATTTGTATTGACATATGACAAACAGAGAAATGAAATGTAAACGTCTTCTAATTGAATAGCATCATTTAAAAACAGATAAATTGGCAAATCAGAATAATAAAGTATTTTCCATGGGTAAACAGAACCATGTAAAATGCAAAACCAAGCAATATTAAACTATTTTGCAAAGGAAGAAAGGTAAATCTCATATGGAGATGTCAAGCGAAAGTGAAAAGTATAAAACACGATTGAAACATAATATTTGCTGTGGTCAAAGAAGGATAACTCATTCGCTTCTTTTCATGTGGTGGAGGTTTTAGTTTGTTTGCTTTTGTTCCTGTTTTATCCTGATTTTGTATGCCTTCGGTTTCTGATTTTCTGAATTATCGATTTTGTGCTGTATTCATGGATATGGTGATTATCCATATTTGTCATTGTGCTTTTGTTATTACTTGACAGAAACATAAGGACTTGACGTGTTTCCTTTGAGCTTTTATTTTTTAAAAGCTGCCTTCCAAACAATATGGGCATTCCATTACTTGATTGCAGAGATCAGCGAAGGGATGTCAAACACAAGACCCGTAATCAGATACTCGGCGGGTGCGGCTAGCCAACAGGGGATGCTTACTCCTCCCGGGCACCTGATCCCACCTCTAGCTTGCTAGGGGTCTGTCGATGCTCAATTTCGTGCACTATTTTGAGTGCTGTTGAGATTTTCGTCAGGATCTTCTTTAACTCATTTGTGTCACACTTATGCCCTTTGCCTTGTGGAGCTCGTAAAAAAGTTCCCCGCGAGGGGTTTGACAGTAAGTGTTTTGAATATACTTCACTGACATGGTCGCCATAGCACTTTCTATATAGACATAACGTCAGACATTGCATGCATTTTATATACTGTGTTCTTCATCATGCATTAACGTCGACGGCGGGTGCGGCTAGCCAACAGGGGATGCTTACTCCTCCCGGGCACCTGATCCCACCTCTAGCTCGCTAGGGGTCCGTCGATGCTCAATTTCGTGCTCTATTGTGAGTACTGTTGAGATTTTCGTCAGGATCTTCTTTAACTCATTGGATAAAAAAAGATAAAACTTAGCTTTCTCTAAAGAAAAATAAGAGAAAAGAAAATATAAGACAAATATACTGAGATGAAAACACAATGCAATGGACACACGAAGAAAAACATCATCTAATTAACAATTTAAAGGGGAGTTCAGTTATATACTTAATTATCGTAATTACAATTAATAATCCCTGAATCTAGGAATAAACAAAATTCACGAAATCCTCTTCTATTAAACATTTAAATTATTTTGAAGCGAGTCAAATGTCGATTGAAAACCTAGCAATTCATTCTAGATCAGCTAGCAACATAATTATATATTCTTTCAATATCTCTCATTCAATTACAGTAGGAAATTGTCCCAATATCAAAACCTGGAGCCGATTATACCCATGGCGTCCATATTACTTTGCTTCAGCTAGGCATTGCTGATTTTGACTTAAAGTACCTCTGCTGAAGACTATATGTCTTTGTATTAACTCTTTGTTGTACTCTAGTATATAGTTTTTTTTTTCAGAATTGAAAACACTTCAGAATCTATATCTTAAAGTCATGTTTTCTTAAAAGCTATGTAACATGGTATCCGAATTTGAAAAAAAACTGCATTGAAGAAAAAGGACTAATTTACTATAATTTCTGTAAAATATACTAGTAATTATTCATAGACGTTTTCAGTTTCTACATTTCTTTTTGTAGTCATCGGAGTTGTAGAGGCATACTGTCCAAAGTCTTGGTGTCCGTACTCATCTGATATGTTTACATCGTTATCATTATATTTCTGTGCTTTTCTTTGTTTACTTGTTAGAGTCTCCTCGTAAGTTTCCCCTAATTCAAGATGGCCGTATTCGTTTGCCTGTAGGTCTCCTTTTTCTTCTATTTTGTGTAATACTGGTGTAGTTTCAGCATATGTGTTTCCAAACATCTGAAGATCATATTCGGCAACGTTCTTACTATCTTGATCATTTTCCGATTGATCAGCCGAGGCGTACACGTCGGAAGGTCCTGATGTACTCCCATAAACATTAGTCTCAGTCGGTGATTTGTGTAAGCGTTTCACATTCATCACATCATAGTCTTGATTGTCTGTATATATGTTCAAATCATTTGTGTTTTCTTTGTCCTTTTCAGCTTTAGCCTGTCCACTATTTCCTCGGCTGTAATTATTCAAAATTTAAAAACTTTTAGATTCCTCACTATTTTTTCTTTGAGTACTTGAAATATCAACAAAAGGTTATTGATTTAAAGATGCATACACAACACATAATTTTCAGATTGCTATAATTATCAATGTTGAAATATATGCTCTTTTATGATAATTAAAATATACCATACGCGTTGAGATAGAGGATTATTGTAAGGCAAATGTGACAGTGTTTTAATATTTTAATCATCCTAGTTCACTCACCGTCTATAAAGTAAAACTAGCACAATCACCAGAGCAATGATTAAACCTAGACATCCAAGAGCCACGGCGACTACGATGACGTAAAAACCTCCGCCTTTGAAGAGAATTACTATTCAGAATAACATATTCATAGAGAACAGAAACATATTGCGTTAAAAAGCAACTTTATAATTTTATATTAAAGTTATGTCATATTAGAACATAAATATAATTAATATGAATTTGTCTCCATAATAAAATTAACAATCTATTCAATATAGTTAAGTTTATGTTTAAAATCAATTTGTTCAATATAGTTAAGTTTATGTTTAAAATCAATCTATTCAATATAGTTAAGTTTATGTTTAACAGATTTTAAATTACTCAAATGAATTTCCTTGTATTACAAATCTGTACACTTTTTATGAAATCAGTACTTTCTTTAATGTTTATTTAGTTCATACCATTAGTTTTCTCTTTCTCCAGATTGTTAAGAGGTGCATCGGCAGATGTTTTACTGGAAATATTTCCTGAGAAAATTTATGAAGCAAAACATAATTTATAAACAATTTATAAATCATTTACATTAATGTTAAATGTCTTGAGTAATACAATCCGTCACTGCAAAAACGGACTGGCAGTGTAGAAAATGTATCTACCTAGTGGAGAAAAATGAACTCTATAACAGGTAGTTTGACCAGTAATTTATAGTTGTAAGACTATTTGATCAATACAATAAGATTTTGTTCTTATTTTAAAGATTTGTAGTTGAAATTTTCAAAATAATTTCTCATTTAAAATCATCTGTATTCCACGTTTATTGATTTAAGCTTTTTAATGAAATATCAGTAAGTGAAAACCATAACCAAACCATCACAATCAATTGATCTACATAACCTTGGAATCTACAATACAGTACAAAGCAATACAAAAAATTGAAAACTAAAATAGAACCTAAAACAAAACATAAGAGCTATGATTACGACGAGATCCCCGACAGGGCAACAGTATACCCATTATATCCACATATTTAGTTAAAGTGTGAAAACTAAAATATATATGGTTGGCGCAATTCGAATGAATCTATGCGGCACCGCAGAGACCAAAAAACGGTAAAGCAACAGATAACCGAATAAATGTTGTAGCACTATGTGCTTGGTACATTCATATATAAAATATGTTAAGGTGGGTCCCTACTCGTGAATTTAACAGATGAATTTTGTATTTTAAGGTTATTTTCTATACATAATAGTCAAAATGACATAATGAACACAGACATAGATAGGTAATTTTGTTTTCATTAAAGATACAGTACAATAAAGAAAGGTACCCTTACACTTAAAAATTGAGAAATATCAAATATCCATCATATGCTTTTTAACCCTCCAAATTCAGTGATGATACGAATGTGTTTATTTGTTTTGTTTTATTTTATGATAACAAGTCATATAGAAGAAATACAACACATAAAATGATATTGTAACAAAAATCTAAGTATGATATATCTCCAAACATAAGGGTACCCCCTTATAATTTCATAACATTTTTGACCAAGAATATGTACTAAATCCAACTTTTTGCATAAAAAAACAGATGAATTTTTTTCATTTTGTAATATTTCATAAAATTATGTATGTAGATGAAGAAAAAATCACAAACAGGTACAAAGTTTTTGAAATGATCAAGGTATCGCTCCAAACATAGGGGTACCCTCTTATAATGTTATCATATTTTCGACAAATAATATATAGTATATCACATTTTTGTGCAAAAAACAACAGATGGAATTTCTTCAAATTAGATCATTTTATACGATAATGTATATAGATGGTAAAAAAATCGCATACAGGTATACAATTTTATAAATGATCAAGATATGGCTACAAACATAAGGGTATCCCCTTATAATTTCATCACATTTTCAACTAAGAAATTATACTATATGATTGGTGTGGACATTGATAGATTGCACCATCTTTTGCTTCTTTTGGCATTTAAGATCTTCTGTCTGTGTTTTTCAATGCGCTGGCTCGTCAATCACCAGCCATTGTAAAACGTTTTACGCAGACTGCTGCATATAAGGAAAAACCTATAACGGTTCGAGTAGGGAGCCACCTTAAACGTCTTCAAATTCAATAGCATTATTTAAGATCTGATAGATTAACAGCATGGACCAGACATGCACGTTTCGGGTACTAAACCCTGGTCAGTGATGTGTAATGTCATAAACATCTCAAGATAAGATAGTGAAAAATAGATCGACTGCATAAAAATCTGTATTTAGTGCAAATGATTTTTCATTTAGCAAATTACATGTACCACCAAACACCAAAAGATTGTCAATTTGACGAATTCGAATACATATGTAAATATGAATTTCTTACCTTGTACATGATCGATTGTAGATTTTCCAAGAGAACTACTAGTACTCACATCGACATCAAGTTTAACTGGATGAGATTAAAACAAGATTAACGAATTAAAGAAGATCCTGACGATAATCTCAAGAGCACGCACAATAGAGCACCAAATTGAGCATCGACGGACCCCTAGCAATACTTTGATTCATTAAGACAAATTATTCATGATGTTTAAATGTTTAAAATCATGATACTTTTTAAACTGATACAAAACAAGTATTTATGAGAATAAGATTGTAAACAAAATGCTTTTTGGTTTCATCGCATATTGCTAGACGCATCGTTGCGCAGTAGCCTTGGAGTTAGGGGTCCTCCATTTTATCAAAATTTCTGCAGGAGAATACTTGAGAGTGAAAGTAGTAGAAGGAACCGAGACGTCACGGTGGAAATTGAATGTTTGCTTGTGTATCAATTAAAAAATGAGAGAAATGAGAAAACATAGATGCACAGTATTGATATTCTAGGCAATGTCACCAGAAAAACATATAACAATAAACAACTATTGACTGGAAATGAGGGCAGTATATGAACTGTTGGACCTGAAAACAAAAAATTGCCCGATGCCGAAGGAGATTTTATATAGAGATACTTATGAGGGTATAACAAACAGGTTTGTTATACGCAAAGTTTATCTGGTGACATATCCTTATCAGTGCATGCAGTATCTCTATATAAAATATGCCTATCAATTCAAATATTTGACCAAGCAGTCAATGTTTACATCAATAATGGCCCTAGGGCAAATTATCAAAAACTATTGACCGATAAATCGTGTGTGACCTCACGTTATTGATGACGTTATAAACTCTACCTATTTCTCCTTGCTCTTTTTCGTAAAGACGAAAATGAGTGTAAACATGTAGGGCCACTCGGTTCGTTGCTGCAGTATTGAAGTAAGGTGTAACAAAACAATTATTTTCTGGGAGTTCGGGCAGCATGTGGTTTGTTGGACCTTCAGAAAAAAATATAGCCCTCGGCCTTCGGTCCAAGAATTCATTTATTGTCCTCATTTCCAGTCAATAATTGTATAATATGCACTTTACGTATTCGCTTCACCACGTGGATATGTTCCGCTGTGGTCAATATAGAGTAGAACTGCTTGAGATATATACCATATTCAAATAACAATCCAAATGGAGGGAGCAAATTGGACTAAAACAAGAACACGCACAAAAAAGGACAAATAAACATCGAATAAACATTAAAGAAGTACCTAACCTTTATTCAGTCTCAAAGTCGAGAAGGCAATGCAAAATCGTTAGAATTCCCATCGAAACGGTTGCGAACCCCGGAATGAACAACATTCCGAAGTAAGACCAGGTGCCCGGGGAGAGTCAGCGTCTCCTTTTTGCATGCAACACCCCGTCGAACAGCTCCATCGAAACCTGCAAATTGGGTGATTGTCTCTATATACATTCTGAAGTACAGATCAGGTAAGTATGTCTTGTTTGGTGATGATGACAACCATTCAATAGAAGCAATGACAAATATATAACATGGATATATTATTATCAAGTCACGGGGAGCCATTTTAAATGCTCCATAATGCAACAAGAAATAAGTGTTTGGAACAAACATAAATGGTGTAATCTATATGCCTGTCCAAACATGGTGTTTTGAACCAAATAAATCGTCAATTATCAGGTTTTAGGTCCAGTATTTGGTTTGCTTATTTCTCTATTTTATGTCCATCGATGTTTAATTTTGTGCTCTATTGTGAGTGCTATTGAGATTATCGTCAGGATCTTCTTTAACTCATTTGATAATGTGGATATTTAGCTATCTCTCAGCAATATTGGATTATTGATGTATTTTACCTTTAAAACTATACTTTTCTCGAATATTTCAATAGTCAAACATAAACAGTAAAATGTTCGGCAAAATTACAGTAGACGGCATTCCTTACCCACTGTATAATTTCCAGTAAGAGACATTCCTGATGATGCCATAAATATTATTGTAATATT
Organism: Pinctada imbricata; assembly: GCA_033119305.1. NCBI lineage: Eukaryota > Metazoa > Mollusca > Bivalvia > Pterioida > Pteriidae > Pinctada > Pinctada imbricata. Next base: position 58,062,411 of record VSWD01000003.1, on the reverse strand, counting down.
ATAAAAGGCTTCTAACTCATAATATCCATCTTCACATTTGTAAATGACTGTATCATTTTCTGCTGCTTTACCGTCGGGAAATACCTTCAAGCATAAAGACAAGGTATTACTATTTGATTTTATCTATTTCATCAGGGATAAGACCTGATAGAAACATATAAAAAGCTAGGTTGTAACATATTATGTTTATTCTCCTAAACAGTCACTTCCTATCTCCCAATAGTAGCACAAATCTTAAGGCCGACTAATTCGGTGATAATTGTAGTATTTTAGTAATTTTGAACACTTTACTTTATTCTAATAAATCCAAAACATCATAAAACATTGAATGGTTTACTTTATTTTATCAATATGACTATAATTTACTATCATGATAATTCCAAGAAAGGAGGAGATTCATCAAACTCATTTTTCGCGTTCACTCACATATAAAGTATGTATCACCTGTAGTATCATATCCCAGCCATCTTGCTACATCTTTCGGTATATTTAGGACATAATTTATACAGATTTTGGTCATATTACATTATTTATATTGAGGATCACTGACGAGGGTTAAGTACCCGAAACCACGCATGTCTAGTCCATGCTGTAAATTTATCTGCTCTAAAATGATGCAAATGAATTTGAAGATAAAGGGATATTAAGAAAATCAAGTTATGGCTCCTGGATCAATAAAATGAATACGATGGAAAGTTCACATCATATAATGAACGTTTAAAAAAATCATCAGTACAAACTTTATAAAAATATTGAATTTACTTATTGATCTTGAATTACCCGAAAATCTTTGGAGCAGGACATCAATGATATTCGACTAAAAGTCATGTTCAGTTTCACCAGCGATCTTTCGCGGACACGTACAATATATGCACATGTAACAGCTTCTGTTCGTGTCCCATTGAAAAGTGGAAGCCTGAATGTACTAATCGATTCATTTCCTGTAATCTCCTGCCTGCAGACTGAAATGAGGAGAACAAAATACATTTAGATGCAATTATATTTATGAATGCTATTTTTTTCTGAACTTCAGTAATTCTGGAGACACAATGACGCTGTATTTAATTGAGTTTTTGTGAATTTTCGTTATTTATTTACTCAGGCTGCGCTAAATGAGTCAAATATTTGTGATTCTATTGGAAGTCGTTAAAAATATAAAAGAAGTTAAGAAATTATGCCTATTTTGTTCGAAATATCATATTTCAAACCTAAAACCCAGTTCAAATGCGTTTTATAAAAAATCAATTATGTAATAATTAGTAAAAGGGGACTTATTCCTCGGCATAATCGCAGAATTCTGGCATAACCTCCAAAATTACGAAGTTTCCAAGAACCAAACATAAAATCAAAATCAGAGTCCAAAAACTATATTGATTTTGCACACAAAACCGCGGAAAAAAACCCACAAAACCACAGATAAGGTATATTTTCTTCAATAGAAGCAAAAGTGAATCCCTATGGAGATTAGATCAGCAGCATCAGGCCAATAAGTTTTCCCTGCTTGTCAGTAACACAATCACTTTAGTGGAACACAAAAAGGCAAAACCGAAAGGGCCAAAAATGGTGTTTATCAATCTGATTAAAACGACATAACAAATGCGGGAGCATGTTGAGATCTGGTTTTAATCAGATTGGGTGTTTATGTGATGGTTCTAACATCAATTCTAATATGACTTGAAATTTTCTCCCTATATGTACCATAGAACTCAACTGGTTTAAAATCTCCAACAAACTTCCATTGTGCTAAGCTCCGCCCATTCACGTACTCTTCCTGGGCACCTGGTCTCACTCCCATATCGCGAGTTCGCTTCTTTTCATATGGTGGAGGTTTTTGTTTGTTTGCTTATTGCTTATTGTGTCGATCAGAAAGTTTAACATCTGAATAATATCTGTTTCAGTGTACTAATTTTCAATATCGGACTTTTCTTTACAAATAGGTTTTGTCATAGTTAACAACAATAAATTTGCATTTGCGATTTCCGTTCTTACTTGTAAACGCATTACTTATAATTTTAGCGAGTTTTTCTTTCAATTTAGAATGTAGGATTGTAGTGTAAAGTGTCGAAAAATCAAAGGCTTTGATCGAATGGACTCTACTGAAATGAGTGAATTTCAGATGTTCTAAAAGTTCCTTCGAATTCTTTAAAATCCACATCTTGTTGATACCACTGCGAGAGTATACTGTCGAACAATATTTTGAAGCCCAGACTTGATTTCAGATAAAACTTTGGTGAGTAAGATCGATTCAGATTACGTAGAACATTTTGAGGAACCAGCGATGACACGTTGCTTGTACGGATTCTTTTGCATTTTATGTATGCAGTATAAGTATGGTAAATCTAAATCTAAATTGTAACAATCAGTGAAAAAAATGAAACACAAAAGCCAAGGTGAATACAGATAAAGATGGCGGGTTCTGTAAATTAATAAGCGATAGGAATTTTCATTTATCCTGAATTTTTCTTAAAAGATCTTGGAGTATTATTTAGTCTTTTCAAATACTGTTACATGTTTCAGATAATTAAAGAAGTTTATAAAATATCAAAGTAATATATGATGACAAACTGATAAAGTTTTCAATATTGAAATATATGTAGTCAAGTTCTAAACCAAATATTCCTTCAGATTACGTAGCTAGATAGAAAGAAACGAATTTTCAAACTTCGTGTCAATATGAAATGTTCAGCAAAAAAGTCAGATTTCTTATCCCTACTTGTGATATATGTTAAAGTTGATGATTTCTGGGTTTTTATCTACAGTTTCTTCGAATTATCATATTTTTCGATAGCCACAATTCGCCTCCCGCTACAGCTCTTCCTGGGCACCTGGTCTCACTCTCATATCGGGAGTTCGCTTCTTTTCATATGGTGGAGGTTTTTGTTTTTGTTTGCTTTGGTTCCTGTTTTGTCCTGATTTTGTATGCCTTCGGTTTCTGATTTTCTGAATTATCGATTTTGTACTGTAGACAGGGATATGGTCATTATCCATATTTGTCATTTCAATGTTTCGACAATAACTATGCATGTGTGTCAAACAATACAATTGACATATTGTCTTTCTACAGGAACCGGACATGGCCATGGATATTGTGCTTTTGCAGTTTAGACTTTAGATTCCGTATATATCAATAATATTTCCCTATTTCATGGAATGATGCGCGTGTTGTCTAGCTCTTATTCAATGAAATAAAACAAAAATTATTCCATATATCCTGAATGTAATAGAATGTCACTTTCACCTTTTCCTGTAAAACTCTAAAAAGCGTCCCTGCTTATGAAACATGTTGCTCGTCGGATAATAACGACCTCTTAGAATCGAACTAATCTACTAGTATGTGATCTTTACAGCATGACACACAAAGAAATTAAAGTTTTCAAAATGACGATCACAATATGCTAAATTCTGCTGAAAAAAAAATTAAAAGTTATCAAAATCAGATGCGATCATGCTCTATCACTAGTTTTCTACATGCATATCTGAGGTACTTACACTTTTATTTAAATGCAACATTTGATAGTATGTAAAAGATTTTATATAACATAAGCAATATATCGTAGCAGATAACAAGAGGCCCAAGGGGGCCACATCGCTCACCTGAGTTGCAGACAAAGGGTTAAAAGTCACAAAAATACTTCGAATCTACAGATCAAAGCCCTTTACATCCATATTTGTTGACCTATCGACAAGAAAAACACAAACTTGGCAGAGGACCTTGAGTACTTGCTTGCTGCAAGGTTTCGTGAAATTCTGTGCAATGGTTGCAGAGGAGATTTCGAAAATGTGTCAGCCAATCAGAGTCCTCGGCGGCCATATTTGTTGACCGATCAGCACAAAATACACAATCTTGGTAGAGGATCTTGAGTACTTTTTTCTTGTAAAGTTTCGTGAAATTCTGTGCAGTGGTTTTTTTGCAGAGAAGATGTTGAAAATGTGTTAGCCAATCAGAGCCCTCTGCGGCCATATTTGTTGACCAATCGGCAGGAAAAACACAAACTTGTTGGAGGACCTTGAATACTTTCTTCCTGTAAAGTTTCATGAAATTCTCAACGGCGGTTGCAGAGGAGATGTCGAAAATGTGTTAGCCAATCAGAGCCCTCGGCAGCCATATTTGTTGACCGATCGGCACGAAAAACACAAACTTGGTAGAGGACCTTGAGTACTTCCTTCCTGTAAAGTTTCATGAAATTCTGTGCAGTAGTTGCAGAGGAGATGTCAAAAATGTGTCAGCCAATCAGAGCCCTTGGCGGCCATATTTGTTGAACGATCGGCACAAAAAACACATACTTGGTAGAGGACTTTGAGTACTTCTTTCCTGTAAAGTTTCATGAAATTCTGTGCAGCGGTTGCAGAGGAGATGTCGTAATGTGTCAGCCAATAAGAGCCCTCGGCGGCCATATTTGTTGACCGATCGGCACAAAAATACAAAAACTTGGTAGAGAACCTGGAGTACTTCCTTCCTGTAAAGTTTCATGAAATTCTGTGCAGCGGTTGCAGAGGAGATGTCGAAAATGTGTCAGCCAATCAGAGCCCTTGGCGGCCATATTTGTTGAATTATCGGCTCGAAAAACACAAACTTGGTTGAGGACCTTGAGTACTTCCTTCTTGTAAAGTTTCATGAAATTCTGTGCAGCGGTTGCAGAGGAGATGTCAAAAATGTATCAGCCAATCAGAGCCCTCAGCGGCCATATTTGTTGACCGATCGGCACGAAAAAGCCAAACTTATCAGAGGACGTTGTGTACTTTCTTACTGTAAAGTTTCATGAAATTCTGTGCAGCGGTATCAGAGGCGTTGTTGAAAATGTGTCAGCCAATCAAAGCCCTCGGCGACCATATTTGTTGACCGATCGGCACAAAAAACACAAACTTGGTAGGGGACCTGGAGTACTTCCTTCCTGTAAAGTTTCATGAAATTCTGTGCAGCGGTTGCAGAGGAGATGTAGAAAAATGTGTCAGCCAATCACAGCTCTCGGCGGCCATATTTGTTGACCGATCGGCAAGAAAAACACAAACTTGGTAGAGGACCTTGAGTATCTCCTTCCTGTAAAGTTTCATGAAATTCTGTGCATCAGTTCCAGAGGAGACGTTGAAAATGTGTCAGCCAATCACAGCCCTCGGCGGCCATATTTGTTGACCGATCGGCACAAAAAACACAAACTTGGTAGAGAACCTTTAGTACTTCCTTCCTGTAAAGTTTCATGAAATTTTGTGCAGCGGTTGCAGAGGAGATGTCGAAAATGTGTCAGCCAATCAGAGCCCTCTGCGGCCATCTTTGATTTCAGATCGGCTCGAAAAACACAAACTTGGTAGAGAGCATTGAGTACTTGCTTCCTGTGAAGTTTCGTGAAATTCTGTGCAGCGGTTGCAGAGGAGATGTCGAATATATGTCAGCCAATCACAGCCCTCGGCGGCCATATTTGTTGACCGATCGGCACGAAAAACACAAACTTGGTAGAGGACCTTGAGTATCTCCTTCCTGTAAAGTTTCATGAAATTCTGTGCATCAGTTCCAGAGGAGACGTTGAAATGTGTCAGCCAATCACAGCCCTCGGCGGCCATATTTGTTGACCGATCGGCACAAAAAACACAAACTTGGTAGAGAACCTTTAGTACTTCCTTCCTGTAAAGTTTCATGAAATTTTGTGCAGCGGTTGCAGAGGAGATGTCGAAAATGTGTCAGCCAATCAGAGCCTGTGGCGGCCATCTTTGATTTCAGATCGGCTCGAAAAACACAAACTTGGTAGAGGGCATTGAGTACTTGCTTCCTGTGAAGTTTCGTGAAATTCTGTGAAGCGGTTGCAGAGGAGATGTTGAAAATGTTAAAAGTTTACGCCAGACGGACGGACGGACGACGACGACGACGACGACGGACGGACGGACGACGGACGGCGCGCTATGACAATAGCTCACTTGAGCTTCGCTCAGGTGAGCTAAAAAGAGGAGAGAATCTTCAACATGACGCGGTTTCTACAACAAAACACCAAAATACCCAAATGCTCAGATACAGAGCGGAGCAACCAAGCACACCAATAGGTCTACACCAAACAAAGTAGGGAATCTCCAACAACATCAGGTTGCAACTCCCACAGCAAAACCCCAAAACACCCAATGCAAAAACACAGAGCAGACACATACCGAAAGATACCCTAAAGGAACGCCAAATTACATAGAAAAATCAAATATACATGACTAAAAATAAACTAATGAGACCAAGGGCAATCGGTGCCGATTTAGGACGGTAATCTGCCACGTCAGTAGCAGACGGTGTGGTTATCAGGATAACGTGCGCACAGCCCTCCCACTTTTCGGATCACTTAGTGTTCTCAAAGAAAGTACAATTGTTGTGAAAAATAATCCCCTCACTGTAAGACGACCATACAAACAGACAGCATGACGCAGTGACCTAAGAAGCACACAGATTGATACGTAAATTGATATAAAAACATAAGGCGTCGTGCTCTGGCACCTGTAGCCAACCCCTGCATGTTATCACCCGAGGAGTAAGTAATAGTAGTTTTTTTAATATTTCATTATTTCTTAATACCTTTATAATCTGCAGTAAAACCTTCATATGCTTTTATTCTTCCTGTGAAAAATTCCAAACGCAGCCTTGTGGTAAGTCTGTAAATATCAGCCGGCATTTCTCCATCACCACATATTTTGTCTGATGTATTCCCATTTGCTGTTATCTGTTGAAATGTACATAAAAACTTGTTTATTCTGCCTTATGCTGGATAAATGCATGATAAAAGATGAGATCAACAAATTACCTATTTCTGTCAATATCATTATGTTGTATGCATACAGGAAATCTGGAAAATATAGATTTAATACACGGAAAACTTCATCACGATTCTTTTAAAGCCAAATACTAGCTAACATTTTATCTTTTAGCACTTTAAATGCTTGCCTTACGCCAAGAATTTGAAGACATTTAACATTCAATTATTATTGTGTCAGAAAATCACTTCACTATATAATAAGTACCCCGGTTGAGGATGTATGACTTGGACATGTTGTCATTGTATTACGTACACCCTTTTTTAATATATATTTGTACAGATCTGTGTTGCATGGGCCCCTGCGTTTTGCGGTCTTGTTTGTGTGTGGTCATCTGTCAGTGAGGAGGTTGTTTTACACCACAATTGTACGTTCTTCGAGACCTCTGGGTAATCGGAAAAGTGGGAGGGTTGTGCCCACGTAATCCTGGATAACCATACCTTCTGCTTTTTCCGTGGCAGATGGCCGTCTTAAGTCGGCACCGGTTACCCATTGGCCTTGTTGGTTTATGTGTAGTCCTTAGTGTTTTATGCTTCTGTGTTGTGCGTTGATGTTCCTTGTCCCTTTTACGTCTCTTTCTGTGCTTGTCTGCTCTGTGTTTTTTGCATTGAGTGTTTTGGGGTTTTGCTGTGGGTGCTGCAACCTGGTGTTGTTGGAGATCCCCTCCTTTGTTTTATATTTTCAATAAGAAAAATTTTGTTGGAACACATCCGTATTATTCGATATATAAAGAGTAATTGGGCCTCTCGTATGCAAACGAAATCCACCCTAGCCAAAGTACTAATATTTTCTGTACTAAAGTATCTAACACCATGAACAACTGAACAATCATGTGAAATGATATTCAAATATGACATGTATGATAGACTATTTGTCCTCTTAAGGTCGAAATTGTCAACACCCTATAGTGAAAATAGACAGTTACAATCATATCAATGATTCTTACGAACACATTTAAGGTATCAAATTACCGTAAGAAAGTGGCCAATGCACTTGTCGCCCGTCTCACTACTAATCATCAATTCAACAAAATGTAGATAGACTGTGACTCTCTCATGCGCTTGAATGTCGTAAATGCCATGAAAATTATTTGGTGTACACTGTCCACCATCGCAGCTTCCCTGAAACCGTATGGATTTAATGGATCCCTCTGAATCTGAATAAATTTGGTGAGTACCTGAATTGAAGTTGAGTAATATTAAATAAATGTTTAATTGAAATATGATTAAAAGATTATTATCAAGGATTGTAGCGTAAATATGAGGGTACTCACCTTTTATGATTACACATGATCTCATTAATCAATCTTTACAATAATTTCAATGGAACCGAGTTTCCCCTCCTTTGTTTTATCATGCTATGATTCAGAAACAAGGTGGTTTCAGCATTCACAGATGTCCTCACTACTAAGCTAAGATACAGTTTTTCTTATGAAATGGGTACCCTAATACAACCTAGTTTTTTTTTCTGTGGGAGACCGAATACAAACACATGTAATACTAAGTGCTAAAACAAAACAAAATTACATGGTGGAGGGATAACATGCAGAAGAAAATTGAAAATGAAAAGGACAATCGACAATCGCTTTGATCAGAATTTGAAAAGAGAAATGGAACATAAACTACAAAAAGGCACAATTAGAATTAACTGGAGAGTGGACAGATCGGGAGCTTCGAAAACGACATTGAAACTGTAATTTGCAACAACTCTGCTGAATCGACTTCATGACCATATCCCTATATACAGCACAAAATCGATGAATCAGAAAATCTTAAACCGAAGGCATACAAAATCAAGATAAAACAGGAACCAAAGCAAACAAACAATCAAAGCACTGAAGGTACTGAAAGCGAATAGCTTAAATATCACTACTAGTATATCATTTATTATGTATGTAATCAACCTTTCCTTCGTAGACAAGTTTATGCAAATGTACAATAATACTGAAATGCAAATCCATAAGGATTTCATTAGAATTAAAAGAACACAGTTCTCAAACTTGCATTTTCCAAGCAGTCAATACTACTAGTGGCCGACCCAGAGGGTTGACTAATGGAATAGGGCTGGTAAGTCAAATGGAAGGGGGAGTGGGTTGTTGAGCAATCTGAGACAGTCTTTAACAAATACTAGTATCTTCCGTTAAATGAATACTCCTTGAATTTCCCAAAGATCAAATGAATTAATAAACTGCCTTTCATTGGAAAAGGCTTCCAGTTTCTGGTTCCTTGGTGTTATCAGGATTTCTCGTTTAATACATAACTGGATAATTAAAGGAGTTTACCCGATTAGAGGCTGCCATGGAGCCCTATGCAGAAATATATCAGCGGCTGTCATGGACCCGGGCCAGGATTGAAAATTCGTTGAAATTTTCAGGGGCCAAGTGGGCCCCCAAATCCAAAAACTTAGGCGCCCACATCAAAAACAATCTGCCCACATCAAAATGTTGTACAATGTATTCAAATTTATATTTTTAATTTCAACCCCCTCCCTTCTCTCCTTCTCAGTATCAAGTCATGGCCATCGAGCAGGAACACGATGTACCGAATACGAAATTAACGCTAAAATTAGTAATTTTTCCGCATAAATTTCACACACCATTTTAGATGTTTCTATATTTTAGATATAAACGTACGGTTTTGAAGCACCGGTACCTTGAAATAAATCAATAAATGCAGGCTACTTTACTTCTTTCCAGTGTGTTAATCTAATTATAAACAGATTATATCTCCAAACAGTGACTTTGCACGTTTTTTTAAACGTTAGATGAAGTTACGGTACATTGAAAATTAATAGATCCACCTTATTCCCTTGTAAAGACGTAACGTAATAAAATAAAATTTTAAATCTGCGAGAAAGCAAACCAAAAATTTGTAAATAACCTATGAGTTCTTGTTTCACGACGTGAGTTACGACAGCTACGAAAACAAGAAAACGATTATCGTCTGAATTATCCCTGGGACTCACCCCTAAGCAGAAATATGTACACCCTGGACTGGCATATCATGAAGAGAAAGAGAGATTATATACCGGCAGTGTAATGAGTTCAATTTCTAAAAAGATTAAAATGCATTCAATTCATTTGCATCCCTGGGACTAAGCCGTATCTTCCTATGCAGAAATGGGGTTGACGAGACGGGTGCATGCAACTCGAAATGGTTCTAATTTTCTTTTTTTCACATTTTCCTTCTGAAAATATTATGAAAACTGGCAAGGGTGACAAGCTCGAAAATTTAAAAAAAAAAATACAGAATTACTTGAGTCTAAAAGAACAATGATAAACAAAAATAATTATTACAGTCTTATCCTTCAAATCGGCGAGCGGAATGAGTCGATAATTTTTTGAATATATGTACCAGGGTATATATATATTTTTCAGTTTTATAAGTTTCTAGAAAATGATATGGTGTTATAATCAAGGACTTATAAGTCCTTGTTATAATGAACGAATATTTTTTTAACGTTGGATTTTCAATTATGACCTCTCCCGTAACAAAATTCGTTTATGATGAATTGTCGTTGTATTCCCTATTTCTCTCTTCACATCCACATGTTAAATTTTCGGTCCAACAGAAAAGTACAGCTACTTAAAATTAGATATGAAACATGACAAAATACTGCTTTGGCCCATCCCCGCCGTATGGATCCACGCATGTGCATTGTTCTATTTTTTCTATCTTACGTTTATAGACAACACGTGTTTATATCATGATGGATGTCTACAAGTACTGGCGTTAAAAAAAGCTTGTCATCGGCCGGCGTTAGCAATCATTTTTAGGTGGCATTAGGAACCAATCTCTCTCGCGGAAGGGGGGGGGGGGGGGGGGGGGCTATATAGTTTTTTTAATATACGATCGACCCTGGACGTATGAATGGAACATTCCTGCATATTAATTAGCGCGCCAAAGGAAGCTTGCACTAAAAGTAGGACTCATATGCAGGATCGGATAAAATAAAATAAAGAAAACGAACGAATTGTAAGAAAAAATATCCATATATAAATACAAAAATCGTACGACTGAAGTACTGAACCCATACATCGAACCGTTTTGTTCTCAAAGTCGGTCCCGGAATCCTCCAATTAGAAATCAACATGACGTTATCCTCGTTTGCAGTCGGCCGTTTCCGTCGACAGCTTGCTTGCTGTCATTGGAACTGGCAGATTGTCCGTATGCTACCTCTTCGAAGTATGTGCGGAAGTAAAAAAACATCCCTAGTGTGTCCAGCTTCAGGAAGTCGACAATAAGTAACACGACATAAAGAGAGTTACATCGTTTACACAATTAAAAGCAGCAGTGACCCACTTCATACGTCACACGATGTGAATTCCTGTGATTTGATTGGTTCGTGCTACAAATTATACAGAATCGGGGCTCTGTAGCGTGAAAAAATTCAGGTATCTCTTAAAGCTATTCGCTTAAAAACCGCCACCATATGAACTGAAGCGAACTCCCGATATGGGAGTGAGACCAGGTGACCAGGAAGAGTCAGCATCTCCTGCTTGCATGCGACACCCGTCGCTTCAATTCGGTAGAGTGGGACATCATAGTGTATGACGAGTTCCCCATATCAACCGTAGAACTTCCTCGGTGACGATGTTAGTTACATTCATACCTGTCTTCATCAAACAAAATCCTTTTTAAATCTTTTGAATAAAAGAATAAAATATTGTTTAAACTAATGTTAAACGTCTTCAAATTCAAACTTAACTAAACAAAACGGACATTCATCGTGAGAGGGGAGATGTAGGAGCTCTCCACTAAGTCTTTGTCATGGGCCCATCTGGGATGGAGGCCTTTAGATATATTCCGAGCCCCCTCTAAACTAAAATCCATGACAAATATTATTGAAGGTTTGGTAAACACATTCACATGTGTAACAGATTATACGTGTCTTCTAATCAAAAAGTGTATACATTTTAAATTATTCATTTATAAGTTTTCGATTTTCCATGTTAAAATATGGTAATGAGATTCACTTCTGTTCTAAACAATTAAATAATTAGAAAGTACGCATCAAGGACAAATCCTCATTTATAAAACTGTTTGATTACTGCAAAGTGTATGTTACAATCTAACATTTCGGTACACACTTACACTAAAAATAATTTTTAGTATTAATAATGCTTTTCAAAGTTAGGCGAAATCTGATTAATTTAAATTTACCAAGAAATCTAGAAATTCATACAATTTTCTAAGTGAAACAAATAGGCTTAAATGATTATTCATAAAATACTGCAGATGATCTTATCTATAGAAAACTTAAGTCACTTTAAGCTTATAAAGAGATGCACACAAATATAGCTGTGAACGTGAAAGTATACTTAATTGTTACAATATAAGCGCGTCACATTGTACGTATCCCTTTAGTGAAGAAATAAGCATTTGCATGCACTTCATCATACTATGATTGATCTTAGAAACTGATTGTTTGGCTAAAATGGATTCTGCATAATTTATAGATTGTTAGAAAAATGCAAGAAATGTCCCCTATTTCAGATATTCATACTCATAACCTGAATTTGATGGTATTGTCTTTGTGTTCTTGAGATTCCATTGATAATTTGATTTACAAACCTTCAATTACGAATCTTTTGTTATTCATCTGCCTTTCTTTTTCATAAAGACCGCACACAATTCCAAATATTCAAAGTTTTATGAGCTTCCAGTGAAGTTTGACGGTCTATAAAAACAATGCGGGGCGGAGAAAAGAAATTTATCTCACTAGCCACACTAGCCAAGCAAGCGGCTGTGGATTGTCTTGATTATATTGAGTATCCGGCAATTGTACGACAATATTGTGTTTTTATTCGCTGGAGAGTGGGTTAGAGGAGCATCGTTTAAAAAAGAAGTATGGATTATTCAGGCAAAATGGAACTACGAATAAATATAAATCTTTTAAGGTGGCTCCCTACTCGAACCGTTATAGGTTTTTCCTTAAATGCAGCAGTCTCTGTATAACGTTTTACAATGGCTGGCGAGGGACGAGCCAACGCATTGAAAAACACAGACAGAAGATCTTAAATGCCAAAAGAAGCTAAAAATGGTGCAATCTATCAATGTCCACACCAATCATATAGTATAATTTCTTAGTTGAAAATGTGATGAAATTATAAGGGGGTACCCTTATGTTTGTAGCCATATCTTGATCATTTATAAAATTGTATACCCGTATGCGATTTTTTCACCATCTATATGCATGATCGTATAACATGATCCAATTTGAAGAAATTCCGTCTGTTGTTTTTTGCACAAAAATGTGATATACTATATATTATTTGTCGAAAATATGATAACATTATAAAGGGGTACCCCTATGTTTGGAGCCATACCTTGATCATTTTAAAGACTGTGTACCTGTATGTGATTTTTTCGTCATCTACATACATAATTTATGAAATATTACAAAATGAAAAAAATTCATCGTTTGGATTTAGTACATATTCTTGGTCAAAAATGTTATGAAATTATAAGGGGGTACCCTAGCGTTGGAGATATATCATACATAGATTTATGTTACAATATCATTTTATGTGTTGTATTTCTTCTATATGACTTGTAATCATAAAATAAAACAAAAACAAATAAACATATTCGTATCATCACTGTATTTGGAGGGTTCAAATGACAAATATGGATAATGACCATATCCCTGTATACAGCCAAAATCGATAATTCAAAAATCAGAAACCGAAGGCATACAAAATCAGGACAAAACAGGAACCAAAGCAAACAAACAAAAACCTCCACCATATGAAAAGAAGCGAACTCCCGATATGGGAGTGAGACCAGGTGCCCAGGAAGAGTAAGCATCTCCTGCTTGCATGCAACACCCGTCGCTTCAATTCGGTAGAACTGTCACATCCGGTTACTTCCATTTTGGAAGATATAGAGTACAATCTTTGGTTGGATGGTTCAAATGGTCTATGACAGAATATCATCCACCATTCTTGAGAGTGGAACATCATATTGTATGACGAGTTCCCCATATCGACCGTAGAACTTCCTCAGTGACGATGTTAGTCGGTCACAAACATATCCCTGACTGAGAAGCTTGTCTGAAAGACGCCTAGCTCTCAGAACAAAATCCGTATATTTGGTACTTGCTCTGGCATAGCGTATCAACTGAGAAAGCACATGATGGATATTTGATATTTCTCAATTTTTAAGTGTTAGGGTACCTTTCTTTAATGCACTATATCTTTCATGAAAACAAAATTACCTATTTATGTCTGTGTTCATTATGTCATTTTGACTATTATGTATAGAAAATAACCTTGAAATACAAAATTCATCTGTTAAATTCACGAGTAGGGACCCACCTTAACCATTTCTTATAGACTGCAATTTTAATGTCCCCTTCGATATTGAACTTGATGAAAAAAAAAGTTAGAAAATTATTCTCCTCGCGTCAGCAGAATTGTTTTCCATGCATACACATGTATCTATGTAAAATATATAATAACCTAATGAAAATGTGTAAGCTTTGTGTGACGGATGGGCCAATAAAGGAGACCTTAAGCCGTGGGTATCTTGTCCGACGGAAGGGTACCGTAAGCCGAAGTCACAAACTCGCCGTACGTACACGTCTTTCATGAACGCCGTCTTCTTTGATACTGAAGAGGATTATGTAGAAAAATAATACAAAATGTCTGATAAAATTCAAATTCTTTAATACGAGACTCAAAAGATATCAATCAATCAGCCCTCGTATGTCCTCGTTAGTTTTCACATACATGTAAGTCTTTGTACTATTTGTACTACGACAGCCTCAGCCACTTTGTGTTAAGCATATCTAAAATTCATTTATTCGTTTGAAGATCTCGTTTGGATTGTTAATTTGTTACAATTAATTGCTTTCTAGTTCTATTGAGTATCTGTTGTTTTGAAAGTCGTTTTGATGGGATTTTCGTTTGTTTGTTTAGATATTTTTTGTCTGTTGATTCCAACCATCTATTGTTGGATATGCATTACTTTATTGTAGAAAACTCGTTTTAATTACCTCCCATATGATATATCAAGAATCAACAATGAACATATTAATTTGTTTTTGAAATACATAACATGTAAATTGATACAATTCCGGGAACGTCCCTTTAAGGACATAGATATTATCAATATCCTTTCGTTGCGTTTAAAATAATACCATTTCTGTCATAATGAAAGAAGACATGCATACCATTCAAATAAGCGTTGAGGGAGAAAGGCTTTTCATCTTTGTCATCCTCCTTATAGAATATTTGCAATCGCCTTTTTCTGGATATGTAAGAAATCGGTTTGGCTTGGCAAAAAGAGTGAACAAATGTTGCATTTCCCTCTGGGCCATCATAAATCTGCATAAGATATTATAAATCAATTTTAATATGATTAATAAACTATAATAATTAGACATTTAAAAAAGACAATTGGCAGTAGAATCAAGTTAGCCTGACATTTCATATTATTTGTCCTTAACATTGAGCAAAAGGAGCTTTTTTGTATTAAAAAGGGCCTCTTCAAAGCAGGTTTTTGCCTATATTGTGAGCATACTGACAAAAAGAATAGCGGGCGGAAGCATACTTCTTGTGTAGTATTTATATAATTAAAGATATAAAGAGAAAATTTAAGGAAATTTCAGTTGACTATGATAGCTGTTACCATGGAAACGAGCCTTGTGAAAATGACATGTTACAATTATTCTACTGAGCGCAAAATTTCAAACATGGTTTCCATGGCAACGAAAACTTAATTTGTAAAAAAGGAAATTTATTTTTGTCTCAGTACATCATATACACCTTCCATACCAAAAATCTCCAAAATTGGAGACATGCTTTTTACACGTGCTATTGAAATTATTTTGGTCCTTACAGAGAATTGCTATTAATATTCTTATGCAAATGGCTTTGATAACGTTGTTTATAATAAGGTCAAATTGGCTTAGGGATAAATGTAATTGCAGTTTTTAATTGTACATGTACTATACATGTGTGTCTTATTTTTCATTTGACTCCATCAACAATGCATTTTTTATTCTAAATTCTTACATCGGGGTCAATTTACCAGTTTCTTGCTTTCAGATAAATACAGCGAGAGAAATTGCTATAATCTTGAGGCTTTATTTTCAATTAATCTTAATGAGATACTATAACTTATATTGTATATGTAACATGAATTCGTGGCAGTCAGTCAGTGTTCAATTCTTAAGTACCAAGCCAAGTGTCCGTCAGGTGACACCAAGATCATACACGGTATAAAAGGCATACCGGGTATAATGATCCTGACGACATTTCGATGGTAATTCTGTCTACGTTTTACCCTTCTTTATTTGTTTATAATGTCACCATAAAAGGCAGGCTGTGAAATACCCATAGTAATATACTATAGTTGGAACACTTCCGTATTATTGTATGGGCCCGAATTCTAAAAGAAACTGACAATTATGGAAAGTTAAACAAATATCATGATTAAAAAAGTTCAACCACTGGGCGAAAAAAACATCAATGGAACCAACAAATGAGATTTCATACGGATCTAAAGTGAATCTTCAGTAGAGATGTAATCAGGAATAATTATCTCCTTCTTGCAAAACGCAATACTTTAGCCGTGCATAATTGGTTAAATCCGGTGAGTAGATCAAATTCTATGTACCAAAATTGTTTAATGTAAATTATCTTTATATTGTGACAACGTGACATTATTATGCATTTTTAAATGATGGTGTTTGTATTTTATTTTCATTGAATCGTCAAAAATATTGTTGATTGTTGTAAGTATGTTCTTAATGTCAACGATTATTTTTTGATTTCGTTATTTTTGCTCTGATTGTTTCCCATCCTCTTTGTTGACTTATAGAAGATGTAGTTCATACAGCAGCATCTTTTCTTGTCTATATGTTTCATGTTTCTATGATGTTTGTTGGTGTCCCTTGTCCCTTTTGATTCTCTTTCTGTGGATGTCTGCTCTTTTTTTTGCACTGGGTGTTTTGAAGTTTTGCTGTGGGTGCTGCAACTGAGTATTGTTGGAGATCCCCTCTTTCTTCTCCATATACCTTTTGTTTAAACAAAAACATCAAGCAATTTTATATACATACCGTTATATCACTTTTACTTATACAATCGGCTTGCATACCAAAGAATTCTGCTACGACTTGTCTTTCATCCGGGGACTCGAGAGATATAAAACATCGAATTTCGTTCTTTGTTACCACTATACCAGATTCCGTATTCTGGAGTTCAGTATTTGTTGAACATACTGCATTTGCTAAAAGAAATTGTATCTCAAATTTATTTGGAAAAAATGGTGGATAAAATAGTTTACATATTCTCCGTTTCTTTTAAAACGACAGCGTAACATCTGAAGAATGTGGCTTTACAAATTATGAGTGATAAGTCGATTAGTAGATTAGAAATTGGTAAAGACCCTCTTTAAAGTGCATGAATATGATATGATACTATCTATAAACCAGTAAGTGTGATGCTGAAGATCGCTTCTCAATAGGCGATTTCGAGTTACACGGATTGACCGTTATAGTTTTGAAATAATGTACTGCCTATCACGAGACTATTCAGAAATGTCATCCAAGCCTACTTCCGGTTTTTTTTCATCTTAACTATGTAAACAGGGGGAAAACAATCTTCCATCACGTTCGCGTAGTTTCGTGTCGTAGCATGTTAGGGGAAGTTCTTCGGTCGCTACGGGTATGTAATAAAAACATATCAGATCCCCCTTTTCAGAATGATCAGTGACATTCTACATTGTTATTGAATGACTGTAGTCATCACCAAACAAGACATAATTATCTGATCTGTACATCAAAATGTACATCGAGACTGTCGCCAAATTTTGACAGCTTTCCATCGACCTGTTTCGAACGGCGTTGCATGCAATCAGGAGACGCTGACTCTTCCCGGGCACCTTCGGAGTGTTGTTCATTCTCACAATTTGGGCCCTGCCATCTCGACAATGAGACCGAATAACTGTTAAGTACTTCTTTGATGTTTATTTATAAAGTAAACACAATGCCTAAAAAATATTGTCAACTTCTTCTGAAATTCGGACCAATACAGGCAACAGAGTATATTGCTTTGGGTATTTCATAACCTGCATTTTATGGTGACATTATTAACAAGATAAGAATGATAAAGATAAACAACATCACTAATGAAAATGCGTCAGAATCATCAAACGCCTTTTATACCGTTGATATGATCCTAATGTCACCAGACGGACACTAGGCTTGGTACATGACCAATCTACAGTCTTGTACAAGCGCATTCTTAAAACTTGCACTCTGACTGACTGTGACGACGGGACTCCATGACGGGCCCTGTCCAAACCTCTTTAGAGAAGACAGGGCCCCGACCACCTGTCCTCTCTGAATGTCAGTCGGACTCCTCGGGTGATAACATACATGAGCTCGCGGCGGCAGAGCACGGATTGTATTACGCACGCCCTATTTTTATATCCATTTACATATTCATCTGTGTTGTTTGGGCCCCTGCGTTTTGCGATCTTATTTGTGTGTGGTCATCTGACAGTGAGGAGGTTGTTTTACACCACAATTGTACGTTCGTCGAGACCTCTGGGTAATCGGAAAAGTGGGAGGGTTGTGCGCACGTAATCAAGGATAACCACACCTTCTGCTATTTACGTGGCAGATGGCCGTCCTAAGTCGGCACCGGTTGCCCATTGGTCTCGTTGGTTTATGTGTAGTCCTTTGTGTTTGATGTTTCTGTGTTGTGCAGTTGACGTTCCTTGTCCCTTACGCGTCTTTTTCTGTGCTTGTCTGCTTTGTGTTTTGCATTGGGTGTTTTGGGGTTTTGCTGTGGGTGCTGCAACCGGGTGTTGTTGGAGATCCCCTCCTTTGTCTCCATAAGAAATCTCTCATTTCTGTAAATTTCTTAGATAAAAACTGAAAATACCAGCCTAACATGACTTTGAAACTTAAAATCTAGGCAGCTGATCTTGTGATATACGACACGTGCCTGAGTTTTCATTTTTACATAGCGGTGAGGTCGAACATTATGGAAAAAGGCTGTCATCATAAATAAATTTGATATCATTTTTCATATAATATCAGAATCTGATGATGAAACTATATTTCAAAGGGTTGAAATTGTCGGGAAAGAGGGGAATTGGAATATTCAGTATTGTAATTTGTTCCCAGTATGATCAGAGATATGTGTTTTTAGGAAGTTTGGTATTAAAAAATCTTTTCAATATGCCCTCGGGTGCATAACTATCGATATATATTGATTCTTCTTTAAAGACAAGACGATATGTAACTGTCAAGAAGAGATGAAGGAAAATGAAAGCTATTCGAGTTTCAAACGGAAAAGATGCAATAATTGTTTTGTTTCTTAAGCCATAATAATGGGAAATAGTATTTGTTTCTTATCTTACTGCAAATCAAAAACCCACATGAGGATAAAAAGAAATACACAATTTGACAGTGGCTGATTTAGGGGATGCAGAGTGCCCCAAGTATCTCTATCATTTCCCTATACCCTATACAAATACACAGTTTGACAGTCGCCTATTTAGGGATGCAACTCCCTCGGTCATTGATCAATTCCTATCTTGATATCTTTAACATGTAGGAAGAGGAAGGCAAAATGCCATAATCACTGAGAAGGATAGATGAAAATTTGGAAAGGGGGGGACATTGTATGAATATTTGAAATTTGCACTGTTTTATAAAAATGTTAAGTATCTGAATTTGCCATTGTTGATTATAAAACAGTGCAACTAAGATGGCATATGAATATGTGTATCCCTCTCTTAACATTGATTAGCTACAAGTCCTTTGCTACTATTTTTATGTTAAGAATTTAGACATCTTATGTTAATCATTTTGTATGAAGTAGTCGATGGTTGTCCAACATAACAGCTTACAAACAGCTCTACACATGTTTTAAACATGCATACTGTCTATAATATCATGAAATAGGAGAGAGGGATCTTCATCAAAAAGATAAGAATAACATGTAAGCTAAAGGCTATGAAACCATATGACACATCCTGATATGACAGAATGTTATTTTAAATCATCATGTCCTTTATCAACTGAATATCTGCTTCAATTTTATGGTTATATTTGAATAACTACAGACCTATTACTGTTTGTTTGAAATGTTGTTAACTGCAACTTTACTTACATCTTGAAGTAAGAAGCATTCGATTTCTATTGAAGAAAAATTAATATGCTGGTACATGTACATGTGTAATTGTCCAATGATATAACATAAAATGTATTTTGAATTCAGAATTATGAAATATGCTATGATTTTAAACCTCATGCATGTAAGTGATCTAGCAACAATTAGTCTCTCTGGAGGTAATTTATAATACAGATTTTATTATATAAATGTTGTACTATATACGGAGTCAATTTGTCTGACTAAAATACAACAAAATTTGAGCCTTCAAGTTGAGAGTTGTAGCTTGATACGTTGTTTCGGATAGAAAATCCTCATAAGAGGTACTATTTTTTTACAAGGCCAAAAATATGTGAGTAGCGCCTTCTAGTTTTATTTTATGATTTTTTTTTTTTGCATTCACTTTGCAAAGAGAGCACGACTACAAATGTGTTTATGGTCGATTTGACACTAGCATAGTTCAATAAAATATATGGCCCAAATCATTGAAGGGGCAGTTTACTTCCTCCTTCAATGATTTTTATGATAAAACAACAAGTCTCCAAAATAGCTAAAAAAACCCCAATCTTTAGATTGATAAAGGGTCAAATCAAAACTTATTTCAGGCTGACAAAGCACGACAAATTCGAACGTGATAAATCGTGCAATGATCGTAAAACATCAGACGTGCAAGAATACATGTACAATCTCATATAGTCGAAAAGCACACGCATATGCAGACAGCAGCGATTTATCTTACTACCTTTGAAAATCGTGTACCTATATCACTCGAGTACAAAATCGTTGTTCAACATTCATTCTTACGTTCGTGCGATGCATTGCGATGTATTTAGTCGAATCTGAATATTTTACATGTCAAATATCTTTATGAGACCACTGAATGTCAGTTATCGTGCAACGTATACGCGATAGCTCGTGCGAAGCTAACATACTTCGATCTCATTGAGTTTTAAAGTGGACGTGTGCCAATTGTGAATGAGGCTTTAGCTGTGAATACACATAAAGCAATACGAGAAGATAAAGGAAACCATTGAAGTGCGACAATGTCTCCAGAGATTCAAGTGTACTTCCGTGTACATACATAATAATCCAAAGGTTAAACCCAGTTAACTTTCTCATTCTAAAGATACATGGCGTATATACATGTCGACCACTAGTATACAAGATCTGATCACATTAATTACCATACAACCCATTATACATTATATAGAAAAAAAATTGATAAAGTGTTAAAAATCTTCAAATGCAATAGCATCATTTAAGAACAGGTAATAACGCCTATACATACTATAACTCCTCCGTGCCTTCTCGACTTTGAGACTGAATAACTTTTAGGTACTTATAAGATGTTTATTCCGTAAACGACAAATATGATGAAGGTGAAAAAATCAAAAGACGGCTTCCTCTCCACATTCTTATTACAGTGTACAAATATCATGAAAATATGTTGAAGCATATTCCAAATATTGCGTTCTATGTCCCTATACTTTGCCCTTAGCTTAATGTGCGTCATTGGTCACGATTAAAGACCATTCTTGCGCATCTCCTGTTTTAGCACTAATTGAGCCTGAATTATATAGATATTTCAATTTATTATGGTGAATGTATCATTTCTGACTCTATTGAAGACTTAAAATCATTACATACCCAAAAGCGGATAAGTTTGAAAATTTGATCTAAACTGAATAAAGTATCTGTAAGGAAATTCTTGGCGGTAATTTGAGCTGGTGGTACTCTTTTGAACAGTTCGGATTTCTCTTACGTAAGTAATAACCCCTGAATTTCGTTTTACGTGTGGAATATAATTCACTGTTATTATATTTATTATTAAGGCAAAGTTTAACTCGCTGATACTTTTTCAAGAAAACCACAAAATGGCACTATTCCTGAGCGTTTGTTCTATCTTATTTCAACACGGACATTTTCTTCAATATTATGAAAAGTCTTCTTCAGGAGCACATGTAGTTTACTGTGTGTTTGAAAAAATCGCTATCAGTATTTCTGATATTTTTACATAAACTTTGTCATTTTTCGTATTTTTTTGTGTAAAATCGAGAAAAATTTAGTGATAGATCTGTGAATTTTGTACCTTCCGTCAAACTTAATCAAAATCAAGATTTATACAAAGATGCTTACTTACTTTATTGTATGTTAACAAAGAAAACTAAAATTTAAATAAAATGAGTGCAATTAGCAATTTTCGTATTTTCGTTACAAATGTGCTATTTTTAGCAACAAATTTCCAGCATTTTTACCATGTTTTTTAAATAAGCAAAAGTCTTGATTTTCATCACGGACCTGTTAGTTTTTCTTCGTAAAATGAGTAATTGGCATAAATCCTATGATTTAATATGGTTTTCATAAAATCGTTGAAATTCCTTAATACAGAAATGACATACCTTAACATGTATAGATTGTACATATAACCCTCTCTCCCATAACACACGTCAGACAGTGCATGAAGTTTATAGATTGTTTTCATTTTCGTGCTTAAACATCTACGGCGGGTGCGGCTAGCCAACAGGGGATGCTTACTCCTCCCGGGCACCTGGTCCCACCTCTAGCTTGCAAGGGGTCCGTCGATGCTTAATTTTGTACTCTATTGTGAGTGCTGTTGAGATTATCGTCAGGATCTTCTTTAACTCATTTGTGTCACACTTATGCCCTTTGCCGTGTGGAGCTCGTAAAAAAGTTCCCCGCGAGGGGTTTGACAGTAAGTGTTTTGAATATATTTCCCTGACATTGTCGCCATAGCACTTTCTATATAGACATAACGTCAGACAGTGCATGAAGTTTATAGATTGTTTTCATTTTCGTGCTTAAACATCTACGGCGGGTGCGGCTAGCCAACAGGGGATGGTTACTCCTCCCGGGCACCTGGTCCCACCTCTAGCTTGCAAGGGGTCCGTCGATGCTTAATTTTGTACTCTATTGTGAGTGCTGTTGAGATTATCGTCAGGATCTTCTTTAACTCATTTGTGTCACACTTATGCCCTTTGCCGTGTGGAGCTCGTAAAAAAGTTCCCCGCGAGGGGTTTGACAGTAAGTGTTTTGAATATATTTCCCTGACATTGTCGCCATAGCACTTTCTATATAGACATAACGTCAGACAGTGCATGAAGTTTATAGATTGTTTTCATTTTCGTGCTTAAACATCTACGGCGGGTGCGGCTAGCCAACAGGGGATGCTTACTCCTCCCGGGCACCTGGTCCCACCTCTAGCTTGCAAGGGGTCCGTCGATACTTAATTTTGTACTCTATTGTGAGTGCTGTTGAGATTATCGTCAGGATCTTCTTTAACTCATTTTTGTCACACTTATGCCCTTTGCCGTGTGGAGCTCGTAAAAAAGTTCCCCGCGAGGGGTTTGACAGTAAGTGTTTTGAATAAACATGCACTGTCTGAGGTTATCTCTATATAGTAAGTGATATGGCGACAATGTCAGGGAAATATATTCAGAACACTGCAAACCCCTCGCGGGAAACATTTTTACGAGCTCCACACCGTAAAGGACATAAGTGTGACACAAATGAATAAAAGAAGATCCTGACGATAATCTCAACAACACTCACAGTATTAAACAAATCTAAACAAATCTAAGTTTCATTACTTCGTAACGACAAATAGGATGAACCTGAAAAGGCGGCTCCCTCTCTACAGTCTGATCAAAATGTATAATGAGTTAAAGAATATCCTGAAGATAATCTCAACAGCACCTACAATATTATTAGAACACAAAATTGAGCATCGACGGACCCCTAGCAAGCTAGAGGTGGGACCAGGTGTCCGGGAGGAGTAAGTATCCCGTTTGGCTAGCCGCATCCGCCGTCGATGTTCATGCACGAAAATGAAAACAATATATAAAATACATGCCCTGTCTGTGGTTATGTCTATATCAAAAGTGTCATGGCGACCATGTCAAGGAAAAAATATTCAAAGCACTTACTGTCAAACCCCTCGCGAGGAACTTTTTACGAGTTCCAAAAGGCAAAGGGCATCAGTGTGACGCAAATGAGTTAAATAAGATCCTGACGATAATCTCAACAGCACTCACAATAAAACACAAAATTGAACATGGACGGACCCCTAGCAGGCTAGAGGTGGGACCAGGTGCCCGGGAGAAGTAAGCATCATCTGTTGGCTAGCCGCACCCGCCGTCGATGTTAATGCACGAAAATGAAAACAATATATAAAATGTATGCACTATCTGAGGTTATGTCTATATAGAAAGTGTTATGGCGACCATTTGAAAATATTCAAAACACTTACTGTCATACCCCTCATCATCAAATATAAATATCATTTAATCTGTTGACGCATATTCAAGCTCTTGCTTTCCATAAGCGCACGGACGGACATCGCCATACCATAATACGTCCAGTCAAATGACGGGCGTATCAAAATGATTATCTCTATAATAAATTATCATGAGGCACCATTCAGACTGTTATTAAATTTGGCACCAAAAGACGAAAAATATAATGTCTTAAATGATTAAATTCATGAAATTGTTCTCTTTGCAATAGACTCACATTTTCCTGGTACAATGACGAACA
Organism: Pinctada imbricata; assembly: GCA_033119305.1. NCBI lineage: Eukaryota > Metazoa > Mollusca > Bivalvia > Pterioida > Pteriidae > Pinctada > Pinctada imbricata. Next base: position 58,037,948 of record VSWD01000003.1, on the reverse strand, counting down.
TAAATGTCCATAACCCGATGAAAAAGATCATTTTCATATAGAATTGTAAAGGTTAAAATCGCACACACGAAATTCATATATCAAATGATAAACACTGACATAATACAATCAGTGGATGACGGAAGTAAAAATCCTCCGGACGTTCATCTTTATCGGATAAACAAAGAAACATTGAATACTGTAGAGTGAAAGTTTGTATTAACAGTATACTCAATCTTCCTGGTGGAAAATAAAATGAAGTTCAACTTCATTTTCTTGTCTTGCTATGGATGATCAATAAGGGCGTTTCAAACAAAATTATATTATTGTTTTCATTCCTCACATTGACAACGACGGATTGCAATCATCCATTTAAAAACGATTCATTACTCTATAGCCATTCAAAAATTGTATTATGCACATTTTTCACACACAATATTCTCACCGAATCCTCTTTCATAAGATCAATTTCGCTTACTATATTAAGGTATCAGGGGTATAATAACAATAGTGTCGGAAAGCTGGAAATTATGTACATCCATATCTTACATATTTTTAGATATTTGATATTTTTTTATGTTTAATTCAACTCACCATGAAAATATATGGTCCCGAACATTGCCGAAGTCGTGCGTCTTCGGCCATCTTCGTGGTATTTTATTCTTCTGTTATCAAAACAACCGGAAGAAGAGTATTATACCCCTAATTCCTTAAGGAAATGATAATGACGTCATTTCAAAGAAAGGAGGGGATCAACAACACTCTGTTGCAGCACTCAAAGCAAAACCCTTAAGCACCCAATGCAAAATCACAGAGCAGACACTCACAGAAACAGACGTAAAAGGGGCAAGAAACACCAACTTACACCATAGAAACATAAAACACAAAATCCCTTACATAAACCAACGAGACCAATGGGCAACCGGTGCTGACTTAGCACGGCCATCTGCCATGCAGTAGCAGACGGTGAAATTATCGAGATTACGTGTGCAAAACCCTCCAACTTTTCCGATGAACGCTTAATTGTACATGTGATGTGAAATAACCCCCCTCACTGAAAGATGAACATATACAAACAGACAGCATAACGTAGGGGCCCAATAAACACACAGATGGATATGTAAATGGATATGAAAAACAGAAGAGTTAAAGAAGATCCTGACGACAATCTCAACAACAACATAGCACAAAAGTGAGCATCGACGAATCCCTAGCAAGCTAGAGTTGGGACTAGGTGTCCGGGAGGAGTAAGCATCCCATGTTTGGCTAGCAGCACCCGCCGTCGATGTTCATGCACGAAACTGAAAGTGATATCCACAAAACATGCAATGGCTGAGGTTTTATATATATAGAAAGTGCTATGGCGACCATGTCAAGGAAATACATTCAAAACACTCACTGTGAAACCCCTCGCGGGGAAGGCATACGAAATACTGCTCTGCCGACAGGAGCGACTTCATGAATGCGATCACCAAGGTGTCCGACTGACATTTACAGAGGACAGATGGTATGGGTCCTGTTTTCTCTACAGAGGTTTGAAGAGGACCCGTCACGAAGCCGTATCATCACAGGCAGTCAGAGTACAATTCTCAAGAATTCGCTGGTACATGGCTGTAGATTGGTCAAGTATGAAGGTAAGTGTTCCTCTGGTGGCAGAAGGATCATATACATCGTACAAAAGGTGTTTGATGGTTCTGTCACAATTTCGATGGTAATTCTGACGCATTTTCGATGGTTATGCTGTCTATCTTTGATCCTTCTTATTTTCTTAATTATGTCACTACAGTTGCGCAACCGGTGAGTGCCGTTTTCTATCCTATCGTATGGGGCAGCTATCCTATTGTATCGGTCAATTCTTAAGGGGTGTCGTAAAGGTTTCTATCGGATTTCCTATCCTATCGGGTTCTATGGGACCCTATCGGGTTCTATGGGTTCCTATCGGGCGCTATGGGTTCCTATCTGCTTCTGTGGGGCGCTATCGGTTTCTATCGGGCGTTATGGGTTCCTACCGGACACTAGCTATAGGATTTATATCTTATTGTGCTATTAGTAAGGACGTCTGGTTAACTTTTATTTATTAGATTATTGATATTTCTCGAAAAAGATCAATAATAATAATGATAATAATGATAATAAATGAATAGTAGTAGTTAATGAACATCTCCCCCGCTGGGTGGCGCCGTATAGGAATGTTGTTAATTACTTAATTGAGAGGTGCGTCGACGGGAAATCTTTTTATCAAATTAATATGAAAAGATATATAATGTGGATATAAAATAAAAATAACTCCTATGTTTGGACCTTCTGATTCTAAATAAATGTTCGATAAAAAAAGAAAAAGATGATTCGTAGATTAGACATGTTCAAAGGTAAGATTTTTTTTAATGTTTGAAATTCTAATTAATTCTCTGGCGGCGCTGGAAGATGACTGAGGTCCACGGAGGGAAAACTTGCGTGAATAATACGTTTATGAAAGAAAACATATAAAAAAATATATACAAAAGACTAGGTGAGCTAACCCCTGATATCGGCCCTATAATTTCGACAAAAATATTTTTTGATAAACGAATCATTAATTATAACTTTTTGCAAAGTTGAATGTTTGAGAAAATACCGCATCATGATTTTTAGCCCACGTAATTAACGTCACGCGCGTTTTGACGTCATTGACCTTGAATGGCACAAAACTCAGGAAAATCATCGCATTTTACACACAAATCTTCAAAATTCATCTATGCTCCAGGCCTCGCCTACGAATTTTTTTTATGCAAATTGAAAGGCCGATCGGAAATCCATCGATTGACACAAAGATATTTATGGGCAAGGCCTGGATAACCACTTGATTTTATAGTTTTATATCGAAAAATCGCTCATTTTATGATATCTTCAATGATTTCAGCGATAATCTTTTCAACAGAATCCCAATTATGATACCTATATAGAATTTTAGTCAGTTACTACTCTATAAATAGGAATAAAAACGCTATAACGAGGACAAGATTTTAATTAAAATTCATCATTACGGACTCAGAATACACCGAATTCAAGTGGCAATGGAATTTTTAACATTTGTTTGATGGTTTGATACCTTGTAGATGATTTTGTGCCAATGTCATGTTTCATTTTGGCAAATCTAACCACTTCGCAGCACCGACTTGGGTACATGTGTACCCGAGTACTCTTTGTTTACAAACGAGTTTCCATACGTTGACATGGAAGATGGACGCCCGAACAACATATCGAAATTTGAAAGGGGACACAAACCCCTTAAGGCAATGATCGGCATACTATTTTTGGTTTTGGTGACTTCGGTGATATATAAAGTTTACATTCAGATTGTTCCCAATCATTCCCAGCCGGGATTTAAAAGAAAATTAACAATTAAATGCAGGTAAACAGATCGTTGGCGAAAAACTGCCCCTGACAACGCCCGATTTATTTCAAAATGCCACAAATTTTACCTGATTAAATGTTATGACTAGAAACGGTATCTCTATTGCCATCAAAATCACCTGTGCCATTCTTGTTTACACATGCAGCACAGTCAGTATGACGCGTTTTTGATGTCGTGGTACAATGTCGTCATATTCAAAACATTTGTCACGTGACTTCGTTTTTAAACTTCAAAGACAAGTGCCGACTGGCGTTCCGGCTGTAAGGAACATAACTCTGAATTGAACGACAATTATTTTCTGATATGTCCCTCAATATCTTTCTACAATAAGCGTTGTAGTTATGACGTCATAATAATATGAATCAAGGCAAAACCTTTTTGTGCGAGCGGAGAGAAAATAAATATGATTTTAGACTATGACGGTTTATTCTATCTTACAAAACTTTCTGTTTGGTGATTGCCAAAAAAAAGGCAGTATAAGGTGAGTGGAAACACAGAGGCATTTGTAAAATTGGTCTAGACCAGCAGATGAACATTTCAAGGGGGGGGAGGGGGGGCTTAAAATATGGTTCTTTGTACGTTCCTGTTTTGGCCTTGACCGGCAAATATTAGATTAGGTTGAGGGGGGGGGGGGTGGGATTCCAGTCAAATTTACAGAAAAATACGAGCAAACACAAAAGGTGTATGATTTTGAAACTTTATATCAACGATCTAGTTTAAAGAGCTCAGCTTGAACTGGTCAGACCAAGGATTTATAAACAGACCTGGTTATATTTCCTACATGTAATTTTTTTTTTATTTCAAGCCATTTTAATTTTGTTATAAAACGGTTAAATGAAAATAAATAACTCATTGCATATCGCCCAAAAGAAAAAAATCCATCTCGCCGATGTTAGATACAATCGTCCAAAGCCTGTTTCATAACATTTCAATAAAGAAAACCACTTTAATATCGGACATCAAAATTATAATTTTGGAGAAATGTTCGGATGCCTCCAAATATTATCGTAAAATCCGAGAAGTGTTCTGGATTGAGAAACTTGATAACGTGAAGCCATCCGGATTGAACACAAAATCGCCCATGGGAATACTTTGGCTGGTTTATTGACCTTTTTAGAAGCGTTTACGTCAAGCAAAATGCGTCCATTAAAGGAAAATCTTACAACGTCAAAGTGACATTAAGAATTTGGCGCGATGACGTCAATTACGTCATAGAAGCACAGTAAACAAAATACTAAAACGAAGATGTCGGCTTTCCTAAAAAGATTCCGCGGTTACGCCGAGTTGTCGATGCTATTTCGTAATCTGCTTTACGAAAAATTATGTCAATAGATTTAACTTGTAAACAAAAATTGAGTATAACATATACGTATACTCGGAGTCGAAAAAAAAATTAAATGGCAATATTCAGCATCTCCGCAGTAACTCTGTCTGCGAGGGGACGAAAGTTTTTGAAAGCATGGTAGTACATTCTCATTCTTTTCACTAAGGTAAGTGTATACGCGTTACCATAAGGGCGAGCTTCGCTCGCAAAGGCCCAAAGGTATGACCTTAAGAACAAATAAATTTACAGCATGGACAAGACATGTACATGTCGTGTACTTAACCCACGCCAATTATACTCAATCTAAACAATGTAATATACCCAAAAAGTGTGAAACAGTGAAATATGACAAAAGACTGAAAGTTATGTAAAAAAAAAATACCCAAAGATCTACAATGTAGCAAGATGGTTGGGATATGATGTTACAGGACCCACACTCTATTAAATGTTTTTCTTTGTTTACATATGTAGAAAAGTATAGAAATGCATTGTTTACATGTTTGTTTACGACATACAGCGGCCGATCTCTTTTATACGTTGTTTGTACATAATTATTTGTTTACCTTTGTATGTATTAATTATCTTTAATATCTTTACTTTCATATTTGATCGTAATTATCGCCGTATTTGTACTTTTAATTGCTTTATTTATCAGTTTAATTACATCGTTGTTTCATTACCTAATTAGTATTCATAGAAATGTCGATCCCTAATTAATTATGTATGTATTGGCCGATCATTCCAACTGACCAATCAGAGGCCGCGACCTTTGTTTACATCGGGTCGATCCTTGCCTGAGGGTATAAATAGGACCCCCGATTCTGCATATTAATATATAAGATTTGTGATGCTAAGGGAGATGTTGTGATGTGATTTCTTTTCTCAAACTGGATTTTGTACATAATGTAAAAAAAATGTCAACTTTATTACTTTGTCTCACTTCAACAACACTTGGATAATTCTCGTCTGGGACGAGCTTGGATTAATACTTTGTCGTCTGGGATGGCTGGAATTCTCGTCTGGGACGAGTGATATCAATACTTTACACAGTGACTTAGTCGTCTGGGACGACCAGCTTGCAGATTGTCTAAGAAAGACACGCTACCAAAGATTTGTCTAAGAAAGATACGCTACCAAAAATTTGTCTAATATAGACACGCTTCCAAAATTACTACGCATTCAAGGCTACGCTACAAGTGGTTGGCTGCTTATTGGGATAGAATTCACTGGATTTTATTGTGCATTTATTTTTCTGTGTGTGAAAATTTTATTTGTGGATTTTGAAGGTAAAGTATTGAATTCTCAAACGGTAAAGTATAGTGCTTACATAATTTCATTATTTGCTAACGCTGAATTTTCTTTTGCAGTATTTTCAAATTTCAGGTTTTTACCTTAGGATTTACAGTGTGTATTAGTGCGCGATTCATTTTGGAATTTATACCGTGTGTAGTGCGCGATTCATTGTGGAATTTATACCGTGTGTTGTGCGCGTTTTGTGTATATTCCGTGTGTTAATTTTGTGACTTACGTGTGAAGTAAAAATTTTATGTAAGAAGTGCGCGATTATTTTTCTGTGTTAATTTGCGAATATTCAGTGTTTATTTGTGCGCGACATATTTTGTGTTGTGATCAGTGTCGTGTATTTTATATATTTTCCGAGTGTTGTGTTCAATTTATAGTGCGTGATTTACGTGATTTATATCTGTGTTACTCGACGATTTGGGAAAAAAAAATGGAGAGTGAAAAAGTTCTAGTGCGAGTGTACGAAATTACTGACAAAGGGTTCTGGCATTTTGTGAGAACAGTGCGTGCAAATACCAGAGTAGAATGTGAAAATTGCTTAGCAGTTTTCCCGAAGTGTTTGTACAGTGACCGTACAAAGAAATGTGAAGTGTGTGGCGGAAATGTACGTGAATTTTAAAGTTCGGAGTGACGTGCAAATTCGAGCATTTTTCAGTGTGTAAATATTTTCTGTAAAAAAAAAAAAACGTGTTTATATGTAATTTCATATGATTTTCTGTGCGAATTTTTGTTATCTTAGTGTATATAATTTTTAGTGCCCGCCGTGAAAAAAAAGCAATTGTGGTTTGTAGTATTTGCGTTAATTGTTCACTCCTTTGTAATTATCGATATAATGTTTACTGGGGATAAAAGCTCTTATACCCCTCTCGACATGGACACGACAGAGGGAGTGTCAGATCAAATAATTAGTGACACGCCCAGCACGCCGGAACGTCTAATCAAAGAAACGCCGTCAACAGTGCGACTGTTTGAATTTACTAAATGAGTTTGAAAACGCCGATGAAGACCTGACATGTGTAAAAGGTGTAGGAAATGAGTCTAATTATAGGAGCACACCTTTACCTGGTCATTTTAGTGATCAATTAACGGACGAATACACAACAGAACCCGGTTGGTGTAAATTTTTCGCTATGTGGATTGTGACAATTTTCCTAGGAAGTGGGGTACTGTTTGCGTTATATCAGTATTTTCCCGGATATATGCTACTGTGTCTGACAAAGGAAATTTTGATTTCTGGTGGTTTGTGTATTTTGTGCATTATTCTCGTGAGCATAATTGTGAAACTAGTGTCCAGAAACACTAAACGGACTCCGAACAATCCAAATACTAGGAGATCGACTCCTAAACGTGAACCGAGAAGAAATGTGACGTTTCGCTCACCTGATACTTTTACAAGCGATCAGTATCAACCAAGGGACGCTACTCGTGATGACAAACGTACATGTACAGTCACTCAAATTGGTGTAAAACGAACGTTTAATGGCGACGGTGACGACCTTTGGAGAGAATTTATTCGTTATTTTGAGAATATAGCAGAATTAAATATGTGGAGTGACGAGAGAAAACGAAAAGTGTTATTTACTGTGTTGCGTGGTCAGGCCGAAACATATGCGTACGGATTGTCGGATTTTCAACGTAGTGATTATGCTAGTTTGAAAAGTGCTTTAGACGAACGATTTGGACACCGTGCAATGAAAGAAAGTTATGTGACCGAAGCCAAACTGCGTAGAAAACGAAATCCTGAGTCATTCCGTGATTTTGGCCAGGCTATAGAAGATTTATACCGTCGAGCGTATCCAAATAATAGGGAATGTGTGCAAGAAAGTAGTATGAAAACTTTCATGGATAATTGTAGTGTTGACGAGGATTTTAGACTCGCAGTGAAACGTACGAGGCCGAAAACGTTACAGGATGCAATAACGGCGTCTATGCAGGAAGAGTGTATTCATTTGACAGAGAACAGAAAGTCAAAACGTGAATATAAACCACCTGTTTTTGGAGTGAACAAACCGCGCGACCTGTACAACGGAGAAAGTGAAAATCGAGCGTACAACGGATCGAAGAGATACTGTTATAAGTGCAAAACGCCCGACCATTCATACCAAAATTGCCCTACAAAAAGTGGAAATGGACGTAACACGTACAGACAGAGACCTTTAAACATGAACGGACCGAGGCAGTAGGCCGTGCGTCGGTCAGTGTGCCTAAAAGGCCTAGTACAGATGTGAAATCAAGTGTTTTATGTTTACATGTCGTGTGTCTCTTTTCCGTCTCGTGCTGTACTTGTCTTTTGTGTTTTTGCTTCGGGTGTTTTGGTGTTTTACTGTTGATGCTGCAACGGGGTCTTGTTGGAGATCTCCTCCCTTCTTTTTATGTAAGGAGACACAGACGAACAGCCATTTACCCAGTGATTTTCAACGTAAAAGGGAGTTTATGCATTCAAAAGTGAGTGAATTTAAAGTGAAAGGGAAACGTGGAATGAAAGTAAATGGATTAGTAGAAGGGACACCATTAGAATGGAAAATTGACACAGGTGCAATGAATACATTTATTACCGAGGATGTTTATTATAGTATCATCCCAGAGCACACACCTGTACTAGAAAGGGCAATACGAAAATTCGAAACAGCGGACGGAAGTGAATTAAAGCTGTTAGGAACGGCAAGGATGCTACTAACATTTGGTGATGTGAACATTTATTTTCGAGTGTATGTAGGAGGCGTGAAGAGTAATCTACTAGGACAAGATTTTATGACGAAGTATAAGTGCCAGTGGAAATATCGCAGTGATTCATTAGTGATTTGTGAAATGCCATTTGCCGAGGAAGGGCGTGGTTGTAATGTTGTGACTATTGAAGATAGTGTGGTACCGCCGAAACATGAATGTCTATTGAATTCGAAACTAAATTTCGCATCTGATATCATTGAAGGAATATTAGTGCCTTTGAAACGGTTTATCCATACATATGGATTAGTGTTAGCACATGTGCTTGTGAACGCGAAAAACAATGTGTTTTATGTGCGTGTTTTTAACCCTGGTGACCGTAAAGTATGCATCAAGGGGAATACACAAATAGCGATATTGGCACCCGTTAATTTTATCAGTGATCCATTGGAACAGGAGTCCGTGTGTCGTATTCAGGAGAGTGAGAATTCGGAAGAATTGCCAGAGTTTTTAAGCGGTGTGTATTATGGATGTAGAAATCTTTCAACAGATGAAGCTGAAAAGTTTCGAAAGTGTAAAAATCTACGCGAGCGAAAACGCGTGTTCGCTCATCCAGATCAACCGCAAGAGCGAGCGAATATTAAGGAACAAGTCCGGAGAGTTCCTATTTTCAAGACTGAAGGATTGGACACTGAGATAAAGCAAAGGGTGATCGAGAAATCGTTAAGCCCGTGGTCAGCGCCAGTTGTGTTGGTGCAAACGATAGATAAACGATGGAAATTATGTGTAGATTACAGACGTTTTAATTCGAAAAATGTTACGGATGATTTTCCGAATCCCAAAGTAGCAGTAGATTCAAGTGATTCAAATGGATCGAAGTTTTGTGGTTCAAAAGTGACGTATCAAACCGATTCTAAGTCGCGATCCAATAAAAACGCGAAACGAAGAAGACAAGCGAAAGCGAAGCGAACAAAATTACTATCGGAAGTGTTGTCATTTGAGAATATACGTAAACATAAACAAAGTGACGAAGATTTGTGTGATTTTCTACGTATCATTGAGAAAGGAAGTGATAAACAGCCGTGTGAATCATTATACGCAAAGGGATTTGAATACTAGAAAGGTTTCTTGTTGCGGTTGCAACAAGAGTGTCTTCCTCCTATACAATTTTTGGTTTGGAAATATGAAGGACGTCACATTACATGTATTTATATTATATATTTAAGAACCATTCTCTGTAAAAACCAAAGAATTTTATAGGGGTGTTCAAATGACCACCTCAGATTTTCGTGATTTTGATAAATTTTGGTCAACATAAGACCTGTATTCAAAATTGATATCATTTTCATTCATACATGTAACGGTTGCCATGGTAACGCACTGACTTGTTTGGCCCAATTTCAGGTGGTAAAAAATGAGACAAAATGAGGTAGGTTTGTAACCCCACTGTTTTTAAATTAACTTTTCAGCATTAGATTTAATGCAAACATTTGACAGAGTAACCCAGGAACTTAATAATGAAGAAGGAAAATTAAAAGAAAATTATTTCGAAATATGTAAATTTTTAAGACAAATATGCGTAATTTTGCCAAAATTCACAAACTCGTAAATTAGCACTTTTCATGAGGTATCTACAAAATGATGCAGGCACTCGCGCCTGATATGATACTGTTTTCAGATAATTCAATCTCTCCTCATAACAATATAAAAAAATTGGAGATGTTATTTTTGTTTAAAGAAAATAAACTTATTTTGAAAATTGTTACCATGGCAACATCTGCATTTTACTCGATTTCTGTTTTACGAGCAGCATTTCAAATTCAAAAAAGATAAAAATACCAAAATAGTATGAAAATCAAAGTTAGAGATCTCATGATATTCTTACGTCAATTGAGGCTGTATTTTGTAATCGGTTGCCATGGTAACCATGTCAAAAAGTTACAATATTCACTATTTTCAGCATTTTCAAGTCATTTGTCTTTGTTCCTGTGCCTTATAATAAACGGAACTTAACAATTTCATTGTTTTCGTATAACAGGTATATCTTATTTTGAAGAAATCATTAAATTGTAGAGGAAATATATGAAAAAATCGCATATTTCTCCATAGCAACGCAGCATATTCAGATGTACCGAATAGCAAAATGTTCATGAGTATGCTTTAATTTTCAGTTTCTATAATATTATCTTGAATTATTCTATACTAAAATCATATTAAAACACATACCTTAATCGTAAAATTTTAAATAAGCTCACTCGTAGTGTCTGATATTGTGAAAATGGCTGGTTACCATGACAACAAAATTAACTAATATTAATATATTAAGTTCAAAATGTTGTCTGTATTTTACCAATTTTGCTTCTCTCTTAATGGGTACATGATAAGATTTTTTTTCAAATTGATGGTGGATGCTATAAACTCTATCAAAATACATGAAACAAGTTTCAAAATGATAGTAGTTGCTATAGTAATTTGGCCGTACGATTTGAAAAAAGCATTTTCCGCTATTTTTGAAGCCTTTTCCTTGAAAAAAAGAAACATGCTTGCACAACTATTTTTACATGTATGACAAAGCAAAGTCTTAACTTTATTTTAGATTAAAACATTTTCAGATTATTTGACCTTTGATGCCCGTATCCAAGGACTCAAAGTGGCCTTATGTACATTTTTACACATATGTTTCCATAGCAACGGACTATTTCCTAAATATTTGTGTTGAATTTTCTTCCATGTAAAGAAATGTCTAATTGAATACATTTATTAATTATCATCACTTTCAATTAAAGTTCAATGATCTAGTAAAAAACGGACACTAAATTAAGTCTAAAATTACTTTTATTTCTGCTATTTGAGTTTATGTTGCCATAGCAACGATAACAAACTTTGTTCCAATATGAATGCTGATGTTATATTTGCATAAAAAAAAACTCAAAAATAAAACTTATTTATCATTGAATTTTGAAAAAAAATGCCAAGAGCAATTTTTTGATAAGATATCTTTGTTGTTGCTATGGGAACATATAGATTATGCATTAAACCCAACATTATTTATCTAACTTGAAAGAGCAATGATAAAGGACTAATAGCGTTTGTTTTAGATTATGCTGCATAATTGATGTAAGTGACTTCAGAAACGCCCAGATATGCATTTTCTCAATGTGTAAAGTCTGTTTCCATGGCAACCTGGTGTGATATTCGGAAAAAAAACATTTTTTTTACTTTTTGGGTCAGACCCAACCTTATGTACATTTTTATCAAACTCTTAGGCATGCCGCACCATGCCTCCCTAATAAAAGTGCAAATACTTAGTACAGAGGATAGCTATTAACACTTCCTGTCATCCCAAATGCATGGTTGAATGATAAATAAATGAGCTACTGTCAAACTATCAAATCGACAAAAAAATTCAAACCTCCTGATCATAACTCCTGATGACTAACGGTTCTGCTCAGTAAATTTTTGAGATGGATATGCACTATTCATTGAAAAGAAACAAAAGTCAAGGCAAAAGATAGATATTTCATAACACCATTTTTATGTCCCCGTAATCGAAGATTCGGGGGCATATAGTTTTTGGTCTGTCCGTCCGTCTGTCTGTCTATTTGTCTGCAAAAACTTTAACTTGGCCATAACTTTTGAATGGTAAGTGATAGGTCTTTCATATTTCACATATGACTTTCTTGTGGCAAGACCTTTCCTTGGATACCAAATTTGACCTTATGACCTCGACCTCAAAATGTGAACTACTTTTCAGCTGTTTTACCGACAAATATGCCAACAGGGGCATTTGGGTTTCACAAACACATGTTTTTTTTCATCTCCGTGTGTTCAAACTTGCCAAAGGGCCAACTCTAAATATGTTAATCCATGGTATACCAGAAGCGCAGCATTAACCTTGATTCTTGATTTCATAACAAGGAAATTTAAGTCATTTTTTGGGGGGGGGGTTACAACAATTTATTCCATCAACACAAACTTGTGAAATATGGCATTGAGTTCTGTGAGACTTGAAACCTAAAACGTTCTTTCTTTCAAACACTGAACCCTGATAAAAGCTATGGTTTTTTTTCCTCGTTTTGCAAACCTTTTTTTCTAAAAGCAATTTTCTGGACACATCCCCCCTTTCGGAATAAAAGAAATCTGAATCTGCTAATATCAAATGGTCTTTTCGATGTTTTCAACAGAGAGGTTGTGATCCTTACAGTGTAAAACAATGATTGAAACGGGACATTAAAATATTAATTGCATATCTTTTCATGAATAAAAAAAGACACCTTGTATCATCAGTATCGTTGTACAATTGAAACCAATGAACAATTTACCACATTGCTGTTAATGTAAGCGAGATATCTGAACTACTTTCTGATAAATGTTTATAGGATGGTTCCTATAATTTTGTACTAAAAGATCCAATGGATAGAAAAGAGGGATACAGTTATAGTTACCCTTTTGGTGTATTCAAAAGAAACACCTCCCCTTCCAAAAATTGTTGTTTCTCAGTTTTTACGTATAACTGTACTGAAGTCCATAGGTTTGACCCCCCTCCCAACCTGATGCCTCTGATCCCCTCCCCTTGAATGTTTTTCTAGAATTGCTCATGTACCAGAATTTGGAAATAAAATAGAATTGCGGAAAACCTGTACATCACACTACCAAAAGAACAATGGCAACTAATAAACCAGTTATGACATAACATTTCCTTAGATAACAGGAGAATCATCATTGATAAAATTGTACAATGATACGATCCCTTTTTCAATTAAAAACTAGAACTGCCCTACAGTGATGAATTATACCCCCGCGGGATGTTTGTCTCTAAACGGATCCCTATCCCTTATAGTTTAAAAGTAGGTCAAGGTCACTAGGTCAAATGTTTTGGTATCAAAATGTAGTACTTATTATGGTTAATGTGTTTTATGAAATATGAAAGCCCTATCACTTATACTTGAAGAGTTAGCTTTAAGAACTTCTTAACCGGACGGACAGACGGACAGGGTGTTTCTTAAAAAAACCCAAAGTTTGTTTGCGGTGAGTATAATTACAAATTTTTATTTTTACATGTACGAGAGCTGATTGATATGATGTGAGCCTTGGTTTTCTGACCAGTCAAGATAAGGATTTGTTACACACCGGTGGCAAAAGTGTAAAGATACTGAAGGGGATTATGTAGAAAAATAATGCAAAATATCTAATAAAATTTAAATCCATCAATACGAGGTTCACAACATATCAATCAGCCCTCGGATAGAAAAAAAGAAACTGTTTCCCTTGAATTCTCATGGATCTTTTACAACTACAAAAACTTCATACGATTTGATTCAATGCTCAAAAGGTAATAGAGATATTAAGATACAAACAAACTCATAATGGAAATTTTGTAGCGTGCAAATCATGACTATGACGTGTTGCTATTGAGAAATATTCATTTTTTCCATTCTTTTCTGTCTTCCGTAAATTTAAAAATTCAGAAAAATTAAGTACCTGGAAAATATCTTATACATTATATTAAAAGGTAAAGAGACTCCAAAAGATGATAGATTATAAAAACACAAAATTTGGCAATGAAATTTCACAAAACAGTAATCTTGAATGAGATGTATACACATATCTATATAGCGTTTTCCATCGAGTATTTGCATTTTCAGAATTAAAAAACTTTAGAATTGTGGCAAATACACATTGAAAACATGGTTGTCATGGCAACCGATCTCCAAATTAGATAACTTGATATTCTTAAATTAATGAAACTGATATAAAGATTAGCATGTTTGATCAAGTTTGTACAATAATACAATCTTATATGTTCAGGTGTTTGTTTGAAATAAGAATATATGATTTAAGAATTTATTTCCCAGTTTTTCGTGATTTTTCTTTAAAATTTACTATTTTCCCTTAAGTTTTATGACTCCTTTTTTCTACAATTTCTGTTAAAAGCTTCATGTCATTTATCTATTAAAAATTAATCAAATTAAACTTTGAAATATACACGATGAAAGATAGAAAAAGAAAATTTTAACATAATAATGAAAATTTCACTGTCTATTGATGATAACAATGGTTCGTTGCTATGGAGATATCCTAGTATTTTTCATATATTTTCCTTTGATTTTAGTGATATTAGAAAAAAAAATATCCTATATGAGTGAAACAAAGAAATTGTCTTTCTTATTTTCATAAAAGGCAAAGAAATAACAGGAAAAGACGGAAAATTGCTTTTAAAAGTGTCAATTTTGCCTTTTTAGACATGGTTACCATGGCAACCGAACATAAAATATAGACTAAATTTCAATAAAAATGTCAGAAAAATTGAAAGCTTCAATAATATACAAAAATTACATGTTTCTGTCTTCTGTGATCTGAGATACTTTATGTTATCCATCTATCATATAAAATGCAGATGTTGCCATGGTAACCATTTTTGAATAAGATTTATTTTCTTCAAACAAAAATAACATCTCTGGATTTTTTATATTTTCCTAACAGATAGTCAAACATTCATTCAACAATATTCAATCACTTCACTTAGCCTGGGTTATTTTGCTATGCATAGCCGAAAATGATGATTTTTTGTGTTTTTGTAAAATGTCAAAATATTGAAACTTTGTCGTGAAATTTGAATGATTTTAAAAGTTTTTCGACCATAATTTAATGACACAACTTAAAGAGCAAGGTATCTAGTTTTATAATTTGGATGAAAAATTGAACAATTGAAAGGCTTTACCTGAGCAAATTGTACTTGAAAGTAGTTCATTTCATGCTCGTCAGAGCCCCCTTTTCTTGTCAAAATGGGATGGGGTGGTTACCATGGCAACGGATTGTCGTATACAAAAACAAATGTTATTTTTACTATCAGGGGGTCAAACTTGGCTCAGACACTCAAAATCATGAAAATCTGAAATGATCGTTTTTCGACCACTTTGGTCCTTACAGAGAATGGCTCTTAAGTTTTCAAATAGCAGTAACATTAAATTTTCAAACCGATAATTGTTGGTGAGCAACCATTTAATTTGGGGGGGGGGGCAGGAATTCTATTGCCAGCCGGTAAAATTTTTTCAGCAATTTTCTGAGCAGGCCATTTTTTTCAGCCATTACCAGAGTCGGAGAAAAATTTTCGCCGGTTCTTCGGGCCGGATTTAAACAAATTGTCAAATGTTGTGAATGTCTGTGTAAGTTAAACTCCCAGCTGTTACAGAGTATGAGTTAATAACCGTTCCTTCAGATGTCTCTTTGCAATTAGCGAATTTCAGACAGATTGTATGATGTTTAAATAGAACCTTTTCTAGATTTTTGTGCCTATGCGTATTAGGTCTCTGGTAGATACAGCTATGTGAACAGTTTGTATTTATATTAAATAATTTTTTGACTTTAAATTGTCTGGCACAAAGGGCCAGCAAAAATTTCCATATCATGCAATGTATCCTTACTTTTGCATGGTCCGGGAAAAAAAAACTGCCGGCCCTTTGGGCCGGAATATTTTTTTCAGCATTTTTCAGAGCCGGGATTTTTTTTTTGCAAATTCTTCCTGCCCCCTTCCCCCATAAAAAAGGCGAGCTCGTAGCTGTAGAACCAACTTTCTTGAGAAGAGAAATGGTAATAACAAGTTACGTTCAATATATATATATATAAATACCATGAGGTTCTCGCTGTGCAGGTTCAAATTTGGAACCCCCCCCCCTTCCCTTTTTTTCAAAGTTTATTTTGAATTTCCATCATGGCGACATCGTTCAATATAAACAGAACTGTTTTCGAAAAACGAGGGGAGGGAAGAATGTTGGAGAAATTGTTCATCAATTTGTAAATAAACCAACCGAAAATTATGTTCGAACGTTTGCTAGAATTAGAAATTAAACTTGATGTTCAAAATATAGTTATTGAAGTTTAGAAACAGGTTTGTAGGTTAGAAATCGGAATCAAACTACCACTTTTTGTGTGTAAATTCTGGTTTGTAGCTGATCTCTTCTAAATTAATCAACTGTTTTAAAATCAAATTGTGTATATCGAAATATATTTATGAAATGCATATTCATCATTGCCGTGAAATCGGAATTTGAAAATCTCAACACTGCTTTTCTCGAGTCGGACTCGGACTACCAATTTTAGTGTGCGCCCGATCTGTTGGCGTGAAGGTGTATCGAAATACCCAACTCAAAATTTCGATGCTCATATCTTTTCAACAGTACGAGATAGGAAAAATCAGAAAGACTAAATAAGACAGATATATTGATAAAAAATAATAATATTGAAATTTTTAGGAAACTTCATAAGCTTAATTTTTGTTTACTATTATAAGCAAAAAAGTGTCTTCCTCCTATGAACTTCTGAATTTGGAAATATGAAGGACGGTGAAGGACGTCATCGTAATAAATCGTTACAGTGTGCATCTAGCATTTCATATCTTGCATGGCTGTCGACTTTCAAAAAGAATGGAAATTGTAGATAGCAAAATACGAGATATCTAAGCTTACAAATAGCAAAACATGAAATTTTCGGTCCTTTTGAGTAATTCGACGCTCCCGTCAAATATTTGAATCTACTAAAAAACATGATAAAAAAAATAACAGAGACCAAAAATAAAAAAAGACCAATCTAGCTTTTACTCCAAACGTAACGTTGGAGAACTTTCATTGTCCTAGCTTACAGGGTTCTTGAGAAATCGCTGATCCAATTTTCCACGGTTACGAAAACAATAGGTCTTCCGACGGAAGTCGGAAGACCTAATAAGTTTTATTATTCAAGGTGGAATGCATTGTGCGTATCAAATGGCGTATTGTGTATCAAATGGATTGACGGAAACGGTGAGAGGCTGAGAATTTGTGTTCCTCAGACCTTACGTGACGTAGTTTTGTGGCATATGCATAATTTATCTACGACAGATCATGTAGGAGTCAGACGAACGTACACCAAAGTGAATGCTAACCAGTATTATTGGCCACATTTAAGAAGACATGTGCATAAATACATATGCGCGTGTTAAAAGTGTGAAGAAAGGAGAAATATTCCAACGAGAAGTTGTATAAATCCAGCTTTTGGAATTAATAGACGCGAGGAAATAAAGCCGTCAAGTTTTGTGCGAAAACGTGATACAACTTCAAGGAAGCCGTGTGATTCTGTGAAATTCGAAACGGAATTTATTTGTGAGCGGAAATCGAAAAATTGTGATAGGAGTGATCGAGTATTACCGATTCAACCAACAACAAAGTTAGCAAGGACCTTAGATGACAGCATGACTTACAAAACAGAACCGCCGGATTTACATACCAAGACGAACAACGGATGTAGGATGTTATCACGGACGTATCCAGGAATCCCCGTGATAAAGAAGATATCGATGTCAGGATGTAGGATAGTGTCACGGACGTATCGAGGAATCCCCGTGATACAGAAGAAAATGATGTGTTATAAAAAAAAGGATGATATTATCACGGACGTATCCAGGAATCCCCGTGATAAAGAAGATTCGATAATTTAAATGTGAAATTTGGAGATGACTACGGATTCATACTTTCCCGTAGTTTGGATTTATGGCAAAGGATTCTACCATGGACGTATCGAGGAATCCCCGTGATAAAGAAGATAGACGAACGTAAGGACAGTATTACGGACGTGTCGAGGAATCCCCGTGATACAGAAGAAACTGATGAGATGACGAGAAGGATATTATCACGGACGTAACGAGGAATCCCCGTGGTAAAGAAGATGGACGTTAACCGAGAAGATGCCTTAATGATGATATACTTAATATAGACTATGAAAATTTTACGAACTTTGAACTTTTCATGTATTAATTTGATGCACTATTGACATTTATCATATTTTGACATTGCTTTTGTATGTTGATTGTATATTTTTCATACTTTTCTAATGATATTTTGTACTTTTGTTTGCCAGGGGTCAAACTTAAGCGGGGGGCAGCTGTAGAAAAGTATAGAAGTGCATTGTTTACATGTTTGTTTACGACATACAGCGGCCGATCTCTTTTATACGTTGTTTGTACATAATTATTTGTTTACCTTTGTATGTATTAATTATCTTTAATATCTTTACTTTCATATTTGATCGTAATTATCGCCATATTTGTACTTTTAATTGCTTTATTTATCAGTTTAATTACATCGTTGTTTCATAACCTAATTAGTATTCATAGAAATGTCGATCCCTAATTAATTATGTATGTATTGGCCGATCATTCCAACTGACCAATCAGAGGCCGCGACCTTTGTTTACATCGGGTCGATCCTTGCCTGAGGGTATAAATAGGACCCCCGATTCTGCATATTAATATATAAGATTTGTGATGCTAAGGGAGATGTTGTGATGTGATTTCTTTTCTCAAACTGGATTTTGTACATAGTGTAAATAAAATGTCAACTTTATTACTTTGTCTCACTTCAACAACACTTGGATAATTCTCGTCTGGGACGAGCTTGGATTAATACTTTGTCGTCTGGGATGGCTGGAATTCTCGTCTGGGACGAGTGATATCAATACTTTACACAGTGACTTAGTCGTCTGGGACGACCAGCTTGCAGATTGTCTAAGAAAGACACGCTACCATAGATTTGTCTAAGAAAGATACGCTACCAAAACTTTGTCTAATATAGACACGCTTCCAAAATTACTACGCATTCAAGGCTACGCTACACATAGATTGTTTTTACATAGAATCTACATAGAATCTGTGTTACAAGAGACCGCTGCGTTTAACTATTCCGGTTGTGATATCACCTTACGGTGTGAAGTTTTATGTTAATGCAACTGTAATGCGTCAATGGAGACCTCTGTGTATTCAGATAAGTTGGAGGGTTGTGCGCACGTAATTCGGATAACCACACCATTTCCAAAGTAGGCGCCGGATGCACATTTGTCTCCTTCCTTTTATGTGTTGTTATTAATGTTTGATGATATTGTACGTCTGTTTCATTAAGAATTGAATGTTTATTTTTGCCATTTTATTGGATGATGAAATGTCAGTTGTCGTATCACAAATTTTGCGTAAAACCGCTTCGCTACGCTACGCGGTTTTACACAATTTGTGATACGACAACTGACATTTCATCATCCAATAAAATGGCAAAAATAAACATTCAATACTTATAATTACCAAACATATGAATTTATTCCGAATTCGTACCAATTCTAAGGAAAATGAACGATTGAGTACGTGGCGTATGAAAATATTAAACTGGTACGAACTAGTTCCCTAACAACAAAAATGTTCGAGAGGAAAAAAAAATGCAAGCCGACATTTAATCTGGAAAAAAAGCATTTCCCCCTTCAAAACCTCAGCATGTTTTACCTATTTGCACTTACTGCTGTACTGTTATGACGTAATTTGTGACGCGTTGTTTATCAAAGGCAGCAGACATGAAAGTTGAAAGTAGAACATGAAGCAATTTGTGTTGGGATTTATACGTACTCTCAGACAGCATTTCTTGTACCTGTAGATCTTATGTGTGAAGAAAAAACACGTTGTTAAGATCTACAGGTATCGGAATATCAGCTGTAAATTATTTCTTAGGAATCAGAACGAAATCGGCATGACAAGTTTGGTAAGTCGCGATTGCGTAGCTTTTGCTCAGTACTTTCAATTTTTTCATCCTACATGTTGTATATCCATGTGTATTAGATTAATTACGATGATTTTTGAAGTTTTTTTTTCATGCATTTCTAATAGGTCAATCAAAATTTCCCTAGAGACACAAGAAATCCGTCAACAGACTGCCGTTCATGTTCACTTGTTACAGTTTTCAAATCATGCGCGTAGCAACCGATGTAATCTCTGCAAACATTTACAGTACTGTGCTGTGATGTTTTTGAGTCGAGAAATGGAACTGTCCCTAGTTTTAATGGATTATTTGAGACCATTTGCATTGCTTATTTCATGCGTTAGACAATTCTTGATTTCTGTTGCGTTAGTATGAAAGTAGTTCCGGTCAATTTTGACATTTTATCATCTCATAACGGAAGTCACAATAAATGCGATCGACCTATCAAAATGCTTAGAATCAGATAAACACATTTGGTAATTATATTGTTTTGATTTGTATGATGGTCTAGTCAATACTGTTTTGTCTTTTTGCCGTTTGAACATGAAGTTTTGTCTGATGACATTTGTCTGTCGCTTTCTTGTGAGTTTGTTTCGCTGGATGAGTGCAGGATGGCCATGCTGAAATCCTCCCCTTTTCTCTATAATACATATTCATTTCTGTCATATCTTAATAATGTGTGTTCTCGTCACCGGTTACGCATTGGTCTCGTTGGTTTACGTGTGGTCTTTTGTGTTTCATGTTTCTATGGTGTGGTTGTTCCGTGGTTTTTTTTTTTGCATTGGGTGATTTGAAGTTTTGCTGTGAATGCTGCAACCGAGTGTTGTTGGAGATCCCCTCATTTCTTTCTTGCTGTGTCCGTCTGTATGTTAAGGTCGTTGATTTGCGCGTCCTTCCCTATTTTATCAAGTCACATGCGTGTTTGGTCCGTTATGGACATTGTAAAGTCATGATTTTGGGGATTCCCACCATATCTTATATTTCGAAATTAAGACCATCCTGACACTAAAGAACGTCTTTATATCATTTTTTTTCTATTCGGCTCTTTTGTAATAATGTTATGAATTTATTTCTTCGTGTGTTCACTATTTTGAATTTCTCTAATTATTTCGGACTCGCGCATAACTAATGAAACCTTGTTCGTTACAATATTGAATACGCCTACGGTGAACTAAACTTATTATCATGAATAATTAACATCATCGTTACAAAAGAAAAAGATCCTCGTCATATAAACTCAATAAAACGAATAGTGAGCTTTGGTTCAAATATATTTCTTCTTCATCCTATCACAATGGAATTCACATTTTCTGTCCTGTAAAAATAGATAAAATTTAGCAATATCAATAAATATACCATATCATATATCAACAGTTTATATAAGAGCTCCAGGTTGTGGTTAACAACACTTTCGGGAAGTGTTTTATTTTATGTCAGTATTAGCAAAATGTAATTTGATATATGACATTGGTATCCTGTAAAGGAAATTATGACTGATCCTAAGCAGAACTAAAATAAGGAAGTACCTTTCATCTTTCGTTTGCCTAGATCGCGATTTTTCCTCTGTTCATATGGCGAAAATAAAATTGCTAAAAATTCAGTAATTTTTAATTCATGAATACAATTTACTAATATAATAGCCAGACAGCTTGCAAGTAAGCTGTTTATTCAGGATTATATTTCACAACAACTGAACCCATCTTTGAGGAAGTTCTTCGGTCACAACGAGGATATAATAAAGCATATCAGATACCCTTTTCTAGAATGATAAGTGACATTCCGGATCGTGATTGAATGGCTGTCATCATCACAAAACAAGAAATACTGACCTGATGTCTACATCAATATGTACATTGAACAATCACCGAATTTGACAAGTTTCCATGGAGCTGTTGTTGCATGTGTTGCATGCAATCAGGAGACGCTTCCTATCACCGGGCACCTGGTCTCACTTCGGAATGTTATTCATTTCGAGATTTGCAACCGTTCCTATGGGAATTCTTATGCTTTTGCCTTACCTTCTCGACTTTGAGACTGAATAACTAATAGGTACTTCTATAATGTTTATTTATTATCATCTTGTATACAAAACGGGTAAAAGATCTCCAGTAACAGCATGCAACTGAACTGAACACAACGGAACTCCAACAAGAAGAGGGGAGAATGAGACACTCAAAAGATACTACACAGACGCTAAAACAAACTATAGGGATGACCAATAGATTTGTAGATGGAAAACATTAAGGAGTTAAAGAAGATCCTGACACTAGTTCTTAACAGCACTCACAATAGAGCACCAAAATGCGCATTGACGGACCCCTAGCAAGCTAGAGGTGGGACCAGGTGCCCATGAAGTGTAAGCATCCCCTGTTGGCTAGCCGCACCCGCCGTCGATGTTCATGCACGAAAATGAAAACAATATATAAAATGCATGCACATTCACTCTCTGAGGTTATGTTTACATAGAAAGTACTATGGCGACCATGTCAGGGAAAACTATGCAAAACACTCACTGTCAATACGCAGGAACACGCAGCCGGTTCCGAATGTACATGTATCTTTGGAGATTAATATTTGCTTACACATTTTTCTCGCAAATAAAGTTCCGCTGTAGAGTGCACGAGCAGTCTGCCCACTGACCAGAACCAGGGAGGATTTCCACGCAGTCTTCATTACCGTCGTTATTGGGTTCTCCACTATCCCAGTAAGTGGGCGCTGCTTGTTTTAGTGACGAAATGAACATCCATTTCCCCTCAACGAAATAATCCGCCACACCAATGTAGAATCGAACGTCTGGTAATAGAAAAATGTCATGATAGAAAATAAAAAAATGAAATGAATTTATTGCTTGTTGTCTTATGTTACACGTGATATAATTTTGAAATGCGTGATCATCATTATTATTTAGAAGAAACTGCCGGGTTTTAGTGCACATTATTCTTATTTCAACACAGAAAAATGGGAGGAAGTCAAAATCACGATTAGTTAATGGACATAATCCTAAATTATGAAAAACATTATGCCAAATAGCAAGTTGACACGGTTAATGACAAATATACAGCCGTAAATGAAAAGTAACATTGGCTCAAATTTTGCATCATTTAATAATGTAATGTACCATAATCCTCACCATCATGGTAAACTCATATGTTAGGACATAAGTAACAAAGGAGGGAATCTCCAAAATATAATTATAATGTGTATCAGGCCAGCAAGAAATTGGAAACATCGTTTGCTCGCAGATCTATGGTACATTTAATAAAAATGGCAATGATTGTAAAGAGTTATAATCATTTTAACAGTCAAACAAGAAGGTTTTACTTTTTTGCATAGTCTGCGTTCGTAGATACGTATCACCTTCCATTTCAGACGGTTCAGCAAGCTTGGCGTTGGAAGCCCGACATAGACTCTGAAACAAATACTAGTATCTTATTATCAATATAGAAATACATGTTCTATTACAACATTTCAGTGCACCATATGCGCATTTCAACAAGAAATTTGTCTCACCAGTTATTTTAAATGCTCGACGCCGGAAAAGAGGAAATCCAAATTATAATAAGTTATGAAGAAAGTCTAAACTTAACCTAAAATGTCTTCCAAAGAACCTGCTTTACAATCAGGGAGATACCCCTTACTTTTAGAAAATTTATATGAAATTCTGTGACGCAGAATCTACAAACGATTTCAAGTCAAGTGTCGAAACACTGCATATATCTTCAAAGAAAACAATTGCCAAATATATAGTAAAAAATACTATGTTGTATTAGTTATGTTTATAAGAAAATGAATTGCACGGAAGACGTGGCGTATCTGAGATGGTATACATATGTATTAGAGTTCTATAACGCATAAAGGGAGAACGTCTATTTGAAGTCTTTTATCAGCAAATTATAAGAAAAATTCAATATATATCATCAACTTCAGCCTGTTGACTTGATTTTGGTGTGTTTCCACGGGCGATACATGGACTTCACCATTCGGATAGTCGATAATTTTTTAGGTTCTGAAATATGATAATTAACATTCCAATTCTCGATCCTTAGTAAAGGACTTAAGAGACGTGAATATCATTTGTGTGAAATTATATGACAAGAGGAAATTAAAGCCCTGTATTGTAGATGTCGCCAGGAAATTTCAGTTTGGCTTTATTTGATCTGTTTGGCATGAAGTACTACTGACAAGGATTAAAATATCCGAAACACGTGTCTATAGTACAACAAAATTTATACTATAGAACATATATTTCAATATTGACAATATAGATTAATTGAATACATTTGTATTTACAATAATATATACTTAGTCTAGTAATTTATCATGGATCTACATAATAATGAATAAAATTAATAGATAATTAGTACATTGTACGTGTTTGTAATTTGTTTTTATACTTTGATTTTTTTACAAAGACTTACAGCTGCATCTGCGTAAGTGACTGCAAAATCACTGAAGAAATAACATTTTTCTCTGAAAGCCTGCCATCCAGTTGGACATCCTGTGTAACCTACAACGATGAATCATATTTTAAAGCGTGGTAAACACGTGTGCTTTTATCAATAAGTACTTGAACGCAGTGCATGTACATCAATGACAATAATAATAATGCAGTACATGTACATGTACATAATAATTACAATAATAATAACGCAGTACATGTACATGTACATCAATAATAATAATAATGATGTTGTCCTACGACACTGATGGTCACTTGAACACCTCACTCTGTGACAAACGTGACGACTTCAATTTCAACATTACAAACTTTCCTTTTCCGAGTAGGAACATCCCTTCATCGCCTGCTTATGTCGTGTTCATATCTCAGTTGATACGCTATGCCAGAGCAAGTACCAAATATACGGATTTTGTTCTGAGAGCTAGGCGTCTTTCAGATAAGCTTCTCAGTCAGGGATATGTTTGTGACGGACTAACATCGTCACTGAGGAAGTTCTACGGTCGATATGGGGAACTCGTCATACAATATGATGTCCCACTCTCCAGAATGGTGGATGATATTCTGTCATAGACCATTTGAACCATCCAACCAAAGATTGTACTCTATGTCTTCCGAAATGGAAGGAACCGGATGTGACAGTTCTACCGAATTGAAGCGGTGGGTGTTGCACGCAAGCAGGAGATGCTTACTCTTCCTGGGCACCTGGTCTCACTCCCATATGGGGGGTTCGCTTCTTTTCATGTGGTGGAGGTTTTTGTTTGTTTGCTTTGGTTCGTGTTTTATCCTGATTTTGTATGCCTTCGGTTTCTGATTTTTTGAATTATCGATTTTGTGCTGTTTACAGGGATATGGTCTTTATCCATATTTGTCATGTTGTGTTAGTGGTCTCCTTTTATGATAGACGCATTTACTATTAATTTTATATAGTTTAAAGATCAGAATAATCACGCCATTTGCTAATAATGTTGCAGCTAGATGGCCGTTGGAGTAGACATTGATGATTTCGTTGGTTTATTTGTGTGGTCTGTTTGGTGTTTAAATATGAATTTGGTAGTCCGTGTCTCCTTTTGTGTCTCTTTTTGAGAATGTAAACTTTGTGTTTTCACATAAGCATGATAGGGATTTTTCGGTGTTTAGCTGCGAATGTATTGCAATCGAATTTTATATATTGGAGATCCCCTCCTTTATTTTAATCACGTGAAATTAGAAGGGATTGTTCGGTTTTTTAGACTGTTAGACTGAATGTATTCGTTTCGAACCAGATTGCTAAGAGAAATGAAGAGTCATGTCAAGTATCAGGATTACTACTCAATTTTCTTACTAAGCAGGGAATTGTTGTCCTTGGTCCAATTCTGCCTCGTTATTTATTATTTTGTGACTGCATTATGTTGGTGTCCTTTGTTGTCTTATATATCGTCTGGGTTTGCTACTTGTGTCTGTTGACGCATTTTCGTGGTTGTCCGCGTTGCTGCAGGCGTTCAATTGTTAATCGAGTTTTGAAAAATAACTAACCTTGACCTGAAACCGATGCCGTCAGAAAAGTGTTAAAGATGCATACAAAAGCACCAAACAAAGTTCTCATTCCCACCATATTTCAGTTTATATCACTGTTTATAAGCCTTATCTTACATGGTGACCTTGCACTATTTGTCAGATACAGAATTGAAATAGAAGTAGAACATTTCAATATTGGTCGACCCTATGATCGTAAAAATGGATCCAACGTGCGTACAAACTGCATTAAGGTTAATAAGCAAAGCACATCAAAAAGGAAAGGATGTAGGAAAGGATTTTTTCTTAGTTGGATACATGTATCAATAACAATGAAATGTTTAATCAAGAGAGTGAAAGAGAGAGAGTAGTCGGCATTGAATCCTGGCTTTCTCCATCTATCTATGACTGAAATATTTCCTCCTAATCTGAATTATACAGTCTCTATATATAAAAGAGATCGCAAAACCAAAACAACTGGTGGTGGCATATGTATCCTGGTTAGAAACATCCTAATATCAAATCTAAAGCCCCGATACAACACCAACGGAGAAAATCTATGGGTTGAACTTAACGTGTGAGGTACAAAGCCCCTTCTCATTGGAGCATACTATAAGCCCAAAGAGCTAGATCATGAAAGCATGTAGTAACTGAAGTCATCCCTAGATTGCATACTGCGATCCGATAAATACTCCAACATCCTTCTATCAGGTGACTTTAATTTACAATCGGTGAACTGGAATGGAGGAACAACAATACCTGGTTGTAAAACATCAGTCATAACATGAGCAGTTCTAAACAATTATTGATTTTGACTTCTTATTCGCTGATAAAGCTGCTTATAACGATGAGGGAAATACCAAATGTAAGTCTTGACTGTATATATATGGTGATATATTCTTTTCTGCTGATTAATTGTTGGATATGTACTTTCCATAATAGACCGTCCCCTGACATACTAAATGAAATTGAGCACCCCTCCATCCAAATAAATTAAGTAAGTTAAGACAATATTCTGCATTCAAATGAGACTTTTTGTATGTGCTTGCGCAAATGTATGGTGCAATGAGCTGTACATACTGCAGGCAAACATTGTACAATGTAATATGCTGTCGTTCATGGTGATCAATGACATTCATTAGTCAAAGGTTTAAGACATGAGATATTGATATGTGTGTACCAACATTCTGATACATGAAATAACAAATAAAACTGTATTTTGAATTAATTTTATTCATTTAATAGCATATATAAATAACAACATATAAATAATCACAGCATAGTTAATACTATATGTACCATTCTTAAAAAAAGACCACACAAAATATGCCATAAGTTACAATATAATTCAACATGAAACACAAAATCAGCAGAGATTTAGAAGAGGAGTCAAATCTACTGCCCTCTACACATTTGATTCTTAATTTTATTGATAGGTTGATTTTTAAACAAGATTTTTATTTATTTTATGATGTTATCTCTAAGGAAGTTAATCATACCAAGACCTACCCATAGAATGGGTTTCTCTACACCGAGAAACGGAGCTGGCTGGATAAGACTTCTAAAAGACGTTGAGGCAAGGGATGTTTAACATTTAAAAAAAAAGTTTAGCTGAATTTCCCTTAGATTTATTTCAAAATCTGAAATTCTTCACCAGACCTACCCAAAGAATGGGTTTCTCTACACAAGAAACGGAGCTGTACAATACCTTTAACAGACATTGATTTTTTAATGTATAACTACTGTACATTTATAAAGTTAAGTTAAATTTTAATAAGATTTATTTCATAATCTGAAGTTCTTACCCAGACCTACGCATAGAATGGGTTTCTCTACACGAGAAACGGAGCTGGATAAGACATTGATCTTTATGTTTAGCGATTCGAAATTTCAATAAGATTTATTTTATTATCTGAAGTTCTGACCCAGACCTACCCATAGAATGGGTTTCTCTACATGAGAAACGGAGAAGGATAAGACTTTCATAAGACACTGGATCAGATATCGGATCTATTTCATCATGTTCGAACCTTTTTGGTGATAGTTGTTGTTTTTGCGTTTATTTTTCTTTTTATTTGCCCTAACTTTTTCCATGTGCCCTAGGAGCTACAACAGTTGTTTGTCCATCTGTAGATGTTATTGTCTTACTGTCTTTGGAGATAAAATTTCTACATCTTTTGTATAGTCTAGATCGTTCCTCGTCTGTTTTTGACACCCACACAGTTTTGCTGACCTCAAAGTGCTTGTGACTTTTCGATAGTCTGAACTGTCCAACACCGACGATTGATCTACGAATGTCTTTAAATTGAGCATTTGCATAAGTACTAATTGCATTTATCAGATCCATAAGTGGTTTTGATTTCCATTGTACTAGGTGCTTCAAAACGTTATTTATGGATTCGGAGTTATTGTTTGTCCAGCTTTCTAAGTCACAAGCAATTTGGGGTTCATTTACTTTTTTGCGAATTGTTTCTTTTAACCGTTTCTGAAAGTAACTTAAAAACTTGTTTGATATGTCTTCACATTTTGTTTCAATTTCTACAGACTTTTCGTCGAAGCAGATGCTGTCATTTGCATTGACCAAACCATCAGAGCCAAAAATCATGTCTAAAATTGTGTCCCTACCAGACTTACTGACAGCATCGTCTGTTAATCGTTGCCTAGCATTTTGTTGTATGTGACGTGAGCATAATATATGAGTCGAATTCGGAAATGCATGTGTTATGGCTTTTACAAGGGCAGCCTCCTCATCACTTCCAATTACTAACTTTGAGCAGTTTGTACTTGCCAAAATAGCGCTAAGATGCATGAAAAAGTTTGATTAAGTTTGAAAGTCACTGTTGTCATGTATGAAAATTGGTCCTAGAAAGATGGGGTGGCCACGTGACGTTTCATCTACAATGGATATATACTTGCTTGTAGCAAGTGACAGTTACATGCATATCGCTCAGGTTGAATGTTTTGTCAACCCCCAAAATACTTTTCAGTACAACAGTTGTTTTTCATGTCTTTTATTTGTTCTTCTGTGTACAAAATACGGCACGGGGCCTTCCCTTGATTTCTTATCACAGATTGGACAATAGTTTCATTATTTGTGACTAAATTAATTGTCAATCTGAGCGATATGGTCTGCAAGATTTTATTTATTTCCAGATGTTGGATTTTCTTTCAGTTTATCATTTTTCTTTTTGTCTCTTACTTGTTGTTTGTTTTTTGGACCAGAGAGTTCGTCATGTTTTAGGGTCATTTCATTGTAAACTTGAAGGGGTGTTTTTTGTTTGAGCAAGGCAGACATCTCAGACATTACAGCTGATGGTGTGCGAACATATTCTGAGTCCCCCGATTTCGAGTTCCCATGGCTAGAAAGACCTGGAAATTTGCCAATATATTCACATATTGAATACTGAGAATCGGTTTCAAGTTTGCAAGTAACTCTTTTTCTATACTGTTTATCCTTTTTTAGCTTGGTGTAGTATCTTTGAATCGTTACCAGATTTGATGGAGAGGGTTGGCCGGGGTTCTATTTTTTCATAGGTCATTTTACCCTTTACTTTCTTTTGAAAGTGATAGTGTCCCTTTCGCAAGAAAATGAGCTTTAGTTTTCCGTCATTAGATTTCAGAAATACTGATTTAGGGGAAGTACCCGTTTTGGTATCCAAATTCCACAGTCATCTGGAAAGGACCGTTTAGAGTCATTTGAAGTGTCTGATTTAGGGTCATTTTTTAGCAGAAAAATAACATTTTCCTTTATGCCTGAGAGGATATGGTTAAGTGATTTTGATTCATTGGGGTTCTCGAAAATTGATATTAACTCTTCAACTGACAAGAAATTGCCGTTCAAAATACCACATGCAAGTGGATGAGGCTTGTCAATATGATCACCAACATTTTCAACTACACCCTCCTTTGTCTCATTCATCTGACATTCATCAATATCACCCCTTGCCTTCGACTCCTCTCTACTATCATTCACATTACCATCTGACACCCTATCTCTCTCAACTTCATGTACACTAACATTATGAACATCAATGTCATCACTTAAATCAACAAAAGCATCTGCAGATGTATCATCATCATCAACATTAACAACACTTAATTCAGCATCGTTTTGAGCATTGCGCTGTACAAGTGGCACAAAGTGATTTGGATTGAAAGTGTCACCAAATGACGTCTGAGACCACATAATGGTCGCCACAGGAGGAGAGGACTTATTCACACCACGACCTACAACCTTCCTGGTGTGGGGCTCGGACACAAATTCAGCATTAAACTGCGGAGGATAGTATGACCTAACCGGTTCATCAATAGCAGCGCTAAGAGCATACATGAACTGAAAGATTTCAGAATAACTGCTTCTTTTACAAGCTGATCGTAAGAGCAAACTACAATACGATTATCGCATATTAAATCAACATATTTCTTTGAAGATGTGTCATAGTGATTGGTATGCAATATAATTTCAATGGCAGTCAATAATCTTAAATGCACATGGTGACGCTCAGACTGTGTGAGGGCAAGAGACATTGCACGGTACAAACAGTTACCATCTGCACCTGTTAACACAGGATATATTTGCAAAAGTGTAGCAGGGTGATGCAATGTTAGAATGTCTTTTGATATCCTGTCTACAGTCATCTCACAGTTTTTTCGGACCAATTATGTGTCATGAAAATCGGAGACCATGCGTGCCGGTTACAGATAATTGCTATTAAGACCATTTGTCTAATTAAGTATAAACATCAAAGAAGTACCTAACAGTTATTCAGTCTCAAAGTCGAGAAGCCTCAGAAGGCAAGGCAAAAACGTGAGAATTCCCATCGAAACCAGTGGCGGATCTAGGATTTCAGAAAAGGGGGGCCCCCAAGGTTTCAGCTCGAAGAAAATTGTTCATGGTAAAACTGACAAGCAAAAAAAAAAAAAAAAAAAAAGAAAAAAAAAAAGGTTGAGACGAAAAACGTGACCCTAAAGAATGATGATCTACTTAAGAAGTGGGGAGGGGAGGGGAGTTGATTCATTTACTTTAGTTTATAGGAAGGTAGACTGGCGAGCGTAGCGAGCCAGAAAATTTTGTGAGATATGAAGTTTTCATTTGTTTTCAAATGAAGTCATCCATACATGTATATACAACTTTATTCTATATTGGCGAGCGGAGCGAGTCGTAAAATTTTTAGAATAGATTGTTACATTTTGTCATAAGAATACAATCTCTCTCTCATTTTCCATGCTCCATTTTTGTTTGACCTATTGGGGAAGGTTGGGAAGATTAGGGCATTACAACCCCACGATTCACCTGTCTAACCTGGTTAGATCGGCCCATGAAAATGAAGCATTTTGGTAATTATTCAAGTGTTAATTTGATTTTGAATTTTGTATATGTTTATGACAAACACGATGACAAAGAAAGTTGAAGACAAAGTGAAGACGAAAAAATAGACAACTAATGAAAAAATTAGTGCGGCAAGCGAAGCGAGCCGAAAATTTCCCCAAAATTAAAAAGAATAAGCAAAAAAAGAGTACTCTGAATCAATAACTTTGGGTGAAAAAGGGGGGGGGGGGCGGGCCCCCTGGGCCCCCCTCTAAATCCGCCACTGGAAACGGTTGCAAACCCCCAACATTCCGAAGTGAGACCAGGTGCTGACAAGTTAGCTGATCAATATCAAGACAAGTTAGCTGATCAATATAAGATCTATACTTGCTCCTCGTTGTTTTGAGTGACGAGAATATCGAGAAACAAATAATGTAGCTTTTCTCTAGGACTATGGCGAATTGATAGAGGTTGAACTGTACAAAACCTGATATGGCTGGATGATAAGCGCGCCGGTGCGCATGCCGCAGAGAATTTGAAACAGATAGACATGTGAATGATACATTTCTTGATCTTTAAAGAGTGCACAGGTAAAACATTGATGTTTGTTAGTAGCTTTGGTCATCGAAAATTACACATCATGCATGTTATTAGCTGTCATGTCCCCTTTGAAGAATAAACTCATGACAAGTGGTCAGTGGATGCGAGTAAATTCGGACTTGCAACACATAGCTCCGTTTAAATCGTCTAAATCCGTTTGATTTAAGTTTGAATTTGATTTAAAATGATCTGTGAATCCCCACCAAAAAATCATATACCCTCGATTGTCCCAGCGATGCTGAATTGTGATATCTGCCGGTCCAAACAGCCACTCTCTTCTACTTCTATGTATATAATCCGCAGTCGGAATCCACTTTGAGATTCATAAAATCATCTCTGTTGGGGCCTAAATGTAAAAGAGAAAACCAATGAGGTGATGCTGCTAGAGGAGCTCGTGACATCTTGTGGATAAACGAGCTTTGCATGATGTCACAATGTACAGGTTGGGGAAAACTTCAGATCGAGCTATAATAGTTCGATCGGGCTATAATAGCTCCATGTAGCTATCATAAAACTATTTTTTTCTTAAGAAAAAAAATAAAAATTGATGATAATTAAATTTTGTTTACAAGTCGCACTAGTACTGATAAAATACTACAACTTTTGTATAGAAACCCCTATTGAAATACCAACAGATAAGGAGATAAGGAACCTCAAATTTTTTGTTTTTTCAAAATCTTTTTGCTCATCATCGGTCCATATTTGAATATATGTGTCTTGTTAAAAATTTTGATATATACAGTGGTAATTTAGCAGATTGGAGATATCCCACTCCCCACTGAAATGACTCCCACTCGAAATCCACCCGTTTACCTGAGTGAACTCCCACTCCCCACTCCCCACCAGGATTCCCCACTCACCTGGATTTGCACCTGTACAAGCGTACATGTATATCATTGTTTATTGTGAATACACGATTGATCTCACCTGATATAACGTCCAGGTTGATTCTAGAGACATTGAAGGAAAATGAATGGGAAAATATTTCTAAGCAACAGATTTAAACTTGCAATAGCAATATTTGTGATATCTGCCGGTCCAAACAGCCACTCTCTTCTACTTCTATGTATATAATCCGCAGTCGGAATCCACTTTGAGATTCATAAAATCATCTCTGTTGGGGCCTAAATGTAAAAGAGAAAACCAATGAGGTGATGCTGCTAGAAGAGCTCGTGACATCTTGTGGATAAACGAGCTTTGCATGATGTCACAATGTACAGGTTGGGGAAAACTTCAGATCGAGCTATAATAGTTCGATCGGGCTATAATAGCTCCATGTAGCTATCATAAAACTATTTTTTTCTTAAGAAAAAAAATAAAAATTGATGATAATTAAATTTAGTTTACAAGTCGCACTAGTACTGATAAAATACTACAACTTTTGTATAGAAACCCCTATTGAAATACCAACAGATAATGAGATAAGGAACCTCAAACTTTTTGTTTTTTCAAAATCTTTTTGCTCATCATCGGTCCATATTTGAATATATGTGTCTTGTTAAAAATTTTGATATATACAGTGGTAATTTAGCAGATTGGAGATATCCCACTCCCCACTGAAATGACTCCCACTCGAAATCCACCCGTTTACCTGAGTGAACTCCCACTCCCCATTCCCCACCAGGATTCCCCACTCACCTGGATTTGCACCTGTACAAGCGTACATGTATATCATTGTTTATTGTGAATACACGATTGATCTCACCTGATATAACGTCCAGGTTGATTCTAGAGACATTGAAGGAAAATGAATGGGAAAATATTTCTAAGCAACAGATTTAAACTTGCAATAGCAATATTTTATGGATCAAAAACTCTTTCTGATTAAATTGAGAGTTTGCTTGTATGTGAGCTCATTGAGTCATTCATACATGTACAGAATTTAAAAGAAAGTCCTGATATATTTCACGTTCCACTGCTTAAACAATTGTTTTCTGAGTATTTCAAATATGCATGAAATAAAAAGGGCGGCATTAACGACATGTAGATATGTACTATTAATTCACGAAATAAAAAAAGTTTTCATATGAATATATTTCTGTGCAAATTTCATTCAAAATCTGTTGTTTGTGATCGTTTTAATTTTTTTACGACAATTTGCTCCGTTTTTTTTTTCCCAATGTGTTTTCCTTTTATGACCAATGGAAATTTTCAAAATATATGACTTTTGTATAAATTATGGACGTACGTTTGTCTTATTTTCTTAAACAGGAACTTGTCAGTAGACATCAGGAAACAATACACTGGCCGATATATTTCATAATTCACTGGCCGGGATTTTTCACAATTCATCTCGAATGTATTGAAGTCTCTATACATGTATATTGAAACAATGAGTTATTATTTCTGCCGTGCGAGGGGAATGTCCGCTTCCAACAGAAGGGCCAACACTTTTCTAATAACGGAAAAATAGACTACCTTGTCTTTCTTTTAAACTTTATAAAATCAGAGTGTAACTCGTTCAAAGACAATTCATTTCATCAGTCAGGGGTGCTACTTCAACAAGTAATTAAAAAATTACTTCTACAAGTAATTATCTGACTGATATCAAATGTACCCATGATTTCACATAAAAGGTTAAATAATGTCTTATTTCCTATGGCAAGTAAGAAAATACAGCAGTAGAAGGCAAGAGCACTTCCATTATTTTCAAAAGGAAATAACTTTTTCAGAAGAAACTGTTTGAGTTAAGAAAGATAGCCGAAACTGTAGCCGATTTTCACTTAAAAAGTTGCAAATTTGTGCAAGTTTGTAACCTTGTAGATTTTTAAACAGAATTTTCATCCCAATAGCAATAATTTTTCCTGAAAATTCAGACTTTCCTTTTTAAAATAAAATTTAAATATAAACTACGATAATTGCTTAAAGCTTTACTCCTTTCATTTAAAGATAAGCCTCTTTCACTAAATATTACTTAAACAAGTAATTTTAAGGGAATGGTTTTACCTGGATATTTCTGTTACTGAAGCAGTTATTACTGATATGAGTAGCCCTTATAACAATTAAAAGCTTGAGAACTTTAAATGTGTATCCTGCAATCATTACAAACCATCCATTGCCTTACTTTTTATGTATATTACTTGTATAAGTAATATGTTGCATGGACATCACAAGTAAATCAGTTACTTTTAGAGGTAATCATTTTAGAAGGCAAAATTAGAAAGTTACTTGAAAAGGTAATTTTTTTTAATTACTTGTTGAAGTAGCACCCCTGACTGTTCATGATACATCTTCAATAATGATTGCAATGTATAAATTTTTTTTAATAAATTTTATATAATTCTTTAAGAGTTTATAGAAATATATTAATTTTTTTATCGGTCCAAAAATTGGTTGGATTTTGATATGTTTGATTATGCAGTTTTCTATGCCTACGTTTCATACATGTACGGTTATTACCCAGTTAACAAAGGTGATTTTTTTTTTTTTATTTGGCTACATGATATCTGCAGTATAGATATAAACTTAGATGTAAAAAGCATAATTTTTGGAATAGCAAATGATAATAATAGAAGTATTAACATTATAATCAATCTTGTTAAAAAGTACATTTTTAGACAAAAAACTCAAAAATGCAAACCCTCTTTAGAAGGTGCAAAAAAAATTATATTATCTTATCTTAAAATTGAAAAATATATCTTTAAGAAAAATATGAAAGATGAAATGTTTTCAAAGAAATGGGGAAAACTCTCTATACTATTAGTTTAATATAAAAGTATGCAAGACGTGTGAATGGTGTATGAGTGTCTATGTTTCATGTATTGTCTATGTATTGTCTAACTGTATGTAACTCAAAAATACCAAAAAAAAAAAAAAAAAAAAAAAAAAAAAAAAAAAAACAAACAAAAAACAAAGGTGATTTGACAAGTATACACACCTGTCAATAAAACATGCTAAGTACCTAAAAGGTACCGCATTACCAGGTGTGAATTCACCCGAGCGTAAAAACATCGCCGAGTATTATCTACAGATAGAATAGAAAGAAAGGGGGATTAAAGATCATTTTTAAGGAATAAATGCATGTATCTTGAAAATCTTATTTTTGCGTATTTATTGTAAAGCTTTATTTTTTTTCTTCGAAAACACACATTGATGGTAGTATACTTTTTTTTAAGATATGGTACCAAAATTAATGATGAATTTAAATCGACCCCCCCCCCCCGATATATCAGTAAATCTTGATTTAGAAAACTTTCTCGCTTTATCTCTGCTTTATTTGGTCATTATTCCCTTTTAATATGAATTGGACCACAGATAAAGATGGTGATTGTTGTAGGGAGAGGGCGTAAGGGGGGGGGGTGGATGGGTCGGTCCTTACCCCGTCTGCGTATATATCCGCGCATGATGGCATTCTTTTTATGGCCATCTTCCTTTTGCATTTGTAATTTCATATTTAAACAGTGCGGATATCATACCTGTCAAATGACGATCTGACGAACTGCAATCACAAGTTTATTTTTAAGTGTGACCCTACCCCAAAAACAAAATGCATGAAAAATATGAGAAAAAGGTAATAATTTTATAATTATCATTTGGTCGTCCAAATTGAGACGGAGGAAACTCGGGAAAAAGATCAGCTATCAATAAATTAAAAAGAATCATTGTTTCATTAGTTTGGGGTATGAAAAAAGAATATTTCTATTTCATACATAAGAGTGAGTAATTTGAATGTACGTAACAAAATTTTCTTTAATGATTAATGTATATCTAGGATCGTTTATTATTAACAAAAGCCTCATATGAAAATTAATGGACGCAACATTTATCACAGAATCTTCACATCTTTAAAATAGATCCCTCTCCTTTCTTTTAAGGACTAAGCATGTTTAGGGGTAGAGTAACCGGGGCTTCTCTCCGATATGCTACCGACATGCTGTCAGGTAAAACGAGGTGTACTGCCCGAGAGGGTAACAGGTGTGATTTCAACAGAGTAAGCACGTCGCCGATATATTTCTAATAGACGAGAGGGGGGGGGGGGGGGGTGTAATAGGACCAATATGACCACTTTAGACTTCTTCATAAATCCGTAAGTTTACACCTTATTTTTTTTTCTTTTGCAGAAAATTATTTATTACTGATGTATTTCCCGGCTTATCTAACAATTATCGTTATTTTCAAAGAGAGAGAAAAGAAATGAAAAAAACAAAACAAAACAAAAACATTTTTCCTTTTATTGTGCAAAATTCACCATGTTCACAGAGTGCGATTCCGATTCCATTTTAAAAACTTTTCAGTGTGTTGCACATCAAAAGCCAATACGGGAACAAAACCTTTTGACTTCAATTTTACTGACGGGTCGTGCCAGTACCATTTATATGGTGTTTTAAATTCATGCACACTCTCAGTTTGAAAATTTCAGTTGTCAGTCTGGCCAAAATAAATCTGAGTCGTCTGGCCAAAATAAACTAAAAGTTTATTAGCATTGAAAAGACAATTGCAAACAGAGGAACCATCGCACAAATAATCTTAATAAAAGTCAAATAAAAAAATGTCAAATCTCAGTTACCATGATTACTGGTGTTCATTGTAATTCACCCGAAAAAAAAAGGCAGAAGAATAAGGCCAAGCAAAAAATGGTTCTCAGGCCTTATTTTTTCAAATCATATGCGGCATGCAGTTTTTTTTTCATTAAACATTTTCAGAACAACTGCAAATTGGAATCTGTTGACATCTTTGATGCCGGTTTTTGTTTTCTAGGTGTGTGATTGATGTTTCTGCCCAGATTTATTACTTCAATTTGTATTCAATGAATGACCACTTGAAATGACATGAAAATTTTACGGACGAACGCATACACAAGTACATGTACATTTAGATATGATAAAAGTGGACGTTAGAGATTTAAATCTCAGGCACAGAACAAGAATACAAAAGAATGTCATAGAGAAAATCAATACTTTACGTTAGCCATGTTTTCAACGTAGTGCCTGCTCCGTCATCGGCGTTCTTATTCCGTAAATTCTCTTGAATTCGATGTTATCCCGGGACTTCTGTCCCTCTAGTCGGACATTGGTTGTGGAGAAGTTAGGCTCATTCAGCTGTTCAACCAGGTCTGTCGCCTTCTCTGTCAGAACAGGGCCTGCTAGGGGGATTTCTCTTGATACGGTTTCCGTAAACCACTGGGTCAGGGCTCCCTCCATGTCAACTGTCTTGCCAGATCGAGGTCTTTGCTAGTCTGGGTTGGAATTTCGCGGATGACATCCCTTTTCTTGAAGATGTTGGATATTTGGGACTGCGAATTTCTTGTCAATCTATATCTGGGGAAGGGGGGGGGGTTCCTCTGTTCCGGGAGCTTCACTGCTTTGTACTTATTGGCGACGATATGTCTGTTCTTTTTCTTTTCAATCTTTGGATCGGGACTGAATGGTACGGATGGGAAGTAAACGGTCGTTTTTATTGGCATAAAATTCTATGCCAAGCCTCCGTTTTTCATGTTCAGTAATTTATAGAGGATAATCAATGTTTGATCGGCTCATCATTTGATAATTTTGAGTCGTACAACAGTTTTACCAACGACCGGTCATTAAAAAATGAAGACGAAACCAACAAAATGATTTTAATAATTCGATATTTTAGCGAGGCCTAATTAAAACGTGTTGATCAAATCGATCGTTTAATGCCACGATATGGAATACACCTACATCGGACTATCTATTTTAGTTTTAAAAAATCAATATCGTTGCATAAATTCTACACAGGGGTATCCACGGTAGTGTTAAAATAACACTCCATACTATCTCCCTTACAATGATTGACAGGTGAAAAGGTGAAGCCAGACGGTAATTAGCTTGAAAACGGGACTTTTTTTACCTGTATTTCGATTTGGTACCTTGCCGAATTCCGGAATTTACGATTACTTTATTACGTTTTTTTGGTTGAAAAAAAAATCGAATGCGTATGCAGTGGGGCCTGAGAACCGATTCTTTTTTTTTTTTTCTTGGCCTAGTTCATTCTGAAAACTTTTGATACCAACTTAGAAAAACATTTAACTTTTATATCCGATTCACTGCCAGGAATATTCAATAAACAAAGATGGTGAACAACAAAGGTAGACTGGCGAAGTTACCTGTGCGCGGTTAGGATCAAAGAAATTGTTTAACACCTGGACAGGTGAGCTGGGTGACACCGCGGTGAGTGGGGAGTGGATTGCCACTGACTGAGTGAAGATGCTAAAATTACCCACTCGAATTCCACCCTTTCGGTGGGGAGTGGGATATCTCCGATCTGCTAAAATATGACTGTATCGAGTACAAATGGAATCAGTGAATATTTTTCAAAAATTTTGATTTTAGTTAAATTTTGTATTGAAAAATGTTATTAGGCAATAGCTTGTTCTAGCTATAATAGCCTGATCAAGCTATAATAGCTCGATTTGAAGTTTTCCCCAACCTGATGTAGCAAACGTAAACAGACTTACAGTAATTCAAAATGTCGCCTACACGTTTTCATAACAGTATTAGATTGGAGTAAAAAGACTTTTTATGAAGTCAATGCCAATGGAAAATTCTACATTTATGTCTTCTTGATTTGAGGTATTCTGCGTAATTTAGCAATGCATGGCTTTTATCAGGTGGGGCACCACCCCTGATTTGCAAGATCGTCTCTGAGTTATGAGGGATGGTGTTCCATTAGCGAGACCAAAATATCCCTCTTATTCGAGATTTTTGGTTCAGTTTTATTACATTTGTGAAATTTGTATGAAAAAATAAAAATGTGCAGCATTGTTGGCCAATGGCACTAATATTTAGATCACATTCCTTCTTGACAAATCAAGTTTTATGCAATATAATGATTGCGACTTTGAAATTTGCTAAATTGAAATCAGCTCCTCCGCATTTCCGTGACATATTCTCATAACAAATTTAGTTATTTCTCCGGCAAACTTCGTTATTTTTCCACAAACATACTTACATGTGATGAGCTGAGGTTCTGTACTTTCATTTCTCAAATCTATTGCGCATATTAGATTGCGCTTTGAGGCAAAATCATCGTTACAAGAGAGTGCATGGTCAATAATCTATGGCAGCCCATTAGGGTTATGGTATTCAATGTTGTTGTTCATCAGCGATGCATCGTGCAAGAGTTGTCTTAAAACTTGCCTTCATTTTAATTATCATACACGCGATATCAGTCTCTAACTCTTTATATAAAGAATATTGACCGGGGCCATATTAGCTTCGAGGCTATATGATTTATGCTATTAAAACCTAAACCATATCAGGGTATGAACTCTACTGAAAATTTTACGAGCCATGTGGGTTCGTAAAATTTTAATTTTAGGGGCCCACACAACTTATTACGAGCCCACACAGAAAATCAAAGCTTTTGAGAGAAACATCCCTTTTCAAGGAAACTCCCTGTAAAAATGACCATACATGACCTTGACATTTTATGAACGAAAAACGTAATTTATAAATCTGTACAGATTCAAAATTCTGTGATCAACAAAACGTTTGAATAAGTAAGTCATGCAAATACAAAATCGAGGATTGCATCAAAAGATCTTGATGAATTAATTTGCTAGATATCGCTATTAAGATACAACCCCCCCCCCCTCCCCTGCCTGCTATAACACTGTCCCAGGTAAGGTAATTATTAAAAGAGATTGATTTCACATATACTGGATTTGTACGTGCGGCCGAAATTTACACTTAGATACATACACCCTTCACAGCGGGATGAGAGGGGGAGAAAAAATAACAGAGAATCAAATCGTTGTTTCTTTTCTTCATCTGTGAAGTCATCAATTCAATTTGTGTTGACGAATTTACCGCCATCCCTGTTGCGCCAAACGTAATTCTATGAACAAAAATAAGGATTTTTCAAGTTCGTTTTTGGGTCCGATTATCGGACCCATTCCCAACGCCAAAATGGCCTGTATTTTCCCAATTTATGGTTGAAATTTCCCAGTTTGAACCTCATAATTCATCTTCAATAAAGAGCAAAATAATGACGGCTGAAATACATTGCAGAAATACGACATTGACGATCGATGTGTAAACTGGTCAGAAATCTTATATATCCGGTACAGTATAGGTTTACGTTTTAATCATCAAATCGTATCTCCAGTATTGGGAACCCCCATGACTATGTCGTCTTAGAACAGCAAATTTGACGCCAAAAAATGACAAAAGGGAGTACAACTTCTTTGTAGAGGAGAAATATGTTCTTCAAAATAAAATTTTGGATAGTGACTATAAAAGAAACAACAGAAAGTAGTTCATGTTCAGTAAACAGAATAGGGCGACTCGGACAGTAGGAATGTCCTCCGTCAAACACTGACTTTGAATCTGAATCCTGATTGATCATGATCATTAAAGTAGCCCCTCTGACTCTGAACAGATGCCTGTTCCTGATCCTAGAAGATTATCATTATGTCCTTTGAAGTACAATCTAAAGTAAAGATGGTTTTACTAGTACTTTGTTTATTTTATTGAAGACAACTAGTCTTTGAATAAGAAGGAGTTATATCTCTGTGTAAGGATTTATTCCATTAAGAATCAAATTAAGCTGTTGGCAATTCCCAATTTCATTAAAACACCGCGAGTTTTCCCAATTTTATTGGACCCTGGCCCAAAGTAAAATACCCTGAAAAATCCCTGAAAAACACAACGGACCGGGGTGAATTAGACGAAAATGACAATTCAAAGACACACAAAGTATAATGGAGCTGAAGACATATATAGTCCATGAAATACAGACTGATGCTGTAAATAAAGTATGGATATTAGGATATTAAACAGGTTATCAGCGAACACAGTCGTGTAATCGTGGCCATTTAAATATTTCATTTATAATACAATCGGACGTAATTTTACGGCATTAACAAATTTGATGCTTACATTAAAGGGAGAAGCCACTGTAATTCATTCGTCACGTGGGCGAGTGAAAAGTAATTGTTAGCTCTACTGGTCAAAGACCAGTCAAGCTTATGCGATACCATGTTGTCTGGCTTCCATCCGTCCGTCTGTCTGTCTGTAAAACAATTTTTTGTGAGCGCAACTCCTCTGAAACCATAAATGATAGAAAGCTAATTCTTTTTGCATTTAGTTTGGTCCATGGTCTAGTTGTGCACCTGATATTTTTTTTTAGCCTTTGACCCCCAGGGTCTTCGAAAATGGGTGTGGTCATTTTCTCCTATATATGTCTATGTAATCTAGTGAACTCCAATTCTCAGAGAGTATAATTGATATAGAAATAATTCTTTTTGCAATATAATCAGTCTCTGGTCTAGTTGTGCACCTGATATTTTGATTAAGCCTCTGACCCCAAGATCCTTCAAAAATGGGTGTGGTCATTTTCTCCAATATATGTCTATGTAATCTAGTGAACACCAATTCTCAGAGAGTATAATTGATAGGGAAATAATTCTTTAGCAATATAATCAGTCTCTGGTCTAGTTATGCACCTGATATTTTGTTTGAGCCTCTGACCCCAGGGTCTTCAAAAATGGGTGTGGTCATTTTCTCCTATAATGTCTATGTAATCT
This sequence comes from Pinctada imbricata, assembly GCA_033119305.1. Classification (NCBI taxonomy): domain Eukaryota; kingdom Metazoa; phylum Mollusca; class Bivalvia; order Pterioida; family Pteriidae; genus Pinctada; species Pinctada imbricata. The sequence continues at coordinate 57,995,392 of VSWD01000003.1, read as the reverse complement.
AGTGAACTCCAATTCTCAGAGAGTATAATTGATATAGAAATAATTATGCCCCCGGAATCAAAGATTCGGGGGCATATATTTTTTGGCCTGTCTGTCTGTTTGTCTGTTTATCTGTTTGTCTGTCTGTTTGTCCGAAAAACTTTAACATTGGACATAACTTTTGAATGGGAAGTGATAGGGCTTTCATATTTCACATGTGTATTCCTTGTGACAAGACCTTTCCATTGATACCAAAATTTTTGACCTCGTGACCTTGACCTTTGACCTACTTTTCAAAAACTTTAACATTGGGCATAACTTTTGAATGGGAAGTGATAGGGCTTTAATATTTCACATGTGCATTCCTTGTGACAAGACCTTTCCATTGATACCAAAATTGTTGACCTTGACCTTGACCTTTGACCTACTTTTCAAAAACTTTAACATTGGGCATAACTTTTGAATGGGAAGTGATAGGGCTTTCATATTTCACATGTGTATTCCTTGTGACAAGACCTTTCCATTGATACCAAAATTTTTGACCTTGTGACCTTGACCTTGACCTTTGACCTACTTTTCAAAAACTTTAACATTGGGCATAACTTTTGAATGGGAAGTGATAGGGCTTTCATATTTCACATGTGTATTCCTTGTGACAAGACCTTTCCATTGTTACCAAAATTGTTGACCTCGTGACCTTGACCTTGACCTTTGACATACTTTTCAAAAACTTTAACATTGGGCATAACTTTTGAATGGGAAGTGATAGGGCTTTCATATTTCATATGTGTATTCCTTGTGACAAGACCTTTCCATTGATACCAAAATTTTTGACCTCGTGACCTTGACCTTTGACCTACTTTTCAAAAACTTTAACATTGGGCATAACTTTTGAATGGGAATTGATAGGGCTTTCATATTTTATTCACATGAGTATTCCTTGTGACAAGACCTTTCCATTGATACCAAAATTTTTGACCTCGTGACCTTGACTTTGACCTTTGACCTACTTTTCAAAAACTTTAACATTGGGCATAACTTTTGAATGGGAAGTGATAGGGCTTTCATATTTCACATGTGTATTCCTTATGACAAGACCTTTCCGTTGATACCAAAATTTTTGACCTCGTGACCTTGACCTTGACCTTTGACCTTCTTTTCAAAAACTTTAACATTGGGCATAACTTTTGAATGGGAAGTGATAGGGCTTTCATATTTCACATGTGTACGGTATTCCTTGTGACAAGACCTTTCCTTTGATACCAAAATTTTTGACCTCGTGACCTTGACCTTGACCTTTGACCTACTTTTCAAAAGCTTTAACATTTGGCATAACTTTTGAATGGTAAGTGATAGGGCTTTCATATTTCATATGTGTATTCCTTGTGACAAGACCTTTCCATTGATACCAAAATTTTTGACCTTGTGACCTTGACCTTTGACCTTTTAACCCAGTGACCTCACATACATGTACTTAACAGAAAATAGTGTTCATACTAACAAAGATGCCACCGGGGGCATTCGTGTTTCACAAACACAGGCTTTATTCTTTTTGCAATATAATCAGTCTCTGATCTAGTTGTTCACCTGATATTTTGTTTGAGCCTCTGACCCCCAGGGTCTTCAAAAATGGGTGTGGTCATTTTCTCCTAAATATGTCTATGTAATTGAGTGAACACCAATTCTCAGAAAGTATAATTGATAGAGGAATAATTGTTTTTACAATGTAATCAGATTCTGGTCCAGTTGTGCACCTGATATTTTGTTTGAGCCTCTGACCCCCAGGGTCTTGGAAATGGGTGTGGTCATTTTCTCCTATATAAGTCTATGTTACCTTGTGAACATCATTTCTCAGAAAGTATAATTAATAGAGAGATAATTCTTTTTGCATTATAATCAGTCTCTGGTCTAGTTGTGCCCCTGATATTTTGTTTGAGCCCCTGAACCCCAGGGTCTTGGAAATGGGTGTGGTCATTTTCTCCTATATAAGTCCATGTTACCTTGTGAACATCAATTCTCAGAAAGTATAATTGATAGAGAGATAATTCTCTTTGTAATCTAGTGAACACCAATTCTCAGAAAGTATAATTGATATTGTAGAGAGATATTTCTTTTTCAATTTCCATGAGTCTGTGGTCTGATTGTGTGCCTGAGATTCTGTTTAAGACTGACCTGTCTTTGAAAATGGGTGTAGTTATTTTCTCCTATATTAGTCTTTGTAATCTTGTGAACACCAGATCTCAGAAAGTATACCGGTAATTCATGGAGAGTACATGTTAATTCTTTTTGCATTACTTGTATTATGTGTCTGTGGTGTAGATGTGCATCTGATAATTTGTGTGAGCCCCTGTTCCCCAGGGTTGGAAAATGGATGTCAATTCAGTGAATTTAACAAAACAGCCAGTAGAGCTTCAGTCTCATCAGAGACTTCTGGTTGACCACCCACAGGGAAAAATACTCGTCTTGGGCGAGTAGGCGAGCGTTAAGTTCATACCCTGCATATATTGATTTTGCCGATTGAGATTTTTCTCCACATTATTTGAAAACATAGGATTTTTCGAAGAGTCTGGTGTATTGCAAAGTCCTGTAACTCGTATATCTTTCAATCAGCAAGCCGTATAAACATGCCCGCAACCTCCGTCAAAATGCCCATTTTGACCGTATTTTCATCATAGAACCTCTAGGTACCCTATTTTCAACCCTCACAGTTCTTTGAACATAAGAATGAAACCCAATATTTCACTTTCAATGTCTTGTTCATGCTACATGTATATAGTGAATTTTGATGTATGGTATCCAAGGACTTTGTTTATATGTAAGCATACCAATTGTACTTGTACATGTTGTGTATCATCTTTCATATGTCCTAAATGTTACAATAGTATAAATCTTTGACCTCAAAAACTAGTGTTCTACACCAAAAAGCTGACATCATTTACTGAGTGATATCAGTCTCTAACTCTTTATATAAAGAAAATTGACCGGGGCCAAATAAGCTTTAAGGCTATATGATTTATGCTATTAAGACCCTATGCGGGTAACCGGTTTAGCATTATAACAGGGGTTTTACATCATGTACATAGAAATTTTCAGTAGAGTTAATACCCTGATGGAGATATTTTGGGTACTTGCTTTTCAGATCTTTAGCATGCGGTTGCTTACTGATGACGTTTGCAAGAATCTGTTATCGCCTATTCATAGCTTTTTTATCAGGTTTTAGACCCTGATCAACCACCTTGTTTTGACAATTCTTTCCCATTGTAAGAATGCAGCAGGGATATTTTCGCGACGTCACTTGGTTCGGGAAAAACGCGAAATTACCCCAATGCGAAAATGTCCTCGTTTACAGTAATTGTAATGTTAATCTATGAATTATGTTGAAATTCGTGATGAGCATGATGAGAGAAAAATATCAATAACCCTTATGTACAGAGACAGGAAAATCCTTTGCTTCAGTAACATATATTTAATCACTACAGTATTGTTTTACAGAATTGGCAATATGTCGAAGACAAAGAAAAAAGGATCATCAAAAGAGACTTTTGACAAGAAAAAATTCCTTGGTAAGCTATGATAGCTATATCTGCTATACATGTATATCTTAATAGTATAGAAAATGAAAAATATCAAGGGAACATACTCGTAGATGGGTCATGTGAATGTTATTTTCTTTGTTTACAATCAAATAATTTTGACTGATGATTTACCATGTCTTCTATATATGAGTAGTTTGAAATTTCTTTGACTGCGTCAATAAGTGTAAGATTGATTTTCTCTGCTTCAATATCTGACACAGTAAAATGCACTATTTTGATCGCTGTGTTTGGTGCTGTTAATTGGAGTTTCATAATTAAGTATCATTTATGAATACCATAGCATGATTGGAGAGGATTCTGACCAATTATTTTAATGACATTGGAAGTAGAATCTGGTAAAATTTGCTTAGGTCTGGATGCACTATTTTGGTAAAATATTTCAACTTTTTCTTCATTTAATATGTTTGAATGTCTACAAAAATTCAAGAATGTTTGGTAAGTTGTAAAAATTCTCACAATGTCCATGATGTCTGGAAATGAATACATCATCATGATCATCTGATCATGAGAATAAATAATTTTAAAACTATTAACTTCAATAAATCAAATACTGAGCACTATGCTTATGATCTATACAGTATGAGGTGAAATAGTCTAGAACACAATACAGCCAAAGAATGAACATGATGAAAAAAAATGTTTTTCTAGTAATTTAAATATTATTTCTATTAGCATGTTGAATATTTCTAATTAATTGGATCTTGAAACCATAATAGTTGATTTGAAATCAAAGTAAATTAGCTGCATCATCCCAGACTTCTGAAATATAATATAGATTTGGTTTATTGAAAAATAAATTAGTAAAGTAAATTTAAAATTGCTAAGACATGAAGAGCTACCAATTTAAAGCAGTTAAAGTAAATAAAATCTGAGGAATTTGCCACGCTCTTGTTCCTCTTGGAGAAATAAAGATCTCTGGTCATCATGGTCATGCTGGTTGAGATGGTTTATTAGTCTTCTGCCGGATTACCAGAGGGGATGTATAGTTTCCACCCTGTTTGTCTGTCTGTCTGTCTGTCCATCACACTTTAGTTTTCCAGACTTTTTTTCGCTGTTGTAGCATACATTGAACTCATTTTTGGTATGTGAATATATCTCAGTGGGATACAGATCGTGTTCGAGTTTGGTTTCAATTGACCTATTTTTACAATAGTTATTTTACTAGCTAACCTTGACTACCAATTTGGAAAAATGTCTTGCAAATTTCGGCTGAGGCTTTCCTTTAATTTGTTAGAAAATTAGAAATAGAAATAAACAAGCCCTGGTCTTGATTTTGATGAGATGATGCTTTATTTTACTAGCTAACCTAGACTTGTCATGTTGTGTGTTCTGTAACACAAGAGAGGACAATGGAGTATGTGGAAAGAAGATCAGTAAACACGGTCTCACTGTTCACTATTTCTGTATGGTAAGTGTAGTTGTTAGGAAGATCAGTAAACATGGTCTCACTGTTCACTATTTCTGTATGGTAAGTTTAGTTGTTAAGAAGTGCAATTATAAGAAGATCTTCATGTACATCTAAAATGCAAAAATGAAATTCACATCTGACCAGGACTTACAATCATGTCATTCTGAAGATGAAATCTGGTGCTGTTGAATATTGAAAATAGTTCTCAAGTATAATATAGATCCTGGTTATACTAAACATTTGCTAAACATGCTAAAGAATAGAATGTCTTATATAGCCATGAATGGATTTTCATTCTTTTAACTTAATCATGTTTTATGTTTATAGGAAACCTTTTAGAGCCCTAATGATTTTGTATGTAATCCATGTAAATGAAAACAATTTTTGTGGACTGTCATACTGAATTTTTCTTCCTTCTCAGCTTTTTTCTAGTGGACTGAGTCAGAATGGTCATTCACAAGAGGACGGCATTCTAGGATTTCTCCCTAATGACATCATCGTGGAAGTTAGACGGGGAACTAAACTGGTATGTAAATTAGAGTACACATTGTAAATCAATATGATTGTGATGTATACAGAGTAACTCAGGGTATATATATATGATGTGATAGGGATAAGTATTAAAAGATTGGAAAAGTACTCAGGGGATTTAAGGAAGACCATTTACTGTAAACAAGTTTATATTTGCTGGGGGGGGGAGGCGGGGGTTTCTTGAAATGACCTTTGCAACAGTATGCCCGGGGGTAATTTTAGTTAAATAGCTCCCTGTAGTCATTTATAGTGGTTGTTATTATCAAGTGGGTTTATTTTCGAATTATGATAAATAGTACAATCGCAAAAAAAAAAAGATGAAAATTACCCCAGCGCAAAAAATTTGTGTTTTCATAGTAAATCATTATGAAGATTTCAGAAGTCTTGAAATTTGCCAGTTGACAGTGATCTCCGGTAGTTTTTTTCTGTTGTTTGGTAGTTTCCGAAGCTCTACCGGACAAAGTTTCCAGTGGATTGTTTGGGGATATTAGTGTAAAATAAGGCTATAAAAAATGATTGGTTGTTTTTCAGACACCGCCGAGCGCTATAATTTTCCATCACAATTTTATTGCAACTTTAGAAAAAAATACCTGTGTTGTCTCATTTTCAATTATTGCTTAAAAAAGAAAATTAAGATATAGGATATAAGAAGAATAAAAAGACATAAAATTCCTTGTGAAATTAGGTTTGTTTTTTTTTTTTGAAAATGTCCTGTAGATTTATGTAGAAAGCCACAATCTACAGGACACTGTGTCCAGTTGATTTTGAGGTTCATTCAGTAACTCGGAGATAAACTGATAGATGTGAAGATTTTTAATAGTCAGGGATTGGACAAAAGAATATTAGAATTTATAATGCCCTTATATTATCAAATGTGAACCTTCTGCTTGAAGATACCTTATTATGACATAATTGTGCTTACTACATGTGCGTTTCACTGGCTCCTCTGGAAAGTAGCCATGTTCCTTGTAAATAACATTGTATGGAATTTAGAGTTTGGAAAAAGCAAGGGTTGTCTCGGAAATATAAAGAATGCATCTGTTGTAGAAATGCAGTTTCTGTAAGACAAAAGGAGCCACTATAGGATGTGTAGTGGGAGCTTGTAGGAAGGTTTTCCACTTTGGTTGTGGGCAGGCATACAACACTCTACATCAGTATTTTGGTAACTTCAGGTAAGAGTTCAGTCAATCAGTATGTGTCATAATTGTGAAAGTATGAAAAATATCTACAGATAGATTGTCATTGATTTTTAAAGATGGTGCTTTTTGTGTTGCCTGCGAAGCATAGCAACACTTAGGGATCACTTTGTCAATCTGATTGTCTGTCTGTCACACTTGGATGTCTGTCACACCCTATATAAAAGTGATTCCTAAGTGTCACTACATGTATGTTTCGCAGTCGACATATTAAACCCTTGGAATGATTTTCTATTCCAATATCTTGTTCAAAAGATGTAAAAGTAATATCACAGCACGCTCACCCGACTTGAAAACTGAGACAAATGTGTATCCAATTTTCCACATTTTAAGTCTTAGATTTCTGGAATTAAGTGTTTTTGAAAGCTAATGGCAATTAGAAATTGGTGATTGGTTACATCTGTTGAATAAGAATATGCATTATTTTCAGTTCGTTTTGTGAAGATCATCGCCCACGACAGATGATTCCTGTTGACAGGCTGTCTCTGTGCGGCAAATCAAACGCTACCTGTGCTATATGTATGACAGCAGTCTCGTCTGATGTCATGTCAAACGACACCATTAGAGCACCCTGCTGTGGTTATGCCTGGTTCCATAGAGATTGTATACAGGTTGGTATATACATGTATTACAAGGCGAGGACAGCTCAAATTGTCAACCTATTTAGTCTCATGATACTACTAAACAAAATTTATTAAAATCACTGAAGTGCAATTTTACATTTTTGTAATTAGGGAGCTGTGACAAATGTGCGGGGAGCTAATGTCATAGCCTGAGTGTCCGCGTCGTCGGCAGAGTCTGCACCGATTGACTGGACAAAATTTTAATCTTGGCTATATCTCTTGAACCATAAGTGGTAGGGCTTTGATATTTCACATGAAGATTCCTTTTGACTAGGGCCTTTCAAGTGAAACATGATCGGTGACCTTGACCTTGGAGTTTGACCTACTTATTAGTCCCCTACCGGCAACGCCGAAGGGGACTCTTAGTTTCCTCTCGGTCTGTCTGTCCGTCTGTCCCTCCGTCTGTCCGAATATCAGTTTTCCGGACTTTTTTCTGCAACGGACGAAGATATCAAGATGAAATTTGATACACAGCTTGGTCTTGGATAGTTACAGAGCAAGTTTGACTTTCGTCACGCTTGACCCATTTTTTGTGGAGTTATGCCCCTTGATGACTTGGAAAATTCACTTTTTGTCAGTTTTCCGGACTTTTTTCTGCAACGGATGGAGATATTCAGATGAAATTCGATACACAGCTTGGACTTGGATAGTTACAGAGCAAGTTTGACTTTCGTCACGCTTGACCCATTTTTTGTGGAGTTATGCCCCTTGATGACTTGGAAAATTCACTTTTTGTCAGTTTTCCGGACTTTTTTCTGCAACGGATGGAGATATTCAGATGAAATTCGATACACAGCTTGGTCTTGGATAGTTACAGAGCAAGTTTGACTTTCGTCACGCTTGACCCATTTTTATGCCCCAGGAATCAAAGATTCGGGGGCATATAGTTTTTGGCCTGTCCGTCTGTTTGTCTGTTTATCTGTTTGTCTGTTTGTCCGAAAAACTTTAACATTGGACATAACTTTTGAATGGGAAGTGATAGGGCTTTCATATTTCACATGAGTATTCCTTGTGACAAGACCTTTCCATTAATACCAAAATTTTTGACCTCGTGACCTTGACCTTTGACCTACTTTTCAAAAACTTTAACATTGGGCATAACTTTTGAATGGGAAGTGATAGGGCTTTCATATTTTACATGTGTATTCCTTGTGACAAGACCTTTCCATTGATACCAACATTTTTGACCTCGTGACCTTGACCTTGACCTTTGACCTACTTTTCAAAAACTTTAACATTGGGCATAACTTTTGAATGGGAAGTGATAGGGCTTTCATATTTCACATGTGTATTCCTTGTGACAAGAACTTTCCATTGATACCAACATTTTTGACCTTGTGACCTTGACCTTGACCTTTGACCTACTTTTCAAAAACTTTAGCATTGGGCATAACTTTTGAATGGGAAGTGATAGGGCTTTCATATTTCACATGTGTATTCCTTGTGACAAGACCTTTCCATTGATACCAACATTTTTGACCTCGTGACCTTGACCTTGACCTTTGACCTACTTTTCAAAAACTTTAACATTGGGCATAACTTTTGAATGGGAAGTGATAGGGCTTTCATATTTCACATGTGTATTCCTTGGGACAAGACCTTTCCATTGATACCCAAATTTTTGACCTCGTGACCTTGACCTTGACCTTTGACCTACTTTTCAAAAACTTTAACATTGGGCATAACTTTTGAATGGGAAGTGATAGGGCTTTCATATTTCACATGTGTATTCCTTGTGACAAGACCTTTCCATTGATACCAAAATTTTTGACCTCATGACCTTGACCTTGACCTTTCACCTTGACCTTTGACCTACTTTTCAAAATCTTTAATATTTGGCATAACTTTTGAATGGTAAGTGATAGGGCTTTCATATTTCATATGTGTATTCCTTGTGACAAGACCTTTCCATTGATACCAAAATTTTTGACCTCGTGACCTTGACCTTTGACCTTTTAACCCAGTGACCTCACATACATGTACTTAACAGAAAATAGTGTTCATTCTAACAAAGATGCCACCGGGGGCATTCGTGTTTCACAAACACAGGCTTTATTTGTGGAGTTATGCCCCTTGATGACTTGGAAAATTCACTTTTTGTCAGTTTTCCGGACTTTTTTCTGCAACAGATGGAGATATTCAGATGAAAGTCGATACAAAGCTTGGTCTTGGATAGTTACAGAGCAAGTTTGACTTTTGTCATGCTTGACCCATTTTTTGTGGAGTTATGCCCCTTGATGACTTGGAAAATTCACTTTTTGTCAATTTTCCGGACTTTTTTCTGCAACGGATGGAGATATTCAGATGAAATTCGATACACAGCTTGGTCTTGGATAGTTACAGAGCAAGTTTGACTTTCATCACGCTTGACCCATTTTATGTGGAGTTATGTCCCTTGATGACTTGGAAAATTCACTTTCTGTCAGTTTTCCAGACTTTTTTCTGCAACGGATGAAGATATCAAGATGAAATTTGATACACAGCTTGGTCTTGGATAGTTACAGAGCAAGTTTGACTTTCGTCAAGCTTGACCTTTTTTCAAGGAGTTCTGCCCCTTGACGACTTGGAAAATTCCCTTTTTGTCAGTTTCCGGACTTTTTTCTTCAACGGATGAAGATATTCAGATGAAATTTGATATACAGCTTGGTCTTGGATAGTTACAGAGCAAGTTTGACTTTTGTCACGCTTGACCTATTTTTCAAGAGTTATGCCCCTTTATGTTTTGGAAAATTTAGTTTTTGTCAGTTTTCCAGACTTTTTCCTGCAACAAATAGAGATATTCTGCTGCACTGACAGTAAGTTTAATTAAAACTCATACATGTTTAATTGAAGAGTAATTCATAGGCAGAGTTGCAGGATATAAATATATGCCGCCGGTAGGGGACTATATCGCTCAGCGATCATAACATTTTTTAAAACTTCAACCTAACCCATATGTAATGAACTATAAAGGGCAAGGCTTTGAGATTCCTCATGAACAGACCTTTCATTTGGGATCATGACCTTTGATCTAGTGACCTTCACCGTGGGCTTGACCTACTTTTAGAAAACTAATGTGACCTACATGTATATCTTATGAACTATACAGGCAGAGTTTGTGAAAAGTGTAGGTTTTTTTTGGACTTGCTGATCAAAATAAAATCTCCTGTTGTATCTAATATTTGGACTGATAAAAATCCCTAAATCTCTGATATTTGTTGAAAGTTTTCAAGAACTCTGTATACAGGGTAGGGCTTTGATGTTTCACCAGTAGATTCCCCATGACCAGATTTTTCGTTTGGATATTTGACCTAGTGACCTTGACCTTGGAATATGACATCCTTTTAAAGACTTTTACCTGTGCTGTATCTAATGTTCTACAAGGGGTAGTTGATGTTTCACATGTAGATTCCTCATGACCAGACCTTTCATTTGAGACAATGACCTTTGACCTAGTGAACTTGGAGTTTGACTTATAAAAGAACTTTAACCTGTGCTACATGTACATCTCATGAACTATACAGGGTAGGGTTTTGATACATGTATTTCCCATTCAGATGCCTCGTGACTGGACCTTTCATTTGGGACCTTGACCTTTAACCTATTGACCCTGAGCCTGGAGTTTATCTCATTTTAAAAAGCCTTATCCTGGCATTATCTCAGTGTTGTATAATAATTGTCATTTTACTATCAAAAACCTACATGGTGAGGGATGTTGTCTGCTGACAAGTCTTATTTTGTCATACATTTACATGCAATTAATTCATCTTTTTTGTACATTTTATCATGTTTATTTGAAATTGTAACAAATTATCCATTAAATTTTTCAGAAACATGCCACTACTGCAGGACTCTACTTCTTCAAATGTCCTCTGTGTAACAACAAAGATGTATTCCAAGATGAGATGTTACATTTTGGTATCTTCATTCCTGAGCAGTAAGTATGGAAGTACAATACCCCAAGATGAGATGTTACATTTTGGTATCTTCATTCCTGAGCAGTAAGTATGGAAGTACAATACCCCAAGATGAGATGTTACATTTTGGTATCTTCATTCCTGAGCAGTAAGTATGGAAGTACAATACCCCAAGATGAGATGTAACATTTTGGTATCTTCATTCCTGAGCAGTAAGTATGGAAGTACAATACCCCAAGATGAGATGTTACATTTTGGTATCTTCATTCCGGAGCAGTAAGTATGGAAGTACATTACCCCAAGATGAGATGTTACATTTTGGTATCTTCATTCCTGAGCAGTAAGTATGGAAGTACAATACCCCAAGATGAGATGTTACATTTTGGTATCTTCATTCCCGAGCAGTAAGTATGGAAGGAAATTACCCCAAGATGAGATGTTACATTTTGGAATCTTCATTCCCGAGCAGTAAGTATGGAAGTACAATACCCCAAGATGAGATGTTACATTTTGGAATCTTCATTCCCGAGCAGTAAGTATGGAAGTACATTACCCCAAGATGAGATGTTACATTTTGGTATCTTCATTCCTGAGCAGTAAGTATGGAAGTACAATACCCCAAGATGAGATGTTACATTTTGGTATCTTCATTCCGGAGCAGTAAGTATGGAAGTACAATACCCCAAGATGAGATGTTACATTTTCGTACATGTATCTTCATTCCGGAGCAGTAAGTATGGAAGTACAATACCCCAAGATGAGATGTTACATTTTGGTATCTTCATTCCGGAGCAGTAAGTATGAAAGTACAATACCCCAAGATGAGATGTTACATTTTGGTATCTTCATTCCTGAGCAGTAGGTATGGAAGTACAATACCCCAAGATGAGATGTTACATTTTGGTATCTTCATTCCTGAGCAGTAAGTATGGAAGTACATTACCCCAAGATGAGATGTTACATTTTGGTATCTTCATTCCTGAGCAATAAGTATGGAAGTACAATACCCCAAGATGAGATGTTACATTTTGGTATCTTCATTCCCGAGCAGTAAGTTTGGAAGTACAATACCCCAAGATGAGATGTTACATTTTGATATCTTCATTCCTGAGCAATAAGTATGGAAGTACAATACCCCAAGATGAGATGTTACATTTTGGTATCTTCATTCCTGAGCTGTAAGTATGGAAGTACAATACCCCAAGATGAGATGTTACATTTTGGTATCTTCATTCCTGAGCAATAAGTATGGAAGTACAATACCCCAAGATGAGATGTTACATTTTGGTATCTTCATTCCTGAGCAGTAAGTATGGAAGTACATTACCCCAAGATGAGATGTTACATTTTGGAATCTTCATTCCCGAGCAGTAAGTATGGAAGTACAATACCCCATTTTCCATGTGATAGATTTGACCGCTCTAATACAGACGCCTGACGTCACATCATTTGGTAAAATTGTACCTGTATTTGATTGCACTGCATTGAGGAGTAGTCATGTCCCCTATTGTGACGTCACAATGAAAGAATTACTTAATTTTGTGATGTCTGAATCATCTATTTTATTTCTAAAAGTGTGTAGTGTCTATCCCAGATTGAGCCATGGCATTGTAATAGCTACTAAGTGACAAGTGTGAGAAATGTCTCCTGGTTGTCCCTCAATCTATCAATAAGGCATAATGGCATGTTGGTCTCAAAATCTGCATGCACTGTATTTTGTATTAAATGCTTCCAGTGATTTATATTCCATATACATGTATACTTGAAGGTTGTAGCTTCAATTGATATGGGGTACAGAAGAGCTTATTATTTAAGAAAGGAGGAGGTGCGGTAACCTGCAATTTGGCCCTATTTTTAAAGACTTTCAAATATTCGTCATTTTACAGTTTACATTTAAACATTAAAGTCAAACGTATGATGAATCGAAATGAGAAAAGATTGGTTTGATTTCAAAACCCTACACTGTATACTATGAGGTTCAAAACATCTAAAAACAATAAATCATTGAAAATATCAATAAATGGGCAAAATTATTATACTAGATTATGAAATTAAATAGCGTGCCAGCACTTGCCCATTATAATTCTTATGCAAATTGATAGATGTCTGATTGACCTTTCAATTTGCATTAAAAGTTTTGTGGGCCAGGCCTGGGGCACACTCTAATTTTAAATATTTGTATGTAAAGTATGATGATTTTCCACTGTTTCCCGTTAGTCTGGACAAATGACGTCAGGATATAATTTCATACAGCACACGCATGATGTAACGAGGACTCAAAATTATGACATACTTGTAGCATTTCCTCACAAATTATACATCACGATAACAGGGATTACCCTGGATTTTTCTAATGAGGGGCCCATGGCCCCTCATTAGAAAATGGAAGGGCCATTGGCCGGGGGTACGGGGGCCGCCTAGGCCCCCATTAGGGTCCAGGGGCAACGCCCCGGTGGGGGGTCTAGGAAAAAACGAGGTTTTATAACCATAAATGCATAAAATTGAGCCTTCCAGCATTCTTCATTTTGAATTCTGGAGGCATCTTAAGTAAGAAAAATTCTCAATACAGTCACTGAAAGTGTTGCAGCAATTTAATTAAATTTATTATTTTTGTTCTTTATTTTTATGCCCCCGGAATCAAAGATTCGGGGGCATATAGTTTTTGGCCTGTCCGTCTGTTTGTCTGTTTATCTGTTTGTCTGTTTGTTTGTCCGAAAAACTTTAACATTGGGCATAACTTTTGAATGGGAAGTGATAGGGCTTTCATATTTCACATGTGTATTCCTTGTGACAAGACCTTTCCATTGATTCCAAAATTTTTGACCTCGTGACCTTGACCTTGACCTTTGACCTACTTTTCAAAAACTTTAACATTGGGCATAACTTTTGAATGGGAAGTGATAGGGCTTTCATATTTCACATGTGTATTCCTTGTGACAAGACCTTTCCATTGATACCAAAATTTTTGACCTCGTGACCTTGACCTTGACCTTTGACCTACTTTTCAAAAACTTTAACATTGTTCATAACTTTTGAATGGGAAGTGATAGGGCTTTCATATTTCACATGTGTATTCCTTGTGACAAGACCTTTCCATTGATACCAAAATTTTTGACCTCGTGACCTTGACCTTGACCTTTGACCTACTTTTCAAAAACTTAAACATTGGGCATAACTTTTGAATGGGAAGTGATAGGGCTTTCATATTTCACATGTGTATTCCTTGTGACAAGACCTTTCCCTTGATACCAAAATTTTTGACCTCGTGACTTTGACCTTGACCTTTGACCTACTTTTCAAAAACTTTAACATTGGGCATAACTTTTGAATGGTAAGTAATAGGGCTTTCATATTTCACATGTGTATTCCTTGTGACAAGACCTTTCCATTGATACCAAAATTTTTGACCTCATGGCCTTGACCTTGACCTTTGACCTACTTTTCAAAAACTTTAACATTTGGCATAACTTTTGAATGGTAAGTAATAGGGCTTTCATATTTCATATGTGTATTCCTTGTGACAAGACCTTTCCATTGATACCAAAATTTTTGACCTCGTGACCTTGACCTTTGACCTTTTAACCCAGTGATCTCACATACATGTACTTAACAGAAAATAGTGTTCATACTAACAAAGATGCCACCGGGGGCATTCGTGTTTCACAAACACAGGCTTTATTTATAAATTCGAATTCATTGAATGCTTCTTCAAAGTTGAAGGTGCATTGTTAAATCCTTTGGCCCTTGTATCATTGTCCTCCGATTGAAAGTTGATCACTATCTTATGCATTTTTTTTGGGGGGGGGGGGGGCTTAATTCTAAATTGACATTGGTTCGTGTTATGGATACTGGTGTTTTAAATTTGGGAAAGAAAAAAAAAAGGAGAAAAAAAAACCTCTCAAAAAAAATTGAGAGACAAGACATAAGGTCATTTAAAATCTATTCTTGTCACCCGCACCCACAATATGTATTTTCGCAACTTCAGGGGAAAATGGCCGACGCTGTGTCAGATTTTCGATCATAGGTTAAATATTAAGTTAATTGAAAAAAAATTATCCCGTAAAATCAGTCTTTAAAAATAATTGTTCAAACGCTACACGATCATCACCCTCCGCATACCGGTGCAGCGTAACTATACAGTATATCTAATGGTCAATCTGCAAATAAAGGACGTACGTACGAAATATTTCTAACATCCCGACTTTATTCACGTCTTGTAAATAAATAAAGAAAACTTGTTCAGCTATTGTACTTATTACTGACCACGTGCCGCCACGTACGTGTGACGGACTATTAAATGCTGTCCGCTTACAACTGTAATCCGATCTCAATTTGGAAGTTTCGGTATCGATCTAACACTACATCTTCGGGAAAATTCAAAGTTATAAGACACTAAAAATTAATTCTGAACGCTGAAATTCGTGAATTTAGTACTAAGCAGCGGGTTGAATAGATCGACTTGACGCACGTTATGGTCAAAGCATGCGCCATTCTTGTAACAGGAGCGCCCAAATGGCCCACTTGTACAACTTTACTGCGCCATTTGGCGCCATGGCGCGGCCCAGGGTGATCCCTGCAATAATGATACTTCATTATTCGTTTAATAAAAGCATTTTTCATCGAAATTATAGGGCCAATTTTAGGGGTTATCGCACCTAGTCCTTTCATAATTTAACAAATTTTCAAAAAAAATTTTGAAGGAAAACCTCCCTCCTTCCCTACATTGAGAATTTCCCTCTTTTTCTACTTGCTTCTCTACAAATGTGTCATTCTGACTATATGGTGCTGGCTGATAAACTGTCAGTAGATGCATGTAAGTAGTGTATTGTTTGTTACAGGGATGCTGCTTGGGAGTTAGAACCGGGGGCATATAATGATCTACTACAAAGATACATGAAGTGTGACTCAGCAAGGTGTAAATGTCCTTATGGCAGACAGTATCATAAAGACGGAGGGTTAGTAAAAATTCATCAAGAAGTACATTGCCAAAATTTAATCAGCAGTGATTTTCCCAGATATTTGTCACATTTTTGTTATTTTTACTCAATCTTGTATTTTTATATTAGGTTCTTTGTTTCATGACAGTTTGATCTCCTTTTATACATGTATGTGTGCCATTTCCAATATTCTTGCTGAGAAAATTATCACTCTTCAATGATAAATCTGTTGAAATTTGCCTCAGTGTGGTTAAGCACTGTACATGTATATTTCAATAACATGCCATAAATGCATATATCTGATTACAGTCTTTCCCAAAAACTTTCAACTCACATAGAAACAAATAGTTCCGAAACGAAAACTGTCTGTTCAAAATAATTAGGTAAAATTACAAAATCTGTTGGCAAAATTACAAAATCTGTAATTGATTTACGTTTCAAGGGCTTCCCGGGAATAGCCCCTTGTACATACTTCAGTTTAGCCAACAACGGCAATACGGTAGCATACCCGGCCTGAACAACCTCTGACAACTTGTCAATCAGGTTCTCAAGCTAAAAAACAAAGAAATTAAAATTACAATCATGAAACTTAAGAGCCTGATCAGTTTCTCACAAGGGACTGAAAATTATGAAAACTTTGCACTGGAATATTTGATTAGATAACGAATAGACTCGCCAGAAGGTATCGGTAATTCAGACCGACTATTGAGAGAAAAGCACCGGTCCGAACGTAATTTTGCCTGTCAGGACCGGCGGACCAATGTAATTTGGAAAGACTGATAGGATGTAGAAACTTTTTGGAAGCCTGCTGAAGCTTGGTTTCGTGACCTTGAACATCCCAATCCATAGATTTTACTTGCCTGTGAGGATATATGGTGTATTGGTCACTTTCAAGTGTTAAACGTCCTCAAATTTAATAGCATCATTGAAGATCAGATAAATTTACAGCATGGACCAGACATGCACGTTTCGGGTACTTAACCCTTGTCAGTGATCCTCAATCTAAAAAATGTACGTAATATGGCCAAAGAGTGTGAAAATTATTATGTCAAAAAATGTACTGAAAAACGTAGCAGGTCATGTTTCCTACTTTATGGAGGACAATACATGAAAATAACTACATGTATTAGTAAAAATGTTGTGATAACAGGAAATGGGAGGTACTGGTGTGTGATTGGTGAGGAGCTAAGGAGACACATATAGAATGTCGTAATCTACACAAAAACAGCGGTTAATATCTAATGATAAAAACTTTGTGATAACAGGAAATGGGAGGTACTGGTGTGTGATTGGTGTGGAGCTCAGGGGACTCATATAGAATGCCGTAATCTACACAAGATCAGGGATGATTATGTCTGTAATGAATGCAAGGAACTGGATGATAAATGTATGTACTAGTAGATATTGTTTTGAACTGAATATACATGTAAATGTCCTCAGATAATGTAATTTAACTAAGATTACATGTCCTCAGAAAATGTCATGTCTTTAATGTACGTAGATAATAAAACTTAGGTATGCAGAATATATGTCGTAATATTTGACGTAGTGACCATGACTTTGCATTTCGACCTACTATATTACTGAAACAAACTTACTTTGCAATCGAGCCACACTGTCTGTAGCTTGTGTAATGTTTTTATGAATTACATGTACTGTAGTCTATTTTCATTTATATATTTGCTAATTAAGCCTCAAATTGCATGTGTGTACATGAAAAAACTTCAAGTGTTTTTGTTGTGAAAAAAACGTTGTGGTATTTACGGGTTGTTTCTGTCTCTAGCTATTCATGTTATCGAAACTTGATGTGACTTTACAGATAAGAGTAAGAGAAAACCGTTTAAGCCTGCTCAGAAGAGGAGCCGAGGTAAATACGGAGAAAATGCTAAAACGGCAGAAAATACCCGACAGTTTCAGGAGAAGTTCCAGAAAACCAGTCCAGGCAATGATCTACCTACAGCTTCATCCCTGGATCAGGTACTGATAGTGTTATTAATGGTGTTACTTGTATCTAGAGAAAAATGAAGTGTACCATATCTGCTGTTTGGATGGAGCCGCCTTTACAAGTTTCCAAATTCTGTCTTTTTGATATTGTACTTATATCATTGGTACTTGTACCTTAAGCTGGAATGATTCAGGGAAGCCAAAACTATTCAGTGAGATTAATGATAAAAAGATTTGCATTGGTTGACGTTTATGAACTTGAATATTTACTTTTTTTTCAGAATTTCTATTTCCCGTGTATGTTGAATGCAAGGGTAATCCCATTGGTCTCTCTGTCTGTTCCTCAGTCTGATAGTCACACTTAGTCTTTTGTTTTTCAGAATCTGCCCTCAACCTCAACATCTTCTCAGAGTTCACCGTGTGCTTCCACCACTGTGCAGAAAAAATCCCCAAGTGCATCAAAGAGTACATATGGCAGAAAAAGGTCAAGGTCTCGCAAAGATCTGCTCAGAAGTTCCGAGACGCTGCTACATCTGTATTATGATGAGACAGACGAGGAATTGGAAGTCGTAGATTCCAGCCAAGACAAGGAAGCAAAATGTGACAGAGGTATACATGTTTATTATTTCTAATACACTTACTGTAAACATGGAAATTTTCGCGTTGGGGTAATTTTCGCTTTTTTTTTTTTTTGCAAATAGAGGGATTACTCGAAAAATTTCCCCTATGCATAAATATCCCTGTTGCATTCTTTCAATGGGAAAGACTCTTTTATCATGAATGTTTTCCCCACACAAAAAGTCTTGATGTTATAAGTGCGAAATTATACCCCCATGAAAGTAACCACGTTTACACTAAATGCACATATTCATGTGTTTGTAGTGGAGCACCAGTCATATAGTATGGTTGATCAAAATCTTTCACTTTATACCTTAAAAAACATTTTAAAATTTTAAGAAGTTTTTAAGGTCATTGTCCATGTATTTCCCCCTGTTTGAGGATTTCATGAAGCTTCAATATTTTGCCCTCTCCACACACTGCTTCAATAGACCTTTGGTGGTATGGTTCATTCAGATAACTTTTATCTCTTCATATACATGACCCACTCAATACAATGGAATAACGTCATTGCACAATGCCGGGGTTATAGGTAGTATGATGTCATTTCATTGTTTTGTATTTGTAAAAAGTCAGATGAAGATACAAAAGTGATCGGAGTAAAATTTGTCCTGAAAAGATCTATTTGTTTACATGTATTTGTGAGTGGGAGGGCCTTAAATTCTATCACAACGACTGCTGTGGCACAATTTAATGCCTTCCATACACTTACAGTATATTTCTACGAATTGAATCTTTATGATCTTAAGTGGATGAAACATTGAATCTAGATTTCATGGCACATGTTTGAAACAACAACCCAATTCTTTTTTTAATTTCAGATTCAAAAACTGATCAGATCAAAAGCAGAAGTACGTCATCGCCAAAAAAAGACAGAAGTACGTCACCGCCCAAAAAAGACAGAAGTAAAGTATACCGCACCAGATCCAGTGGTAGGATGTCTCCCTTGATATTTGAACGTACTTTAGAGGTTCACACACAGAGGAGATCTAGATCAGCTGGTGTAGGTAATAGGTCAAATAAACGCTCAGTAGAGACGTGTACGTCAGAGAAAACGTCAAAGGAAGGAAAGAATGAGCAGAGAAAAACAGACAGAAAGACGAACTCATGTCATACAGGTGACTTATTTAATAAACATAAGTACTCAAAAATGTATAGGAGAACACCCATGCTCACTGCTTATATCAAGCGAAAGAGAAGGAGGAGACCTAAAGATAAAGAACCAATAGCTGTAGAGGATGGTAAAGATAAGGAACCAATAGCTGTAGAGGATGGTCAAGGAAATGGAGCTGTAACAGCGGAAATTCAGCATGAAGGAGAAGCTGAAAGCAATAGACTGGATACAGAGTGTGAAACTGAAACAGAAGGAGAGGAAATGTCTATAGATGTAAGTCTTGTGTTGCCTAGTGAGGGAGGCCATAACGAATCAACGGAGAATGTGGTATGCTCAAAGGAGAATAGATCTGGTGCTGAGGTGTCGGATGTACAGGAGAAAAGGAAGAGGGAAAAGAAGAAGTAGTGAAAGAAGTACAAAAAGGAGAAGGACTGATCCATCTATGGCAGGATATGTTAGGAGAAGGTTGTCTAAGAACAGAACCCATACAGCTCAGAAGTATGGTAAGATGAACATAGAATCTAAAGGTGAACTGGAGACAGACACTGAGGAGGAAGGGACAAGTTTTACAGGTATCAAAGATACTAGCTTAGATGACAGTACTGAAGTGGTGGGTACTACATGTCAGGTGACGGAACAAGTTCTGTAGATACCAGTTTTGATGACTCACCGTGGCCAGCATCGTTAGACACAGAATTACCAGTATTGGAGAGGCAATGTGAGGTGTTAAATGGCACAGTTGAGTTTCTAGATCAAGCACCTGTTCTAGACCCACAGACTGACACTGTGGAAATCATAGAAAGACAGACGGACACAAGCGATGAAAGTTCCGAAGATGATGTTCCTCTGCCATCGAACCAGAAGTGGAAGGAGGATGTTTTTAAAAAATAGGAAGAGGAAATGCAAGAAGATAAAAAAGAAAGCAAGAAGAGAATGACTGCCAGTCAGAGTATGGGTACGTAACGACAGACTATGAAGTCGACAGTGAAACAGAGGAGGAGGATTATGGAATGGAAGTGGCCAGTAATGATAAAAATCAACTTGATAGCAATGATCTGGCAAAGGAGGATGAAAAAGAAACAGTATCTGAAAAAGCAGAAGAGATGGAAATTAATCATATATATGATGAAAAAGCTAGTTCAGAAAGGAGAGGAAGGTCACGCAGAAGATCAAGGTCAGTAAGAAGGTCAAGGTCACGTGAGAGGGATACTGAGAGTAAACATTCTGGTACATTAGAACTTACAGCAGCCAAAGACAGCCATTCAAGGTCAAGGTCAAAGTTCAGAAAACGTTCAGAAGTAATGTCAGAGGAGGAAGTTAGTTTTCGAGGCATGATGACTCGTAGCCGATCTCGGAGTAGAACCCGTTGTAATATATCCATGATGGAAAGATTATCTTTTTATGAGGACTCTCCGTCTATCGTTAATAATCCAACTGACGTCCAAATGAATGAAAACTTTGATGAAGAATCTTCAGAAGACGGCATGAATGATGATAGTAACGATGAAGAAACAGTACATGAATCTCATTGGTCAGAATCTGAGGCAGAAGAAGTCCAAAAAGCCATTGAAGGAGAGGAAGACATTCAAAACAAATTAAATGAATGCTTCAGCTCAAATCTGGGAGAAAATAATTCAGCAACATTTGTAAGCACTAAATCCAGATCACCATCAAAAAGGGTCGGCAAAAGTATTGGTGATACAGTGAAACTCAGATATCGTGTGAAAGGTATCAACAAAAGAAACCCCTCACCAACTTCAAAAGTATCGGTCATGCCTTTATTCACAAATATTGACTGTAATCAGGAAAACTCAACAGACCATCCCATGGAAACAGCGCAAGAGAAGCCCATCAAGGGCGGGAATAAAATTCATGATTTCGGGAAGGCTTATAAATTAGTGGAAGGAAAAAAAGGTACTTACAGGTATTATGTTACAACACAGGAAAGGTATGCTTTAATGTCTCCAGAGGAGAAAAGCCAGTACAAAGCACGTGTGACCCTTATGAGAAAAAGGCGAGAAATGTTAAAACGACTTGCTGATATAAAGGGCTCTAATATGACTCCCATAGAAAAGAGGAGGTATCTGAAAATAGAGAAAGATCTTGTAGCAAAAGATGTTATAGAGAAGAGATTATGTCCTGGTTCAACTAAGAGAAATATAATGTCACAGTCGTTGCCTACTCCAGAAAATGATCTGAATAATGGCGATTGCTCCGTGGTCTGTAAAACTACATCTGAAGCCAGTCCCAAAAGCAAACTAAAGAGACTCCTCATGCATGGGATGAGCTCTGACAATACAACAGTATCAAGTGATGAGACATTTCAAACTTCTTCTGTCAGAGAAGTACTGAGTAATGATATACATAGTAAGGAATTTGGAAGGGATAATTCTGTTGATCCATTTGATTTCAATGAATACGAAAGAGAATATGAGGAAGAAACAATGCTTAAATCAATTAAGTATAGTCCTAGTAGAAAATATAAGATAACAACTGGTTCAGGACACGAGGACTGGTCAGAGGTAGATGAAGGAGAGGGAGAAATACTTTCAAATAATTTGGGAATTAGAGTCAGCTCAGGGAATACTTCACTTGAAAATTCTGCTGTAGCTCAAACCCCAAAAAGAATCAAATCCAAGGATAAGAAAATTACAACCTTTTTATCTGATGACAGTTTTGATAATGGTGAAAATTTAGTCTTTGAGAATGATGTTTATTCTGGTAGTACAAGACTGAATTATGACGTGAGCACTCCAGGTAAGAAGTCGAGATTAAGCAAAGGAAAGATAGATAAATCTGAAGGAAAAAGACGTCCTGGACGACCACCGGGTGCTCTGAGTAGAACAACAATCATGCGGCTGAAAAGTAAACAAAGAGCTCTTGATAGAAGGAGAGGAAGGAGTAAGAAGGAACATGCAGTTAATGAGGAAAGTAAAAAATCGCACAATGAAATCTCAGAAGATGGTAATATTGACGAGCTTTCTGAACCAGAGGGAGCACAGGAATATAGTAGCATGAGCAGATATTGTCTTAATACAGATCCTGAACAGCAGACTGATACTGGAAATTTTTCAACAGATGCATCACCACTGAGTACTTCAGACGTGGCTAATGAAGAACAGAGGGATGAGGTATCACATAATCAAGGTATCAGAACTCCAAGCAAAAGACACCTAGGGATGAAGAAACCAAAGGGATTTTTAATGCGAACTGGATTTAGGTTTTTGTCTAAAGACGATATCAATTCAGGATTTATTAATCGGGTCCTTTATTTGCTTAACAAGCCAGTAAACGAAACACCATTATCGTTTGTGGAGCTTGTTAACTCATACTTACCTCTACAACAGTCTATATCTACAGGTCAAAACTGTTCTCTGAGGGAAATAGCCCGGAAGTACAACTCGCCATTGGAAAAGACAAGAAAGCTAAGGTCGGCAGAGAAAGCAAAACGTTCGCCATGGAAACTGAAAACTAGAACACCAAAAAGTGCTTCAAAAATAAGTACCAGAAAGTCATTTTCCAGTGTTGAAAACCGTCGTGCAAAAAGTGAAATGAAAAGGAGCAGCAGCAAATCTAGGTCACAAGAACGTTTTGAGGAAATTTGCTCCAGCTCAGCTAAGAAAGCTCTTGATTTCAATGAAAAAGGTGAAATGTTTGAAGTTGATCAATCATCAGGTGCTTTACCAAATTTCAACGACCTTTTGAATATCGACACAGAGATAGCTGTAGAGAGTACGCAATCAATCATCAGTCCTGCGCTGGAACAATACCTGACTCCAAGAAGTAAGAAACATAGAGGTCGTCCTAAAAAGAAAGACAGAAAATCTCATATTTCTGAAAGGAAAAGTATAAGTGATCCATCTAATGAAGAAACTGCAAAATCAAATATTAACAAATCAAATACAAATGAGTGTGTTATAAGTGAGGTGCAAGCTAGTGGTGGCTTCTAACGCTTTGTTATGCCTTAATTATGGAGGCTCCTCGGATCCAAGCTTCAATTTGAATCAGACGGATGAAAATATGAGCTCTGCGGAAACTTATTCATGCTATGGAGATAGTTTGTCACAAGGGGATATGGACACTGATGAAGCATGTGATGTGGCAGTATCAGCATGCGAATCTACGCCTGTTAGGTCTGAGGGAAAAGGTCAAAGTACTAATCACTCTGAAATTGGAGTGCGGAAAAGTCCCCTATTTGAAATTTTATAAGAGATGAGATAAAGTTTAACTTTGAGAGAAGTATTTTTATAGGATCACTTAAAAATCTCTTATTTGTTATGAGATAGATAGTTGATATCTACCACTCAATTTATATGTTTATCATTAACAGTTAAGTACAGAGATTTTTTTTTTTAAATCTTCCTTATATAGGGTAAAAGCTCTATAATTTCATATCAATTATTATTGCATGGTACCCCTTTTGTTTATCATTGTTAATTAGCACAATGGATGCCATAAAATCTGTAATGATTATGTGCAGTGACTGATCTGTTAAAGGGATGTGATGGAGGTGCACCCTGGAAAAATCTTTAAAGAATTGGAAGATACAGGAACTTCCTTAAAATGGCTTGATATCAACATTAAAAAGCTATTTTGTCTCAAGGATTGTATAACTATATGTCACTCTGAATAAGTTTGAGATCCAAATTAATCCAGCCAAGTAATTCTATAACTTTTCAATTATTTTTTTCTCTGTACCCCTTTCAGATAAATCCCAGGTCTAACCCTTTTGTGTAATGTAAGCATGTGGATTGAGTAACTCTACAACTTTCCAATTAATATTTTTTCTCTTTACCCCTTTCGGATAAAACCTAGATCCATCCCTATTGTGTAATATATAGGCATAAGAATTGAGCAATTCTTTAACCTTCCAGTTGATATTTTCCCTGCATCCCCCTCTGGATCTTTCCCTGCATGTGTGTAATATACTAGATATAGGCCAGAAACTTTCTGGAAATCCAAGCATATACAGGTACATAAGCCATGTTAGCCAGTCAAGGTCATGATAATTCAGAAGGTCACAGGTTTGGTAAATAATCTGTCAAGGTCATAGCGGGTCAGAAAGCTACAACACTGTGGTCAAACATGTCAAAGTTATAATGCTTTTGGTGCGATGCATTATCCTTTAAAGAACTTTGTTGCTGTATATATGCTTTACATCCTGACATTGATAATAGAGGATGTAATAGTTGTTATTTTAGCCGTCAAATATGCCATATTTTTGAATTCATATTTTTGGAATGGAAGAAGTTGTATGTTATTGTTGCCTTATTCTGTGCCATAACATGTGGTTTATCCAATTTTTCGGTTGTTGATACAAATTCTATTCATTTGGGTAAATGCTTGATATTTTATAACGATACTTTCTGTTAAAAGTTTTATTATAATGTTGTTTTAAAGAAAGTAAATGGTTTACATTAACCAATCAGGAAGTTCAATTTAATGTACAAACCATTAAAATGCATTCTGGATGTGGATTGAGTTGGAACTCTACTTAGTCTTTTCTTTAATGATATTTTTTGCTTATTTAAGTGGTTCTAGGTTATCTTGTGTTCATAAATTGCTTTTTTCAAATTTTTCTTGAATGGTATATATCTGTAGTTACATGTAATTATGTATGCTGCATATCTATGTAAACGTATGTGCTTCTATAGCTAGTACTTGAGTTATTTGATATATTACATTTATACATGTATAACATTTTTGCTAGTTTTGTATTTTATGCATAATAATATACTAATGGTGCTTAGACTTATATTTTCCCCTTACCCCATCCCCACGCTTCCCCTTACCCCATCCCCACGCTTCCCCTTACCCCATCCCCATGCTTCCCCTCATCCCGCCCCCATGCTTCCCCTCATCCCACCCCCACGCTTCCCCTCACCCCGCCCCCACACTTCCCCTTACCCCGCCCCCACACTTCCCCTCAACCCACCCCCACGCTTCCCCTCATCCTGCCCCCATGCTTCCCCTCACCCCACCCCCATGCTTCCCCTCACCCAACCCTACGCTTCACCTCACCCCACCCCCATGCTTTACCTCACCCACCCCCACGCTTTCCCTCACCCCACCCCCACACTTCCCCTCACCCCAACCCCACGCTTCCCCTCATTACACCCCCATGCTTCCCCTCACCCCGCCCCCATGCTTCCCCTTGCCCGGCCCCCACGCTTTCCTCACCCCACCCCCATGCTTCCCCTCACCCCACCCCCACGCTTCCCCTCATTACACCCCACGCTTCCCCTCACCCCACCCCATGCTTGCCCTGCCCTCATGCTTCCCCTCACCCCACCCCCATGCTTCCCCTCACCCCACCCCCACGCTTCCCCTCACCCCACCCCCACACTTCCCCTCACCCCGCCCCCATGCTTCCCCTCACCCCATCCCCACATATGTATACTTTTGTTACAATATTTTGTATAAATGTTAGGTTAGCTTGTTTTATCAATATTATGTCAAATCTGATAGGTAAGTATAATTTTTTCACTTCACATCTCTTAGAAAAATATGTATGTGAAATGTATTGAACAAGATAATGGAAATCTATACAATGTCTACTTATTAAAGAGACCAGGACTGGCAAAATTTATCAACTTATTCAAGCAAATGAGAAGAGGTTTACTAGTATAAAAATGTATAGAAATTAGAGTTAATTGCATTGTTTATTAGCCTGTATATTTGTATAGCCTAACCTTGTTAGAATTAAACCCTTCAAGTATTAGCTGTAGGCTAAGTTAGTTTAGTTCAATATACAACAAAATTGATGAACTAGATTTTGTTTTGCACGTAATGTACTTAAGCTAGGCCTGCATATTTTTTTTCCAACTTATCTCATGGCCTCCTGCAGAGGTTATTGTCATTTTGTTGTGTACTATTTTATGTTTTTCCTCAAAATAGAATTTTTTATATGGAATTATTGCATATAGATAGTAGATTAAAATCATTATGATGGTATGAGAGATGGAATGGAATCTCTTGGTAATTTGAGTTTACAAATGCTTATTAACAGTTTATTTGATTTTCTTATAGTGATTCCTAAGTCCACATGCAGGTTTTGTTTACTTCAGGAAATATTAATTTTGTTGTTCCTTTGTGTAAATCTGCTTGGAGAACAAGTAGGGCTAGATGTGTAAAAGTAGTCAAATTCTTGGTTTTCGAAAGGTTTTCGAGGTGTGAAAAAAGAAGTATATTTAGTTTCAAGTTGAATATTACATGAACCTATAAAATTAAGCCGGAATACCTTACATTTTTTAAAAGTATTATAAAATGCTTTATGTTGCATGTGCATTGTTGTTTTATCATATGATTTGTATTAAAAAAAAGATCACATAGTGACCTTGACCTTGATGATTGCTTTTCATTGTAAGTGAAAATAGCTTCTTTGATGGTACCAGATTGTTTTTAGATAAAATAGGTAATTTTGCTGACTTTTAATTTTAAGGTAAAAATAGTAATGATCTATTTTATGTCATTCTAGAACATCAGTGTTTCACAAAAATATTCAGCTTGATAAAGATTATGTTCATACTTATATTTTCATTTCAATAAAGGATTATTTTTGTCATGTTGATTATATATATTGGAGGATGTAGATGTATTTTGAAAAGGTTTTCATTATAATAGTTTGTTTTATACCTTGATTAAGGATGTTAAGTTTTACAATAATTTTAGTTGTGTTAATTTTCATTAATTGCAAATATCTTAGCAGTTCTACTCTTCTCTGTTTATTTGTCACCCGGAGTATGAACAAAAATAGCACTATGTCATTGGACACAGTCTGAGTTGGCTAACCCAATGAAATTGCATCTTACTGATGAAGCTTTTCGGTAGAGACAGCAAAGAGTTACCATTTCCTGTTCTTGTCCCTACAAAATTTATACATCCTTTTAATCACATATAAAATATTGAATGACATTTCTTGTCCTTTTCCTCAAACCATTAATTGATACAAGATTTTTTGCACTGCATATCTTTTCAAAGTTTTCCACTTTTATTGCAAGTCAAACTACTTGAAAGAGAGATAACTTTGTGCAATCACATAGATGGCAGTATGTCAATTTCAAATCTAGGACACATCAATGAATATACAATAGAAGAGAAGAACTGTTAGTACCTATAGGATCTGCAATTTATGAAGATGATTTGTGTAATTTTGAATCATAACGACTTTTTTTACTTTATTGCTCACCAATATACCTATAACATGGTATGTTACTATACCACAAGCTCCCTATGTTGTTATTCTTTGTAATAGAAATATAAAGTTGAAATTTTAATCCCATAGCCTTTACTTATGTTTAAAATATTGATACAGCATGTGTGATGTACATGTACTTTAAAGTCTATAGATGTAAGGAGTTTGATATGGTTTTAGATCATTATGTGTGTTAATTGGATAATTGACTACATTGTATTTGTTTGAGTTTCTGTATCATTGAAATTGATGTGCATTTTTCTGACATTGACTTTATGTATATACAGGGATTTTGATCAAGTCTTGCTATCTATTGGAATTACTTAACGCTTGATAATATGGCTTTCTATTGCATTTCTATGATACGACTTTTGTTGGAAGAAGAAAGATTACATATATGAAATCAACCTTTTATATAGCTTCTCTATGTATTTATCTTTGATTTTGACCAACTTTTGAGAGAAAAACCCGCTTCTGTCATGTCGGTATAAAATATTTTGATTAA
This sequence comes from Pinctada imbricata, assembly GCA_033119305.1. NCBI lineage: Eukaryota > Metazoa > Mollusca > Bivalvia > Pterioida > Pteriidae > Pinctada > Pinctada imbricata. The sequence goes on along the minus strand of VSWD01000003.1, from coordinate 57,966,851 downwards.
CATATGAGCAAAATACCTCTAAGTGAAGATATTGGTAATACCATATAACCATACCATATATAAGATGTACATTTTGGAGCTAATATCAAATTTCCTGATACAATTTCAAAACTTTTTTTTTTTTTTTTTTTTTTTTTTTTTTTGGCGAGTTGTAATTTGAAAAGAAATTAGAGAGAATTAACAGAATAGGCATTGCATCTACTATAAACCTTTGTTTTTTTTCATTTTCCTATTATTGACGAATTTGAAACGTATATCTAATGTATTTTGTCAAGTTAGTTTAGTGCATTTTATGAAGTTCACTAATGCTCAACTGAACAACCAATTCAAGCCAATTCTTGAAAGTCAAAACTTGTTTATAATTTTTTGCAAAGACTTATTTACAATTTTTTGCAAAGACTTATTTACAATTTTTTGCAATAAGAAATTAGGCTTGAATATAGGAAAAATCTTATAGTTATATTATCTCTCAAAAATTTCTGCTTATTTGAAAGAAACTTTCAGTGCTTTCTGTATAGAAGATAAATCATAATTTAATCTGATTTGCAAATGAAAGGGGGTGGGGGGATTGAACAGCACTTGCTGAAATCTTGATCTATGATACCACATTGTTATATACACATGTATGTTACCATGTTGTTGTTCTTTTATTATCAGTATGATACACCAGCTGTGTTCTTTTGTAATAGTTAATCATGTTCCTATGGAGGGGGGGGGGCAGACAGGGTGGTACCTCTCTCTTTCTCCCACCCCCTGACCTGCCCCTCCCACCCCTCCTCTTTTCCCCTCCTTATCACCATTCCCTTACCTCACCTCTCCCACCCTCCCTCCTCCTGCTCTCTTACCTCCCCCTCCCACCTCCCTCCTTCCTTCCCTCCTCCCCCTTCCTCCCCCTCCCTTTCACCCTGTCCACCTCTTCTATGGAATAGTTATGAATATGATATAGGTCAGTGATTACATCTTTATTTCTTGCCATTCAAATGGAACCACTATTGTGTTCTTTCAAAATACATGTTTGTGTGCAATCAATTATTTGCATAACAGAATCTGATTTGAATTTAGATGCCAGTCTATTAAAAATTGAATAAAGTAGTTGTCTTGTCTCATGAAATTGAAAATGTACATCAATTTGTTTCCTTTGGATTTGATGAGGAGATCACTTTGGGTAATGTATCAGAAACATGAACCTAGGGGAGATGTTATAAATAAAGTTGCTATACTTTACTTACAATTTCATGTAGAATCATTTTGTTTTAAGCAGAAAGAACAGATTTTAGAAAATGATATTTACCATGTTTACTGTATCATTTGAATTATATTGTTTTTTTGTTTTTGTTTTTTTCTTTTTTGGAAGGTATGAAAATACTTCTGTAGCCTTATAGGAATAATGATACAAAATAGATGTATACACTTTTAGATAAATTTTGAACAATTTTAACATCTTTGAACAAAATATGAAATGAAATGTACCTTGCTGTCTGATAAACATTGCAGATACTTTATCTCACAAATAATTTTTTTTGGCATAATTGCAGTTCTTTACTTCATTATATTTTCTGAATGAAATTGTTCATTTGATGGAGTCTCATCAGGGCTGAGATATCGTATCATGACAAAAGTACTATTCACAGTTTTTGTGTCGCCTGCAAAGCATAGCAACACTTAGGGATCACTTTGGCTGTCACACTTGGATGTCGCGCCCTATAAAAGTGATTCCTATGTTTCGCAGGCGAATGATATGAAAATAATTATCCCCTCTCAACATAGTTGCAGGGGGATATAGTAATGCAGTCATTTGTGTGTAAGTGAGTGTGTGAGTCGCAAAATCTTTGTATACAGCCTAGAGGGTGCAGTTTTGTTGGATCTTAACCAAACTTCATTCACTGATAGCTTATGACAAGAGGAAGAACCCTGTTGATTTTCAAGGTCAAAGGTCACATACTGAAAAAGGTCAAAATATTTGTATACAGCCTAGAGGATGGGTTAGGCTTAGATCTTAACCAAACTTCATACATAGATAGCTTATGACAAGAGGAAGAATCCTATTGATGTCAACGGTCAAGGTTACAGATTGGAAAAGGTCAAAATCCTTGCATACAGCCTAGAGGGTGCAATTTTGTTTGGATCTTAACCAAACTTCATATACTGATAGCGTATGATAAGAAAATTGATTTCAAGGTCACAGATTGGAACAGGTCAAAATTCTTGTATATAGCCTAGAAGGTGCAGTTTGGATTGGATCATAATGAAACTTCATATACTGATAGCTTGTGGCAAGAGAAAGAACCCTATAGATGTTTAAGGTCATAGGCCAAAGGTCAAGGTCACAGATTGGAAAAAGTCAAAATCCTTATATACAGCCTAGAGGGTACAGTTTAGATCTTAACCAAACTTCATACACTGATAGCATATGACAAGAGAATGAATCCTATTGATTTTCAAGGTCACAGATTTGAAAAGATGAAAATCCTTGTTTACAGTGCAGAGGTCACAGGTTTAATTGTAGCTTGTTCAAACTTTATTCATTTATTGCTTATGTCAAGAGGTAGAACCCTGTTGATTTTCAAAGTCATTGGTGAAAGGTCAAGGTCACAGATTGGAAACTGTCAAATCAAAATATACAACCTAGAGGGCACAGCTTTGATTGAATCATCGCCAATCTTCATACACTTATTGCTTATGACAATAGAAAAGACCCTATAGATTATCAAGATCAAAGTCAACAGATTAGAAATGGTAAAATTCTTGTACATGTATACAGCTTTAGAGGGCACAGTTTTGATTGGATCTTTAACCAAACTTCACACACATATTGCCTGTTACAAGAGGAAGAACCGTATTGGTTTTCATGGTCAAGGTCACAGATAAGAAATGGTCGAATCTTTGTATACAGACTAGATATATCCTTATGCCATGCGAGGGGATGCTGCGCTTTGCGTTGCCTAGGTTTTATTTTGACTTGTGAATGCATGGCCACCTTGTAAGACGATGATCGTTACCTGGATAATGCACAATAAATTCAACAGTTGTATGTATCGGTATTTAACACGCCTAGGGTCAATGGATAAAACTGAATGACTAGGTAGTCATTTTAAAAAATCTTGCATTCAAGATGCTCATAATAAGAGATGATTACATTGATTCTGAAGGATTTGAACAAGAAATACGTATATTCATATACGTGTGTACATACACAATAAGAAGTTTTGAAAGCAGATTTCTTTCATACTATAAATGATAGGCCTCTTTCATACACACCTTCACCGACAAGTGTGACCTTGACTTTTGGCCTTTTCTGCAACTTAGCCAGAAAGATGTCTCCTAAAATGTCTTCATGCGGTAGATAAGCCGGACCAGCATGCTCGTTTAGGATGATAAATCCTTATCATAATTTTTCACGAAAGTGTTGCCCAGAATGCAATGGATTACAGCCCAAACACAAGATAGCATGTATTTCATTTAGAGGACATACATATAAAACCTACATCATGTACATATCATCAAAATCGTAACATTGTTGATATTAAGATATCTGTTCTTTTATCAAATGTCGATCACTTTTCAACAACTTATGTCCCACTGTACTCGAGGCAGAAAACCTAATAATATGAAAGCATGAAGAATAAAGTCTTGACTTTCATTTTCTGCCAAAGAATTTAATATAGGGCTATGATGCAATAAGGTAGATACCGCTTGATTTTAGGACAAAGACTTTACAAACATATTTAAATTCAAGTGCCGGTGCACTATATAGCTAGACAAAGGATATCATCGGGAACAAAACAATTCAACAGCAGAGGTCAAAATGATCAATGTTACATTTAGAAATCTGTCACTTGATTAAATGCATCATAAATATCCAAGGGCGTAGCTCTGCCTGAAAAAGTGGAGGGGCACAACATCCCAAAATTTCTAACAAGGAAAAAAAGAGGGGGGGGGGAGGAGAAGAGGTTTTTTATAATGGGGGTTTCATGTTCTGTATGCACAAATTTTAACATCTGGTGCAATTCTAAATTTTAAGTACATGAATAAATGTCTGGCGAAAGGTAGCGAGCCAGGAAATTTTTTTTAGTAGAATATTAATTGATTTATATACCCTCTATCATTAACAAGTACATGTTTACTAATAATATTCTACATAGTAGTTTGAATTGAGTTAAATGTCTTCATGTAGATTGATAAAGTAATATGTATAAATGACAAATATGGATAATGACCATATCCCTGTATACAGCACAAAATCGATAATTCAGAAAATCAGAAACCGAAGGCATACAAAATCAGGATAAAACAGGAACCAAAGCAAACAAACAAAATCCTCCACCTTTTGAAAAGAAGCGAACTCTCGATATGGTAGTGAGTCCCGGTGCCCAGGAAGAGTGAGCATCTCCTGCTTGCATGCAACACCCGCCGCTTCAATTATTCGGTAGAACTGTCACATCCGGTAACTTCCATTTCGGAAGACATAGAGTACAATCTTTGGTTGGATGGTTCAAATGGTCTATAACAGAATATCATCCACCATTCTGGAGAGTGGGACATTATAGTGTATGACGAGTTCCCCATATCGACCGTAGAACTTCCTCAGTGACGATGTTAGTCGGTCACAAACATGGATGGATCAGAATAGCTAAATTATTCAGAAAGTCTATCAAGAACTGCGAACGGTAGCGAGCCAAAGAAAAAATTTGAAAATTGACCGAAAAATTGTAGATTTATGGTACAAAGTGTTGCTATTTAAACAATGTTAATGCATCATAAAACTTTGTGATTGAAAGGGGGGGGGGCATGGTTGTGAAATATGTATATCTATAATCTCTTCTGATAACATCTTTGAAAAGTGGGGGCATATGCCCCCGCTGCCCCCCCCCCCCTTTTTTTCCTACGCCCTTGATATCTTTGGATGAACAGAAAAAGGAATACAAAATGCATTTTACTTGTAATTTTGTCAAGCGCGGATCCAGAAGGGTGAGGGGAGATGGGTCCGGACCCCCCTGGAATTTTCGAAGCATGGTTTTAATTTATAGATATACATATTTCATATAATTTTGACCCCATTCCCTTTTGTTGTCATATTATTTGAAAAATATAGCATGGATTTGTCTTTGAAATTTTTCATTTTGATAATATTTGCCGTCAGGATTAAAAAAAATATCTCTGGTTCGCTTGCACAGCTTTCCTTTACAACCCATATACATTATACCTTGGACATTTAAGCTTTTTTGCCCGCTAGCGCTCGCCATTTATGATTAAAAACAAAACGGACAGTCATTAATTAAGGAATTAATTTTCTGTTTCTTATTTTGGTGTAATCTTTTTTTTTTCTTTGCTCTTTAGGACCACCCCTGGAAAAAAAATCCTGGATCCACCTATGCTTATATACATAAATGGACAAATGAACGACTCAGCGCATACTTTCATCTTTATAAACGAAGGCGGGAAATTTAAATCCTTATCCTCAGTAAATCGATTACCAAATAAGACATTTCCTTGTTCTACAGTAACAGAGTGTGGACGATCTTGTTATCATAAAAAATCTGATTTTCATGGGAAAATACTTTTGAGAATCAAACACTTCTCAATGGATGTTCTAAATGACTAACATGATTCAAGTGTTCGACGCGAATGTATCGATCCTTGGATGGTATTGCTCGTCATAGATGTAAATTCAAGAAATAGCTCTTTTCAATCTTGTTTTTCATTATTATAGATTACGCCTTGTCTTGAGAATTATCTATCCTTAAGTCTCATATTTTTATCTTTGCGATACGAAACTCAAGAAGTATTTTGTTAAAGAGTTTTGTGACATATTATTTATTGTCATTATGTGAACAACTGGACAGTTTGAGGGCAATCTTTTATATACAAGTTATTATGCATTTTGCAGCTATGTAGCTGTACCATAATGTAGCTGTACCATATAGTGCGCAATAGAAAAGAATAATACTCGAGCAATATTTGCGGAAGGACATATTGTCAATTATACTTTAAGAGAACTATCTTGGATTCATTCCTGCACCCTATTAAAACTTTGATAAGATTCTGACTAATCAAACTGAAAATCCTCATATTTTATTAGGCCTTTATGCTTTTCCCAAGTATTATAACTTCTATAGAAGCAGTTTAATGACATTTTGATTCAAAGTGATGTCCATTTTGGAAACAAGAGCTAGTGGTATGTTGTCTTGTAAGCAAGATTGGGGTCATCTTGTAGTCCTTGTTGAGAACGAAATGCACACAGTGGTAGCTCATATAGCGGATGATGTGCACACTACTTTGAGCAGGAGTACGGATTTCAAAAATCTTTTTTGTTCATGAGATTGATAACACTCATTCATTCGTAAATATTTACATTACTAGTAGAGTCCCCATGTTAAACGCCCGCTTGGCAACTAAAATTATATTCCAATAACTTGAGTTGCTATTGTGGCGTCACGTTCAAGTTTTGAATGTAGGGAGAATTTACCAACGTTAAATTACATTTGACGCTATTACAGGCAAAATGTGCAACGTGCATGCAAATAAAAATGACAGATAAGTAGAATAAATGTAAATATAAGTAATGACTGTCTTAATCTTGGTGTTAATGTGTGTATAATTCTGGTTGGACACGTGCAAATTTTCCGAGAATCTCTTCGCGATTCACGGAATTTGCACGTGACCAACTAGAATTATACACCCATGAACACCAAAAGTAAGACAGTCATCTTAAATATAGATTTGTGTGAAAAAAATGACAATCAATGGCTATTCTATTCTTAAAAGATTAAAATAAAACCAAACAAGGATACGGATTATTTCCCTTACAGGGAAAATACCATCAGTCGTTTTTGATATATTTGTAGATACCACAGTTAAGGTCTATCCTTCTTAAATGTTAAAGTCTTCAAATTCAATAGTACATTTAATCACAGATAAATTTCCAGCATGGACCAGACAGGCACGTTTCGGGTATTAAACCCTTGTCAGTGATCCTCAATCTAAACGACGTAATATGGCCAAAAAGTGTGAAAGTTCTTATGTCCAAAAATAATCCGAAAGACGTAGCAGCATGGGTAGGATATTATGCTACAGGACCCACGTTTTAGAAATTTCATGAAATTTTGATAACAGAAATTTTGGAATGCGTTGAAGAAAAGATCAACCGAAGTTGATCGAACTTGGCTACATGTGCCCTCGGGGGCTCCTGATCCACCAGCAGTGATACTCACAAAGTGGTTCAAATGTATAACGTCTTCAAGTTCAGTTCAATAATGACAGATAAATTTTCAGCATGGACAAGACATGCATGTTTCGGGTATTAAACCCTCGTCAGTGATCCTCAATCTAAAGGATGTAATATGGCCAAAGCATTACCGTGTCCCTAGCTCTAGGGCATATATTTTGGTATTATATGCTTCTGACTTCTGATGACCGATTTTCACGAAATCTTACTAGATGGTAATTGCAAATCTCTCCTAAAGGGAGTAGGTTCACTAACTCCCGAAATCGGCCCCTTCATTTTTGCGAAAAATAATTTTATGAAAATTCTGATTCAGCATCTCTTATATTTATCTCAAATACCTGCCGAAATAGAAAGTATATATTTTTCATCGTCACTCCTCTATAGAAAATATACAAATATAATACACAAGGCAAGCCCGTTGAGTGTAATGAATATTAATCAGTAGTATTTGTGCATGGATCTGATTATATTTTCATAAAAGTGTTGACACAACGTAAGGAATTATAACTGTACTGAGCCAGGGGCAATGTTTCCTGTAGTGCTTTCATGTAATCAAATGTTAAACGTCTTCAAATTCGATAGCATCATTGAAAACCAGATAAAAATGCAGCATGGACAAGACATGCACGTTTCGGGTACTTAATCCTCGTCAGTGATCCTCAGTCTAAACAATGTAATATGACCAGAAAGTGTGAAAATTATTAAGTCCAAAATGTATCGAAAGACCCACGTTTTGGAAAGTTGTGACATGTTAATTTTAAAATCTGTTTTATGATATGGGTACAAAGAAAACACGATGTCAAATGACAAAGAGGAGGGCACATGCGTGTTTCGGGACTTTTTTCTGTGTGTGCTGCTACCTAGTGATTTGAGAAAGTCCTTCCTGTGTTTTGTTTTAAATCTGTATAATAATTGGGATGAGGTAACCGCGTTCACTTATGAGATGTCTTTACACATTGGTGGTCCCAAGGCAGGTTAACCATATTTACTAGTTAATTCACAAAATCAAAGACAAAGCGTTACGAAATATAGCAGCTGGGTGCTAAATAACTAAGATCACATCTAGACAATACGGAGTAAATTAAAACAGACACATTATGGAGACGCAATCTGGGACTTTGATTCTCCCCGGACACCTTGTCTCACTTCCGAATGTTATTTATTCCGAGGTTCGCAACCGTTCCAATGGGAATTCTAATGATTTCATCTTCCCTTCTCGACTTTGAGACTGATTTACTGATAGACACTTCTTTGATGTTTACATTATATTTAAAAACTGATACCAAAATTAAAGATGAAAGAATGAGGGCCTTTGAGAGTTAAATCAAAAGAATTATGAAATGAGTATAAAATTATCATTGTGAACATTAAATTATCTAGCATATCCTACGGGATACTAATTTATTGATGTATTACTCTCACTTGATATGCCTAGATTTGAATATAATCTGCACATAAAAATTTGTTGAATAAAATAGGGAAGGAATACAAAATGTATTTTTCCTTGCTACTTGCAATTTTATCAATAAGACTTATATATATGTTCACGCATGGACAAACGAAGGACTTATCACATACGTTCATCATTATTAACGAAGGCGGGAGATTTACAGCACTATCTTCCGTTAATATTTTCCCATTGGATACATTTCAAAATAAGACCTTTCCTTGTTCCTCAGTAACAGAATGCGCACTGTTTTGTCTACGGCAAGATGAATGTGTTATGATTTTGGTGGACCTCTACGGAATCACGTGTAATGTGTATGGTATGACAAAGATGGAAAGGCGATCAAATGGTAACTTTGTAACCTTTAAAGAAATAATCAATTTTTATTAAAAAATATTTTTGATAATGAAACCTTTTGCAAAAAAGGAGTGTTCTAAAGAAGTAAGATTGTTCAAGTGTTCGACTGTGATGTTTCCTTGTATTCGAATACCTGTTAAAGTTACCTATTTAAGAAAAGAAAAAGAATAAAAAGATAATAAGACTCTTTCATGGTCTTCTGTGAAAGATACGTTGGTTCCACCCGAGGGGTCTCAAAATCACGTAAAAACCGAGGTTTGCCGAGGGTTTTGCATCATTTTGAGACTCCGAGGGTCGAAACGATGTATCTTTCATAGAAGAACATGAAAGAGTATTTTTCTCTAAAATCTAAGGGTCAAAACAAAACTGAAAGAAAAAGGACGAAAAGAAAAAAATGTCAAGTTGATGTTATCGCGAAAAATTTGCGATATTCGAATTCAGCGCCATCGAAAATGGTTTATTCTATAAGAATAAACAACGAATATTACACAATAAAACACAAGAATACATTGAAAAACGATCTTAAAATCGTTGTTTTGTTGCGACGTCGCCGCTAGCTTGTTTGTTTTGCGGGCTGAAATCATGACATCACAATTGCGTAAACAATCGTAACAATAGTGCCTCGTAATATGTGATACAGTTGTCAAGTGATATGTGATACAGAAGTAGCTCACATAGCTGTATTTCATGGGCGTGAGCTATTGTAATAGCGCGCCGTCCGTCGTCGTCGTCGTCCGTCCGGCGTAAACTTTTAACATTTTCGACATATCCTCTGCAACCGCTGCACAGGTTTTCACGAAACTTCACAGGAAGCAAGTACTCAATGCCCTCAACCAAGTTTGTGTTTTTCGAGCCGATCGGAAATCCAAGATGGCCGCCACAAGCTCTGATTGGCTGACACATTTTCGACTTCTCCTCTGAAATCGTTACACAGAATTTCTGGAAACTTCACAGGAAGCAAATGCTCAATGCCCTCTACCATGTTTGTGTTTTTCGAGCTGATGGGAAATTTAGGATGGCTGCCACGAGCTCTGATTGGCTTTCACATTTTCGACTGCTTCTCTGAAACCGCTGCACGGAATCTCTCGAAACTTCACAGGATGCAAGAACTTAATGCCCTCTACCAAGTTTGTGTTTTTCGAGCCGATTGGAAATCCAGGATGGCTACCACAGGCTCTGATTGGCTGACACATTTTCGACTTCTCCTCTGAACCCGCTGCACAGAATTTCATGAAGCTTCACAGGAAGCAAGAACCCAATGCCCTCTACCAAATTTGTGTTATTCGAGCCGATCGAAAATCCAAGATGGCCGCTACAGGCCCTGATTGGTTTACACATCTTCCACTTCTCCCCTGAACCCGCTGCATGGAATTTCACGAAACTTCACAGGAAGCAAGTACTCATTGCCCTCTAACAAGTTTAAGTTTTTTGGAGCCGATCGGAAATCCAAGATGGCAGCTACAGGCTCTGATTGGCTGACAGTTTTTCGACTTCTCCTCTGAAACCGCTTCACAGAATTTCTTGAAACTTCACTGGAAGCAAGTACTCATTGCCCTCTTAGTCTACCAAGTTTGTGTTTTTCGAGCCGATCGGAAACCCAAGATGTCCTCCATAGGCTCTAATTGGATGACACATTTTTGACTTATCCTCTTTAACTACTGCACAGAATGTCACCAAACTTTACAGGAAGTAAGTACACATTGTCCTTCTCAAAGCTTCACTAAAAGTGATTTTCTTCAGTTGTTATACTGACTTTGATTGAAAACATACATACAGTCTCCTCAGGTGAGCGATGTGGCCCCCTTGGGCCTCTTGTTTAATTTATTGTCATTTTTGCGGTGAGAAACGTCAGAACTGATTTGCATATGCATGAAGAGAAAACATTGACATTATAAGGCCAACTAAACACATCGTGCGAACAACCCTATTTCCCGTTTACCAAGAAGACATATGACACGTGATTGATGTGTATAAAAACCTCCTCACTGTACAATGACCACACAAACAGGACAACAAAACATAGGGGACGAAGCAACACGCAGACGATTTTATAAATGGTTATACAAAAACAAACGGCATACAAAAAAACATGCCCTGCTCTGCCAGTTGGACTGAGCTCCTAAATGTTGTCACCTGTTGAGTCCTATCGATATTCAGAGAGGACCCCATCTTCTCATTTTTTAGTTAATAATTCTTGATAGGGTTTACTTATTCTTTATTTTACTAGGCCTATTTGCTTGTCCCAAGAACTATACCTTCTTCAGAAACGGTTCGGAGACATTCTGTTTCAAAGTCATATCATCATGGGAAACAAGAGCTTGTGGTATTTTGGCTTGTAAGCAAGATGGAGGTCGTCTCGCAGCGCTTGCTGAGGACGAAAAGCACACTGTGGCAGCTCAGATAGCGGAAGATGTGCACAATACATTGAGCAGAAGTAAGGAATTTAAAAGTCTATTATGAATATGTCATCAAATTGTTAAAAAATATATATGTTTTTTTTCACCTTTTACTACTAGGAATAAACATTACTCGATTTGTTTAATTTTATGGCACTTCGATAATGTGCATGAGTGGATGAATGTCAAACACAAAACCAAAAATCAGAATTCAAAAATCATAAACAATAGGCACATATACTTAAAGAAAGGAAGGGATCTCAAACAACACTCGATTGAAGCACCAACAGCAAATCACAAAAATACCCCATGTAAATAAGTTAAAGAAGATCCTGACGGTAATCTCAACGGAACTCACAATAGAGCACAAAATTAAGTATTGACGGACCCCTAGCAAGCTAGAGGTGGGGCAAGATACCATGTGCATAGTTCAGACATACACAACACAACAAGAGACACAAAAGGGATATTTAGAAAACCAAACATGACATGCAAAAATCAAACTCAAAAGACCACACATAAACCAACGAGATCAATGGGCATTCGAACATAATCGACTTAGGACAGTCATCTGCCACGTAAGTAGGAAATGGTGTATTTATCCGGAGTACGTGTACACAGCTCTCTAACTTTTCGGGTTACAGAGAGGTCTCGAGGACGCACAATTATAGTATAAAATTACCTCCTCGCTGTGCATGCTGTGAGAGGACTTTACAAAGAAGATAACATAACGCCCAAGCAACATACAGATGAATATATCAATGAATATAAAAACAGGGCGTACGAAATTCAGTTTTACATTGAGAATATAGCCCGATCATGCATGTTATCACCATAATAGTCCGTCCGACATTCAATGGGGACAGGTTGTCGGGGCCCTGTCCTTAACAAGATATGGACAGGGCTCGTCTTGGATTCCTGTCGTCACAGTCAGTCATAGTGCAATTCTCAAGAATGCGCTGGCAGAAGGCTGTAGATTGGTCCAGTACAATGTCAAGTATCAAGCTGGTGAGAGCAGGATCATATCCATTGTATTGAAAATGGAAAAAAAATCATAACCCTAACTATCGAAACGCTAAAGTAAATCCAACAAGAAAAAAACCCTGAACAAACAGACGGAGATAATAAGACAGCACAATAGAAACACGAAGGACTACAATATCTAATCAGCAAACCTCTCAGAATAGAGTATTCTTCTGAAATCAATCTTCCTCCATTCCAGTGCTGTACATGTCGGTACATGTACCTACGAAAGATAACTTATAGTTTGCTTGTGTGCTTGCCTAACATAAAATGAACTTGGGTTGCAGTCCCGTGAACTATATTTCTGGATTCCAAAACTAAGGTTCATTTCCCTAAATCTATTGCTCAGTCCGTGGCCGGCTTTATGGTATACATTTTAATGATAAATTTTATCATTTTGTCATAATATATTCAACACTTTGATTTCCTCTTTTCGTCATGGAGGGCTACTACGGTGACATTACGTGAGAGGGTTGTGAGCACGTAATCCGTGATAACCACACCATTTGCTACTTGCATGGCAAATGGCCGTACGAAGTCGGCACCGGTTGCCCATTGGTCTCGTGGGTTTATGTGTAGTCTTTTGTGTTTGATGTTTATTAGTCGTATGTCTCTTTTTCGTCTCCTACTATGCTCGTCTTTTGTTTTTTTTTTCATCGGGTGTTTTGGTGTTTTGCTGTTAGTGCTGCAACAGGGTCTTGTTGGAGATCCCCTCCCTTCTTGTTGAAATGTGCATAATGAGCACTGTTCAAAATTATTTAAAAAAGAAGATATATTTCAATGTTGATTATAATTCAATCAATCGAGTTTGTCACCGTGCTTTTATATTCTTTTAGAGGATTTTTGTTTTATTGAACGGTCAATGCATTTTTCAGTCAAGATATCTTATACGTCCCTTTTGAACCCATAATTTATAAAAGTCTTCAGACTTAATTGAATTTTGAAGATCTCTTTGATTTGTCTTGTCGAGAACTGAACCATGTTATGTGTTATACTGCATGACGTTTCATATAACCATTGCCATTTACAATAAAACAAAAGTGTATAAATATCCACAGCAAATTTAAACGATTTATTTTTTTGTTCTAAAACATCTATGTACAAACGTTTCTATCATCAATGATATGAAATGTTTATGAATGAGTTAAAGAAGATCCTGACGATAATATCAACAGCACTCACAATAGAGCACAGAATTAAACATCGACGGACCCCTAGCAAGCAAGAGGTGGGAACAGGTGCCCGGGAGGAGTAAGCATCCCCTGTTGGCTAGCCGCCTCAAGAGTACCTTGTTGTCTCAAGAGTAGAAAGGTTATGATATATATTTTTTCATATCATTGTATCATACAAAGTAATTGATATTTTTGTTAGTGTAAAATATTCAGATCATACATGAATTAAGTTTTCTTTAATAGGTGTATGGGTAGACGTCTTGATGGACTCCACAACACGTACTTGGCACTGGCCTGATGGTACAAGAGTGAATGAAGATCGGTTGCTAAAAACGGGGAATTCTACGACATGGATCCATCTAAACCATGTGCTTATTTCATCTCTGATTTGTACTTTGTTGGTAACTGCAGCAAGCAAGGCAGTGTGCTCTGTGAAACCGACTTGATAAAAATATCTGAATCTGGGTGACAAATATGTTCCTATCGTCTTTGATTGGACACGTATTGGAAAACAACGACTGATTCTGAAATCAAATGTAATGTGACTTTTCTTATTATTTAGTTATACTTTGAGCTATATTAAGTGTCGCTTCATAGCTGATATAATCATAATAGCATATGTTTAATAAAAATGAATTCTAAATATTGGAAGACAAACAACGCCCTTGACTTCATATCATTATTAACGATATATATGTATAAATATATTATTAGATTACCTTCTCGACCTAGAGACCGAATGACTGATACATTCTATGTAGGTACTTTGATTTTTATTAAAACGTATAATCACTTCTTATTTTCCATCTTACTTCATTCCTCAATAGATGAGTTAGTAATTGAACACAGACACAAAATTACGTAAAATTCCTTTCCGTTTTCCATTGCTCTCAAGTGGGAGGGTTGTACGAAAATAATCAGGATAATCACGCCGCCTGCTACTGGCATTGCTGATGGCTGTCCTAAGTTCCCTATTGTTCTCGTTGGTTTATGTGTTGTCATTTGGTTTTATGGTTGTCATTTGGTTTTATGTTTCTACGATGTGATGGTGTTCCTTGTCCCTTTTACGTCTCTTTCTGTACGTGTCTTCTCTGTGGTTTTTGCATTGGGTGTTTTGGGGTTTTCTGTGTGTGCTGCACCCGAGAGTTGTTGGAGATCCTCTCCTTTATTTGATGCAGCACCATAATCAAAATACCCAAATGCGAATACACACAAGAGACACAAGAATACAAAATGATAAATACAAGACAGATAAATTTGCAGCATGGACAAGATATGCACGTACTTATCTCTCGTCAGTGATAATCTAAACAACGTAATATGGCCAAAATGTGTGAAAGTTATTACTTTTTAGTACCGAATAACGTAGCAGTATTGGTACATGAAGGATGTGATGCTACAAGACCCACATTTTAGAAAATTCAAGAAATTATGATAACAGCAACTCTCGAATGCGTTGAAGACAGGATCAAGCGAAGTTGATCGAACTTGGCTACGTGTGCATTGGACACTCCTGATCTACCAGCAGTGACATTCGTCATGTAGTGCAAATGTTAAACGTCTACAAATTCAATTGCATCATTTAAGAACAGATAAATTTGCAAAACATTTTAAAAACATGTTTTGTCTAACAGACGAAATTTATCACTCTGCTGAATAAGAAAGTCCATATACATGCACATAAATTATGTGTAGGTGAAAAGGGGTATTTTTTCATCCTTTTTGGTGATTATTCATGGTAAGAATTTTTTGAAATTTAGCTGCTCTAAAATGATGCTAATGAATTTGAAGACGTTAAACATTTGTACCACTTCGTGAGTGTAACTGCTGGTGGACCAAGAGTCCCCGAGGGCACATGTAGCCAAGTTCGATTAATTAGGTTGTCGTTTCCTCAAACGCATTTGAAAATTTCTGTTTACAAAATTTTCTCAAATTTCTAAAACCTAGGTCCTGTAGCATCATATCCCAGCTATTTTGCCATGTCTTTTGGTATATTTAGGACATCATTTTCACAGATTTTGGTCATATTACATTGTTTAGATTGAGGATCACTGAAAAGGGTTTATTACCCGAAACGTGCATGTCTGGTCCATGCTGGAAATTTATATGCTCTAAAATGATGTTAAACATTAACACAAATCCAAAAAAATAAAGGAAGGATGAACCAGATATAATTATGTACATTTAAACAATGTCACAAACTGATTTTCAAATAAACCAAACATTATTTGTGGGAATCGGTTGCCATGGCAATATAATCTAAGCAATGAAATAGAATGCTTCTAACTACTGTATTTTCTTGAATGTTGAGATATCCGGTGCCGACATAGCACTGCATCTCCAAATATCAAACAGTCTTCGGACCTGACATTTTTTTTTTATTGTTTTTGTGTAACATCAAAACAGTCGACCCATTTAAAAAAGGATTGCGCGCAAGAATCTATAACACTTTATATTAAAAACATTCATGATAGCGTTATTGGGGATTCACATAAAATATGAGGTTTCATAATTTCATTTTTGAAATATAATATTTCAAAAAAAAATTTTTAAATACATATATTAAAAAAGACTTTCCAAGAAAAGATGAAAATTAATTTCAATCAAATCTCTTCCCTTCTTTTGAAACGAAAATGTCATTTCCCCAATTGTTTATGGACTTAATTCTCAGCGTTAAATAAAAGTATTGTAGTCGAATTTGGTCTCAAATGAATAAGAATACAACATTTAGATGAAAATGAAAAGAAAAGAATAAGTTGGAAAAAACAAAATTATCTAATTTTACAGTTGAGTTATCGGTATATGAAATGCTTAACGATCGTTGTCGAAAGTCAGCATATCATCACAGGGATGACGGTCAATTCGTCCCAAATACAAATTCGTCCCATGCCAATTCGTCACCTTGAGCGGAAGTAGACATTTATTGGTTGACTACCTTCGTTTATCATTTCAAACATGATTAGTTGCAAGCTTTACAAGTAGCGTGATACAGTCTTCACTCTTTAACTGTTATCGTCGATGTGAGACTCTACCACACAGTGATACACAAAGAAACCACATGTATTATTCAAACAGAGTAATTATTATAGGAAACATGAGAATAATGATTTTGTCACGATGACACTCAAAAATTCATTTAAGCTTTGAAAGGAAATCATAGAGTTATAAGAGTATATAGAATAAAAGTCAAGTAACAAAACCTTGTAAATATATCAATGTAATATTCCTTTGACTCGTTGTTAGATAAAGTACAGGTAATTATAGCCACATAATTACATGAAAACAAAGCTTGCAAGCCTACACATTTGTCGGAATCAATTATCATTTTTTTTAAACACCAGCTTTATGCCTTTGTAGACATCGTTGTATCCAGCTACGTCGGCGGGTTGAAATGACACATGGATAATGACCATATCCCTGTTTACAGCACAAAATCGATTACCCAGAAAATCAGAAACCGAAGGCATTCAAAATCAGGATAAAACAGGAACCAAAGCAAACAAACAAAAACCTCCACCATATGAAAAGAAGCGAACTCCCGATATGAGAGTGAGACCAGGTGCCAAGGAAGAGTAAGCATCTCCTGCTTGCGTGCAACACCCGCCACCGCCGCCGCCGATACAGTCTTCACTCTTTAACTGTTATCGTCGATGTGAGACTCTACCACACAGTGATACACAAAGAAACCACATGTATTATTCAAACAGTGTAATTATTATAGGAAACATTAGAATAATGATTTTGTCACGATGACACTCAAAAATTCATTTAAGCTTTGAAAGGAAATCATAGAGTTATAAGAGTATATAGAACAAAAGTCACAAGAGTTATAAGAGTATATAGAACAAACGCCGCCGCCGCCGCCGCAATCCATAAACACGTTATCCGTATAACATATCATGATTTGCTTTGAATTAGCGGATGGGAATTTGAAATACCAAATTTGCGTTTGTCGTATTGAGTTGATGTATGTAATGGTATGTCTGCTCTGATTTATAAACTATTCTGTATGGATGTTGTGTATCTTGTTGTACCCTGTTGTTTTTGTTAGGTTGCTTTGTCTGATATTCTATGTGGATGTTGTCATGTATCTCGATGTACCCTGTTGTTTTTGTTAGGTTGCTTTGTCTGATATTCTATGTATATGTTGTATGTATCTCGTTTTACCCTGTTGTTTTTGTTAGGTTGCTTTGTCTGATATTCGAATGGGTGTTGTTGTGTATCTCGTTTTATCCTGTTGTTTTTATTAGGTTGCTATGTCTCATATTCTATGTGGATGTTATTTTGTATCTAATTGTTAGCTGTTGTTTTGTTAGGTTGCTTTGTCTTATATTCTATGAGGATGTTGGTATGTATCTCGTTGTACCCTGTTGTTTTTGTTAGGTTGCTTTGTCTGATATTCGAATGGATGTTGTTGTGTACCTCGTTTTACCCTGTTGATTTTGTTAGGTTGCTTTGTCTGATATTCTACGGTGATGTTGTGTATCTCGTTGTACCCTGTTGTTTTTGTTAGGTTGCTTTGTCTGATATTCTATGTGGATGTTTTTATGTAATCTCGTTGTTCCCTGTTGTTTTAGTTAGGTTGCTTTGTCTGATATTCTATGTGGATGTTTTTATGTACCTAGTTGTTCCCTGTTGTTTTAGTTAGGTTGCTTTGTATGATAGGCTATGTGGATGTTGTATGTATATCGTTGTTCCCTGTTGTTTTAGTTAGGTTGCTTTGTATGATATTCTATGTTTTATCCTACTGTGTTTTGGTGGATATATTCAACTTCTATATGGTACAAATCAAATTTGTATATAGACATAAATTGCTCATGAAAAATAAGGCAACTTATACACATAAAAAGAAGGGAGGAGATATCCAACAAGACCCCGTTGCAGCATCAACAAGTAAAACACCAAACCACCCGATGCAAAAACACATAAGACGAGTACAGCACGAGACGGAAAAGAGACACACGACATGTAAACATCAAACACAAAAGACTACACATAAACCGACGAGACCAATGGGTAATCGGTGCCGACTTTGGACGGCCATCTGTCACGCAAGTAGCAAATGGTGTGGTTATCCTGGATTACGTGCGCACAACCCTCTCACTTCTCCAATTACCCAGAGGTCTCGAAGAACGTACAATTGTGGTGTAAAACAACCTCCTCACTGTAAGATGACATCACACAAACAAGACCGCGAAACGCAGAGGCCCCAGAGACACAGATGAATATGTAAATGGATATAAAAAGAGGGCATGCGTAATACAGTCCGTGCTCTGCCGGCTGTAGCGAGCTCATGTATGTAATCACCCGAGGAGTCCGACTGACATTCAGAGAGAACAGGTGGTCGGGGCCCATACAAAACGTATATCGTCTTAAAAGCTAATCATTGCACTTCAATTTATCTTTCATAAAAGGAAAAGGTTGGGGTTTATAGTCTCGTTCGCTTGAGCGTCATGCGATTTCTACAATTACCTCCATGGCGAGACCTGCACCATCCAGTGCGTTCTCAACTCCGTTGGGAGTATACAACCAGACCTGTCGTTTAGTCACTTATGCTTTTTGTTCGCAATACAAGCTCGTCTCATGTGTCAGTTACCCGGTTTACTCCTGGGTGGATAGAGTGCAACGTAGTGTAAAGTAACTTGCCCAAGGTTACAATGACAACCACGGTGAGATTCGAACCCAAGACTCATTTGTTCGTAGTTCACCGTGCTAACCACTACGCCACCAACACCATTTTTGGACTTTAATATAAAATTTGTGTATGTCTGAATTCATACAAATGTACAGGTGTGTATGACAAAAGAGATAATTTTGAATTCAACATAGTATTTTTTCCTTGGATTTAAGGTTATATTCCTAGATTACATTCATACGCTATCTACTCTTCGCATCTCATTAATCCGGTATGCTAGAGCATGTACTGATGTTTTGGATTTTCATAGTAGAAATTTACAAATTACCAAGAAAATTTTAGGTCAAGGTTTTCGCTTTCACAAACTAGTAAATACTTTATGGAAATTAAAAGAAAAATTTGTCCACTTCTTTTGAAATACAGATCCATGGCCATACAAGCAACATGGTATATTACTTTTGGTATGTCACAACCTGCATTTTATGGTGACATAATTAAGAAAATAAGGAGGATAAAAGGTAGACAGAAAATTCGAAAAACTGAAATTCTGTTAGAATAATCAAACGCTTTATATACCGTGGATATGATCCTTCTGTCACTAGACGGACACTTGGCTTGGCACTCGACCAATCTACAGCCTTGCACCAAGACGTACTCTGACTGACTATGACGACATGACAGGCGCTGTCCAAACCTGTTTAGGGAAGACCCCGACCACCTATCCCCTCTGAATGTCAAACGGACTCCTCGGGTGGCTTGGTACTTGGTTCTTGGCTTGGTACTGGTTCAATCTACAGCCTTGTAACAGCACACTTTTATGAATTGCACTCTGACTGACTGTGACGACAGGACTCCATGACGGGCCCTGTCCAAATTTGGTAAGAGAAGACAGGGCCCCGACCACCTGTCCTCTCTGAAAGTCAGTCGGACTCCTCGGGTGATCACATACATGCGATCACTTCAGCCAGCCGGTAGAGCAAGGACTTTATTCCGTGTGCCTTCTGTTATTTATATCCATTTCATCTGTGTGTTTCTTGGGCCCCTGCGTCATGATGTATGTTTGTATGTTCACCTTACAGTGACGAAGTTATTTAACACCACAATTGTACGTGTTTCGTAATCGGAAAAATGGGAGGGTTGTGCTCATGTTATCCGGATAAGAACACCGTCTGCTACTTGCGAGACAGATGGCCACCCTTAAGACGGAAGCGGTTGTTGTCCAGTGGTCTCGTTGGTTAATGTGTTGTCTTTTGTGTTTCATGTTTCTATGGCGAGAGCTTGTGTTCCTAGTCCCTTTTGCGTCTTTTTGTCTCTTTCATTCAGGTGTCTGCTCTGTAATTTTGAATGGGGTGTTTTATGGTTTTGCTGTGGGTGATGCAACTTTCTTTTGAAACATTCTTCAACAATATTTCATTTCCATAAACATGAATTGAAAGTGACAACATTTAAAACCAATTTAAATGTATCAGATATGACTATATCGGGTAGTAAATCCTCATAAGTGGTACATCAAAGTTACTTTCATGTAGCTTTGCTTGTGTTGGTCCTTAACGATGTATTATTTGTGATGACTTTATTATACCGTATCCTTTCTACTCATTTTCTATATGAAATGGCAAACACTTGACGTAATCTTATCAGATGTCTTTGCTGCTGAATCTTATTTCATACGATAAAGTACATATTATAAAAAAACAAAACAAATTATTAAAAACAAGAGGCCTTGGGGCCACATCGCTCACCTGCGAACATTGGAAATTTTATCCAGCGGTATTTGAACGTCAGTTATACTTGTTAAATTCTTATCATAGGTTAAGCTTTATGCACTAATCAATAAGTGCTTAAAGCCATTTTTTGATTTGTAAATACTAGACAATTACCCGAGCAAGTACAGATATTATAGAATGGAATATTTGAAAAAAGAAGAAATGTTAACATGAAAGATTTTAAGATGTTTTGTAGACATGCATACTGAGAGTATAGATACAATATCTCAGTTAATGTATAAAAAGTAGCTGTGCATTTTTTCAGCGGAATAGACACTCTCTGCTTGGCATTTGATTGAACATATTGGAGGTTAACATTCATTTACCATTCATAGTGTATATATAAAGCCCTTCCCCTTTCCATTTCCCTTCCAAACATTGGCTAAGAACAGTCCTGAGTCATTTATATACACCTTATGTAAATACAGGTGCGACGATTCCCTGTCCAGTGATGCGTTACAAAATTAATAGGGAGGAGAGGGGCTACATCCATTTACCCTGAGAGTAGGTAGGGAAAGGGGAGTATATCAGAATGAGATGCTATAATTTTTTTTCTATTCAATTTTAATATAACGTATGATTATTGATATTGTCACATACAAATCTAGGCCTGGGTAATTAAACTTAATAGAATGAACAGTACAGGTATTTTATAAAAATCCCCCAATATTACCCTCTTTGCCTTCCAAACAATTTGAGGGATTTATCTGGCCAAGAACGGTCATTTACTGTCACTTACATATGCCTTATGGGAAATCGGCGCCATTATTCCCAGTGATGCAAAGATATCCACCCGGTGTGACGTTCCTTGTCCCTTTGCGTCTCTTTCTGTGCTTGTCTGCTTTGTGTTTTTGCATTGGGTGTTTTGGGGTTTTACTGTGGGTGCTACGGCCTGGTGTTGTTGGAGATCTCCTCCTTCGTTTTACCCAGCGCATAAAAAGATTCGGCGCCGATATTCTCGTAACCTATGAAACACCCAAACCGTACTCGGTGAAATCCGGACCTCGATGATTTAAAATTTCGATAATTTATTAAAAAGATAAACTCGTCTTAGCGGATATTTGCCTTGTAGCTATCATCATTACACCAGAAATTAAGTCTTCGCCGATGCAGCGTTGAACTAACAAAAAAAAAAAAACTTTTTTAGTAGCATAGAAGAGAGATATCATTTTAGGCTTCAAAAGACATACACATAAGTATTCATTCATAAAATTCTATTATATTGCTACTTAAAGTATACCAATATTAACTTAAAGGATATGGAAAAAACATTATAAAATGTTGAAACAAAAACATATAACAGAATAAGAGGTGCCACCTGTTGACAGATCCAGACAAAAAAAACCCACTAGTATTGGGCCATGAATTCTTCATTCGAACCAAGTTTCATTAAAATCCCTTCAGTCCAGTTTGTATTAAAATCCCCCTTCCTTTCTCACATAAGAAAATTATCATGAAAAATCAGAAAAAATAAAATTTTCAAACAAAATCGATAAAAAAATATTAGATGGCTTAAATGTGACAGATATGCAGTAAAGGAGTGCAGAAAACCACACAATGATAGATGTATTCAAAGATTCATTAATGGGAATTTCTATAAATTTTTGCGAATCCTTTGATAAACTTTTTGCATTAGTAATTCCTTCCTTGGAAACAGCATGACATAAAAACTCAACTTCCTGTTCGAAAAATGAACATTTATTCGCCTTAAGTTTCAAATTTGCGATATAAAACCTATCAAATACGCTGTTCAAATTTTTCCAGCGACTCCTTTATTTTTTTTCAAATAAATCATCAAGGTTCAAAACTACAATATTCTATTGCAATCAAGTAAGTGCCTTTTTTATGATTCTTTGGAATGTGGCTGGAGGATGACATAATCCAAACGGCATAACCATGTATGATATAAGCCTCCCCTTGGTGTAGCAAATCTTGTCTTTTCCTTATCATTTTCGGCCATTGGAACTACATGGCACGCAAGATTCAAATCAAGTCATGTGGACCACACAGAACCTGATAAAGCATCTAGGATATCATCCACATCCATCACAGGAATAAGATATGCATCTTTAATAGTCCTCGCATTCAGTCGAAGATAATCAACAAAAGCTCTCTAGGACTGTTCTGAAAGATAACCTGCGATGACCAAGGACTCCTTGATTTCTCAATTAAATCCGAATCCTCTTATTTCTGAATTACCTTATCCAGATCTTTCCGTTTAAACAAAGGCACATTACGCGTTGCCTCCTGGAAAGGTCAATCATCACACAGGTAAATACGATGCTCTCCCAGATACGCCATTCCCTTTCAACCATTGGGATCAGAAAACGGACTTATGCGCCTCAGAAGAAACAACTTAAACTCATTTGCTTCTTCATCTGTAAAAGAAAGGAGGGGATCTCCAACAACACTAGGTTGCAGCACCAACAGCAAAACACCCACTGCAAAAACACAAAGCACACACACAGAGAAAGAGACTCAATTAATAGAAGGAACGCCAAATCACAGAAAAAACATACAGTCCGTGCTTGCCGACTGAAACGAGCTGATGCATGTGATCACCGAGGAGTCCGACTGACATTCAGAGAGACAGGTGGTCGGGGTCCTGTCTTCTCTAAAGAGGTTTGGATAATCCCCGTTATGGAGTATTGTCGTCACAGTCAGTCAGAGTGCAATTCTTAAAAATGCGCTGGTCGAGGCTGTAGATCGGTCCAGTACTAAGGCAATTGTCCTTCTTGTGACAGAATGATTACATCCATTGTATAAAAGACGTAAAGATTATATCCACGGCATTAAGGACGAAAGATAAGCCCTGTCTTCTTGAAAAAATAGGTACCAAATGACATGGTAGTTCCTCTTGAACGATTCCTCGAACTAGGTTTACATTTTCACATTCACTGCATTCACTATTCAACACACTTAGATCACAGGAGAAAATAGCGCATCTCGTTCAGCCTTTTCAACTGTAACTGATCAATTTCCAAGATCTTTATATATATTCTTAGGTACATATTGTCACTGTTAGCATCTAGATATGTTCTCGTTATCGATTAAATCATACCTCCGAAGGTATTCTGAGATACTAGAAGTGTTCCTTCACTATTTCCATTTCTCGTCAATGAAGATATAACAACTGCTTCATTTCCAGGAGGACTTGTAACATCTTCCAGTTGCAATCCAGTTGGTATACCTACTGAAATAATCATTAGCTGGAATATTGATCCATTATCATGGTCCCAGTTACACTTGCACTTTGTGTAAAAGTCTTTCCTAGAATATTGAGGTTTTGGCCACTCCCAGTTACGATTTTTCCGACTGGTTCTTATACAGGTCGATTTTCAAAGGGATTTGTATCGAATAATTCTTCTGTAGTGAAGGATTTCATTGCCCCTGTGTCGCTGTTCTATGTCACCGGGGTACATATACCTTGTATAAATACATCAACGTAGAAACCTGATTCGTTCCTTTTTGCGTCAGTCTTTTAGCGCATACCTAAAATGCATAAGAATCCGTACAAACAACGTTTCATCGCTGGTTCCTCAAAATGTTCTACCAAATCTGTATCGATCTTACTCACCAAAGTTTTATCTGAAATCAAATCTGGGCTACAAAAAATATTGTTCGACAGTGTATTCTCGCAGTGGTATCAACCAAATGTGGATTTTAAAGAATTCGAAGGAACTTTTAGAAAATCTGAAATCCACTCATTTTAGTAGAGTCCATTCGATCAAAGCATTTGATTTTTCGACACTTTACACTACAATTCCACATTCTAAATTGAAAGAAAGACTCGCAAAAATTATAAGTAATGCGTTTACAAGTAAGAACGGTAATCGCAAATACAAATTTATTGTTGTTAACTATGACAAAACCTACTTTGTAAAAGAAAAGTCCGATTCCGAAAATAAGTACACTGAAACAGACATTATTCAGATGTTAAACTTTCTGATCGACAACATTTTTGTGGTGTTTGGAGGAAAGGTCTTCCAGCAAATTGTCGGAATTCCAATGGGGACCAATTGTGCCCCACTCCTTGCCGACATTTTCCTTTTCTCGTACGAAGCTGAATTCATTCAATCCTTGGTCTCTGAAGGGAAAAGATACTTAGCTTCTGACTTTAACTTCACTTACAGATACATAGACGATGTGTTGTCCATCAATAATCCAAAATTCGCGGATTACCTGAGCAGTATCTATCCTTCGGAGCTTGAAGTCAAAGAAACCACAGAGACAAATAATTCAGCATCCTATTTGGACATAACGTTGTCCTACGACACTGATGGTCACATGAACAACGCACTCTATGACAAACGTGACGACTTCAATTTCAGCATTACAAACTTTCCTTTTCTGAGTAGCAACATCCCTTCATCGCCTGCTTATGGCGTGTTCATATCTCAGTTGATACGCTATGCCAGAGCAAGTACCAAATATACGGATTTTGTTCTGAGAGCTAGGCGTCTTTCAGATAAGCTTCTCAGTCAGGGATATGTTTGTGACCGACTAACATCGTCACTGAGGAAGTTCTACGGTCGATATGGGGAACTCGTCATACACTATGATGTTCCACTCTCAAGAATGGTGGATGATATTCTGTAATAGACCATTTGAACCATCCAACCAAAGATTGTACTCTATATCTTCCAAAATGGAAGTAACCGGATGTGACAGTTCTACCGAATTGAAGCGACGGGTGTTGCATGCAAGCAGGAGATGCTTACTCTTCCTGGGCACCTGGTCTCACTCCCATATCGGGAGTTCGCTTCTTTTCATATGGTGGAGGTTTTTGTTTGTTTGCTTTGGTTCCTGTTTTGTCTTGATTTTGTATGCCTTCGGTTTCTGATTTTTGAATTATCGATTTTGTGCTGTATACAGGGATATGGTCATTATCCATATTTGTCATTTTAGTTAGGAAATCCAATATTCAGACATGATGTATTTTCAAGTTTACCCGTTTTCCTTGTTTATCACAAGCAGTGACACTCACCAAGTGGTACAATGTTTAACGTTAAACGTCTTCAAATTCAATAGCATCACTTAAATCCTTAATCTTGGCAATGTAATATGGTTTAAGAGTGTGAAAGTTATCACATCCAAAAAAATAACCGAAAGACGTAGCAGGATGGGTGGGATATAAATTTCCTACCACCCATCCTGCTACGTTTTTCGTAACATTTTGGACATAATGATTTTCCCACTCTTTGGTCGTATAACATTGTTAAGATTTAGGATCACTAACGAGGGTTAAGTAACCGAAACGTGAATGTCTGGTCCACGCTGCAAATTTATCTTAAATAATGCTATTGAATTTGAAGATGTTTAACACATTTTCATCAAGTTTCTTTCACTGGTTTGAAAGAGAAGCCGAAAATGTAAAAAGGTAACGGACGAACAGACGGCTGATGGACGGACGGCGGACACTGGACTATGACGATAGCTCACGTTGAGCCTTTGAGTCAGGTGAGCTAAACATGTTTCGTGATAGTTTCGGCTTCTTGCATCCACTTCTTTGTTTTTGTTGGAATTCATTCAAATCACAAGAATTGTTAATAATGAAAAATACAATACCATCCTATTTTTCTAAGAAATCGATCTCCTCGAAAAAGTTGTTGCATTATGTTCAATGAACTCAATCGTTGAAAATTCTTTTGACATAGCCAGGCCAACTCAAATCAATGCCAATCATTTGTGAATATTGATGGAAACTTTTTCTTTTTCGCGTGATTTGACATAAACAATTTCCCTCAAGAGTATTATACATTTCTTCAACAAAGAAAGGTGACAAAAAGGATATGTTTCTAATTAGAGTAGGAAAAAGATTTGTATGACTAATTAATGAATAGGCTGTGTTTATATAGACCTTATTATTGAAAATCTTCCATCCATCCAACCAAAGTTAACATACAATATAGTATTATCCATGTAAAGTTTCGGGTCAAAGTGACCGAAAGTTCTATAAGAAATTTGAAGTACAATTCAATTGTGGAAATGTTCAGTATTTCTGTTTATGTCCCCATTTGGTTGTACACATTGTACTTAAATTTAAAACTCGTTGCCATGACACCGGCTGTTTTGAATAGGAGTTTCAAAATAAATAATACGACAACTTTATTTACTACTTACGACAAAATTTCAGCTGATCTGACGCAAGTTTTGGGGATCTTTCCTCATGCGACGTTCGAGAATTGTGATTCATACATTGAGTGCGCCTTTCTCTGTCAGTCGGATAAAAACTGTCAATTCTATCACTATGAAAAATCTGAGAAGAAATGCAGAATTCTGGATACATCACTTGCAGACATACGATCAGATGGTAAGAAAATATTAATAAATGTATTGGATATTGCAATATATTTCAACGCTTCAATGTTTATCTTTCTGGAGCTTGAAGATTATTTTGTACATTTTCTACCCAATCTGAACATTAATCTGTCTCTTCAACGCATTCAAAACTTTATGGTACTAACATTCTTGAAATTTCTTAAACGTGGGTCCTATAGCATCATATACTCATCCTGCTACTACTTTTGATACATTTTTGACATAATTTTCACCCTCTTTAGCCATATTTCATTGTTTAGATTGAGGATCACTGACGAGGGTTGAGTACCCGAAACGTGCATATCAGGTCTATGCTGCAAATTTATCCGTTTATAAATGATGCTATTGGAATTTGAAGACGTTTAACATTAGTATTACTTTATATGTACGAAAACCTTTTCTTAATCATAACAGAAAAAACAGAAGAGTACCGTTCCAACTCTTTATCTTCTTGAATAAATTCCAAATCAATTTATCTGCACCAGACTCGTGTTTCGGAAAGTTAATCCTCATTCTTATGCAACGTCGATTTTCAGTGGTTGTTTGCTCCTTAGAAACGACTGTAAAACGAGAATATACTAGCAGTTTTTGACGTTGCTTACGTCACGTTTTGCCTTATATTAACAAAATATAGATTGCATTAGGATATGAATAACTAGTTTCTGACGTAATGTTTGCGGACGTTAAATTAGTCCATATTGAAATATATGTTCTATAAAATTGAATGCTGATTTTACGGTCGCAAACTGAGTTTTTCTGGCGACTCTTTAGCAGAGCCAGAAAACAGGATGTTGGCATCGTAAAAGCAGCATTTACCGTCCGCAAAGATAACGTCCGAAACCAGATATTCCCTGATCAGTTGTTCTTAATGAAATGCTTATTCGGAAGTGATTTTAAAACACAGTCGAATGTATCTCATAAGTACAATCTTATAAGTCATATTATACCTCAACGTTATTCATTTCTGTAGTTTGACTGTATCTGTATGTTTTTGTAAGGGCTATATACCTGCCCTTCACCATTTACAACCTACGGAGATGCCACCGTTGACATTTTGTCTGAAAACCATCAATTCATTCAAAACCAAAGCCACTGCCACGACTTCGTGCACAAATATAGGAGGGAGGGTAGCCGTGCTGATAGAGGACCAGAAACACACCCAGGCTGCTGCCTTAGCCCAGGCCATATACAGTGCATCAAGCAAAGGTTTGTTAAGATAAATATCTGCATTTCTATATTTTTAAGAAGGCACCACTTTCTGCTATTCATGTTACATGTACCGCAAAAATTGTTAAGTACATTCTTCATTGTCATATATACTAGTCTAAATTTATAACTTACATTTTCCCAGTTACTTCAATATCAAAATAAGTAGAAATCAATTGATAAATATCTATATTTATAATAACAAAGAAAGTTTTTTAAGTGTAAATGAATAAATGATTATCCTACGATGTGTATCTTCAAATTCTACAGCATTTTAGCAAAGAATCATCCGCTTCCGGTTTGTAAGAAAACTTTGTCTCTTGACTGAAAAAGGCTACAATAGAAAAGTTCCTACGGTTATCATGCTGATTCGTTTTTCGGATTATGAAATATCGGGGATTGAAACTGTTATTTCGTCGTGATGTGCTTACAAATTTTCTGATGCGTTGCGAGTCAATAACACTTCCGGTATCATTGATATACCGGGTAAGGATTTTTGTGTTGAAACATTTCCTGCGCATCCGATATTAAATTTTTTCCTGTGCTATGCCACTTTTCTTGAACAGAAAGCCTAGACAAAGATGTTTGGTTAATGGAAGCTCATTTTACGCACCACAAACAAGAGTTATGAGCAAGCATCCAAATTATGGAAAATTCGTTAAGTTTTATTTGCTTATTATCGCTTTTGTAATTAATGCATTCCGTTTAATTTATGTTTTTCTGATCAAACTTGGTACAAACAAATTATTAAAAGTGGTTTGATTGTAATTTTCCGATAAAATACGCGGAATTCATGAAAAGTGTTCAAAATTCAAATTTCTTCACGGTCTGTTTCCGTTGAAAGAAATTTCGTTTTTCTTGATTTTAAAGTAAAGAGTGAAATGTTGTATATCAAATCAAATTATCGTTAAAATAATTTGAATTCCACATTAACGAAAATCCATACCCGTAGAATGGTAAGTTAGAAATTTTGACAAGTATACATCTATATGATATATGCAGATTACTGAGGTATAACAAGATTTTCTTCCCTTTTAATTTTCAAGGTTTGGAAAAAAATATATCTTTACCTATGACATTTTGTTTTTAATACGTAATATGATTTGAAATTGCTATTCTTGACAATATGTGAGAAAACCCCTATCCGAATGATTTGCAAACCACAAAAACGCTTGCCGAGTGACAACTGGCAAAATGTGATTTTCTTGTGCCTGCATTAATTTTGTTATCGTCAAAACTTTTTAAATTATCATTTTGAAATACATGTTTTAACATAATTATAATGACCACATCATACGCATTTCAAGAAACAAGGTACATGTATCACCATAATTAATAAAAAAAACTTCATACATTTATGAAAGTCAAAGGTAGACCTGGCTGACATTAACCAATATTACACAAGTATTGACTGGGAATGAGGGCAAAATGTACCCGAGGCCGAAGGCCGAGGGCTATTTTTCGTCTGAAGGTCCAACAAATCATATATTGCCCCAATTCCCAGTCAGTTGATTTGTTATACTTTACTTCAATACTGCAGCAACGAACAATTTACTCGGCATGTTTACGTTCATTTCCGGTTATAAGAGAAAGTGCGTCTAAAATTATGTAGAGTTAAAACGTAATCAATAATGTGACGTCATGGATGATGTGACGTATCAGTTAATGTATTATAAATGATTTGTATCAACCAATCAGATTGCTAGCTAGCGGTTCCGTATTTTACGATATTGCACAGCTGTGCGCCTCGCTTTTGATTCTACATCTAGAATCGGGAAAAACTGAATGAGTTACTCACTATTTAGTAATGATTTTGATAAATCATGAAACATGAAAATGTTTGATGAACCATATTCGTGCAACAGGTCCATTTTGATGTGTACTCGACGTGTAATGATCAATGACGTCGTAACAAGAATGACGTCAAATACGGCGCCAAATGAGAAGCGACGTTACGAGAAGAATGTTTCCTTTTGTGATATGAAGTCTCTTAAAATACGCACATAAAAACATAGGCCCTCAGATCTTGTGGTAAAATATTTTGAGTGATTATATTTTGGAAAGTAAAACAGACCTCTAGTAAGATTTAGATTTGAACAGAGGATTGTGATTATACATGTATAATATAACAAAGATAGACTGGGTATGAGTAGCCTTCGGCCTCGGTCAATATAATATGTCGTAGCCGTGCAATATTTTGCATATTTAACTCATATCCAGTCCATATTTGTATAATAGTTTTTGAACTATTGCCCTATTTTCCTATGGGATTTTATACAGAGATACTGATAACAAAAAGGTTTATTATCATTACTGTATTTATCACATCTTTAACGTAAAGTATTCTAGTCCTTTCACAGTATAGTCGGTACAAAATGACTCAGATTGTCAATATTATGTTATTGTCATTATCTATGTTTGTGATTGAAATATTTGTTCACCGAAATTGACAAGTTTCCATGGAGCTGTTGCGACGGGTGTTGCATGCAATCTGGAGACGCTGACTCTCCTCGGGCACCTGGTCTCACTTCGGAATGTTATTCATTCCGAGGTTTGCAACCGTTCCTATGGAAATTCTAGTGATTTTGCCTTGCCTTATCGACGTTGAGACTAAATTACCGATAGTTACTTCTTTAATGTTTATTCTTTAGTACCAAGTTTATTGTACGAGACACGTGTTCGGATATCAAACCTTTGTGAGTACTACGCAATGTCAAACAGGTTGAAAACATCCAAAGTGAATTTTCCTGGCGCCATCTTCAATATAGACATTTAAATTCCTCTTGTCAAAAATGAGCGGCTCCATATTTTGTGTAGGGTGTATCCAGAAGCGTATTTCAGTGAAAAATACGGCAAAAAAAAGTTGCATGGTAGACGCAAGCAGCTTAATTCTAAACATGACGTAAAATTATGCCGAAACCCCAGCTTCATGTAAGAACAGGGTGTGCAATTTGAGAGATACCTATGTCTAATTTGATGACAGAAAGTTTAGTATATATTTCAATGTAGTGCGCAATGCAGTGCGTATTTACTAAATCTATGCCAGCGATATCCTCATGGACTTTAAAAAGTTGAAGTACTGAATGAAAATCTGAATATTGTAATAAAAAAATTGAAACCTTTAGTTCAGCATGTTAACACTTGAAATACTTGATAATTGTTGACATCTGTAACTACATTATAAACATATCATTATTTTCAGAGGAATATGGAAGAGATCTGCAGCAAGACCAACCGGTATTGACAACAGAATAGAAACTACCTATTCTCAGACAAAGTATAGGAAAATGAAGTACCAATCGTAGTTCGTAGTCTTCTTTAACTCATTCAGGAGTCAATGATCATGGGGAATATGTATGTCTCATGTAAGAAGGCTATCGCAGATCCCCGAATGGAGGCAGAAACATGTGCCTGGGAGGAGTAAGCTTCATCTGACTGCATACACCAGCTAACGCCAATGCCAAATAGAAACGTATCAAATCCGGTAATGTCAATATAACTTCCGAAGACGTTTACCTTTATACCACTTTTACTCCTCCCGGGAACCTGGTCCCACCTCTAGCTTGCTACGGGTCCGTCGATGCTTAATTTTGTGCTCTATTGTGAGTGCTGACGAGATTATCGTCAGGATCTTAACTCATTGGTGAGTGTCACTGCTGGTGGACCAGGAGTCCCCGAGGGTACATGTAGCCAATTTCGATCAATTTCGTTTGATCGTTTCTTCAACGCATTCTAAAATTTCTGTTATCAGAATTTCGTGAAATTTCTAAAACGTGGGTCCTGTAGCATCATATCCCATCCATCCTGCTACGTCTTTCGGTACGCTTTTTCGACATAGTAACTTTCATACTTTTTTGGCATATTACATTGTTTAGATTCGAGGATCAATGACGAGGGTTAAGTATCCGAAACGTGCATGTCTGGTCCATGTTGCCAATTTATCTTGTTCCTAAATGATGCTATTCAATTTGAAGACGTTTACATTTATAGTACTTGGTGAGTGTCACTGCTGTTGGACCAGGAGTCCCCGAGGGTACATGTAGCCAATTTCGATCAATTTCGTTTGATCGTTTCTTCAACGCATTCTAAAATTTCTGTTATCAGAATTTCGTGAAATTTCTAAAACGTGGGTCCTGTTGCATCATATCCCACCCATCCTGCTACGTCTTTCGGTACGCTTTTTCGACATAGTAACTTTCATTCTTTTTTGGCATATTACATTGTTCAGATTCGAGGATCACTGACGAGGGTTAAGTACCCGAAACGTGCATGTCTGGTCCTTGTTGCCAATTTATCTGTTCTTAAATGATGCTATTCAATTTGAAGACGTTTACATTCCACAATATCGATCAACGCAAACGATTAACAAACAATGAACGCAGACGCAATATTTGGAAAACGAATGACAATCGATAAAATGAAAAGAACAAAGCGAGCATTAAGCCTTTGGAAGACTTAAGTTAAATATAAGCAAGTACGGCTGTTTTCCGGAATGCGAGTGACCAACCTATGACTTACCCGAAAATACAAATCAAGTAAGGAGTTATAGGTCGTCATTCATAAATTTATTAATCAGCTGATACATACTTTGTCTCTAACTCTTTTACAGCTGTTTGGATTGACGCTACCATGAATACCGGGGAGAAGAAATGGTACTGGTCAGACGGTACACGAGTACCAGAGTCCAGGTTTAACCAAGGAACAAGTGATTTTTACTATAAGCCGACCAGTAAAGCATGCGTATCATTCATTGGAAACCGATATTACTTGAAAGACTGTGCATCGGTAGCTTACGTCCTGTGTGACACCACAGGATTGAACAAATTATGAATGTAGAAACACTGTTCTATAAGAGGTAATTTATGCATACCCCTTATGCTGTGTACATTTTAAAGTTTAATCCACATAGAATTTTGTTCATCGTTGCATGTAGTTTTGACATTGCTCTTTTTATGAAGTAATGAGAATGCAAAGAAATAAAACTAATGACATTGAGCTTTTTTTTAAATAATTGTCCCATTGTAAGTATTTATTCTCGAAATATTTACTGCATAAAACTAAGGTATATTAATATGTTATTGATCATTTTTATTCCTATGGTGAAGCTGTTACATGTATCATCAATTAACATTTGAATATATTTTAATATTATGTAACAAAATAATTCAACATTGCCCTCCTCTATCACTATAGGATACTCACGCGTTTTAAAAATTTCCCATCATGCATCCGTTTTTGATCTTGTCCGTGGAACATTGTAATCCTCTCCTCATCATCTTAGTTGCTCGTAAAACATATCATGACAACATTGCTTTTATTTAGGTGAGGAGAAAAACTTATCTTAAAATCCGTTTGCAAAAATCCGATTAAAATCTAAAAGAAAACCCCTTTTATACAATAAGTTCAATAAACAAAGGATAAAAGAATGAGAACTAATGTATTCATCAATTTAATAAAAATAGTTTCTCGAAAATCCGACCTTGAAATCAGTGAAGGATAGTCCATCACAAAACATGAATTACTGCTAAAGGAAATGTTTTATCAATAATAAGGAAGCTTTCCAACTCTATACCCTCTTGAAGACAGTTTCAAACTAATCAATTGTGCACCAGACATGTGTTTCGGATATTAAATCCTCACCAGTGATGTTACCAGCCAAAGCGCTTTTCAAAAGCAGCCAAAAGAACGCACAATTTGTATGCATAATTACTTCATCACTCTAAGATGACCACACAAAGAAGATAACCAACCGCAAGGGCACAAGCATCACACAGATGAATTTGTAAATGAATATAAAAAAGAACCGGCATACAAAGATAAAACTGTGGGTGCTTTGTCAGCTGGTGCGAGCTTATTAATGCACCTGATCACACAAGGTTGCAACCGACATTCTGAAAGGAAAGGTGCTCGAAATCATGTCCTTACTAACGACGTTATTTGAGAGAAATGAGGGGATCATCAACAGCACTCGGTTGTAACATCAACAGCAAAACAACAATATACTCCATGCAAAAACACAGAGCAGACACATACAAAGACGGACATAAAAGGGATAGGAACAACAACGCACGACACAGAAACATCAAACACAAAAGACCACACATTTACCAACGAGACCAAAGGGCCACCGTTGCCGACTCAGGACGGCCATCTGCCACGCAAGTAGCAGACGGTGTGGTTTTCCTGGATTGCGTGCGCACAAGCCTCCCACTATTCCGATTACCCAGAGGTCTCGCTCGAAGAAAGTACAATTGTGGTGTAAACCACACTCCTCGCTGTTAGATGACCACACACAAACAAGACCGTAAAACGCAAGGGGACCAAGCAACACAGATAGATATATGTATGTAAATGGATATAAAAAGAGAGCGTATGTAAAATAGTCCATGCTCTGCCACCTGTTATCACGTTTGTTATCACCCGGGGAGTCCGACTGACATTCAGAGAGGACAGGTGATCGGGGCTCTGTCTTCTCTGAAGAGGTTTTCGATATTACAAAACTGAAAATTCAGAAAACCATTAAACCGAGGGCATACAAAATAAGGATAAAAGGACAAGGAACCAAAGCAAACAAACAAAAAATCCAACACACACAAAGAAGTGAACTCCAAATATAAAAGTGAGACCAGGTGCCCAGGAAGAGTCAGCATCTCCTGCTTACATATAAACACCCGTCGCCTCAATTTGGTTACTTCAATTTCGGAAGATGCAAGTATATTCTGTGGTAGGATAGTTACAATGGTCTAAGGCAGAATAGCATCCACCATTCTGGACACTGGGGCATCATAGTGTATGACGATTTCACCGTATCAACCGTAGAACTTCCTCAAAAACGATGTAAGCCGGTCACAAACGTATCCCAGGCTGCGAATCGTATCTGAAAGACGCCTAGCTCTATGAACAAACTCTGTATATTTGGTACTTGCATACAAACCATTTGAGATATGAAGGGGTGTTGCTACTTAGAAAAAGGAATTTTGTTTAGGTCATTTTAGAATTCCGTTCCAATAATATTCACTATTTTGATTTCCTCCCTCTTTAGGCATCGAACGCCACACATGTTACATTATAAGGTTGAAGTACGCATACGATGCATATCATTATACGACAGAACATTATTATTGTCTCTTAAGCATGCGCGCTACTTTTTCGAACTTTCCGCGCATCTAAGATACGACGTTACGACGTAAGAACTATCCGCCCCATTTACACTTTACGTCATTTCGTCTTTTAGCCCAAACCGCATGTACTGTACAAGTATAATAGTACAATAGAATATCTGTGTACATATTCTTAGTAAAAATGACATGACAAGAAAGAAAACTCTGGATTTCTAATGCCTTATGACACGAAATTTACATGATATTGTGGGTGGCTCAACTTCGGTAAAATCACCCGTTTCTTCTGAAAGTACGTTTGTAATAAGAAAACAGTAATGCAAAAATGGAGAACAGCCACGGAAAAGGTAATTTACTGGAACGGTACACGACTTACCTCAACAACATGACTCAAGATTCGCTGATATATCTACATGTACTCGAAATATTTCTGGTATTATAATTCCATTAGAAGCAAAGATAAATTCCCTGTTGATTAATTACACAAATGGATCAAATCCTCATCCTGAATATTGAATATTTGATCCACTAATGTATGAATTCGCACATGCAAACATGGGACCTTTCTGCAGACAGCAGCACAGACAGTATAGTTCGTCCTTGAACTTTGTCTGGTGTGAGGCGTGATTGACTTACTTAGTCACACGTCTTTGAAGTGCAAGTACGTGACCAAGATTTTGACACATGTATCACTGGGGGTAGACAGCATAGTTTGATAATGGAATATATATGTTTTGAATCTGTGTAAAAACAAGAAATAAAATAGGCATGATAAGTTTCGATACTTTAACATGGTTCCAAATTTTTAGAGGGGGGGGGGTTCTTTTTTTTTCAAGTTATCAACATGATATGAATCTTCTTTTTTTCTAAATCATTCAAAAGTCGAGAATCCATAAGCACTAGCTAGGCCCGTAGCTAGCCATGTTTTGAAATGCAGGTTCACAGAGGCGGGTCCAGGGCAGAGTCCTGGTAGGGGTCCCCCCGGACGGGAAACGATTTAAGATAATCAGAGCCCTAGAAAATGTACTGAAAATACCTCTTTATCAAGACATTATGTTAAAATTTTCGAATGCATTTCTACGGAAAAAATGATTGAAAAATTAAATAAAACAAAATTAGTTTTGAAAGTAAACTTAGTGTTCAAATATATCAAAGATCTGAAGTACAGGCGCTATATTCTAGTATGTTGTAGTGGGAGTCCCACTACAACATACTAGAATATAGCGTCTGTACTTCAGATCAATGACAAACCGAACATCTATGTGTCACGTACCCAGTATTTGCGGTCGAGTCGAGTAATTCAAAATTTTCGGACAGTCTGTCGAAACAAACTGAGTGTTCCTGACGATGCGGACGTAGAATCCAGATACTGAGTGAAGGTATTCTGAAAACATTACATAACTTCTGTGTCTGAAATAATGGTCAAATATGACGGTCGCAACGCTGACAATGATCACTCAAGTGCTTCACGGCCAAAACTAGAGTACAAGAACAAAAGAACTTTTTGTAGTTGGATTTATTGCATATGGATTGACCAAGGACAAAACACACACTTTCTCTATCGTTTTCATCTTTTTCTTTTAAAAGTCGTACATACACAGATACAGTGTGATTGAATTCGTATGAGTTGCTCAACAACGAAATGGTATAATGAGATGGCTGTCTGAACATAAAAAAGAGACTGAGTTCATAGCCTCGAAATGAAATAGGCTATCAACGATTGTCGTTTTCTTGTTATCGTCTAGACTACTGATGTCCGTCTTATAATACGAATAGTCTAGTTCATGTCCATACACTGTTTGATTTGTCGAAATTTCACCCCCTCTCTCTCTCATGCAATTAATAATCAATGGGATAATTCCAGATTAACCCCCCCCCCCATGAATATTACGATCAGGTCCCATACAGAGTTATGTTCCTTTGCTATACCCTAAAGTTTCAGTTTGCGGACGCCATTTTGAATCATGGGGAAAATAGGAGGAAAAAATACCAACATTAAAAAATCAAATACTGTATTTATTATTCCAACTCATAAAGATGTTTCAATATACATGTACTCGTTAAAATAAAAATTGAATAAAGTTTGTCTTTAATTTTGGAATCATCAAAGTCTGCAAAATGAAAATACATTCGAAGGAAAATATGTCATGTTATAAAATATAAGTTCAATGGCTAGAATGTTTATCGATTTTTATACGATTTGTCTAAACTACGTAACTCATATTTATAAAACAAATCATTTCTCTGTATATACTAGTATGTAGGAAGGTATATATATTTGTACTACATCTCATTTCCTTACTTCTGTCTACCTGTATACTTTAGCGACATTGTAGTCACTCCAGATGCATCTGTCCGTGTTTGCGTATGTTTTTTATTTCTCACGCGAGAAATTAACCTTTTTTAAAATTTTTTTTTCAAGGAATTAACCTGGTCATTTCTTTCGACTGGTAACTTTAGATTCAATTTGTATGTGATACAAGTATTAGCTTTTACAAAAAGCTTGCCGGCAGTTAGCTGACATTAATTTAATAAATGTTGTAAAATACTAGTAAGAAAAAATTGGAATAAACGATTTTTGTTCTTGTTGACCAATCGCACATTTCCGGGCTTTTCCGTTTTTAATTGCCGATTCAAGCTACAGAAATTACCAAGGATCTGTGATTGTTGTAGGACGTATCGGTACAAAGACTTTTCGATGCATCCTTCGGATGAAAATGCACTGATACGATATGACTTTCATTTGTCAAGTCATCTAGACTCTTGAGCCGACCTGGTGGAAGTATCTTATGCAAAGATTCTGAATAACCTTGACGAATATTTGCATATTTTGTAATTGTCCACCAATCATATTGCAAAGAGTTATTTTATCCGTGCAAGTATGTCACGATTGATTACGGTATACCGGCATGACTGCCGGTAATGATCATGTATATTTAGATTCATACTTGTGACATTTTTGGTCATGATTTTTCCTCTTTGACCTTGATATTTGACATTTTCTATAAAAAAACCTATAGACATACACTGGGTGCCGTTGCGACTAACTAACAAACGTTTATGCAAATTTTGCTTTTGAATAAATTATGCAAATTATCTAAAAACAGTTGGAGTTGTCTTTCTTGCTCACCGCCTCAATTCATACCAGTGTATGTAGTGCTCCAATTAGCGAAGAAAAATCCATTGTAAAACCATGCAAGTTATCTTTCTTAGTTACTACTTGTTTTGATCGAAATTTGAGTGAAAACAGTGTTGAAATCGATCAAGAATTGTTTTTTTTTTTTTTTTACAAATTTTCGAAAATTTCATTGCCTTTGGGAAAAATAACTTATTTTAGGCATGAAATAGAAAAAAAATTGTGTAAAATCAAGTGCAAATATTACAGGTACAGTGCAATTTTTTTTTCAGATTCTCCAGAAATTCTTCTTTCTTTTCGTATAGGGCTCAATGTGCGTCATTCTATCTTTTTTTGCGTCAACCCTCTTGAGCAGAGACATGTCATTGTATGTTAAACGTCTTCAAATTCAATAGCATAATTTAAGACCTGATAAATTTACAGCATGGACAAGACGTGCACATTTCGGGTACTGAACCCTCGTCAGTGATCCTCAGGCTAATCAATGTAAAATGGCCAAAAAGTATGAAGAATATTATGTCCAAAAATGTACCAAAGACGTAGCAGAATAGGTGGGATATGATGCTACAGGACCCACGTTTTAGAAATTTCAAGAAATTTGTAACAGAAAATTTCAAATGTGTTAAAGAGACAGATGATCAACCGAAGTTGATCGAACTTGGCTACATGTGCCCTCGGGGACTCTTGGTCCACCAGCAGTGACACTCACCAAGTAGTTCAAATGTTAAACGTCTTCAAATTCAATAGCATCATTTAAGACCTGATAAATTTTCAGCATGGACCAGACATGCACGTTTCGGGTACTAAACCCTCGTCAGTGATCCTCAGTCTAATCAATGTAAAATTATTATTATCAAGACGAATCATTTATTGCAACTAAGTAATACCTAATATAGATTTCAATTGTTGAAGGAATGTGTGCATAAATATTAAAAGTTTTGTGCATGGTGTTATGTTAAAAAAAAGAGAATGTCACAATCTGTCCTACCAATTTGTGTTAAATTTTCATAGAATTTCACTGGAAATTAAGCTAAATTAAACCCATACAAAACCATGGATGCTCAGTGTATCACTGGCCTGGCAGTCCACATATATACACCATGTACACAGTGCAGTGTAAATCAACTTTCTAATACACGTATGAAAATTTCTTTTTAAAAATTCATATTTTCCATATATTAGCATTTCAAATTGATTTTTATTAGGAATTTCAATACCAAATGGTAGTTGCTGAAGACCAAATGCAAAAGAAGCAATATCATGCTTCATGAATTTTAAATGTATTGGTAAATGTAGGCTGTATGAAAATTTAAAATACATGTAATGATGTACACAAAATTGAAAATGGCTCTGAAAATCAATGATTATTGCATTTACCATGTATACAACTAAATTGTGTTCTCAGAGTTATAAAATAGAAAATAACAACAACAAAAACTGTCTCTTAAACACCAAACTCAATATGAAAATGGAACTTTGACGTTTAACTTACAAGTTATATAAATGATGAGAAATTATTACTTTAATTTACAGTAACTGGATTTTATCTTATTTATCAAATAACAATTCTTTCTTTTGGTAGTTGACACAATTTTCAATTGACTTGACAGATTGGGTAGGGATAGTGAGAGGGGGGTTGTGTTCTCTTCCTGATGGAGTGCCTTCTGAGCATTTTAACATGTACCTGTACGTGTCATATTTAATTTTCATATATTCTTTAAATTATCGTATTTTCATCACTTAAATTTCTATGTCAAGATTAAGGGTAGTGCAAGTCGTGTAATAAAGTTGTACATGTCAGAGGAAATTCTGAAAAAAAAATCAAGAGTTGTCTCTCTTTGAAGTAATTGAAACTGGATTTTGGCGAATATCTTTGTATTATCACGCAATTCTGCTGTAAAGATTTTTTTTTCTGATAGAATTCTCTGTTTCTAAATAAATAGATTAAAATGGCAAAAGTTTCAAATATTCCACGACACATGTATGATTTGTTTGTTTATTATGATATGCTAATGACGCTGTGCGCATGCTCAAGTGAGCATTTCCTAAAGGAGCATTAGACTCTACTGAAAACGTTTGTTAGTGCGACGCGAATGTCCCGCTGGTAATCATCATATTTCCAAGGGCAATGACTCCTTCAATCAAACCAAAATTACACATCAAATATGTACGTTTACATTAAGATAGGGGCGTGATCTTAAGCATGTTTACAAAAGGTCGAGATATTTGAACTTCGCCTAGAAAGACGTTTGCAAGGTTACAACACTATATATGCTACTTTTAAAATGAGAAGTTGAACTTTTAAAAGGGACACTCAGAAAATAGAAATTGTGGTATAGAAATTGCAGTGGCCATGAAGCACTCAGCAGTTTTATTGTTTTTTTTTCTTCTCTGGAAAATTTTTTGACCTTTTTCTTAATACAAAGGATGTACCATTACCCTTGAATTGTAAATAAAAATTTCTTTATACTTTATATATTCTTTGAAACAAGATGATTTAGGCTTTATTTGTTGCTTATAATGACCTTTTGCAAGCGATACATTTGTTCCACAAACACTATAGTTGCATGTATTCCGAAAGACCTCGTAATCATGAAAATAAATAGACATTTTATGATTTTAAAACATTTTCAAAATATTTTCAAAATATGAATGGATCCAAATGTCTATGATCTTTTATCCTGATCTTAAACATTATTCCTCTGTTTAAGACCTTTTACATGGAAAGTTTGAAGATCCTATGGTTTACAGTT
The DNA here is from genome assembly GCA_033119305.1 of Pinctada imbricata. Lineage (NCBI taxonomy): Eukaryota > Metazoa > Mollusca > Bivalvia > Pterioida > Pteriidae > Pinctada > Pinctada imbricata. Next base: position 57,925,296 of record VSWD01000003.1, on the reverse strand, counting down.
CAGCCTATACTTACAGCATAAACATTTTGGTGCATTATTAAACCCCCCCCCCTTTCCCCACTTGTACGTCGATCAATTTATAAATTATTCTTTCAAAGATGATAAAACCAGATATATTTTTAAAAGAAAATGTATTTATCATATCGATTACAGAACATTAAAGAATGTTTCGGTCAAAACAAGAGCTTTTCTTGAATTTTAAAGTATTTCTACAAAAAATGTTATCTTTAGCCCCAAAATGACCTTGATCTCTGACCTATTGAACCCAAAATAATTGGTGCTTATCTTTGGCCGATGGGCTATCAGTGAGTGAAGTTTCATTGATATCAGATCATAAGAACAGATAGTAGGGCACGAAAAGCATTTTTTGGGGGGAAATTTTAAGAGTTATCTGCCCTTTATTAGAGAAAATGTCTATTATCTTAAAATTAAGCTCATTGACCTACCTTAATTTCTCAGTTTTTCAAAAGAGCATGGTATTGGCCTTCATAATCATTATTTTATAAAAGTATAAATAACAATGTATTTTTCAACATTTTTTTATAGCTGTGAACAATATTTCCATGCATATATGAATTGATAGATACATAAATATCTTGAAACCTGTCTCCTTGTTGTTGATTGTAGTAAATTTCATTTTTCATATGAACTACCATTGTAACTCTCTAACTTAAAGTTAAAATTATAGCATGTTCATTATTTATTCCTTTTTTTTCCAAAAAAATATATGACCATCTCAAATTTGACAATTCCCAGGTTTCATCACCTGCAGCAGACCCCAGTCATTTCAAAGGCGTATTTCTCAAAAAGTAGATCATTAACAAATACTTTGAAATTTATCACTGGAAAGTACAATGATAACTTTACTAAAAGAAAATAAAATTGGAGAAATTCGATTATTCTGTTCAGAGAAGCGGACATCCTTAAAAGCATCACCAAATCAATATGGAAACGGAAAGTGCCTTATGTTTAATTTCCTTTGGTATAAACAGTCTCTGCATAAATAATTCATAACAAATTTCGTTTCTGACTCTCAATTGTTTCATTTCCTTGTAAAATGTTCACGTAACACAGTTAAACATCAACATTAAATATGTAAAAATAAATGCACGAGAAGATTGTTTTGCGTAATTATCTTCCATTTAGCAGAGAAAGGCTGTATAATTTATTCATAAAATCAAATGTAGTACTTAGAGTTGGACCACTTCCATATTTTTATCATCAAAGGCGTTTTCAAACTTCACTTTCAGAATTCTCCAATATTCAGACGACCATATTTGGAATGCGTAACAGTATTTGATAAAGCAAGTATTACTTATCGATACTTGAGACCAGGGTCGAGATGCCAGGAATTCCTACATATCATACATTCGTCGGATTATTTACACTTGGCTTGAATGTATATGCACAATCTATAGGACCTGGTATGGTTACTACAATTCTGTATAGACGCCTCAGATTGAATAATTCTACAACATTAAAGTCTTCTTTATTCGCAAAGTATGATAAAGTATCTGCAGATATCCCCCAAACCCTCGAACTTTTCCCGCATAGGATGTTCAAGGATTGTGAGTCTCATCTAGAATGCGCCTTTCTCTGTCAGGGAGAGAAAAGCTGTGAGTTTTTTCACTACGACGTATCTACAAAGGGATGCGTCGCGTTGGATACATCATTAGCAGATGTTAGAGACGATGGTAAGAAGATGTCGTAATCAAATTATTTTTCATCCTTGCTTGTCCAGAATTTTATCAAATTCGCAAAATTAATATGTTTATTAGGTTATTGCATAGACGGTAATATTCCCGTTGCATTCTAACAATGGGAAAGACATTTTTATGACGAATATTTCCCCCACGCGTAATTCCTTAATGTCATATTCGCGAAATTTCCCCCAGCGAAAATAACGACGTTTACAGTATATTCACCCCAGGTGTTATAAGGTGCTCCTTTGACTCACGGACTATGAGAACTTCCAAATTTCTCATATGTACATTATACAGAGAATGTCAGAAAAACCTAGACTCTTGCGGACTACGTCCTCTTTAAGGGCATGCTGGAGGTCCTTCCCTTTTCTCTAAATAAAAACACCCCTACCGAGGGGTTTATTCCCGGGATTTCAACATTCTTTGATATACCCACAGGTAGAGGAGAAGGATAACAATTCAGGTATCATTGATATACCGGGTAAGAATATTTGTGTTGAAACATTTACTGCAAATGCGGTATAAGAGTTTATCCTGCGCTATGCCAGTTTTCATCAAATGTAAACCTAACAAAGATGTCTGGTCAATGGAAGCTCATTTTACACATCACTCAAACGAGCTTTGCGCAACGTTTAGTTTTTATTGCGTGTTATCACTTTTGTAACGGATGCATTCAATTTAATTTATGTTTTTCTGATCAAACATGGTCAAACAAAAAGTGGGGTTTGATTGTTATTTTCCGATAAAATACTCGCACTTCCGTTGAATCAAATTTTGTTTTTCTCGATTTCAAAGAAAAGAGTGAAATGAGGTATCTCAAATCCAATTATCATAAAAATGATTTGAATTCCACAATAACGAAAATCTCTATGTTAGAAATTTTGACGAGTTTACCTACAGTTTTAATTCGTCCAGTCATAAGGGAAGCATTCTAACTATTAACATTCTTGTAGAAAATTTCAAACATATTTTAATACCAGACTCGTGTTACGGCAAGTAAATCTTCATAAGTGGTATTTAATGCGCACATAATTCGGATAACCACACCATTTGCTAATAGCAGATGACCGTCCAAAGTCGGCACCAGGTGCACGTTGGTCTCCTTGCTTTTATAGGTTGTCATTAATGTTTGATGTTTCTGTACGCGGCGCAACAGCTTCCAATTTGATTTGACCAATTCCATAAGGTCAAATTGCTTTGTGTGTTGTTAACACAAAATTATCAATGTTTTAGATTTCTAATCCTTTATGTCAGTACATGTATTACACTGTAAAGCAAAGGAAAAAGATTCCAATAATGATCAGTTATGAATTTCAGAATCTAAGTTCATAACAACTGGTTTTCAAGGTAGAATATACTCAATGCTTCTCACTTGCCTAAGAGTTTCATCCTACAAACATGACAATAAGATTCAGTTTGTATTACTAAGACTGTAACAACTGGTTGTTAAATTAGAAATGATCTTTGACTACATAACTGCATTATGAGTAATGTTCTTGACAATCAGTTGTGAAAATCTAGAATTTAACGAGCAATATTCGCTTTAGTCGCAGAAACGGCCAACGACACTTGGATATTTGGTTGGTAGGGGTGTGTTGGCCGCAGGAATCTACATTGAACAAACCCGGAATCCAAGTTTAGGATATGGCCGGCACGAATCGGCAAATTTTCTAGGGGAATTATTGGCTGTGTCTCAGTCGAATAACATAAAACTAAACGATCGGCAATCATATTTTACCTTGTAAAGCTTAAATATCAATTATACGGCCGGGATTCTACTTGCCTCCGCTTCGTCTCTTCGAATTGAAGCGCCATGTTGTAAGTTTACATGTACAGTCATGCGTCAGATCAAACACGTGACACCGCGAGGTTGTTTCCATAACAACGTCCATTCATATGGATCGATGTGTCACGTGTTTGACCTGATGCGGTTTGTGTGATAGATATATCAAATTCTTACTTGTGATATTTTCTGATCAGTCAAACATTTAATCGGAAAGATACATGTATACTTATGCATTGAAATTGATATAATCTATTAAAAGTAGGCTGCTCGATAAATTCGTAGACAAGATGAATAAAACTTTTCATCGTTATCGTCATATATTTTGTTCATATACCAATACTTTATTATTAGACTGTATATTCTTATTGTGCAAAATTAAAAGCAATCGGTACATGTGCACAAGAAAATAAGTGAAATCCGACTCTACATCAAGCATGTCAAGAAAGAAAATACGAAACTTACGGTAAGACACATGTAAAACCAACCAACCCCCCCCTAATTTTATTAGTCGTTGATAAGGAGTAATCAGTCATTCTTAATGTGAATAAAATGACATAAAAATATAGGGTATGGACAATCCAAACTGACAGATTGACTCTCGAAAGTCAATATCGTCACATTTTATTCCTCGTTTGAAAAACGAGTACGACTTTCATTTTCTTTCAATTGAGATTTGACTCCTCGTACAATTTTTTTTTCTCAATCACCTTTTATCTAATACAAATTGCCTGAACCACGAATTAGAGCACCACATGGTCAATATCATGGGTTTGCAGATGGAGAATTGATATTCCCATAAATTAAAGCTGGACGGTGGTCAGTACTTGAATTAACCATATAAAACGCAGTTTAATTATTCACCCACTGGGGATATAAACTGGTAGGGCACATGGAGATCAAGATCTACAGGGTTAGGTGGGTACGATGGAGTTCCGAGGCCATACCGTGTGTTGTTTTGTTATCTTTATCTATTTGATTAAAATATTCTGACGCAAACAAATGGCAAAATATAGGGGTCGGGGCCCCCATTCTAGATTCGCGCTAATATGTGGTCACTGCCGCCCGCTCACTTTTACTGAATTTCACTGCTTGCATTAAGGATTTATTCATCCCATAGATTCTTGTCAATAAACAAACTCATAAGACTTTATGAGACTCAAAATATATTTGAAAGAATTCATAGACGGATCGATGTTTTTTTTTTTCGGTAGTAAAGACTCAAGATTTTTTTAAGAAGGAAGGGGGCTGCAGGTGTACATTTCTTGTTTATATGATTTTTCAAAATTTCCTCAATTCATTTGAACATCGATGAGCGGAGCGAACCGAAAAAAAGGAAGCTTTCATTTTGTCTGAATGTAGTAATTCTAGGAGATCAATAAACCTCAAAAATCAAGTGAAATTTGAGCTGAGCGAGCCTCACATCTTTTCGAATATAGATTAATTGTAGAGTTAAATTTGGATTAAAAGAAATTCTGTCGCCAAATATTACATTTTACAACTTAATTTAATTTTTACCCCAAACGGTAAGAATCCTAAGATTGATAACTATTATTTTGCCAACACCCTCCTCCCCTCGTCCCATAAGACGATCTATTGACGATACAATGAAGACAGGCAAAGGGCGCTCTATATGTTTAAAGTGTTCCTGCTTAGGGGGGTCTGATAAATGGGGCAGGGACGCAGCAAGCGATAAACCACCGATCAAAGCAGATATTTCATCAAATGTATGTTAACATGTAAACATTTGAATCATTCATTTTCTCAGCAGAAGGGCTTTGAACATATAACGTTTTCGTTTCAAACTTTTCCGAGTGCCAAGGGATGACCCGTCTCCCCAACCATTTACGCGCATGTGTGACGACCATTTTGAATTGGTTTAATAAATTCATCCTTTTAAAAGTGATAGGTTGAAATAAACATCAAGTACTCAATTTACTTTCTAGGCCGGGATGAGGGCGTTAAGAAAATTGACAAAGCTCGTGTGGCTGGTGACATGATGGGAAAAATCATCAATATGTTTTCTTTATATTTGAAATATTTTTTCACAGGCGAAAAACGATAGACTTTGAGGAGGGGGGGGGGGGGTTGCAGAAAAACTCCGTGTCCTCGGACTTTGTTTCTAAACCCCAAATTGACTGGAATCTTTGATTTGCAGATAAATACGCATGATAAGAATTGGCATCCCATTAATGTAAGATTCATTTTCACACGGTTATCTCGGAGCAGTAAAATAATTAACCCACTGCAATTATAAATTGATATAGCGCACTGATTTAAGGAATCATTGTAATATTTTTTTGGTTGATCGAGGTATCAACACCAAAAATTGAGGGAAAACTGCATCGTGCGCGTAGCGCAAGATGCAAACGTTTTCCCTCAATTTTTGGTGTTGATACCTCGATCAACCAAAAAAATATTACATTGATTACTTATCATTTCATTACGTCGCTTTTGAATGTTTATTTGCAGCTTTGAAATCGTGTTGCTAACGACGTTGCTTATGACGTTGCTAAGCGCGTACTTCCGTTTTGTGTTGATACAGGTATCAACAAAATTTCTCGGCCAATCAGAATCGTCTTTTCTTAATAATAACAATGGAAATTAAATGATAGCCTAAGGAACAAAGAATTGTAGCGTCCGTCCCCTGGAAAATAAGAGGGAGGAAGGAGGGGGTCAGAAGAAGTCATGACATGGAGTTTTTTGCGGGGGTTTATTTTGAAAGAATCAAGATAAAAAATATTGATGGTCGGTACCGCTCGCACGTTTTACTGAATTATTACATTATAAAATTTTTTTAAATGCACACTGTCGAAACTAGGAGTCTCAAATGGCATTTATGAGATCGTTTTATATTTCTATTCTTATGTCATGATCAATGAAGAACTCCAGTATCAATAATTTTGATGTATTTAATTTTTTATTACGACCCCCCCCCCCCACTCTCACACATTATATGTATGGCAATAAACATAATACAACTCTCGGACGTGCGGCCATCAACAAGCTCGACATCACCTATATGAGTTTTATTTTTACACATACAATGTAACATGTATGGATATATCCGATATTATGTTATCCATTGGTGGATCAATGTTTTTCCTAGTGGGGTAAAGCACATGGGCCGGGGTTTATTGCAATCATCCTTTTAGAGGGTGGATTTGAGAAAAACGTCCCAGGAAAAAAATGAATGTACGAATTTAAATAATATTTAAGTATTTTGTCTGCATTTACTAGCTAGTTGATCAACATTCCGAAGAGCTAATGCCACATCCTCGGTGTCGTTGCTATATCTCTTTAGTATGATGACATGCATGCAAGATATTTTCATATTTCCCTTCATATAATGTTATCATGCAAATTAAATATGTCAACATACAACTTTATAAGTTAAATGACGTATTGATATGTATCTTGCATGTTGACAGAATCATATCTATATTCAATTTGTATATTGACATAATATTCTTTAAAAATGCTACATGGATGAGGTAGAAGTATGTCACCATACTTGAGCTATAGGGGGTAGGGCATTGATACTAGTATTTCACTTCAGATGCCTTGCGAGAAGACATTTTATTTGAGACTATGACATTTGATCTTGTGACCTTGAAAAGATTAAACATGTGTTGTATCTCCTCAAATGTAAGGAGTAGGGCTTTAATACTTCATATTTAGATATCTTGAGACCATAACTTTTTTACCTAGTGACCTTGACCTTCGATCAATTTTTTAAATACTCTGGATCATATCTCTCTTTAACTATAAGTGAGAGGGCTTTGATATGTATATGTATATTTTTCATGTCAAGTCCATTCATTTCAAACCATAATCTTTGACCTACCTGACCTAATGACCTTGGATCTACATAGGAAAATTTTAAACCTTTGTTATATATATACATAAGTACAAGTGACAGGGCTGTGGTATTTCACATGTTGATTACTTTCGACAAGACCTTTCAATTGAGAGCATTATCGTTGACTTAGTGACCTTCAAATTTGACATACTTTTTTCACAATTCTGTTCAACTATGTTATTAGGGAAAAGGCTTTGATATTTAAAGCATAGAATGCTGTAAATTAAGATAATGACATTTAACCTAGTAACATTGACATTTTGCTTTGATCTACACAAATCCATCTCCTATATAATCAATGTAAGTTTACTCCTCCTTATCTGATAGAAATTATCCAAAATCTCAAGAACTCCTTTTAATCTGATTTTCGGATTTTCCGTCAAATATGATATTTGTCTTATGATATTTACTTCATTTCAAATGGATTATCATTTAAGAAATGAATCCTATATTTTTTCTGTTGATGCAGGTATCACCCGAAAAATTGGACAGAAAACTGCTTCAATGCGCGTAGCGTAGCATAAGATTAATTTCTTATAATTTAATTTTGAAAAACAGACTGTTTTTTGGGTCTAAAAAACAATTTATCACCGCACTATATTTCGTAAGTCGTAAACAAGTTATGGCAGCCGCCACGATTCAAACAGCGAACGATCGTCTCTATATTTCTTTTGAATAAGAACTAGTTTGAGCAAATTCTACATGCAATGTTCATTTTTGAGTAAGTAGAAAAGAATTGGTACCCTTGAAATGATAAGCAAACATCTACAAATTGTATTTTCAGCAACTAGTTCATTCGTGTTTGAGGGAACCCCCAGTTCTAGAAATAGTTCTATAAATAGACTTCCGTGAAAAATTGTGTTGATCGATGTATCAACAAAATTTCTCAGCCAATCAGAATCTTCGTTTCTTGAAAATGACAATGGAAATTAAATGATATGTAAATCCTTTAAATTTGTATTGCACCCTTTAAAACATTTTAAACAAGTTATGGCAGCCGCCACGATTCAAACAGCGAACGATCGTCTCTATATATCTTTGGAATAAGAACTAGTTTGAGCAAATTCTACATGCAATGTTCATTTTTGAGTAAGTAGAAAAGAATTGGTACCCTTGAAATGATAAGCAAACATCTACAAATTGTATTTTCAGCAACTAGTTCATTCGTGTTTGAGGGAACCCCCAGTTCTAGAAATAGTTCTATAAATAGACTTCCGTGAAAAATTGTGTTGATCGATGTATCAACAAAATTTCTCAGCCAATCAGAATCTTCGTTTCTTGAAAATGACAATGGAAATTACATGATATATAAATCCTTTAAATTTGTATTACACCCTTTAAAACATTTTAAAATGGCTTGAAATGTATATATCATTAGATACATTCTAGTACAATTACGAGACCTATTTCATTGTATTGCCATGGTATTTCAAACTCCTGATAATCTGACACTCCTGTTAATCTGATAACAATCGCCGAATTTGACAAGTATCAATGTGGCTGCTGTGACGGGTGTTGCATGAAATCAGGAGACGCAGCAGACTTTCCCCAGGCGCCTGGTCTCACTTCGGAATGTTGTTCATTCCTAGGTTCGCAACCGTTCAAATGGGAACTCTCATTATTTTGCCTCGCCTTCGAGACTGAATAACTGATAGGAACTTCTTGGATGTTTATTCCGACAAATTGACTATCAGATTAACAAGAGTCGTCTGTACCTGGACTGTATCTTTAACTCTGTATGGGATATAACTAATTTTACATGCATAGACTGCAGATATCAATACTGTTTTATTCCCCTCCCAGCAACACCGAAGGGGACTCTAAGATTTCTGTCTGTCTGTCCGTCTGTCCGTCTGTCCCATTTTCAGTTTTCCGGACTTATTTTCGCTGTTGTGGCATATATTTTTCAAAATTCAATTGATAGAAAAAATAAATAATATTGATAGTAAAAATAACAAAGAATTTTGGGAAGTTGTTGATGAATTGAAAATCATTGATGGCTCTAAATATGATAACAAAGCTGCCCTAATTTCAGGAGAAACGTGGGTGTGGCATTTTAAAAATTTGCTACAGAAAAAGAATAGATCCAGGAACCGAGTTAATTATGGATACTTAATTTTTATCTGAAGAAAATGATCTAAGCGCAATCATAACAGTTAGTGAAACAATGGAAGCGATAAAAGCTTTAAAGAGTGGAAAATCAAGTAGTTTAGACATGATCAAGAATGAAATGTTGAAAGTTGCAGCAAATTGTTGCGCAAATATGTTTACGAAACTCTTTAATAAGATTCTTAAAACGGGAAATTTTCCTTTAGAATGGAGTAGAAGCATAATCGTACCTCTACATAAAGCGGGCAATTGCCACGATACAAATAATTACCGTGGACTGGCATTAACTAGCTGTTTGGGAAAAGTTTTTACATCAATTCTAAATAAAAGGCTGAATAAGTTTACAAAAGATAGAGATATTATTAGTAAATAACAAATTGGATTCAGTGAAAAAAGTCAGACCTTAGATCACATGTTCGTCTTGAAAACATTAATGGACAAGTATAAGTTTGAAAACAAGAAACTATACCTTGGATTTGTTGATTTTAAGAAAGCTTATGACACCGTTTGGAGAGATGGATTAATGTATAAACTTAATAAAAATGGAATAAATGGTAAAATATTCAATGTTATAAAGGATATGTATTCAAAATCGGAAACATGTATAAAAGTTGACGGAAAACGAACAGATTTCTTCAAAGACAATGTCGGTGTCAAACAGGGTGAAGTTTTAAGTCCACTTCTATTTAATATCTATATTAATGATGTGGTCGATGTATTGGGTGATATTGATAGTCCTGTCTTAAATGAGAGTGTAATAGACTGTCTTTTATATGCTGATGATTTAGTTATTTTGTCTTCTACTTTTGGAGGATTGCAGAGGAAATTTGATAATCTAGCGAAGTACTGCGACCGCTGGAAACTTGAAATAAATGAATCAAAATCAATGGTCTTGCAAGTGTCAAAACATGGACGAATTTCTTCAGATACTATTAAGCTCAAGCATTCTGTTTTGACAAACACTAGTAAATACAAATACCTTGGTGTAATATTTGATTCCACTGGAAATTTTCATCCAGCTAAGAAGAACATGTATGACAGAGGCGCCAAAGCACTATATAAACTCAAGTCAGTAATTGATAGAGAAATAATGTCGCCAAAAATTAGTTTTGATCTGTTTAATAAAACTGTTAAACCAGTATGTCTGTATGGAAGTGAAATGTGGGCAAGCACACTAAAAATCAATCGCCAAGATCTGAGTTCGAACACTAAAGTTTCTCTTGATAAAATTTGCAATTCTCTACCAATAGAGAAGATTAATATTTCCAATATGAAGTGGATACTTGGTGTTCATAAGTATGCATCAAATGTAGCTGTAATGGGGGAGTTAGCTCAGTATCCCATGGCCATTGACGCTGTAATAAATTCCTTTAATTACTGGAAACGTGTGAAAGTAAGATGCAAAAATAGACCATTACTGGAAAATTGTTTGCTAGAAGCTGAATATATTGATAACAAAGGCGGACGATCATGGATAACATGGATTAAAACAATTGATAATTTACTGAAATATAACTTAGAGTCTTATGATACTAAGAAATTACGTAAAGAATTAAGAGCTAATTATCGAGAAATCTGGGAAGAAAAACTCTGTGAAAATAGAAATGGTAAACTAAGAAACTACTGTAACTTTAAAACACGTTTCGAGCTTGAGGAGTATTTGGATTCAAATATGTCATTTAAAGTACGGCGTGACCTTGCACGGTTCCGTATAAGTGCCCATAAGCTCAAAGTTGAAACCGGAAGACATACAAGGCCGGTTACTCCATTAAATGACAGGTTATGTGACAAGTGTAATACTGGAGAGATTGAAGACGAAAAACATGTAATTTTACGTTGTTCTGCGTATAAACAACAAAGAAAGAAATTCTTTGATATACTTTTTGAAAAATGTCCAAATCTTATTTATCTGGACGAAGAAAGTAAAATGAGTTTTATTTTCAATAATGGTGACATGAATTTGATAAATAGTTTGGGTCATTTTGTACACGATATATTAAACTAAATTCAAGAAGCTCCCCAGGAGGTTCAAATGCACATATAGATCACGATGTGAGTATGGGTATATAAATGTGTTGTTACTTTTATATGCATGATGACTTTATAGTGAGTTAATGCAATAAATGAATTTGAATTTATATTAAACTCATTTTTGGTATGTGGATATATCTCAATGTGATACAGATCAAGTTTGAGTTAGGGTTTGATTGACCTGTTTTTACAAAAGTTATGGCCCTTGGACTTAGTAATTTTTATGAAAATTTCAGTTTTGCGGACTCTTTTTGCTATTGTTGCATATGCTGAGCTCATTTTTGGTATGTGAATATATCACAATGTGATATAGATCAAGTATGTGTTTGGTTTTGATTGACCTATTTTTATAAGAGTTAAGGCCCTTGCACATTTTCAGTTTTCCTTATTTTGGCTGTTATTGCAGATTTTTAGTATGTGAATACATAATAGTATGCTATATATCAAATTTGAGTTTAATTTCGATTGACCTATTTTCACAAGAGTTATGGCCCTTGGACTTTGCAAATATCATTAAAGAAGATCAGTTTTCCGGACTTTTCAGTTCTATTGCATATAATGAACTGAGTTTTTGGTATATGAATACATCTTAGTGTGATACACACCAAATTTGAGTTTGGTTTCCATTGATCTATTTTCACAAAAGTTATGGCCCTTGAACTAAGCAAGATTCATGAAATTTTCAGTTTTCCGAACATTTCTTGGCTGTTATTGCGGATAAATACTGTTTTTAGTATAATAATACAGTATAGTGTGAAACAGATCAACTTCGTGTTTAATTTAGATTGACCATATTTCACAAGAGTTATGGCCCCTGGACTAAGCAAATTTCGTAAGATTTTCAGTTATCTATCCTTTTCTTGGCTGTTATTGCAGATAATGAACTGATTAACAGAGATACAGGACGTAAATTTATGCCGATAGGGGATTCATTTGCAGCTTACTTTGGCTCTATAGAGAGAACTTGGATTTATTTCTACCAAGTGCGATTTTGAAAAACATGTGAAAATGAATCATCTTAGCTTGATAAGTACTTTGATACCATGTAATATATGTATTTTTTACGTCATTGTACCACCAGGTTAATTTTGCTTTCTGTGCAGTTGAACAAATACTGCCTCATAATGATGATTAATGAAATAAAGGTACTGACACAGTACTGGAGTGCCTATTTACAAAACTGAACAAAAATGTAAACAGTAGAACCATTCAAGCATATATGGAGCTATGGAGGGAGATTATCTGCAGTTAAGTGATTAAACAAATAATGACTCATAAGGTTTGCCAGGGACCTCAATAGAAGAAACCTAAACTGATGCTAGGAACATTACAATGGACAGACGTGTAATTGAGGAACTGTAAACATTTTCTTGTGACACAATGGGAAGAAGCTTATGTTCAACGAAATAAACGAGAAGGGATTTCAAATTAATTTTCTTACCATATATCATTGGATTTTAGAAGACCTTTGCAACCTTAAAATGGAATCAGTGGCATCCACGTATTTCACAATCACTGACTGCTCTTATTGAATTTTCTAAAATTGTATTATCATAATAGCAAAAGTATGTACACGCAAAAGACAACAAGTGTGAAAGGTGTTAGTTAATGAAAGCTTTCTCTTTTACAAATTGAGTGACTTTGTCTTTGGAAGCTTTTGTGTGAGTTAATGCATCTTTTCTTTTTGAATAGTTAATGGAATATCGTTAATGGAAATATGATTTCTTAGATGAAATTACATCTCTGTCTAGGGTATCAATTCTGTTAGATATCACGCTCATTCATGCAAACTAAGGAATGTTATTGACTTGACAAGATTAAAGACATACAATTGAACATGATCCATATTATCAAGATAATTTAACCGAATTACAAAAATGTAAAACAACCAGTTATCACTTGTATAATTATGCTGATTCTTAACAACTAGTTGTCAAGATTATCAATAGGGCTTATATCTAAACTCAATGTCTGAAAGTATGTATAATGTGTTTTATAAATGTCATTAACTATCTACTATTTAACAATGCTAAATGACTAAATTTTATACTCTGAGTGCAAAGTATAGAACAGAAGTCATAGATCATTTTATCTTAACAACAAGTTGTTAGGTAAGTACCCAGTCTGCTTGATAGACTCTGGACTACATGTATGTCAGGTCTTTTAACAACCAGTTGTTAAGCGAATATTGCTTGTTAGATTCTAAATTTTCACAACTGATTGTCAACAACATTACTCATCATGTAGTTCTGTAGTAAAAGGGCATTTCTAATTTGACAACCACTTGTTAGGGTCTTAGTGAAACTTAATCTTATTGTCATGTTTTAATATGCGGCTCTTAGGCAAGTAAGAAGCATTGAGTGTATTCTATTTTGACAACCAGATGTTACAAACTTAGATTCTGAAATTTTTAACTGATCATTATTGGAATCTTTTTCCTTTGTTTTTACAGTAGAATACATATAATGAAATAAAGGATAAGAAATCTAAATTATTTGTGTAGATTAAGGCAGTTAACAACATACAAAGCAATTTGACCGTATGGAATTGATGAAATCAAATTGGAAGCTGTCTGTTTCGATTGTTTAAATGATGTTTCTAGTGAATATTGTTGTCTTTTTGTGGTGTGTAGTTTTGTCTGATGCCATTTATATGTCGCCTTCTTGTGGTTTTTTTTAAATGGATGAGTGCAGGGTGGTCAATTGTATCTCAATAGTGCCTTCATATATGCCAGATAATATCTGAACGCGATTCCTTTTTGTTGTTTGACTGTACCTCAATGTTTATTTTTAAGGAATATATACCTGCCCTTTACCATTCTCAACCTACGGAGATGCCTCGTTGACATTCTGTCTGAAAACCATCAATTCATTCAAAACCAAAGCAAATGCCTCGACGTCTTGCGCAAATATAGGAGGGAGGGTAGCCGTGCTGATAGAGGACCAGAAACACACCCAGGCTGCTGCCTTAGCCCAGGCCATATACAGTGCATCAAGCAAAGGTTTGTTAAGATAAATATCTGCATTTCTATGTTTTAGGAAGGCACCAGTTCCTGCTATTTATATTACCGCAACAAATTGTAAAGTACATTGTTCATTGTCATAATTTAAGTTGTAGAGTACATTATTATATATTACTATATTATATGTACAGAATACCGAAATATAACAAGATTTTTTCACATTAAATTTGCAAGGTCCGGAAAAATTACATCTCTACTTACGACATTATCATTTAGTTTGTAATACAAATAAAGTGGATTAACTATACTTTACAATGGAGATTATAAAATCACTATGTGAGTAAACACCTCCTTTAAAGATTTGCAAACCAAGAAGACGCATCCCGAGGGATTGACCTGGCAGAACTTTGATACAAGAATAGGGGTTTTTTTGCGCCTGCACAAATGTGTCTATCGTCCAGAACATTTTACATAATCATATTGTTCTTACGTAATTATTAAGACCTGAATATAAGCATTTCGAGAATCAGTTAAGCATGTTGACACTTCAAAAGATTTATAATTTTTGATAAATGAATGTTCATATATTATTAGAATATTTCATTGTTAACACGAGCAAACAGGAGGAATATGGAGTAGATCTGCAGCTTGCACTGACCACATCCACGAGAAAACAATTTATCTGTTCTTAAATGATGCTATTCAATTTGAAGACGTTTACATTTATACCACTTGGTGAGTGTCACTGCTGGTGGACCAGGAGTCCCCGAGGGCACATGTAGCCAAGTTCGATCAATTTCGGTTGATCGTTTCTTCAACTTATTCTAAATTTCTGGTATCAAAATTTCTTGAAATTTCGAAAAAGTGGGTCCTGTAGCATCATATCCCACCCATCCTGCTACGTCTTCGTCTTTCGGTATACTTTTTCGACATAGTAACTTTCATACTTTTTGGCATATTACATTGTTTAGATTTAGGATCACTGATGAGGGTTTAGTACCCGAAACGTGCATGTCTGGTCCACGTTGCCAATTTATCTGTTCTTAAATGATGCTATTCAATTTGAAGACGTTTACATTTATACCACTTGGTGAGTGTCACTGCTGGTGGACCAGGAGTCCCCGAGGGCACATGTAGCCAAGTTCGATCAATTTCGGTTGATCGTTTCTTCAACTTATTCTAAATTTCTGGTATCAAAATTTCTTGAAATTTCGAAAAAGTGGGTCCTGTAGCATCATATTCCACCCATCCTGCTTCGTCTTCGTCTTTCGGTATACTTTTTCGACATAGTAACTTTCATACTTTTTGGCATATTACATTGTTTAGATTTAGGATCACTGATGAGGGTTTAGTACCCGAAACGTGCATGTCTGGTCCACGTTGCCAATTTATCTGTTCTTAAATGATGCTATTCAATTTGAAGACGTTTACATTTATACCACTTGGTGAGTGCCACTGCTGGTGGACCAGGAGTCCCCGAGGGCACATGTAGCCAAGTTCGATCAATTTCGGTTGATCGTTTCTTCAACTTATTCTAAATTTCTGGTATCAAAATTTCTTGTATCAAAATTTCTTGAAATTTCGATAAAGTGGGTCCTGTAGCATCATATTCCACCCATCCTGCTACGTCTTCGTCTTTCGGTATACTTTTTCGACATAGTAACTTTCATACTTTTTGGCATATTACATTGTTTAGATTTAGGATCACTGATGAGGGTTTAGTACCCGAAACGTGCATGTCTGGTCCACGTTGCCAATTTATCTGTTCTTAAATGATGCTATTCAATTTGAAGACGTTTACATTTATACCACTTGGTGAGTGTCACTGCTGGTGGACCAGGAGTCCCCGAGGGCACATGTAGCCAAGTTCGATCAATTTCGGTTGATCGTTTCTTCAACTTATTCTAAATTTCTGGTATCAAAATTTCTTGAAATTTCGAAAAAGTGGGTCCTGTAGCATCATATCCCACCCATCCTGCTACGTCTTCGTCTTTCGGTATACTTTTTCGACATAGTAACTTTCATACTTTTTGGCATATTACATTGTATAGATTTAGGATCACTGATGAGGGTTTAGTTCCCGAAACGTGCATGTCTGGTCCACGTTGCCAATTTATCTGTTCTTAAATGATGCTATTCAATTTGAAGACGTTTACATTTATACCACTTGGTGAGTGTCACTGCTGGTGGACCAGGAGTCCCCGAGGGCACATGTAGCCAAGTTCGATCAATTTCGGTTGATCGTTTCTTCAACTTATTCTAAATTTCTTATATCAAAATTTCTTGAAATTTCGAAAAAGTGGGTCCTGTAGCATCATATCCCACCCATCCTGCTACGTCTTCGTCTTTCGGTATACTTTTTCGACATAGTAACTTTCATACTTTTTGGCATATTACATTGTTTAGATTTAGGATCACTGATGAGGGTTTAGTTCCCGAAACGTGCATGTCTGGTCCACGTTGCCAATTTATCTGTTCTTAAATGATGCTATTCAATTTGAAGACGTTTACATTAACGATTCAACAAACAATGAAAGCAGACTCAAGATTTGGAAAATGAATTACAATCGATAAATTGAAAAGAACAAAGCGAACACTAAGCCTTTGGAAGACTTACGCTAAATATAAGCAAATAGGTTGGTTATCCGGGCGACCAACCTACGACTTTACCGAAAATACAAATAAAGTAAGGATTTGTAGTTCGTCATTCATAAATTAATCCAGTCGATACATACTTTTTCTCTTACGTTTTTACAGCTGTTTGGATTGACGCTACCATGAACACCGGGGAGAAGAAATGGTACTGGTCAGACGGCACACGAGTACCAGAGTCCAGGTTTAACCAAGGGAGAAGTGATTTTTACCATAAGCCGACCAGTAAAGCATGCGTATCATTCATTGGAAACCAATATTACCTGATGGACTGTACATCGGAAGCTTACGTCATGTGTGATACCACAGGATTGAACAAATTATGAACGTTGATTTATAAGAGGGAATTTATACATAATTATGACCCCTTATGTTGTGTACATTTTAAAGTTTACTCCACATAGAATTTTTTTTCATCGTTGCATCTAGTTTTGACATCGGGGTTTTTTTTTTGTTGAAGTCATGAGAATACAAAGAAATCAAATTAATAATAATGATAATAATATTTAAAAAAAAAGAATTGTCTCATTATTTTATTCTCGAAATATTTACTGCATAAAACTAAGGGATATTATGTTATTCGTAATTTTTATTTCTATGGTGTAGCTGTTACATGTCTCATCAATTAAGACAAATTCTCTGTTACCACTAAAATTTTGGCGCCAAGGCATGTCATGGATTTTCATGATTTTCTGCATATTTGGTATATATGATGTCCTAATTCCAAAAATTAAGGTTTCCGGTCAATATGAGTTCCGATTGTTATGGCAACCAGATCAGTCTTTTTGTACTACTTCAAAGACTGTGAAGTAACCTAGATAAAGATACTTCGTTGCCATGGATACCATTAAAGCAGACATTTCATTTTGGTACCTTTTGGGCATCATTACCTCCTTTCTTGCAAAATACATTCAGTTTTATGATTGATATTACAGCACGCTTACTGTGCCCAGCCAAAATAAGATAAAATTCAAGTCAAAAATCAAGGTAAATTTAGGGGTCATTTTTATGTGATTTTTTCCGTTTTTAGGGTCAATTATCACTAAATGCAGACCTTTTCGAACCCTATGATGGATTACTTTGAAAAGTTAAGTCCCTTAAAGATATATGAAACAAAATCGAAGTCGGGATCTTGGAGCTCTTCATCTCAATTTTGACATAAAAAACCGTTGCTATGGCAACTTTAAGCGTTAAGGCTTGAATATAGTACCTTTTAGAATTTATTTAACTCCTTATAAATACTACTTATGGGCATGAAAATATAAAAAGAACTGATTAGACTCTTTCATTTGATTTTAAATCAATGAAAATTTCCAAGGTCATTGACTTGAAGTTCAAGGTCATTTCTAACTTAGACTAAAAAAATTCGATATTTATGTGATTTTTCAAATTTTTGTCAAAAATGTGTAGTACATGTATTTCCTTTTTGAATTTTCCAATAACTTATATATAGTTTGAAAAATGTTTGAATTAACAAGAAATTCACTGATTTTATTGACTTTTTATATTCAAGTTTTATTATATTTTTTTAAGGCGAAAAAACTAAGAATTTTAAGGAGGTTTTGAACACTTGGACGCTAAATCAAATTTTTCTGAAAATTTCTGAAATTATACATTTCTTGTCTGTTCTTGACTATACAAACTTACATTTGATTCTATTCACAGGAAAATTTTCTACGAGACTTTGAAATATGCATAAATCGACGTTTTCGTGAATTTCTTGATGACGTCATAATATTGAAAGTGTCATTCCTGTTAATGTAAAGCTATTGGAAATTAATTTTAATTTAACTTCCAAAATATCCATAAATATGTTGCAATTACATATGGAAAAGATAAAATGAATTGTGTTTTAAACACAGGCAGGATACTTGAATAAAAGATGACACTGTCGCTAAAAAAATTGCAATTTCGAGCCAATTTACTGTAGTTGCTAGTTAATTATTAGGAATCCTGTGGATGATTCTTTGTCAAAAACTATCAAAATTATCAAGAATGTCCAGAGATGATTTCATGATTAAATGGTAAAAATTGAATTTAGGATTAGAATAGTACAAGGCTTTATATTTTCCAATTTTTTCATCCATCCGCTTTTCTGTAACGTAAATTTGTCAACGAATACACTGTGATGAAGATTTTATTTCCTATTTCATGCATGCTAAGTTTCAATGTAATACGTTTAGTAATACAGTTTTATTGCATTTTGAATGCGAAGGTTTGTGGTGCCATTTTTTTCGAATAACGTCGAAATGACGTCGTGGTTTGCTCATACAAAAAACTCCCAAGGTCTTAAATTTCAAAAATCGCCATAATTTCTTCAAATGCTGCCGGATATTATTCAAACTTCATCAGGATACTCAAATGAGTATATAAATCAGAGTATAAAATGTTTAAGGGAGTTAAGACTGTAATTTTCCTAGGAAGCGAGAAAACAAATAATGCCGCCGCCATCTTGGTGTTCAAACCCTCCTTAAATTCCATACCCTCTACTTTTGACATCCACACGTCAATTCAGGAGGTCAAAGATTTGCTTGAAATCTTGAAGTTATCCTAAGAATTAATTATAATATCATTTATTTTGTTGCATATAGCCGTTTTATTTGTCTCAAAAGGCTTATTCTAGAATTGATCATTTTTTTTCAACGAAAAATCACAATTTTGGTAAAATCCGCTCAATTACAATTCGTTGACATTGAAGATACAGTGGATGACATTGAACAAGTATCAAGGTCATCTCTACATTGATTTGTCTCCAGTAGATATATGAACGGGATTTCGTTTTTATATCATAAATGGACAGTTCAAAATAAACTCATAACATACCATTCATAGTAAAACGTTGTCTTAAATGTTGCCATAGTTACCATCTTAAATGTAGTTTCCAGCAAAAACGATACAAGGTCCCAGCCAACTTTTTACATATTCATGTAGTAAAAGAAGAAAGGAGATCTCCAATATGACTCCGTTGCATCATGAACAGCAAAACATCAAAACACCCGATGCAAAAACACAAAAGACGAGTACAGCACGAGACGGAAAAGAGACACACGACATGTAAACATCAAACACAAAAGACTACACATAAACCGACGACACCAATGGGCAGCCGGTGCCGACTTTGGACGGTCAATTGTCACGCAAGTAGTAAATGGTGTGGTTATTCTGGATTACGTGCGCACAACCCTCTCACTTCTCCAATTACCCAGAGGTCTCGCAGAACGTACAATTGTGGTGTAAAACAACGCAGAGGCCCCAGAAACACAGATGAAGATGTTAATGGATATAAAAAGAGGGCAGGCGTTATACAATCCGTGCTCTGCCGGCTGTAGCGAGCTCATGTATGTAATCACCCAAGGAGTCCGACTGACATTCAGAGAGGACAGGTGGTCGGGGCCCTGTCTTCTCTAAAGAGGTTTGGACAGGGCCCATCATGGAGTTCCGTCGTCACAGTCAGTCAGAGTGCAAGTCTCAAGGATGCGCTTGTACAAGACTGTAGATTGGTCAAGTACCAAGCCTAGTGTCCGTCTGGTGACATTAGGATCATATCCACGGTATAAAAGGCGTTTGATGATTCTGACGTATTTTCGTTGGTTATGCTGCCTACCTTTGATCCTTCTTATTTTATTCATCATATCACCTAGAAGACAGGTTGTGTAATACCCAAAGTAATGTACTCTGTTGCGTGTATAGATCCGACTTTTGAAAGAAGTTGACTGAAATTTTTGTAAAATTTCCAGATATTTTTAACTAGTTTATGCAAGCGGAAACCTTGACCTAAAAGTTTTTTTTTGGTAATTTGTAAATTTCTACTTTGAAAATCCAAAATATCAGTACATGCTCTAGCGTACCGGATGAGCTGTGATATGTAAATGCCGTATGACGGTAATAAAGGTACAATACATATTAGATATATGGAAGAATAAGTCCAAAAACTTCTGCTTTCATGAAATTTTACACCGTAAAAATACACAAAAACAATAAAAATAGGGGCTCGTTTGAGCCACAAAATGAAGGGTTTAAAATCTTATTAAAGCACTCTTATGGACAACTTATACAAGAGACATAGCGATAAAGGTTGAAAACCATTTCGGATATTCATAACATACAGGATTGAAAGAAAAAAAATCGTGGTTATTGTAATTGATAAATGTACTCGTTTCCAAGGCAACAAAGGTCACAAACACGCTAACTCTTATGAAAATTCCTAATGCTTCAAACTTTTGAGATGGTAACCATGGCAACGGCACCCTTTTTCTACATATGAAAGATAATTTTCAACTGAACACTCCATATTGAACTTCCAGACTGAAAATTGGTAGAATCTATGACCTGCCGTTCCAACGTGTCATTGAATTTTATTGGTTCTTACAGAGAATTGCTATTAACATTTGAATATGTTTTAATATTATGTAACAGAATAATTCAACATTTCTCTCCTCTATCGCTATAGGATACTCACGCGTTTTAAAAATCTCCCATCATGCATCCCGTTTTTGATCGTACACATGGAACATTTTAATCCTCTCCTCTTCCATCTTAGTTGCTCGTAAAACATATCATGACAACATTACTTTTATTTAGGTGAGGAGAAAAACTTATGTAAAATGTAAAAGAAAACATTATTTTGCAGTGTCAAACCCCTTTTATAAAACATGCTGAATTAACACAGGATATAAGAATTAGAAATAATGTATTTATCAATGTAATACAAATAGTTTCTCGAAATTCCGACCTTCTAATCAGGAAAAGTCAATAACAAAACTTGTATTCAAAATATAATACAATCAATAAGGAAACAAATACTCCTGCAAAAATCAAAGGAGAAAGGCACATCAAATACATGTAAACACCAAACAGAAAAATAAGGAATGTGCAATAAGTGTCAACGTAGGTAAGTTAACTATCGTGGTTGTAGCAAATTGTGTGGCTATACGAACTTCCTGCGCATAAAATTTTTACTTTTCCGGTTACTCAGAAGTTTTGAATAATACGGAAGTGTTCCAACATTATGCCTTTTCGAAGAAAAAATTAAATTATTTTGCACCTGACATGTATTCCGGATATTAAATCCTAATCAATGATGCTTCCAAAGTGCTTTTTATAAGCCGCCAAAACTCCTTTCAGAAGCGGCCTCTGAATTTAATTTTCTAATCTAATGTTTATTATCTTCACAGAGTGTGCGGCTCCTAATTTCGTGTAGGATCGAAAAATAAAGCTATGTTCAAAATAACATCACTGACGTGGGTTTAGTACCTGAAACGTGCATGTCTGGTCCATGCTGTCAATTTATCAGGTCTTAAATGATGCTATTGAATTTGAAGACGTTTATCATTGGAAAGAGGGTGCTAAGATATTGACCTCCAGACATCCAGTTACGGAGAACGAGTTGGATTATTATTATTCAAAATCCAATTCTGAAAATAGGTACACTGAAACTGATATTATTAAACTTTCTAATCGACAACATTTTTGTGGTGTTTGGAGGAAATGTCTTCAAGCAAATTGTCGGAATTCCAATGGGGACCAATTTTGCCCCACTCCTTACCGACATTTTTCATTACTCGTACGAAGCTGAATTCATTCAATCTCTTGTCTCTGAAGGGGAAAGATACTTAGCTTCTGACTTCAACTTCACTTACAGATACATAGATGATGTGCTGTCCATCAATAATCCAAAATTCGCGGATTACCTGAGCAGCATCTATCCTTCAATGCTTGAAGTCAAAGAAACTACAGGGCCAAATAATTCAACATCCTATTTGGACATAATGTTGTCCTACGACACTGATGGTCACATGAACACCTCACTCTATGACAAAATTGACGACTTCAATTTCAGCATTATAAATTTTCCTTTTCTGAGTAGCAACACCGCCTGCTTATAGCGTGTTCATATTTCAGTTGATACGCTATGCAAGAGCAAGTACGAAATATACGGATTTTATTCTGAGGGCTAGGCGTCTTTCAGATAAGCTTCTCAGTCAGGGATATGTTTGTGACCGACTAACATCGTCACTGAGGAAGTTCTACGGTCGATATTGGAAACTTGTCATACATGTACACTATGATGTCCCACTCTCCAGAATGGTTAGATGATATTCTGTCATAGACCATTTGAAACATCCAACCAATGAAAGATTGTACTCTATGTCTTCCAAAATGGAAGTTACCGGATGTGACAGTTCTACCGAATTGAAGCGACGGGTGTTGCGTGCAAGCAGGAGATGCTTACTCTTCCTGGGCTCCTGGTCTCACGCCCATATCGGGAGTTCGCTTCTTTTCATATGGTGGAGGGTTTTGTTTGTTTGCTTTGGTTCCTGTTTTATCCTAATTTTGTATGCCTTCGGTGTCTGATTTTCTGAATTATCGATTTTGTGTTGTATACAGGGATATGGTCATTATCCATATTTGTTATATTAACTGCTCCAAACTGCAAAAGGAAATATAAGTGTTAAATCAATAATAAGGAAGTGTTCCAACTCTATATCTTCTTGAAGAAATTACAAACTAATATATTATGCACCAGACATGTGTTTCGGATATTAAATCCCCATCAATGATCATTCCATGCAAGTGCTTTTCTTAAGCAGCCAAAAGCTCTTCACTAGAAGATGACCACACAAACCAGACAACCAAACGCAAGGGCACAAGCATAACACAGATGAATTTGTAGATGAATATAAAAAAGTAAAGGCATACAAAAATAAAACTGTAGGTGCTTTGTCAGTTGGTGCGAGCTTATGCACATAATCACGCAAGGTTGAGACCGACATTCAGAATGGAAAGGTGGTTGGAATCATGTCCTTACTAACGAGGTAATTTGAGAGAAATTAGGGGATCTCCAACAACATTCGGTTACAGCAACAACATCAAAACACCAAAAGCACCCCATGCAAAAACACAGAGCAGACATACACAGAAACAGACACAAAAGGGAAAGGAAAACCAAACACAGCATAGAAACATATAGATTGATATAAAAGATAACACATAAACCAACGAGACTTAAGACGACCGTCTGCCACACAAGTAGCAAATATTTTGGCTATCAAGATAACACGCTCACATTCATCACTATTTCCAGGTTACCAATTGGTCTCGAAGAACGCACAATTGTAGTGTAAAATAGTTTCCTCACTGTAAGATGCCCAAAGAAACAAATAGCATAACGCAGGGGCCCATGCAACATACAGACGAATATGCTAATGAATATAAAAAGCAAGTAGAGGGCTTACGAAATACAATCCGTGCTCTACCGGCTGTTCCGCGCACATGTACGTTATCACTCGAGTAGTCCGACCGAAATTCAGATAGGACAACTTGTCGGGGCTCTGTCTTCTGTAAGGAGGTTTAGACAGTGCCTGTCATGGACTCCTGTCTCCACAGTCAGGAAAAGTGTATTTCTCAAGGATGTGCTTGTACAAGGATGTAGATTGGTGAATTAGCATGCTTATCCACGACATAAAAGGTGCTTGATGATTCTTCCAGAGGAAAGGGATGATAACAAATAAAAAACACAAACACTCAAATACACGAATTTTTGGCCCCCTTGGCCTTTATAAAGTGTAATAAAGTGTAAAAAACGACGATTTATTACAATTCTAAGTAAGATCCATCCATGCTTCTCTGGCCTTCATTGCAAATGTTTATGTTAGTCTATGACGTCGTAATATTCGTCGTTTTTTACACTTGATAAAGACCAAAGGGCCGAAAATTTGTGTATTTGAGTGTTATACAATTTCATTAATAAAGTAAGAAGTGGCCTTAATCATGTGACCTTGTGAGAATGTGATAAGAAACATTTAGTCCCGAGAAACAACATACTTAAATATGAAACAATTGTACGAAGGGTTCAGGAGATATAGCCCATACAAGATTAGTACCTACAATTTTATCAAAAATAACTAAATGATCTTGACCTTGGGCACATGACCTTGAGTCAAGATTATAAGAAACCTTCCGATCCTGAGCAACAGCATACTAAATTATCAGAGTGATCCAGTATAGGATTCCACATATATAGCCCAGACTCAATAGCATTGACTATCTCATTAAAAAATGTAATACTTGACCTAAACCTTTGTTCTATGACTTTGGATCAAGGTGGTGTGAAACCTTTGGGTCATCAACATCATCATATTGAAATATGAAAGTGATAAAATAAGGGTTCAAAAGATTAAGCCTGGACATAATACACGTAACATATATAATTTCATTTAAAATATGTTGATTGACCTTGACCTTGGTCACATGACATAGGATCATCGTTAAGTGAAACCTTTGGGTCATGAGCAAATAAAAACTAAAGCATGATAGTGATCTGTTAAACAGTTAAAGAGATATAGCCCCAACAGAATAGCATGTATAATTCCATTAAAATGTACTAAGTGACCTTGATCAAATGACCTTTGGTCAAGGTGTTCTGAAACCTTTGAGTAATGAGCAAGTACATTCTAAACGTGAAAGCAATCCAGTGAGCGGTCCAAGGGATATAACCTTGACAGGAATAAATGTACAATTTCATAAAAAAATGTACTAAAGGACCTTGACCTTTGTCACATGACCTTGGGTCAAGGTGATGTGAAACCTTCCAGTCATAAGCAAGAATATACTAAAAAATAAAAGGGATAAGGAAAAGGTTTAAGAGATATAGCCTGGACATGAAAATATGTACAATTTTATTTAAAATGTACTAAAGGACCTTGACCTTGGTCTCATGACCTAGGGTCAAGATAATGTGAAATCTTCAGGTCATAAGTAACACGTACTAAAATATGAAAGTGATCCGGTAAAGCCGGGCTTCCACTGTCGTGAATGCAAGTTCTATAGAGTTACGATTAGGTGATTTTGTTTAGTCGTAGCGCATTCTCCTCTCAATGGCGGACATTCTCGTCTCATCGTGTCACTATCGTGTCATGTTCTCCTGCATTCTCCTCTGTTCGCGGCACCGACGCGAATTCTTCAAACTGTTTAAAACATTCGCGTCTGAATTCTTATTCGCCTCACACTCGCGGCACATGCACAGCGCATTCGTCTTGTATTCGCAGCGCGTTCTCCTCACATTTGCGTGCATTCTCGTTCCCAAGGTGAAGGAGAATGAGCCACGATAGAGCCCCGATAAGAAACAATCTGACCCGAATGTGATGCGAATGTGCCGAGAATGTGACGCGAATGAAAAAAATCAACGCGAATCAGCCACGATAGTGACACGATATTGCCACGATATTGCCACGATAGTACTACATACATACACGACAGTGACAATAATAATTATGACAAATATGGATAATGACCATATCCCTGTCTACAGTACAAAATCGACAATTCAGGAAATCAGAATCCGAAGGCATACAAAATCAGGATAAAACAGGAACCAAAGCAAACAAAAACAAAAACCTCCACCATATGAAAAGAAGCGAACTCCCGATATGAGTGTGAGACCAGGTGCCCAGGAAGAGTAAGCATCTACTGCTTGCATGCAACACCCGTCGCTTCAATTCGGTAGAACTGTCACATCCGGTTACTTCCATTTTGGAAGATATAGAGTACAATCTTTGGTTGGATGGTTCAAATGGTCTATGACAGAATATCATCCACCATTCTGGATAGTTTATCTCAGAGTTGATGTAAAAGTGTGCGGATCAATATTTTGAAAACTTTGGCAATGGCTTTCAAGAAAAAATAACCTGGAAAGAGGTCAGAGTCAACAAAGGGCATTGATGCTCCTGGATATGTCAATGATTTTGATTTTGCTCATGTCATACTCTTGTCATGGTCGCAGCGCTATCGGGTTAAACTCGTGTCTCAATCCCCTGCATCGCAACACTATCGGGTTAACGTCGTGTCTTAATCTCCTGCATTCGCCTCTCATTCACCTCAGTGTCTTTTTATCGTGGCACATTCGTGTCACACTCGCCTAACTCTCGTAGCGTACGCGTAGCATTTTCTTGTTGCATTCGCGGCGATATCGTCTTAAACGGTTCAGGAGATATAGCCCGGACACGATGTGTGACAGACGGACGGACAGACGGACGACGAAGGCAAAACCAATATGTCTGCTCCCCGTAGGGGGGAGACATAATTTGATACGAATATAATGCAGGCTTTGAGGCTCATTCAAAAATGGAACCAAGTCATCGAAGGGGAAACTATGTATCTCAGGCCTATTATATTTACGAGTGTCATGACTTCGATGTCTTCCTTGTTGTCTGTTGAATAAGCTAGCCACATTTACCGACTGACAACCGGGACTTGTTAAGTTTCCTATGCTGCTAATATCATTATATTATATCATAGATAAAAAAGAATGATCGGCCTGGTCAAAATGGCGATAAAGAAGTTGACTTCCTTTATTATTTATTTTTTACCAATAATCTGACATTCTGGTTCGGAACTGACCTTTGGTTTCACCCACATAAATCAATCCACAAGTGAGCACTCTATTCCATAGACAGCATTAGCTGTCTTACAGTTTAGTTTTTCAAAACTATGCGTGTTAAATGTTTGTTTTGTGAGATTACTTGAGAATAAAGTGTCTGTTATGAGGATGTTAAAAGTTTGGCAGTTCTTCGTGTCGCACTTAGAAATTGAGCTATCGCTTGGTGAAAATTGGTGCTCTTTTTGTATATAGACCACTTCAATCTTACAGGGCTTGATTTTAACATACCCATCTGCATGTTAATACCAATTATATTCTCCCTCACTTTGTTCGTCCGAATATAAATAAATTAAATGATACATGTAAGAAATAACAAAAACACAATTTATGGAATTCCCGCTCGCTAGATCATATAGTGAGCGCATATATTTTGCATACCCTCAATAATGTTACATCATATATCATCCCCTCCTTTCCTTTCTATCATATATCATGAAAAAGTTTTTTCATACAAATCAATATTTTAATACAAGCTCAAATCATAGACCACGACACTAAGTCAAAATATTACAGAAATTAAGTAAATGATTTTATTTAAAACACACCCACTCTCCCCGAAAAATTTACATGTATAAATCTGCCTATATAACCCACTGACCACGTTACATCTACTAGCGAGCGAGCCTAGAGTGCCGCACTACCTCGTGCTATCTTAGAATATACTTGACCGTCACGTGACTAGCCTCATTACAATAACAATCGAACACTCTCCAAACATTACCCATATAATTATAAAACTCGTGGTTGCTTCTTACTACAAATGTATCATCTCTAATGTCATGTAAACTAATTGTAGGGACACCTAAATAACCTGTTGCGTATGTGTCCGTAGATGCAACAGGTTGGGGCCTTTTTATAGTGGGCGACGCCCCAGCCACTTTGTAGGACTCCTGAGTACTATCCACTCAAGCAAAAGACTGCCCGATAAGTGCCCTCGGGGACATTTTGTCCAACAGCAGTGAAACATGAACAGTGGTAAAAATGACAAATATGGATAATGACCATATCCTTGTATAAAGCACAAAATCAATAATTCAGAAATCAGAAATCGAAGGCATACAAAATTAGGCTAAAACAGGAACCAACGCAAACAAACAAAAACCTCCACCATATGAAAAGAAGCGAACTCCCGATATGGGAGGAAGATCAGGTGCCCAGGAAGAGTAGGCATCTCCTTCTTGCATGCAACATCCGCCGCTTCAATTCGGTAGAACTGTCACATCCGGTTTATTCCATTTCGGAAGACATAGAGTACAATCTTTGGTTGGATGGTTCAAATTGTCTATGACAGAATATCATCCACCATTCTGGAGAGTGGGACATCATAGTGTGACGAGTTCCCCATATCTACAGTAGAACTTCCTCTGTGACGACGTTAGTCGGTCACAAACATATCCCTTACTGAGAAGCTTATCTGAAAGACACCTAGCTCTCGGAACAAAATCCGTATATTTGGTACTTGCTCTGGCATAGCGTATCAACTGAGATATGAACACGTCATAAGCAGGCGATGAATGAATGTTGCTACTCAAAAGTGGTAAACATTATGAAAAGGTTTATTGTATAATGATATTAATGTATCTATCACGATGTAAGTGAATTACTATGATAATCTAATGTGATATATTTATCAGAATTGTGTAACATCGAATCATCTGACAGGATTATGATATAAATCAAACATGTTGTCATCGTCATCTCTCATGATCATACTTAATTTGTCGTCACGTTAAACCCCTATCACACTTTTACGTATCGGCCCACGTATCTACGGCGTATCAGGATACGTGGCAATAAGAAAGGAACGCAGCAGCAACGCAGTAGCAACGCCAGCTTATGTAGCGAGTACTCTTTGAAACGTAGCATGATCTCTTGATACGAAAGAGTGCCGCGTTTTTTAAGTTCGCACCTTAAATTACGTAGCACATACGTAGCAGCTTCCATACGCCGTGTGTACGTAGCACGAACGCATTGCAAACGAAAGAAGCGCAGTAGCAACGTAGCAGGAACGTCGCTAATACTCTTACTACGCAGTACGAACGAATCACAAACGCAAGTGATATCCCGTGGCGTACGTGCTACGTACAAGGCGTTGCTAATTCGTACCCGCGGCGTTCTTTTCATATCTACTACGTATGGTACACGTTTCAATTTCTTATTTTTCGTTTCTTCGATATACTCCTGCGTATGCATGGCGTACGAACTACGTTCTTTTCGTTCATGCTACGTAAGAGCTACGTTGGTGTTGCGTTGTATGAGTATCTGCTACGTTAAAGGAGCATCGCTCATTCCACCTCGGCGTAAAAGGTGTATTTGCTATGTTTTTATGAAAAGAAGGGAGGAGATCTCCAACAAGACCCCGTTGCAGCATCAACAGTAAAACACCAAAACACCCGATGCAAAAACACAAAAGACGAGTACAGCACGAGACGGAAAAGAGACACACGACATTTAAACATCAAAAACAAAAGACTACACATAAACCGACGAGACCAATGGGTAACCGGTGCCGACTTTAGACGGCCATCTGTCACGCAAGTAGCAAATAGTGTGGTTATCCTGGATTACGTGCGCACAACCCTCTCACTTCTCCAATTACCCAGAGGTCTCGAAGAACGTACAATTGTGGTGAAAAACAACCTCCTCACTGTAAGATGACATCACACAAACAAGACCGCGAAACGCAGAGGCCCCAGAGACACAGATGAATATGTAAATGGATATAAAAGTAGACCTGCGTAATACAGTCCGTGCTCTTCCGGCTGTAGCGAGCTCATGTATGTAATCACCCGAGGAGTCCGACTGACATTCAGAGAGGACAGGTGGTCGGGGCCCTGTCTTCTCTAAAGAGGTTTGGACAGGGCCCGTCATGGAGTCCCGTCGTCACAGTCAGAGTGCAAGTCTCAAGGATGCGCTTGTACAAGACTGTAGATTGGTCAAGTACCAAGCCTAGTGTCCGTCTGGTGACATTAGGATCATACCCACGGTATTAAAGGCGTTTGATGATTCTGACGCATTTTCGATGGTTATGCTGCCTACCTTTGATCCTTTTTATTTTGTTTATCATATCACCATAAAAGACAGGTTGTGTAATACCCATAGTAATGTACTCTGTTGCATGTATAGATCCGAATTTTAAAAGAAGTTGACTGTCTTAACTAGTTTATGAAAGCGGAAACCTTGACCTAAAAGTTTTTGGGTAATTTGTAAATTTCTACTGTGAAAATCCAAAATATCAGTACATGCTCTAGCGTACCGGATGAGCTGTGATATGTAAATGCCGTATGACGGTAATCTTGGAACATCACCGTCAAGCCAAGGGAAATTTACTATGTTGAATCCAAAATCATCCCTTTTGTCATATACACTTGTATGAATCTTTCCGTTTACAATTTTGATATTTAGGTCCAAAAAGGGTGTTTCTGTATTTGAAAGGTTTGCCTTGTTAAGGGTTAATTCTTGTGGATAAATTTCATTCTTATATAATTCAAAAGCAGGATTGTCAATGGTTAGAATATCATCCAGATACCTAGAAGTATTATTGAAACATTTCAGCTCATCAAATTTTCTTTGCTTTTGAAGATTTTGGATAAATTCTTTCTCATAAGTGTATGAAAATAAATCTGCAACAAGAGGCGCACAGTTAGTACCCATAGGAATTCCTACAAACTGCTTGTATAGGTCCTCACCAAATCTAACATAAATATTGTCCAAGAGGAAGGTAAAGGCATTACACAGGTCACTACATGTCCATGATTTGTATGATTTGTAGTCTGTCGAGGAAAAGAAACCCTTCGATTCAGATGTACAAATGTAAGTTTATCGCTCTCGATCAAAACACCATTTAATGAGATTAGATAATCGATCATTAATTTTGTCAATTTTTTGTAATTATGCAAGACGAAACCAAGCAAATATGGTACAAGATATATGAGTGCAATCTCTGAACTATTTAAATGCCCAAAAGATCAGTATTTAGGAATTGGTTGCCATGGCAACCAAACAATAGGCATCTAAAAACCAATATTTCAAGCAATTTTTCGTAATTTTTAGAATTTCATGATGATATAAATTGCTTTTTACGGATAATTACTGAATGTCTCTCAATCAGCAGAGCAATTTGTATAACTTCAACACTTCTGATTTGTTTTATTGCAAAAAACGTATTAAATTCTCCATAGCAACGGACCTTTGCAGCGCTACTACTAGAAGAACAAAATACGAAAATGATATATTTCTTCATTTTTTTATCAGTTTTCTTAGTGAAGCTAAACACACTTTCTATTTTAATGACAAAGAAATAGTTTGACGTAAAAAAGTCAGTATTTTGTTTTGTAAAAAAGTCAGTATTTTGTTTGTCATTGTCATGACAAAGGTGGTATACCCAGTAGCTAGAATAACATAATTTAAGCAATTTTTCATCATATTTCGTTTTTTGTTGATATAAATTGACTTTGAGGGATATTTATTTAGTACATCTTAGCCAGCCCAGCAATTTCTTCAAAATTTCCTAACAATGATTCATTTCTGATTCATTTACTTGAGAAAAGCCTTATAAATCTCCTTAGCAACGGATAATTGTATCAATATATCCAGAGAAAAAAACTCAAAATCATGAGATATTTCTAGATTTAAAAAAAAATGTCTATGAAGCTAAGCACACTGTCTTTTTTATTGAAACAACCCCCCCCCCCCATTGTGATATGAAAGAAGTCAATATTTGTCTGTGGTTGCCATGACACTATATATTTTGAAGATAAAGAAACATCATCGTAGCGATTTTCATCGTTTTTTAGAGTTTAATACTTAAATAAATTCACTTAAGGGCCGGGGAGTTTTTTTCAACTTACTTTACCAGCATAGCTATGCCTTTAAATGAGCTCATTACTAAATTTGTTTTATTGAAGTATCTTATAGAATTTTCCATAGCAACGGATGATAGCAACACTTTAATGGTAAAAACTATCAAAGAATATGATGTATTTGTCAATTGTATTCTCAGTTTTGTCAAAAAGAAATGTATACAATTTAAACATTTTTCATATGAAAGCATAAGTAGGATCCAGAAGATGTTAATATTTTGTAACGGGTTGCTATAACAACCATATTTTTTATTCATTTAATAAAAGTAAAAGTCTTATATTCAGAGCATATTGTTAATCATTTGAATAGGTTTACATAAATTCTTATTCACTTTCAGGGAAGTTCATTGTAGCTTGTTCACCAGATGTGCAATTCCTTCAAATTAATCATTTTTGAACCGGTTCAAATGAGAAACCTAAAAGAATTCTCCATAGCAACAGATCATGAATATAGGATGAATTGAAATACTATTTGATGATTTATTATATTTGTCTCAATCATTACTACAAATAATCTCCCTTTTTCGTAAAATAAAACAATAGAATGACGTGAAAGTGGTCAACTGTTAGCAAAAGGTTGCTTTGGCAACCATATAATTTGAAGATAAGTCATATGCATTTAGCAAATTTGTCATCATTATTTTAAGGTCTCTTATCGATTTTACATTTAAAACAAAATGTTTATTGTATCTTTCAACACCACTTAAGTAATATTACCAAATCCTGAATTTGAACAGTTCAAAGAAACACTATATATATAAATCTGGGAAAAAATCAAAGAAAATGATATATTTCTAAACTGTTTTTTCTCTTATGTACCCGAAACGTGCATGTCTGGTCCACGTTGCCAATTTGTCTGTTCTTAAATGATCCTATTCAATTTGAAGACGTTTACATGTAAACGTCTTCAAATTGAATAGCATCATTTAAGAACAGACAAATTGCAAAGTGGACGAGACATGCACGTTTCGGGTACTTAACCCTCATCAGTGATCCTAAATCTAAAAAATGTAATATGCCAAAAAAGTATGAAAGTTACTATGTCGAAAAAGTATTTATGTAATTTCTTTTTAACTCATCTGAGCCAAAGGATCAAAAGAAACGAGGAGATATCTAACAAAACTCGGTTGCAGCACCAACAGCAACACACCAAACACCCCAAGTGAAGACACAGAGGAGACATACATCAAGAGACAACGAACAGCAAACGAGACATCAAACATCGAACATAAAAGACAACACATAAACCAACGAGACCCATGGGCAATCGGTGCCGACTTAGGACGGCCATCAGCCATCAGTACGTTAGTAACAGATGGTGTGGTTATCCTGGATTACGTGCGCACAACCCTCCCAATTCCGGTTACCCAAAGGTCTCGAAGAACGCACAATTGTTGTGTAAAATAACCTCCTCACTGTAAGTTTTGTCACACCTCATTGTCTGTCGATCCGTTAACGCTTCACATATCTTACTTCTCCTCTAAAAACTGCTTGGAGTATTTTTTTTAAAAAATTGGTATGCATAGGGTACCAATGTTTATTCATTTAGGTCCAATCCTTTCAGGAGTAATTCCTGAATCAGATGTCTTTCTGATGGTACCCCTCACCTTTAGTTTCAATCTCCAGAAGTGCTGCATATTTTGAAAAATTGAGATGTCGGAATTGCGTCAGCCAATCAGTGACCTAGGTGACCATCATTGTAGACTGATCGACAGAAAACACCAACTTTGGTAGAGAACCTTGAGTACTTGCTTCCTATAAGGTTGCATTAGGTTGCTGTGTAGTGGTTGTAGATGAGTCACTCAATAAGATCCCGTAGTGACCAAATTTGTTGACAAGTTGGTATAAAAAACACACATGGTAGCTTCACACAAGGGTCCTGTAGCATCATATCCCACCCATCCTGCTACGTTTTTCGGTACATTTTTGGACATTATAACGTTTTTCTTTGTTTACGTTGGTTCTTGTTTTATCCTGATCTTGTATGCCTTCGGTTGATGATTTTCTGAATTATCGATTTTGTACTGTGTATTGGGATATGGACATTATCCATATTTGTCACTTTCACACTCTTTTGCCATATTACAATGTTTAGATTGAGAATCACTGGCTAAGCTCATGTCTGATACATGCTGTAAATTTATCTGTTGCTATTGAATTAAAAGACGTTAACATTTAAACCACTTTAACATTTAAACCACGTTAACATTTAAACCATTTTAACATTTAAAACACGTTAACATTTATACCACTTTAACATTTAAACCACCGTCGATGCTCTAAATTAAAAGACGTTAACATTTAAACCACTTTAACATTTAAACCACGTTAATATTTAAACCACTTTAACATTTAAACCACGTTAACATTTAAACCACTTTAACATTTAAACCACCGTCGATGCTCTACATAGTGCTCTGTTGTGAGTGCTGTTGAGATTATCGTCAGGATCTTCTTTAACTTATTGGTGAGTGTCACTGCTGGTGGACCAGGAGTCCCCGAGGGCACATGTAGCCAAGTTCGATCAACTTCGGTTGATCGTCTGTCTCTTCAACGCATTTGAAAATTTCTGTTATATAAAAAGATCTTGAAATTTCTCAAATGTGGGTCCTGTAGCATCATATCCCAACCATCCTGCTACGTTTTTGGGTACATTTTCAGACATAATAACTTTCTCACTCTTTGGCCATATTGCATTGTTTAGATTGAGTATCACTGACGAGGTTTAAGTACTGGAAACGTGCAAGGCTGGTCCATGCTCTAAATTTATCTGTTCTTAAATGATGCTATTGAATTTAAAGACGTTTAACATTGTGTTCGTTGCTATGGCAACATGACCTTAAATCACAAAAATGAAGCAATTTTAGACAATATTTAGAGTCCTTTGTTTCTAGATCGTTGAATTTTAATTCAAAGTGATGATAATTAATGTATTCAAGTAGATCTTTCATTACACAAAAGATAATTTCATTAAAATATTCTGGAAATAGCCCGTTGCTATGGGAACGAGTGTTTGAAATTGCACATAGGCCCACTTTGAGTCCTTGGATAGGGCAAAAAAATTAAGTAAATCTGATTTTTTTTTTAAATCTCAAATAAAGTTTAGACTTTGCTTTATAATTTATGTTAAAAAGGTTGTTTAAGCCTGTTTCGTTTTTTAGGAAAAGGCTTCGAAAAACAACAAAAAATGCTTATTTTTAGAATGTATGGCCAAATTGCTATAGCAACCATTAATTATTTGAAAGTTTTTTCTTGTATTTTGACAGAGGCTTACTTTATCTTTATTGATATTGAATTTGAACTTCCTGGGATAAAAAAAATTCTGTTATTCTGTTATAATAATAATTTTAAAAATGATTACCATGGTAACATATGTTCCCAATAACTTTGTCAGGGTTTTTTGAAAGAGCTCTTTGTGTTGGATATAATCTAACAATTTTTATCTGTTCATCATGATGCACAAAATTTTAAAATAACTCTGAAGTTGCAAAATTAGATATATTATAGACCATAGTAACCGTTGCCAAGGTAATTTATGTACGTAGCAACTGGTGGGTTTATCTTGAATTTGCTCATTTTATGAAATAAATCCAATTTTCTTTTCATATACCAATCAAGAGAGAAGGACAATTGGAAAATACAAACAGCATTTTGAAATCAGTAGATCAAACTTAGCTAATTATGTTGCCATGTTAACCAGCCTTTTTTACAATATCGATCAGACACTACTAGTGAGCTTATTCCAACTTTTATGTCATAATATTTAGGATGCATAATGATGCATAAAAAATCTTACATTAATGTCGTATATAAACCAAAACTATAGACCTTCAAATTAGCTCAATTTTGCCATGGTAACCAGATGACCTAGAAATAAAATTTTGGTCAAATTTCCTTTTAACATTGGTCCCTACATAGGGTTTTTTTTAAAATCAGTGTTGAGTTCTTTTGAATGTTGCTAAGCTAGGAAATAAAGATAAAATAATCTTTCATAAAACTGAAATATATCAGCATAAAACTTAAAAAACGATGAAATTTGCTGTTATTCTATATTCCTGATATATAGTTGTCATGGCAATCAAGAATCAAGTACTGACTTCTTTTTATACCACAATTCAGTTTTTATTTTAAATAGAGAAAAGAAAGTGTGCTAAGCTTCTTCATTAGCAAAATTATGAAAACAATTGAGATGACAAATATGGATAATGACCATATCCCTGTATACAGCACAAAATCGATAATTGAGAAAATCAAAAACCGAATGCATACAAAATCAGGATAAAACAGGAACCAAAGCAAATAAACAAAGACCTCCACCACATGAAAAGAAGCGAACTCCCGATATGGGAGTGAGACCAGGTGCCCAGGAAGAGTAAGCATCTCCTGCTTGCATGTAACACCCACCGCTTCAATTCGGTAGAACTGTCACATCCGGTTACTTCCATTTCGGAGTACAATCTTTCATTGGTTGGATGGTTTAAATGGCAACCACAAACAAAATACCGACTTCTTTTACAACAAACTATTTCTTTGTCATTAAAATAGAGAATGTGTTAAGCTTTACTAGGAAAATTGAGAAAAAAAATTGAGAAATATCTCATTTTCGTGTTTTGTTCTTCTTGTTGTAGTGCTGTAAATGTCCGTTGCTATGGAGAACTATAAAAGTTTTTTTGCATCATAAAAATCTAAAAATTACGAAAAATTGCTTAAAACTGTTTTTAGGCTTATTGTTTGGTTGACATGTCAACCAATTACTAAATACTGACCTTTCGGGCATTTAAATTGTTCAGAGATTGCATTCTTCTATCTAGTACCATATTTGCTTGGTGTTTGTATGATTAAAGATTCTTGCAACAAAATAGAAATAACGAAAAACTGTGATGTTGCTACGTTAACCATTTTCAAACTTTATTCATTTCCTTTAAACGAAAAACACAATTCTGGATTTTTTTATATTTTGACCATGAATAATCATTGATTCATGTGACTGAGTTTTCACATTTGTCCTATGTTGGGATTTCTTTCTATTCTATACCAAAATATGTGAATTTTAGAATTTCTGTTAAAGGTCAAAATATGTCAACTTTATCTTCTGAAATATGTCGTTTCCCTCAAAAATGGTAGAAAAGTTTAAATTTCTTATACATGTACAAGATCTAGGTACATTGTTTATCATGATATGAAAACAATTTTGCCAATTTCAGATTTTACTATCTAAATAATACCTGAATATGGCAAATTTCACACTATTTCAAGCTCCATTTCTGGCCAAAAACAAGATGTCTGGTTACCATGGCAACGGCTGGTAAAATTCCAAAACAAATATCATTTTCATAGTCAGGGGGTCAAACTTGCCTTTGACGATGAAAATTATGAAAATCTGAGACATGCGATTTCCAACCACAATTATAATTTTTTTTTATGCTTACAGAGAATGCCTCTTAATGTGATGGATCTAGATATTCTTGTTTATTTTAAGAGCAATTCTCTGCAAGAACCAAAAACGTCAAATGTTACGTTGGCACGGCATGTCAAAGAATTCAGCGATGTTTGGTTTGGAAGTTCAATATGGAGTGCTAAGATGAAAATTATCTTATATTTGTAGAAAAAAAGTGTCGATGCCATGGTAACCATCTCTAAAGTTTGAAACATTTGGAAATTCAGAAGACTTAGTGTGTTAGTAGCCTTTGTTGACATGGAAAAGGGTTGATATATCAGTCGTAATAACCAAGATTTTTTTTCTTTCAATCATCTTTGTTATGAATGTTAAACGTCTTCAAATTCATTATCATCATTTAAAAGCACTTAAATTTACAGCATGGACCAGCACGTTTCGAGTACTTAAACATCGTCAGTGATCCTAAATCTACATAATGGAATATGGCCAAAATCTGTGAAATTATGTCCAAAATACACCACAAGGCGTTGCAAAATGGCTGGGATATGATACTACAGGATATAGCTTTCAGAGATTTGAGAAAATTTGTAAACAGAAATGTTGGAATGCGTTTGAAGAAACGACCAATCGAAATTGATCGAACTTAGCTACATTTGCCCTCGGGGACTCCTGGTCCACCAGCAGTGACACACACCAAGTGGTACAAATGTTAAACATCTTCAAATTCTTATCTGAAATGATTTTCACACTTTATCGATATGCATCTTGTATAAGTGGTCAAAGAGAGTGTCAAAATATGGTTTTAGAAGATGAATTTCTTGGCTTTGAGAGACCCTATTTTGTTTGATATTCGAGTATTTTTACGGTGTAAAATTTCATAAAAGCAGAGGTTGTATGAGGTCTTCCTTTACATGTCCAATATATATTGTACTTGAATTACAAGAAAATGTAAAAAGTTTGCTTGGATCATTTAGGACAACGGTAATGCTGTAATTGGTATATTATGAGTCAAATTTGAATTGTCCATTTATGATATTAAAACAAAACCTCGTTCATATATCTATTGGAGACAAATCAACGTAGATATGACCTTGATACTTGTTAAAGGTCATGCGTTGTATGTTCGAGGTCACTGAACTGTAACTGAGCAGATTTTACCAATATTGTGATTTTTTCGTTAAAAAAGGATGCATAATAGAAAGAGCCTTTAACACAAATTAAACGGATATAACAATATAATGGATATGATAATCATTTCTTAAGATAACTTGAATAGTTCGATCAACTCTCCAACCTTCTGAAATTTAGGTGTGGATATCACCAAAAGAATGCATGAGAGTTAAAATTCTTTTTTTTTTTCGCCTGAACTTGAATATAAAAACAAAATGAAATCAGGAATTTTCTTTCTTCAATCCAGCATCTTTCAAAACATATTTAACAAAGGAGGGGATCTCCATGAACACCAGGCTGCAGTACCGACAGCAAAACCCCAGAACACCCAATGCAAAAACATATAACTTATTGAAAAATGCATAAAAAGAATGCTCCAAATTCATGACAAAGAAAGGAGGGGATCTTATAATAATCACATAATAATATTTATTTAAGGTCCACAAGGGGTAGAGTGACTGAATCAATGAACATTTATATCAGATTACGTGTTTTGGAGACAAATATTAAAAATGGAGGGGGGTCTTTAACAACACTCGGTTTCAGCACCGAAAGAAAAACACCGAAGCAACAAAGAGTAGACATATACATTATTTACTCGAGAGAAAAACACTATTTACAAAAGACACATAATTTAACAAGACCAATGGGTAATTGGTTCCAGCTAAGAACAGATATAAATATGTAACGCAATTGGTGAGGCTATCTGGATAACTTGTGAACAACCCTTCCACTTTGCCAGTTACCCAGAATTACTAAATTATGACAGCGTTTGTTTTATTTTTCACATTGACACCAGAGGAAAAGGGGGGGGGGGGAATCTCAAACCGGACTCTGTTGCAGTACTCACAACAAAGCACCGAAACACCTCATCTGAAAATATAGAAGCCACAAGCACAGCAAGAGGCATAAAGAGATATACAACATAGAAACATGAAACACAAAAGACTACACATACACACTTTGAAATCGGATGATATGAAAGGTTTAACTCTTCATTTTTCCTTTACATTAAAAAAAACCAGAAAAAACTTTACACTTTCAAACCATTTATAGTGATATTAGAACATATGAGATAATACTTTTACCTAAAACTTTCCCTAAAAATAAACCATAATACGCCAAAAATAGTTTTCAGCTCTTACCGCACACATGCGTAAATTAGTTTTGAAGTTGCTATTTTTAGCCATTTACAGAAACCCTGATTCTATAAATTATCACTTCCGATAAATATGACGGAGAGCATTATGACGTAGAAATATGAAAGACGAAAGTAGTGTAAACAATGCAATGTTGAAGCTGAGTTCGCATTTAATTTGCTCAGTTTCACATCTTTTCATAATTTCTTGATCATGTCGAGTATTGATATGTAAATATTTAATGTTAGTAATTTTCATGCGACCAATCATCTGTCCGTGAGAGAAAAACAAGAGCCCCAGGGGGCACAACGCTCACCTGATACCCATGCACGCTCTAACTGACATACTGACAGAGAAAAAGAATAAAACAATGAAATGATTTCACAAATTAAGTTTATTTAAAATTGAACACAAAACCTTTCATTATTGATAGCTAGCATGCCAGAAATTATAAAGCCTGTGTTTGTGAAACGAGAATGCCCCCGGCGGCATCTTTGTTAGTATAAACACCATTTTCTGTTAAGTATGTGAGAGGTCAGGGTCAGCGTAATATTGGTATCAATGGAAAGATCTTGTCACAAGGAATACACATGTACAATATGAAAGCCCTATCACTATAACCATTCAATAGTTATGCCCAATGTTAAAGTTTCTGAGAAGTACGTGAAACGTCAAGGTTATGGTCATGAGGTCAAAAATTTTGGTAAATACACATGTGAAATATGAAACCTCTATCACCAGCTTCCATTCAAAAGTTATGCCCAATGTTAAAGTTTTTTGGAAAACAGACAGACAAACAGACAGACGGACAGGCCAAAAACTTTATGCTCCCGAATCTTTTATTCCAGGGGCATAAAAAACAAAGATTTTTCGGTTTTGCCTTTATTCACTAAAATCTATGAATTATGCTTTTGAATAGTA
The DNA here is from genome assembly GCA_033119305.1 of Pinctada imbricata. Taxonomy (NCBI): domain Eukaryota; kingdom Metazoa; phylum Mollusca; class Bivalvia; order Pterioida; family Pteriidae; genus Pinctada; species Pinctada imbricata. Next base: position 57,884,266 of record VSWD01000003.1, on the reverse strand, counting down.
TTGATTTCATCTCAAATACATGAAACGTACAGTTAAAATCGTTTTGATCCAATATTCAACAATTCAAGTGAGTTGTGCAGAAATTGTGCCAGTTTGTTTTCCAAAAAAGCAGTGTATGTTGTATCAAACCTCATGACCCAGTGAAGCCACTTGAACAAATAATTTTCAGTAAATATGCTGAAATGCGACGCTTCTTGCCTATGCATATTTCAACAGGCGAGAAGGAGCGTCGCATTTCAGCATACGCTGTTCAACAACTCAAGTGGTTTCTCTAAGGTTTCGCAGTTTGAAACAAATTAAAAGGCCCATGAAATTGTTAAGCTTGTCCAACTAGCAGACCTACGACATCATTATTTACTGTTAACTAATTGTTTTACCTCATCATAGGTCTGTTACACGGGCAAGTTGTTAGCGGAGAGAGTTCATGAAATGTATCGGTTGCATTGGATTTTCCGACAAGAAGTTATTTGGTCTGATAAAAACTCATTATGTATCTATTATTTGAACAGATAAAAATTCCCAAATGTCTTAACACAGGATCCTGTCGCTTTATGAGAGAAAATGTTTTATTATTCACAACCTCAGGCCTCTGTATTCCTCTTAGAAATATTATACATACAAGATGACGAACACAGTGGCTTAAGGTTGTGAATAATAATTTATTTTCTCTATTAAAACAACAGCTTCTGTGGTCCAACATTTCATTGGAAGATTTCAGGAACTCTGAACGGAATTATTTATTTTCAAGAATTTCAGATATTAAATGTCCTATGCATTCTCAAAATCCAGAGGAAGAGATTACTCATTAGACGTTTCTTCAAGAAATCAGTCCGTAAATTACTTCATCTAAGAGAGTCTAAGACAGAGGAAATTCGAGCAAACTTTATACATAATAACAAGTATATGCAAGTGTTCCAAGTACATGAATGATAACCATTATGAACGTTGTTCATAGCTCAAACCATACTCGCTCCTTTAACATACCTACATGTAATTCCGTCATCAGGAAGAACTCATTCTTCATACGTACAGTCACAGAGTGGAACGAACTGGATAACCATCAAGTGCTGTCAAGGACTGTGGAAGGCTTTAGATTCAGCCTGAAGCGCGATTAAGTAAGTTTATGCGCTCTCTCATTCCGTTGATCACAAGCCAGTATTGGTAATTCAACGTACCCATACAGATACAGATACAGATTATGAAAGTGTTCCAATTATAAAAATCTATTCCGTTTGCACTGTATCTCCTGAAATATATCGCAGTACTGCTTTGCGGTTTGTATTGCAATGAAGCGCCTAGCGGAATACGATGCGCCTTGGGGACGAAGATGAATGAATGCGTATCTAGGTCATTGTCCTGTCAAATAGTTCCGATTATTTTCTTATTATTTTCAACAATTGGTGGAAAATACACACAATGTTTATCTTGAATTGTCTTCTCCGTGATTGTTTACTAGACAGATGAAATAAAATTTTGAATATAGTTTTAAAGTGTGTGAGACATCTACATGTGTGGAAGAATACGTGTGAAAATGGGTCCTCAGATCATAAAATTCGAATAATTCCGGTCCGGAACCAGGTGCATGGCTTTGAAAAATATTTAAAAAGTTGTGTACTTTTAATCATTACGGCATTTTTTTTTTTTTTTTTGTGATTCAAATAAAATTTCTTCATTTAAAAGTAGTATCAATGTGTATAACCCGGTGCGATTTGAGAATTTCTTTTCTTTTTTGGTAAGAAAACATACATTATACCTATGTACAATCTTAAAAAATATTCCTTAAAAATCCAAAAGTGGATATCTGGACAAAATTCTTTCACTTGTAGGGTACCATGCATGAGTACCTCATACCTACAAATTGTCATGACAATCTGAAGAGTGGTTATAGAAAAGAAGCAGAAAATGTATGAAAATCACCCCCCCCCCCTTCCTTTTTACATAAGAAAAAAATTCATAAAAAATCAAAAAAAATAAAATTTAAGCATAAAATACATATCAAAGCATTAAGTAAGTTAAATATGATAAATATGTAGTAAATGAGTGTGTAAAATCATACACTTATTGAGTTATTTAAAGAAAAAGTGCAAAAATGTGCATTTCTGACTAAGTCCGAAAAGACGTCAAAAACGCGTCAAAAATTAGTTGTCGGATTTTAACGAAATGAACAAACTTGAATCATACATCCTTCTAGATCACATAGATACAATTAGTTTTTCAATCCATTCAGTGGAACTGGAGAAGAAGATTTTTGAAGAGGGGTACCCTCCGGGGCCTATTTGACCCCGCCCTGGATCCACCCCTGAAGGGATCGAGCCGAAATGAACAAACTTGGTAGAGGACCTTTAGTACTTCATGCATACCAAGTTTCATCAAAATCCCTTCAGCCGTTCTTGAGAAGAAGTTGAAAATGTTAAAAGTTTACGACGGACGGACGACGGACGACGGACGACGGACGACGGACGACGGACGCCACACTATGACAATAGCTCACTTGAGCCTTTGGCTCAGGTGAGCTAATAAAAAGGGAAAAAAATTTTGTTGGGGTCCCGCCGGGGTTTGAAGCCACTCCCCATGGGTCCATTGGGCATGGAAAACATACATTATACCTATGTACAATCTTAAAAAATATTCCTTAAAAATCCAAAAGTGGATATCTGGACAAAATTCTTTCACTTGTAGGGTACCATGCATGAGTACCTCATACCTACAAATTGTCATGACAATCTGAAGAGTGGTTATAGAAAAGAAGCAGAAAATGTATGAAAATCACCCCCCCCCCTTCCTTTTTACATAAGAAAAAAATTCATAAAAAATCAAAAAAATAAAATTTAAGCATAAAATACATATCAAAGCATTAAGTAAGTTAAATATGATAAATATGTAGTAAATGAGTGTGTAAAATCATACACTTATTGAGTTATTTAAAGAAAAAGTGCAAAAATGTGCATTTCTGACTAAGTCCGAAAAGACGTCAAAAACGCGTCAAAAATTAGTTGTCGGATTTTAACGAAATGAACAAACTTGAATCATACATCCTTCTAGATCACATAGATACAATTAGTTTTTCAATCCATTCAGTGGAACTGGAGAAGAAGATTTTTGAAGAGGGGTACCCTCCGGGGCCTATTTGACCCCGCCCTGGATCCACCCCTGAAGGGATCGAGCCGAAATGAACAAACTTGGTAGAGGACCTTTAGTACTTCATGCATACCAAGTTTCATCAAAATCCCTTCAGCCGTTCTTGAGAAGAAGTTGAAAATGTTAAAAGTTTACGACGGACGGACGACGGACGACGGACGACGGACGACGGACGCCGGACGCCACACTATGACAATAGCTCACTTGAGCCTTTGGCTCAGGTGAGCTAATAAAAAGGGAAAAAAATTTTGTTGGGGTCCCGCCGGGGTTTGAAGCCACTCCCCATGGGTCCATTGGGCATGGAAAACATACATTATACCTATGTACAATCTTAAAAAATATTCCTTAAAAATCCAAAAGTGGATATCTGGACAAAATTCTTTCACTTGTAGGGTACCATGCATGAGTACCTCATACCTACAAATTGTCATGACAATCTGAAGAGTGGTTATAGAAAAGAAGCAGAAAATGTATGAAAATCACCCCCCCCCCCTTCCTTTTTACATAAGAAAAAAATTCATAAAAAATCAAAAAAATAAAATTTAAGCATAAAATACATATCAAAGCATTAAGTAAGTTAAATATGATAAATATGTAGTAAATGAGTGTGTAAAATCATACACTTATTGAGTTATTTAAAGAAAAAGTGCAAAAATGTGCATTTCTGACTAAGTCCGAAAAGACGTCAAAAACGCGTCAAAAATTAGTTGTCGGATTTTAACGAAATGAACAAACTTGAATCATACATCCTTCTAGATCACATAGATACAATTAGTTTTTCAATCCATTCAGTGGAACTGGAGAAGAAGATTTTTGAAGAGGGGTACCCTCCGGGGCCTATTTGACCCCGCCCTGGATCCACCCCTGAAGGGATCGAGCCGAAATGAACAAACTTGGTAGAGGACCTTTAGTACTTCATGCATACCAAGTTTCATCAAAATCCCTTCAGCCGTTCTTGAGAAGAAGTTGAAAATGTTAAAAGTTTACGACGGACGGACGACGGACGACGGACGACGGACGACGGACGCCGGACGCCACACTATGACAATAGCTCACTTGAGCCTTTGGCTCAGGTGAGCTAATAAAAAGGGAAAAAAATTTTGTTGGGGTCCCGCCGGGGTTTGAAGCCACTCCCCATGGGTCCATTGGGCATGGAAAACATACATTATACCTATGTACAATCTTAAAAAATATTCCTTAAAAATCCAAAAGTGGATATCTGGACAAAATTCTTTCACTTGTAGGGTACCATGCATGAGTACCTCATACCTACAAATTGTCATGACAATCTGAAGAGTGGTTATAGAAAAGAAGCAGAAAATGTATGAAAATCACCCCCCCCCCTTCCTTTTTACATAAGAAAAAAATTCATAAAAAATCAAAAAAAATAAAATTTAAGCATAAAATACATATCAAAGCATTAAGTAAGTTAAATATGATAAATATGTAGTAAATGAGTGTGTAAAATCATACACTTATTGAGTTATTTAAAGAAAAAGTGCAAAAATGTGCATTTCTGACTAAGTCCGAAAAGACGTCAAAAACGCGTCAAAAATTAGTTGTCGGATTTTAACGAAATGAACAAACTTGAATCATACATCCTTCTAGATCACATAGATACAATTAGTTTTTCAATCCATTCAGTGGAACTGGAGAAGAAGATTTTTGAAGAGGGGTACCCTCCGGGGCCTATTTGACCCCGCCCTGGATCCACCCCTGAAGGGATCGAGCCGAAATGAACAAACTTGGTAGAGGACCTTTAGTACTTCATGCATACCAAGTTTCATCAAAATCCCTTCAGCCGTTCTTGAGAAGAAGTTGAAAATGTTAAAAGTTTACGACGGACGGACGACGGACGACGGACGACGGACGACGGACGCCGGACGCCACACTATGACAATAGCTCACTTGAGCCTTTGGCTCAGGTGAGCTAATAAAAAGGGAAAAAAATTTTGTTGGGGTCCCGCCGGGGTTTGAAGCCACTCCCCATGGGTCCATTGGGCATGGAAAACATACATTATACCTATGTACAATCTTAAAAAATATTCCTTAAAAATCCAAAAGTGGATATCTGGACAAAATTCTTTCACTTGTAGGGTACCATGCATGAGTACCTCATACCTACAAATTGTCATGACAATCTGAAGAGTGGTTATAGAAAAGAAGCAGAAAATGTATGAAAATCACCCCCCCCCCCTTCCTTTTTACATAAGAAAAAAATTCATAAAAAATCAAAAAAAATAAAATTTAAGCATAAAATACATATCAAAGCATTAAGTAAGTTAAATATGATAAATATGTAGTAAATGAGTGTGTAAAATCATACACTTATTGAGTTATTTAAAGAAAAAGTGCAAAAATGTGCATTTCTGACTAAGTCCGAAAAGACGTCAAAAACGCGTCAAAAATTAGTTGTCGGATTTTAACGAAATGAACAAACTTGAATCATACATCCTTCTAGATCACATAGATACAATTAGTTTTTCAATCCATTCAGTGGAACTGGAGAAGAAGATTTTTGAAGAGGGGTACCCTCCGGGGCCTATTTGACCCCGCCCTGGATCCACCCCTGAAGGGATCGAGCCGAAATGAACAAACTTGGTAGAGGACCTTTAGTACTTCATGCATACCAAGTTTCATCAAAATCCCTTCAGCCGTTCTTGAGAAGAAGTTGAAAATGTTAAAAGTTTACGACGGACGGACGACGGACGACGGACGACGGACGACGGACGCCGGACGCCACACTATGACAATAGCTCACTTGAGCCTTTGGCTCAGGTGAGCTAAAAAAGGGGGGGGGAGGGGGAAAGGGTCTTGGGATGGACGATTTCACACATGATGTCACATCATATTTTCTGTCTGTCCTATTCTACTATTTGTTCTAAACACGCACGGTTTGAAACTATGGTTGAAGATACAGCCCGACCTGTTTCAAACGCAGGGGGTAACTTGGAACGCGTGCGACTGGAGTTTGGCAGACCGGGAGGCCCCCTGCCCATCCTTTTATTGAGCTTAGTGTACAACATAGTATTACCTATATTCATATTGTCATATACATTCACTTTAATGACAAATGACAGATGGAGATATCTTTGACATAGACGGATTCAGGGATCTAGAATAGGGAGGGCGGATCACAGTGAACATTGAGAACAATCTTTCGGAGAAGCGTAGGAAGGGGTGAGGGGTTTAATGACTAAAACAAAACGTTATTAATTGATTTTTACATATATATATTTTTTGAATTCATCTTTATAAATAGTTATTTCAAATTCACCTGCATTGGTGCAAGGGATATAGGGTAGACCTTATTTCACGAACTCCCCAGTGGGTAAAACAATCAATGAATTTAAATATCATTCTGAGGCCCCAAGTCGATGTCACGGAATCTATTTTAATTAAAATAAGGATCAAATTTCACTCTGTCAATATATATGGTCACAATCTTAGGGATTAACAACGAAAAACGATTCGACATTATTCTTTTTTTTCTAAATCATTAAGTTATGGTCACAGCAAGCGCCGGGTTTTTATGGAATAACATAATAAAAAAAAAAAAGAACGAAGCAATAAATTTATACTGATATGAAAACATTTTTTTTCAAATACGTTTTCATGAGAGGCAATTGATGATAGAAAAGATTGGATGATATCTCTCTCTCTCAACGACAAAAAACGGACAAATGTGCGTGGGGGGAGTTTACCCCCGCAAACCACAATCTAATATTCGGCAAGTGCTAGATACATAATTCAATATGTAGATACAGAATCTATCAAAAATATTGGCCAGCACGATTATTTTTCTTAATCAGAATATAAATTATGTCAAACTTCTGTCCTGAATCTACAGGTGATCGCCAGCCATGAGCATGTTTAGAAATGGCGCGCCCTTTATTTATTTATTTCATTCATCTATTTATTTATTTTCTTTTTTGCTCAATATATATAAAAAACTATGTTTTAAATATTGATTGTTTTATTCTTGAAATGGTAACCACATGCGTATACACATGTGCGTGTACAAACAATCACTTTGTCGTGTACAACTTGTGACGTCATTTACTGAGACCCACGAAGAATACAGTCGATCCCGAAAGTTTATTGGGTAAATCGACAAAAATGTCGATTTCCTCTAAAACCAGGAATTTTTTTCTGTGGTTACAGCATGAAAAATTTCATTTTTAAAGAGCAAATGCTATATACTATTTTCACAGATGTTCTAATATCACTTTAAAGTAATTTTGAGTCTTGGTTTTGCGGGGTCGTATAATAATCAGAACCACATTCAAAAACATGATTAATCACTTATTAATGATCACGAACTATGTTAAAAGTCTTCAAATTCAATAGAATCATTTAATTATTCAATAGAAGCATTAAAGTTACAGCATGGACCAGACATGCACGTTTCGGGTACTTAACCCTTGTCAGTAATCCTCAATCGAAACAGTGCAATATGGCCAAATTTTGTATGAAAGTTATTATGTCCAAAAATTTACCAAAATACGTAGCAGGATAGGTAGGATATGATGCTACAGGACATTGTAGCTGTTCGCCCGATTCTCATAGGCGACATCCCTTAAGGATTCTTTCACTTCGAAGCTCAAATGGAAACTGAGTATTTTTGAGATTCAGTAACACTTATTGTCATTTAAGATTAACAGTATTCCTGTACTCTTTTGTAACCTAAATTCTCGATTAGAATAAGCTGTTTTGTAAAGTGAATTATTCTTCATAATAATCTTCTCCATTCTTGAACATGTGATATTCCTTTTATTCAATAACGGGAAGTTGTTCCTATCGCAACCCCCTCCTTTCTATATTAGCCATGTATTGTATCAAAATCCATAAGTTGTACATTACATGTATTACAATCGCTTTCTTAAGTTTTTGTTTTGATTCTAAAATATTTTACGTTTTCTTATTTTAAGGTCCGGGTGGCGACTTTTAATAGAAATGAGGTAAATGAAAGATGGATATGTCCACATGTAGAGGAACATCTCCTCGAACTATTCAGACCAAAAAATCAAAATTTGCTCGTCTCGTTTTTTTGACTATAAACATCCATTTTTGGCCTATTTTAACATTTTCGTCATTTTAGAGAATTCCATATCATAACTTTACATACCTCTGCAATGCATGAAATTTCAAAAAGTCATATATACCCTTATTTCTCTGGATTCTTATAGCTAATGTATGAAATAAAGCCTATTTTGAAAAATTCGGATAAAATTAACAGTTCTAAGGAGTGTATTTTCTTAAAAATACGTTTTTGTTGGTTGTCATGTCAACAACTCGTTATTTTTATTAATAGTTAGAAGGTCGCTAGGTACATAAAAAATTTCCTATGTATAGAGCCATGGTATTACTTAATCATAAAGCAGTCAAACCAATATGTATCCGAATTCGTTTTTTAGCAAAATGACTGTTTCTATAAAAAGCACAATAATTTGTGCAAAAATCAACATTTTGACCCAAAAACATAGATATTCACTCAAAGTTGGAATTTCTAATTCTCTCATTTTTAAAGAGTAAAATAGTATATATTCTGATGTTTGAATCGTTAGAAGCAGAACTCGTGTGAAAATGACAAACTTTTTCCCTATTTTCGGCGATTTTTCATTCAAAAATATGCATTTTCCCCAAAATACCCATTCAGCAATGAAATTTCAAGGAGTATAATTTTTTTCTGAAATATTGCAACAAACTGAGCTTATACTAATTATCGTTCATGTCGGTTTCAAATATAATGTGATATAAAAATAGAGTTATCTCCTTGTAGTCGCAATCCTAAACTTGAAGCGTTCAAACATGTGTAAACGAAGTGGAAATTACCAATTCTTCCTTGAATCTAATTGGGATCTAATCTAAGATTCAGGAGATCCCAAAAATTCTTTCGATCAAGATATGTACATGTCTCTCCGTGTCTTCCGAGATCCTTCCACGTGAGTCGCTGAGGCTGGGACATTTGAAACTGGATGTTTGGACAGATATTTTCTAGAAAGGGTATTATCACATTATGTTTCACTTTGTCCTTACATTTCCTGGTATAAACTATCTATAAAAATACACAAGATATATAAATGGGAAATTGCTTTGAAAATTAAATATGTTTCTCACAGACTATCATCAAGCTATTGCCAAGTAATGACTTCCTTTATCATCTTAAATCTTCATTGGAGGTTGAAGGTTGTGTCATATTTTATAAATTATTTCCTTGATTCGGACATACATATTCTTCTTCCTGTATTTTGTTATAAAACTTTTGGTATCAAATCATGACGTAATTCTAAACAAAATTATTGTTCTGTACATGCATGTATTTATAATTGAAGGATGGTGTAAACTAGTTACGAGAAAGAAAGGTACATGTATGATTTTTCACTTCCTTGTGGTTTTTTTTTTCGCTCGGTGAGAGCAGGGTGGTCAATGCTTAAGATCATTCCCTTTTCTATGTATGATTTTTATTCTGTTTTAATCTTTATGTCCTTCTTTTTACAATTATCTCCAATTTGAAATTTCTAATGCTATCTGTGTGTGTTTGATACATTCTAGTTAGGGAAGCCAACGTTTTAGAAAAGACTTGGATTTGAAACTAAACATGCCACTAGATGTCCCATGCCCGAATCTATCTCATCCTATAAATTTACGAACATGTACATCCCCCTCCCTCATGAGAAGATAATGGATTGCTCATCAAAACTTACTAAATGGTGATTTGATCGAGAGGGTAAAACATTTATATGTACTTCTGACACAAAATGTTTCTGTTCCTCAGTAGAATACAAATGAGTTAAAGAGGATCCTGATCGTTGAAATCATGGACTCAATCTTAGTTGTGCAAGGCCTTGTGATTTATTTTAGACTGGTGACACTCTATACATGCAAGTTATTGGAATTCCTACGGGTACTAGCTGTGCGCCATTGGCTGCAAATTTCTTTTCTATACATACGAAAAAGACTTCATGCAAAATCAGCAAAAAACTCAAGAAATGTGACGACTTGGAATGTTTTAACGGAACCTCTAGGTATCTTCCTGAAAATTTGAATATTGATGACCCACTTTTGACCATTACAAAAATCAAATTTATCCACCAGAGTTGACATTGAATAAAGCAAGCACATATGATATTGCTTCACCATTTTTGGATCTTGATCAAAATAAATCACTGAAAAATTCAAAGATATACGACAAAAGAGAAGACTTTGGCTTCAACATGATTAATGTTCCTTGGCTTGATGGCGATGTCCAAAGATTGCCATAGTACGCTATTTACATATATCAGCTAATCAGATACGCTAGAGCTTGCTCCAATGTTTCGGACTCCCATGATAAAGATATACAAATAACCAAAAAAGTAATACTTATCAGTTAAGGTTTGAGATATCATAACCTTGCAAAATTGTTTTGGACATTTTGCTATAACTTTTCTGAACTTCTTTTAAAATTTGGGACGACTCAAGTATCAGATTATGTATCATTGGGAATTTCATTGCTATCATTTACGGTGACCCAATAAACAAATTCAGAAGGATCAAAGGTAGATCAAACTTCAATCACAAATGTAAGAAAATAGTCGGTCGCCTGATTTATCGAGGAAATGATCCTACAGTATCGCAAAAACACTGGGCATGGTACTGGACCAATTAACAGTTTTGGACCAACGTCTTTCCCAACGTTGCACACTAGCTAACCGTGACGACGGGACTCCATGACGGACATGTGAGAGAATAGTGCCCACGCAAACGGGCCTTATTGAATGGATTTAGTGCAGTGATCAATTTAAAAAAAAAAAGGACAAACTTACCTATTCAGTTTTTACAAGGAATTTGCAACATACAGCGCGTTACACATGATTGTACCTTCTGTTAGCTGAAAAGCAATATTGCCCGGTTACCGGGCACTTTTCTCTCACAGTCCCCGCGTGATCAATCAGTGGTAGCGCGCATCCGTGAGATACCTTGCATGCGTAATTTTTTGTTTTGTCAATTTTAAACGGAGAGGGCAAATCTAAGTTGGACAACTTGTGTCCAATCCGATGCAATGTTATTTGATTGCAATAGATATGTTTAATCTAATCACAATCAGTGGAATGTCAATGATTTATCATGGGTAATAAGTACAAGTTTGATTGAGAAGAAAATTGAAAAAAGCATTTCACAATTGAAATGTAAATGTTAAAGGATTATTGATACATAAAAAGGAAACTTAAATTCTTTCTTCTTTTTCCGTCACCCGCCTCCCTGCTTCTAATAAGATTTTATGAGAAAATTCATGAAAATTCATTTACGTTGAGCTTTTGAAATACACAGAACATTGTAAGTTAACTCTTTCTTACGACATTTAATTATGATAAGTCATTATCGAAAGTATGCATTTTGGGTGCATTTATTTACTGTATTGGAATATTTGTCAACTTAATAGACCATTTTTTCAGAAGAGCTTGGTAACTTAATCATTTTTTGTTCTTCATTCTACAAACGAAATCAGCAGAATATAATACCATATTGTATTCGTAAAATGATTTTAGTGAAAAAAAAATAAAGAAGAAGGTCAGAGAGAGGACGAATGCAGCTTGAAAACTTCGTAATGATCTCTGCGCTTACGAGTTCTCTGAAATAAAAATAGACAGATAACAATAAACTTTGAAATATCGTTGAGCGCACAAATAGTTCCTTGTTATTTTAACCCTTCCTCTTCTTGTACGAATCACTTCCTTCCTTTTATAATCACGCGCACATTCTGGTATTCCCCCGTCGAATTATTTTTAAATCTTGACGTGGCATTTCAAATATAAATAACATATGTGTATATAGTTATTTCCTTTTTGGTTTGTTTCTAAAACTATTTTTTATTTCTTAAATAAAGTATCAGTATTTGATAAAAATAATTTTAGTTACTTCATTTTCAATCTGAATTGACATGAGAATATTTACAGGGGGAACGAGATTATTACTATAATTAGAATTTGGTGGGAATTTTGAACATCGTTAAAGGCGGGGTAAAATAAACAGGTGAGTTTTCATAGATTTTTGTGTCTTTTACGTGCTCCAACCTGACCATAACGTGTACAATGTTGACACACATAATCTTCTCTGTTTACTACTTATATTTACTTGTCTGAACATGTAAAATTAAATGTGTATTTTTAGACTGAGTAATCAGGACTATTAGCTGGCGTTAGGGCACCGAGAGGCTATATTCTACAGTCTTGACTCTTGTGTATTTCATCATTTTTATCGGTGTTAAAATCGTCTAATGTATTTATACATTCCGTGCATTGCTTGTGAAATATTTCAGTCTAGACGAATTGACCTATATTTATGATATAAACAGGTAATGGGAATTCCCTCTTGTTTCGATATTTAAAAATAGAATCATGCATATATTTTTTTCCTTTGTTCGTTGCTATTCATTTTTTCTGATACACCACAGTATTACCAATGTTCTATCTGTTATAGATCACACTTTTTTACCAAAATAGACAGAAACAAAGCACGATAAGTTATTTTATTACAATATTTAAGGCACGGTCCATTTGATATTCTGGGGGGGGGGGGGGGGTTGGGGCTTGGGTTTTTTGTTGGAGCAAGATTATTTTTTTTCGCTCCAGACCGGGGCAAAATTATTTTTTTCTTGCAAAGTTGGAGCAAGGAATTTTTTTTAATAAAAATTGATGTGAATATTAAGAATGTTTGTGTTTTTTTCAATAGATATTCTTTATATTTACTTAAATAACTCCAAACATTATTTTATGTAAAACTTGTATTGACTTCTAAACTGAGAGAGATGAAATACTTTTACAGTATGCGATATATAATTTTTAGTAAACAAAATGTATATAAGGTCATGTAACATGTAAGAGGGCCTGATGCAAGTTTTTATACGTAGAAATGAAAACTAGTGAAAAACTTATTTAAATTCTTCTTCCAAGCTTGTATATAAAATAGAATTAGACACTATGGTGATGCATGTATCTATTAATAGTAATAAATGATAATGTTAATGTTTTTAAGCATTTTAATTGTTTCAGTCACATGCATTCTTTTGATATTTTCAAATATGAACTTGCCATTAAGAAGAAATGTATGGCGAGCGAAGGGAGCGATTTTATTTAGAGAAAGTAAAAACTGCGGCGAGCGAAGCGAGCCGAAAATTTTTCAGGAATTTTAAGCGAATAAAATTTTCGAATTTTATGGTTATTCTTCAAATTCAGATTACTTGTAAGAGCAAGATTATTTTTTTCTGTCACACCATAGGCACATTTATTTTTTTTCATCAAAATTCAGAGCAAAATTATATTTTTCGAAAAAAACCCAAGCCCCCCCCCAAGAATATCAGATTGACCGTGCCTAACTGAGGCGAATGAAGAATAAAAAATGCAAATAACAAACAGGCATGAAATCCTCTAGTGACCGAATGCACTGTAAAATAACACTCATTCATGCTTCCGAATATTAAGAATATTTCTGTTTTTTTCTCTGGCAAATTGAATATTGCATCCACCGTGACACGATTGTATTTGCACTTTTATGAAGGACGCATGACACGGCATGTATCAGATTTGTATAGAATGTTAACATAAGGTTGGGTCTGTCCCAAAAATAAAAGTTGAAGATAATTTCTAATATCACATCCGTTTGCATGGAAACGGGCTTTACACATTGAAAAAAAATCGGCGTTTTTTAAGTCACATTCATCTTTTATGCAGCATAATCTAAAACAAAAATTGATGAAATATCAGTACTCTATCTGACATTGCTCTTTCAAGTTAAGAAATAATAATGTTGGGTTTATGATCTTATCTACATGTATGTTTCCATAGCAACAACACAGGTACCCTATCAAAATGTCGATTTTGGCATTTGTTTTTGCAAAATTCAATGATAAATTACCTACATTTTCTTTTAGCATTTTATGGAAATAGGGCATTCCCATTGGAACAAAGTTTGTGTTCGTTGTTATAGCAACATGAACTCAAATCGCAAAACTGAAAGAATTTTAAGACAATATCAGAGTCGTTTTTCTACAAGATCATTGAATTATGATTCAAAGTGATGAAAATTAATGAATATATTCCTGTAGATCTTTCATTACATGAAAGAAAATTTTAAAAATTTGCTTCGCCTTCATGTTGATCAAGCCGACAAATATCTGTAGACAGTCAGTAACTAACCTAATAACTAATATAATACTAAATATTAGATAGTGTATTTGGCAATAACCATCAGCGCATTAAAAATTATAATGTTAAAAGTGTCTCATCGTTGGTAAATTCTCTGTACGTCCAATACTGAAACTTGACGTCACAATAGACAACCAGAAATCCCTTGGCCTAACGGACGTTAAGCATGGGGATGCTTCTACAATGGAAATATTTAAGTGCGAAATTTCATGTAAATCGGAGACCATGCGTGCCGAAATTGTTTTATACAACAATTGTGTGTATATGGATAACCACACCATTTGCTTATGGCAGATGGCCGTCCAAAGTCGGCGCTGGGTGCAAATTGGTCCCCTTCCTTTTATGTGCTGTCGTTAATGTTTGATGTTTTTGTACGTCTGTTTCGATTGTTTTGTATGATGTTCTAATGGTTTTTTGTCGGGTTTTTTTGTGGTTTGTAGTTTTTTTCTGATGTCATTTACGAATCACTTCCTTGTGAGTTTGTTTTGCTGGGTGGGTGCAGGGTGGTCATGCTGGGGATCATTCCTTTTTCTTTACTTCAGACCTCATCTTTGGACTCCCTCGTCGCTTAACTAGCAATGTCCAAATGATTGATCCTATGCGGAATGTATAGTCAGTCCGTGTCGAACAGTCTCTTTCACGCATACTTATCAAAATACTAGAAAACTTTAGATGCAATGTAAAAAATATAAAGAACATCAAATAATTATACTACAATGATTAACAGTGTATTTTCTACAAACTGAATTACATGTAGAACATGAATTCACATATTGCACATGTACTTTATGTTTACAACCAATAAAAATTAAAATCATTTCTATTTCTGCATGCATTTCATACTTTCCTCAGAATGTATTAGTAAAAGATAAGAATCATAGATATTCTATATATTTTCAGACAAAATTGATTTTGACGACATCCGAAGATATGGAGTTTCTTCACCTTATGATAAATGCAGTTCTTTTCATCTCTAAAACAGCGCCCTCTTCAGGCAAGTTACATACAATATAAAAAACGTTTCATCCTCTAGCTAGCATATATGTTCTTCTGTAATGTTAGGTTTACACTTGCCATGATCGCCCCGATTACTCCGATTGAGGTGAATCGTAGGGAATGTAAGAGAGCGTGGGGTTGAATCGTGAAGATTATAAGAGAGCGTGTATGTAGGAATCGTAAAGATCGTAGGAAATAGCAGAGATAATTTATTTTATTTATTTATTTACTTTCTTTTTTTTTTTTTTGGATTCGCAAAAAAAAAATGATACGATTTTCCCGATTGATTCTTTCATTGTAAGAGAGCGTAATGGAGCAAAGTGAACGTGATGTGGTATAGTAGAGCGTGATAAGGTATAGTAGAGCGTGGCAGACCTTGACAAAGCGAAACGGATCATAATATCCGATCGTAGGAGATCTTGGTGAAACACGTTCTCTTACGATACACAACGATTTCACTCATGCTCTTTGACGATTTGGTATGATTCGATCACGCTGCTACACGTGTTACTGCGATCATCCCGAAAATTATAATAAGACAACCTGCTTTTGTTGGATAACAAGAGGTTTTAACATTCCCAACAATTTCTAGAATCGGAAAAAGCCTCAAAAAGAAAAAAAAAAAAAGCCAAGAAATTTTGATAATCAATTAGGTTTTGCATTAACTGTCTTCGAACGAGTTAGATGTATACACGCAATCAAAGATTTGACTTAAGCAACAAAAATGTTAACTCAAACTTATAAAGGCTGACGAATTTAAAATGCTAAAGTACATGTTAACAAAAAGACAGAAGAACAATTCCTCGCTGGATAAAAATAAATATTCAATGTCCATAAATTTTCGGCCTCTTGGCCTTGATCAGGTGGAAAACACGAACTACGTACGAATTGATCCATAAGTGGTGGTAAACAAAGACCAGCTCAAAATGAACAAAGTATGTCGTCATATTTAACACGTGCAATAGCAGTTGTGGATTTTGCGTAGAGACACTTGTAATTTCCATATGACGAAGGCCGAGAGACCAAAACATTATGGACATGCAATGCTTATTGTTATTCATTATATATGAACTATTCAAGTTACCCTTGTCATTCAATTTAATCATATATTTTGTTTTATATCATAAAACTCAGATGTGCTTCTCTTGACCTAGTTGAAATGACGACATTATTAAAACTCACAATGACGTCACCGTGATATGGAAGCGTTATTATATAACACTGTATAAATGGAAAGTGTGTTCAGTAAATTATAACATTTCAGCGTTACGTCTACCCTTCATCCTTGAAATTCTAAAGCTATCAGTGCAAATATACCAACATGTAATGCGCATTAGACTCTATCGTTTGAACACAGTATGTATCTAATTCAAATATGATAATGTGCATCAATGACAAATATGGCTAATGACCATATCCCGATACAAAGTACAAAATCGAAATTCAGAAAATCATAAACCGAAAGCATACGCAACTAGGATAAATCAGGAACAACCAATTCAAACAAACAAAACTCTCCACCACATGAAAAGAAGCAAACTCCAAAGATGGGAGTGAGACCAGATGCCTAGGAAGAGTCAGCATCTCCTGCTTGCATGCAACACCCGTCGCTTCAATTCAGTAGAATTGTCACATCCGGTTACTTCCATTTCTGAAGATACGAAAGAAGGGAGGGGATATACTCATACTTGATTACTCATATTTTGGTTGTATCTCCAACAAGACCCTGTTTAAGCACCAACAGCAAAGCAACAAAACACCCGATACGAAAATACAAAGACGAGCATACAAAGAGACGAAAAAGAGACATACGACATATAAACATCAAACACAAAAGACTACACATAAACCAACGAGACCAATTGGTAACCGACTTCGGACGGCCATTTGCCACACAAGTAGCTCATGGTGTGGTTATCCTAAATTACGTGTACGTTCTGTGGTTGGATGGTTCAAATGATCTAAGACAGATTATCATCCAACATTCTGGACAGTGGGACATCATAGTGTATGACAAGCTCCCCGTATCTACCCACACAAGAACTTCCTTAGTTAGTCGGTCACAAACTTATCCCTGACTAAGAATCTAATTTGAAAGGAACAAATTCTGTAAATTTGCTACTTGTTCTGGCATAGCGTATCAATTGAGATATGAACACACTTTAAGCAGACGATAAAGGGATGTTGCTACCCAGAAAAGTAAAGTGTGAGATACTGAAATTGAATACGTCAAGACGTTTGTCAAAGAGTGAGGTGTTCATGTGACCATCAGTGACGTATGGCAGCATTTTGTCTAAGTAGGACGCTTGATTATTGGCTCTGTAGTTTCTTTGAATTCAAGCTCCGAAGGATAGATTCTGCTAACTAAAGGTAATCCGCTAATTTTGGATGATTGATTGATAGCACATAGTCTATAAAGTTAGGGACTAGGTATCTTTCCCTTCAGAGACCACAGATTGCATGAATTCAGCTTCGCATGAGTAAATAAACGTCGGTAAGGAGTGGGGCACAATTGGTTTCCATTTGATTTCTGACAATTTGCTTGTAGACCTTTTCCTCCAAACACCACAAAATGTTGTCGATCAGGAAGATTAGTATCTGAATAATATCTGTTTCAGTGTACTTATATTCAGAATGAAATTGCTTCAATTAATTTTTATATCATATATTATTTATTATAATATTTCACATGTACATACCTTGTGACGAGAATTTTCATTTGAGACCATGACCTTTGGCCTACTGACCTTGACCTAGGACTTTGACTTACTTTTCAACTTTTCAAAAACTTTAACCTGGGCTATATTTTTTTAACTATAAGGGATAGGGCTTTAATATTCCACATGTAGATTTCTTATGATGAGACCTTTCATTTGAGACCATGGCCTTTGACCAAATGACTTTGACGTTGGGCTTTAACCTTTCTTTTGAAAATTTAGTTTGCATAGACTTCATCTCTTCAACTTTAAGGGAAAAGAATTTTACATTTCATGCATATATTTATTATTATTACCAAGATATCTCATTTGAGACAATGGTCAATAATGACTCATGTAGTAACTAAAATGACCTTAACCTTTTACCTACCTTTTGATTACTCATACTTTGGTTGTATTTTTTGCTCTCTTATTGATAGAATTAATATTAGATGCATAGACTCTTCATGACAATACTTTTTGGATTTTAGAAGTTGTTTGATTTTTAACAAAAACCTGCTATGGCGAGCTATGTAATCTTCGATTACCATATGTTATTAGAATTATCAATACTATATCAAATAGATATTTCACGCAATATAATTTCAGCTGATCTAATCGAAGAGGTTAACGGAGGTGTTAAGATATTTTCCTTTCATTCTTCGGAAAATTGGACAAATGCTGTGAAAGTTTGTAATGAAAGGGGCGAAAAATTAGCAAGCATGGATGACCTAAATAATATGGACTCCGTAGTATGGACACGTCACAACCTAACAGACAGAGAGTTATGGACAAGCAATACCTATATCCATACACCTTTTATCACAAAAACAGGTAATACAATTCAGAATAAGGGAGTATTAACAGGGACACATTCCAGTCCACCCCCCCCCCCCCTGAAATCTATGGTGGCATATTTCTGTGAACATGCACATTGATTATGTTGACATGCGAGATAATTATTTGCACATGCTACTTATATATGTCAAGTTTTAACATGTTGTAGATCCTGTCCCCTCATGCAAGTTATTTTATGTGGACATGCAAACTAATTATGTTGACATGCAAGATAGCCATGTCAACATGCCAGATATTCATGTCAACATGCAAAGATAATCATGTCAACATGCAACTTGTTTATATTAACATGTACGATAATCACATCAAACTTCAACTTGTTTATATCAATATGTAAGATAATTATGTCAACTTGCAACTTAATTTTGCATGCATAATTATCTTGCATTTCGATATATCTGTCTTGTATGCCATCATGAATAAGTTGCATTTCAACATAATAGATGTATATCTTGTATCTAGGCGGCAGAAGTATGCCTAGGGAAATGAAGGGATCCCCAACAACACTTGGTTGCAGCACCCACAGAAAAACTCCTAAACATCTGATGCATATGATTGTTTTTACTATTCAGTTGTATTGTGATATGCATGCTTTCAAACTTTCAAATGAATGGATTCGATCGGAAATCTGTTGAATAGATTTGAAAAATATGATGTACAATTTGTTTACAATTGCCAAAACAAACAAATTCTTTGTCCCCCTCCCCCCTCCACCCTGAAAAATGCGACAGGCCTTCAGATAGTGCCAATGCTCGACGAAGGTATGAAATAAACCTTAGCCTGTCATGGCGTCGCTGTAAAGAAGTCCGTGAATTCAAATGTCAAAACGTTTTTATAACTGGGGACTTCATACCAATCTTCTACTATGCAAAGGTTATTCAATGCATCTATATTGATACCGTATAAAAAGGAGGGGGGTGTATACTAAAGACAACTCATTTGTTGTTTTGAAATAAATAACACTCAATTTAACTTAGTTGCCATATAATGTGTGAATCATTGTCAGACTATTTAGGTAGTTACATAAGGGATACATGCACCTCACTTGACTATAAATGCAACCTCATTGAAGATAATGTTTTTTTCATATATTTACTAAATAGGATGTTTTCAAGCCGTGGACAACATTTCCGTTTCTGCTGACTTACGAGTCTATAAAGATTCTCTCGTCGCTGTATGCTACGCATATTGTTTTAGAAAAGCGAAGTTTGCATTATACGTAAGTACATGTATTAAGTAAGTTTTTGTCCTTATATCGAGAACTTGATAAAATGAGGACACTAGCATCATGGTACAAAAATACGTTTATTTATATCTATTTCTCCAAATTTTATATCATCAACTAAATAAGTGAGAACCTCTTCTTTCCACACAGCATGAAGATTTATTTTAGCAAATGTTGCAATGTGGAGCAGTTAATCTGGTTCCCCGTGACATGAATGTTTTTAAGTGTATTAATTACTTCCTTGCAGCGCTGTCGCCTGAAAGAAGCTTTGTTTCGGCATTTATCAATTGAAGTCATAGATATTATTTGGCTATTTCGGAAACTTTTCGAAATTAAAGGAGGTTAACATCTTAGCACCATCCCTCCAATACTATTTTGAACATAGATTTTATTTGATATGCTAATGAAACGACTCTGCAGGAAATTTTGAGTCGCGCTCTCCCTACAAAGTAAATGCACAAATTTAATTTCAAAGCACATACCCAGAGGGCGCTACAAGTATTAAACTGAATTTTGACTGTGTCTAAGAGAAGGGAGGAGATCTCCAGCAGCATCAACAGCAAAACACCAAAACACCAGATGCAAAAACACAAAACACGAGTACCGTACGAGACTTAAGGAGGTATTGAACACTTGGACGCCAAATTCAATTTTTCTAAAAATTTCTGAAATTATATATATCTTGTCTGTCCTTGACTATACAAACTTACATTTGATTCTATCCACAGGAAAATTTCCTACGAGACTTTAAAATATGCATTAGTTGACGTTTTCGTGAATTTCTTGATGACGTCATAATATTGAAAGTGTCATTCCAGTTCTCGTAAACCTCTTGGAAATTAATTTTGATATAAATTCCGAAATAACCATAAATATATTGCACTTACGTATGGAAAAGAAAAAAATGAATTGTGTTTTAAACATAGGCAGGATACTTGAATAAAAGATGACACTGTCGCTAAAAAATTGCAATTTCGGGCCAATTTAATGTAGTTGCTAGTTAATTATTAGGAATCCTGTGGATGAATCTTTGTCAAAAACTATCAAAATTATCAAGAATGTCCAGAGATGATTTCATGATAAAATGGGAAAAATTGAATTTAGGATTAAAATATTACAAGGCGTTATATTTTCCAATCTTTTCTTCGAAATTCGTCTATTTTCAATGAAGTGACATCCGCTTTCCAGTAACGTAAATTTGTCAATACACTGTAATGAAGCTTTAATTTTCTATTTTATACATGCTAAGTTTCAATGCAATACGTTTATTAATAATGTTTTTATTGCATTTTGAATACGAAGGTTTGTGACGCCATTTTTTCCCGATTACGTCAAAATGACGTCGTGGTTTGCTCATGGATAAAACTCCCAAAGTCCTAAATTTGGAAAATCGCCATAATTTCTTCAAATGACACCGGAAATAATCCAAACTTCATCATAATACTCCAATGCGTATATGAATCAAAGTATCAAATGTTTTAAGGGAGTTAAGACTGTACTTTTCCTAGGAAGCGAGAAAGCAAATTGTGCCGCCGCCATCTTGGTGTTCAAACCCTCCTTAAATATCACTTTGGCTGGATGCATCACTGATGTTGATTTAATATCCGAAACACGTGCCTGGTGCATAATTAATTGGATTCAAATGTTGTTCAAGAAGGTATAGAGTTGGAATACTTCCGTATCATTCAAATAACAACACGTTATTGTAAGGTAAACTCGTTTCAACTCTAAAGATAAAAAGACAAGTATAAATCGCAGTGTAAATTCATTTCAGAAGAGAACAAAAATTATACATGTTCTGCAGTAACGAGTGAATGGTGTACACTCTGTATTCTTGTATGTACCAACAGTGCATACATGTATCACTGACCATAGAACTGACCAATCAGAAAGACATACATTACTTAAACCTCAGTCGTACAAGCACTTTACCCCAATCGTACAATGCAACGTAGATGAGTACGTTAATACATTTTGACGTTGTTTTTTTTTTTTTGGATTTTCTCAATAATGCTTATTTTTAACTATTTCTTTTAATGACTCAATGATCTTCTGCATTAGTGTATTTCATGTTTGTCATATTTATGTTTCTAGATGCTTTTTAGTCTATGTCTTCACCGGCGTCCGCATAAGTCTGTTACGAAGTTTAATTTCTTTTTCATAAAAGAAAGAAGGGGATCTCCAACAACACTAGGTTGCGGCACCCACAGCAAAATCCCAAAACACCCATGCAAAAAACACAGAACAGATACCCACAGAAAGAGACGCAAAAGGGACAAGGAACACCAACTCACAACATAGAAACATGAAACATAAAAGACTACACATAAACCAAAGAGACCAATGGTCAACCGGTGCCGACTTAGGACGGCCATCTGCCACGGATATAGCAGACGGTGTGGTTATCCTGGATTACGTGCGCACAACCCTCCCACTATTCCGATTTCCCAGAGGTCTCGAAGAACGCACAATTATGGTGTAAAACAACCTCCTCACTGTTAGATGACCACACACAAACAAGACCGTAAAACATAAGGGACCGAGCAACACAGATGAATATGTAAATGGATATAAAAAGAGGACGTGCGTAATACAGTCCGTGCTCTGCCGGCTGTAGCGAGCTCATATACGTTATCACCCGAGGAGTCCGACTGACATTCAGAGAGGACAGGTGGTCGGGGCCCTGTCTTCTCTAAGGAGGTTTGGACAGGGCCCGTCATGGAGTCCCGTCGTCACAGTCAGTCAGAGTGCAAGTCTTAAGAATGCGCTCGTACAAGACTGTATATTGGTCACGTACTAAGCTTAGTGTCCGTCTGGTGACATTAGGATCATATCCACGGTATAAAAGGCGTTTGATGACTCTGACGCATTTTCGATACATATGCTGTCTACCTTTGATCCTTCTTATTTTGTTTATTATGTCACCATAAAATGCAGGTTGTGAAATACCTAAAGTAATATACTCCGTTGCTTGTATGGGTCCGAATTTCAAAAGAAGTTGATCATAATTTTTGTAAAATTTGCAGAAAGTCTTTACTAGTTTGTGAAAGCGAAAACCTTGACCTAAAAGTTTCTTTGTAATTTGTAGATTTCTATTATGAAAATCCAAAAACATCAGTACATGCTCTAGCATACCGGATGAGCTGTGAAATGTAGATACCGTATGACGGTAATCTAGGGACATCACCGTCAAGCAAGGGGAAATTTACTATGTTGAATCAAAAATCATCTCGTTTGTCATCTACACTTGTATGAATTTCTCCATTGACAATTTTGATATTTAGGTCCAAAAATGGTGTTTCTGTGTCTGTAAAGTTTGCCTTGTTTAGAGTCAATTCTTGTGGATAAATAAAATCTTTATACTTTTCAAAAACAGGATTATCGATAGTAAGAATATCATCCAGGTACATGGAAGTACCAATGAAGCATTTCACATCATCATGTTTTCTTTGCTTTTGAAGATTTTGAATAAATTCTTTTTCATATGTGTATTAAAATAAATCTGCAACAAGAGGCGCACAATTTGTACCCATAGGAATCCCTACAACCTGCTTGTAGAGATTCTCACCAAATCTTACATAAATGTTGTCCAAGAGGAAGGACAAGGCACTACACAGGTCGCTACATGTCCATGATTTGTATGATTTGTATTCTGTAGCGGAAAAGAAACCCTTTGATTCAGATGTACAAATATAAGATTTCCCCTCTCGATTATAGCACCATCTAATGAGTTTGGACAATTGATCATGGAACTTGTCGTGAGGAAGCGTGGTGTACATATTTGAAAAATCGTATGAAGAAATCGTATTGGCTTGAAAATTTCTAGATTACATTTTGTCAATTACATCCCCGGAATTTTTTATAGACCAAAATAAATTTACATCATTCCTGTTAAGAACAGTTTCACAATATTTTGCAACGTGTTCCTTTACCGCCGTGAGGGCTGACGTCAGATGTCTAGACAAACTTGTAGTTGAGCAGTTGCTAGAATTAGTAATGTATCTAAATTTGTAAGGACATTTGTGCAGTTTTGGTATGCAGTTTATTGTAGGAAGATCCCATTTAGAAATAGGGATGTTGAATGAAGAAATTTCACTGTTATGTTTGCTCAAAATGTTAGGGACACTTTCATTGCTTTTAATATAAGTATTTGTAGACGAAAGTTCCGAAACTAAAGTTGATATATAGTAAAGTTTTCATATGATTATGGAGTTGTTGGCTGCTTTATCTGCAGGAGCGAAGACAAATTTGTCATGTAAATTACGTAATTTGGATTTAAAATATCTTTCAGATCTAGAACTTGGATTTTCAAAAAGATGAGGATTTTTGTGGAAGTTGTCTATTCGAATGTCAGTAATGTCCAAAATGAAGTTTTTCCAGTCATTCAGAGAATGCGATTCGACTCCTTCCGATTTACACCATCGTTTGGTATAGTTATCTAAGGCTTCATTTAGTACTTCGCGACATTTAATAAAATCTATCTTAGATGGGATTCTATACTTAGGTCCTTTTTTGAGAAGACCACGAAGCTGCCTGTCTTGGATAATTGAAAAGTCACCTGTAATAATATGACCAGCTTGTTTATATAGATATTCAGATGTTGCACATTCTCAAGAAGCAGGACATGATTCAAGTATTTTAGGATCTGATGTAACTTTGTTGTAGTTAAAAACGAAATTTCGAATAGGTCTCTTATATTTGTAACAAATAAGAGGAGGTTCTAAATTTTCAAAATATTGAGGAAGACACTTTGTACACGATGATCCCGAAAAATATTAGAGATGTAAAGAAGATCGAATCCTTTGTTAATAAATGAAATTTTTATGAATCGTTTTTTAGGTGGGATGTTCTTAACAACTGGATAAAGTTTATTCTGTGCGAATGCAACAATGATATTAAGTCTGAATCAATCAGTATTTCTTAAGAATGCAACCAGTGCTTCATCCAAGATAGATTTCAATTGAACTGCTGGAACTGATGAGAGAGCATGAAGCAGTTCATGTCTGCCGCCGTTGCGTGCAATGATCAGAATATCGTTGAGGGTACGGTGTAATCTAGATCTTATTCTGAGTTTTCGGTTTCGTCGTCTTCCGTGAGACCTATGCTTCCGTTTAGTGTTTAGGCGGATTGAAAATACATTAATATTAGTTGACGTCGAGGAAATGTTTCCTTGTCCATAAATTTGATCCTTTAAACCAAGGGGGTACGCAGTTTGGAGTTTTGTGATCCAGGCAAGTTCAGCTTGTAGTCGGCGTTTTTTAATTTCCGTTTTACTAAGATTTTTATGTTTATAAGTGATAGGTTCATAAGTGATAGGAAGGCAAAACTTGCATATACGATGTGTCTTTATGAGTAGATCACTATTCTAACTTCAAATATAGGTCATAACCTGTATTTTCCACTTGAGTGAACAGTATGAGTGCACATGTTAGGAAAAGTTCGGTATCAATGGTAAAATGTTTCTAAATTTTAAGTGCTAGGAAGGCCAAAAGTCTACGTTCAAATGTAGCTATAGGTTATGACCTTTATCTAACCCTCGATTGCGCATGTCAGGAATATTTGGTTATCAATACGGTGTACTTAAATTTTCTAGTTTTTTTCTGAGAATTATCATTCGTCCTCAATGAGATGGATTGTGCCCTACTCCTTGCCGACATTTTTCTGAACTCGTGCGAAGCTGAATTCATTCAATCTTTGGTCTCTGAAGAGAAACAATACTTAGCTTCTGACTTCAACTTCAACCACAGATACATAGACGATGTGTTGTCCATCAACAATCCAAAATTCGCGGATGACCTCAAAGGAATTTATCGTTCGAAGCTTGAAGTCAAAGAAACTAGAGAGACAAATAATTCAGTATCCTATTTGGACATAATGTTGTCCTACGCCACAGATGGTCTCGTGATCACTCTATGACAAACGTGACGACTTCAATTTCAGCATCACAAACTTTCCTTCTCTGAGTAGCAACATCCCTTCATCGCCTGATTATGGCATGTTCATATCTCAGTTGATGCGTTATGACAGAGCAAGTGCCAAATATACAGATTTTATTTTGAGAGCTAGGCGTATTTCAGGGGTCCCTGTTAAGTGCGAAACGAAACAAAAAAGAAACGAAACGAAACGAAACAAATCGAAACGAAACAAATCGAAACGAAACGAAATAGATCGAAACGAAACGAAACTGATCGAAACGAAACGAAACGAAACAGATCGAAACGAAACGAAACAAAACAAAACATAAAACTTAAAGAATATGAGAAAAGGATGAAAAATCGCCGAGAACGAATATTCAAAGACAAGATCAGCATGTGATATTGCCTTAATCCACGAGATCTACATTTGTAATTGGTACTGAGAGGGTTTCTTGAGAGAGTCAAAGTTGACAAGTTAATAAAGTAAATGTCAAATGCAATATATGTATTTAAGAGGAATAAAGTGGAGGTAATAGAGGACCACGCTATGACACCGTAATGAGATCATAAAACTAGGGGGGGGGGGGGCATTTCAGGGGAAAAATCCTATCCTTTTTAAACGAAATGTGCCCCCCCAGTATTTGTTCTTATTTTTCTGATAAAGTTTTCAAATACACATACATGTAACGGAACAGTCCCGTTTCCTTTGTACTAGACTCCTCTCTGCTAAATACTATTTTTTTCCGCCTATGACGAGGTTATTCATCCCGTTCACTCTCCTTTAATCCTTTAACAGGACCTGTTTAAAATGCAGTTGTGCTATATACCGTATAATTTTATAATATGTTTTAATCATCAACTTTGACCCTTTAAAAACCCCTCAATTAAGCCACAAGAACTAATGGTTGAAGGCAATTATATATGCAGATATTGACATCCGTGCTAGTTCTCTGCATTTACATCAATTTTTCTCAAGTTCTTTAAGATTTTAGTTTTGTTTCGTTTCGTTTCGATCTGTTTCGTTTCGTTTTGTTTCGTTTCGTTTCGATCTGTTTCGTTTCGTTTCGATCTGTTTCGTTTCGTTTCGATTTTTTTCGTTTCGTTTTTGTTTCGTTTCGAACTTTACAGGGACCCCTCTTTCAGATAAGCTTCTCAGTCAGGGATACGTTTGTGACCGACTTATGTCGTCACTGAGGAAGTTCTACGGTCGATATGGTAAACACTTCATACACTATGATGTCCCGCTGTCCAGAATGGTGGATGATATTCAGCCATAGACCATTTGTACCATCCTACCAAACATTACACTTTATATCTTCCAAATGGAAGTAACCGGATGTGACAATTCTACCGAATTGAAGCGGTGGGTGTTACATACAATCAGGAGATGCTTACTCTTCTTGGGCACCTGGTCTCACTCCCATATCGGGAATGCGCTTCTCTTCATTTGTCGGAGGTTTCTTTTATGTTTTCTTTGGTTCCTGTTTTATCCTGATTTTGTATGCATTCGGTTTATGATTTTCTGAATTATCGAGTTTGTGCTGTATAAAGGAATATGGTAATCATCCATACCTATTATTTCTAATAAAAAAGTTTCACTATCACCTGTTTGCTGCCGTGATAAAATGCTCTCATGAGGAGATCTTTGTAATATTTGATTACGCTATGTTTGTTCCATTTTGTCAGCTTTTATTCACTTTTACGTCATCTCAATACCTTTACGTCTTTTGTGTTTTTGCATCGGGTGTTTTGCTGTTGATGCTGCAACGGGGTCTTGTTGGAGATCTCCTCCCTTCTTCTTTAAGTATGACCAATAACTCAAGATATCTCTGTGGTTAAAAATATATGTGACGATAGGTTTTATTGTTCAGTGGTCTTATCAAAATACATGTCCTTGGGTCAATCTGCAAACTGTGCGAAATCATTAAATGGGGAGTGAATAATGAGATGACAAGATGACATAATGAGATGTGAAAACTGAAATAATTTTGTACTTCATTTTCTCTAATACATTATTGAATGTGCGCGTTTCTTTGAAGATGAAGCCCATTCATGATTAAATATTCAAAACTTTTCTCGGAAAGTGTAATTTTATGAAACTCCAACCCAAATGAAACATGTGGAGAAAGTACCAAGTATACCAAATTTACAACAAATTGATTAGAAACCTTTGTCACAATGTATTCTCTTTTCTATAATTCTTAGTGAAATACTTATATTTTCTTACATTAGTAAACGTGTTTAAGAAAAAGAAAGCACCGTTCTTAATTTAAAAAAAAACCTTAAGTTTCCATGGTAACCAATCGTAAAAGTCCTACAGAACCCAATTTGATCTTTTTTAAATCTCCCTTATCTTTTCTCTTTATCAGTGTATCCATCAAATGCATGCAATAAATACAGCTTAAAATGTTTAACGTTTTCAAATTGATAATGAATATCATCATTTAAGAACAGATAAGTTGGGATCATGGACCAGACATGCACATTTCGGTCACTTAACCCTCGTCAGTGATCCACAAATGTAAATAATGTAAGTGTGAAAGTAACTATGTCGAAAAAGTGTACCGAAAGACGTTTTGATTACAGAAATTTTAGAATGCGTTGAAGACACGATCAACCGAAATTGATCAAACTTGGCTACATGGGCCCTCGGGGACTTCTGGTCCACCATCAGTGAGACTCACCAAGTGGTATAAATGTTAAACGTCTTCAAATTGAATAGCATCATTTAAGAACAGATAGATTGGACAGCATGGACCAGACATGCACGTTTCGGGTACTTAAACCTCGTCAGTGATTCTAAAATGTAAATAATGTAATATGCCAAAAAAGACGTAGCAGGATTTCGTGAAAGTAATGGTCCTCTCTCTACCCTACTTATATATTGTAAACTAAGTAGACAAGATGACGTCATGCTTGAATTATCCATATCCCAATATCAGCATGTGTATTGACAGAGTAAATAAATTCAATTCAATTTCTTATTCAATTTATTTGATATATACAGTAGAAATCATAAAAATATTAAAAGAATAGAAACTCATCAGACACGCAGATGATGTATAAAAAAATAAAAAAAACCCTCATTTTTTATATTTTCGACTTCTCCTCTGCAACCGACTTACAGAATTCCACGAAACCTTACAGGAAGCAAGAACTCAAGGTCCTCTACCAAATTTTCAATTTTCGTGCCGACCGATCAACAAATATGGACGCCAAGGGTTCTGCTTGGCTGATGCATTTCCACTCTCTCTGCAACCGCTGCAAACAATTTCTCGAAACCTGACAGGAAGCAAGTACGTAGCAGGACTTGTGGGGTATGATGCTACAGGATCCACGAGTTAGAAATTTTAAGCAATTTTGGTAACAGAAATGTTCGAATGCAAAAAGGGCACATGGATATTGTATGCGATATCACCGTATTCATCTCACTTCTCATTTCATTGAAGGGTTCATTCTGTGTTTGCGATCCACCACAGTATATGGACGTCCATAAAGATAAGGTTTGTAGGAACAAAGATACGGAGAAGAGGCTTGAGATGTTTACAGTGTCCGCGCACAATCATGATTCTGGTATTGTTATTTTTTCAATTTCTTTCTTTCGGAAAACATAGTTTCATATTTAAGGTTTTGATAAATGCGAAAATATTCTGCCCTAACATTGTAATAACTAATGTTCTCCTTTTTTCGTCTGTCTGTCAAAAATCGTGCGCAGCACATATCATTTTATATGAATTGCCATATTCAGAACTAATTGGCATAGCAGTTAGATCGACAACAAAAAATTCACATTTTCTAAATAACGTGTTGCAGATACAATGACTGAGGAGAGTATCTTAGTACTATGGACATGTCGTAAAAATGCTGCACGAAAGCCTGAAACAAGATATAGCACTATGTTAAGATCAGAAATAACAACAGATAAACATGCTGGTTGCTGTAAGTATGATTCCTTATCCAATTAAGGTGATATCACACGTTTCGTGTTATACAACACTTATTTTAAGAAAAAAGCTTAATTCTGATTTCCTAATTTAATTCAGATGTAAGGGACAATATTAGGAGGTCACCATCCAAAATTTTGAGATTTTGAAATTGATCAGACTTTTTAGCCATCCATTGATTGTAATGGAAATGCTCATTTTTTGGCTATATTATTTTTTCAGCCCAAGATTTTCAAATGAAACTTCACATATGATTCCCTCAACGTATTGTGCAAATTCCTATAGAAAGAAATCATTCAATGACCACGTCATATGTTGCAAAATCTGACTGAACGTGTAATTTGTCATGTAAAAAATTAAAAGTACAATTCGAGTTATCTTTCTTTACTGTGTGACCAAAGACAAAAACATCAGAATTTATAAAATCATCTTTTTGAAATATCACCGAGTGTTCCTTCACTCACAAAGATGTCAGTATGTAAACAAATAGAGCCGAATACAGATTTTGTGTTATAACACGACAGTATGTGCACATGTGTATTGATATTACATGTACCATATGGGTAACTATATTATAAGTTTCTCTACATTCAAACACTTTACTGACACCTGACTTATTTCTGAATAAATACGACATATGTATGTGACGGTAAAACAGTCTTAACAAAATTTTCAAATACATTTGTAAGTTCAATTTCAGCAAAAATTGACTAGTGTTGGTCACTCTAAGCTTACCATTACTTTGCAAAGAAAAAAAACATTCGTATTTACATACGATTATCAATCTATTTATTATCCCTGCGCTCAGGCTCGAACCCCGATCATCCCGCATGGTGGGCAAGAGCACCTACCTCTGAGCTATTGGATCGATTTGCCGATTGAGCGATTATTACAAAGACAGAACATCAAGACATTTTAAGTTACGGAAATCGGAAATCTTCAGCGTTGAGATTTCTAAAAATTCTAGTCTAAGGGAGGCTACTGAAACGCGTGTGATATCTCGTTAAACACCATGATAGATGCCCATTATACAAGTAACATTCGTTTGTGCGCGTAATTCCAAAATTGTTATCTTCTGATGATCCTCTTGTTTTATTATTTTTCCAGTGTCACCCAATGGTACTATACAGCTTCTTCCTACAACATATTTGAGTTGGGACATTGTCGACGAAGCTTGCCTAAAACTTACAGGAATGCCAGTCGCTACACATATAAATGAAAGACACTGTGAAAAGTTTGCAGAAAACATCACGAGTATATTCACCGATGAAGCATTTATCACAGGAAATAGGACGTACCATTCAATTATATCTATTGCAGGTAATAAAGGGATTTATTTTTATTTTTGAAACTCATCGAGTATGATTTATGAAATGAATCTTATATTTTTTTCTGTTGATAAAAATAGGAAGGAAAACTGCATCAATGCTCGTAGCGCGTTGATGTAAATGTTTTCCGTCCATTTTTTCGGATGATATATTATGTATCTTCGTTTCAAACACAGAAACATCATTTTTGGACCTAAATATCAATATTGTTAATGGAGAGATCAATACAAGTGTGAATGACAAAAGAGATGATTTTGGATTTAACATAGTAAATTTCCCCTGGCTTGACGGTGATGTTCCTAGATTACCGTCCTGTGGTATCTATATTTTAGAGCTAATCCGGTATGCTAGAGCATGTACTGATGTTTTGGATTTTCATAGTAGAAATTTACAAATTACCCAGAAACTTTTAGGACAAGGATTTCGCTTTCACAAACTAGTGAAGACTTTCTGGATATTTTACAAAAATTATTGTCAATTGTTAAACGTCTTTAAATTCAATAGCATCATTTAAAACCTGATAAATTTATAGCATGGACCAGACATGCACGTTTCGGATACTAAAACCTCGCCAGAAATCCTCAGTCTAAACAATGTAATATGGCCAAAAAGTATGAAAATCATTATGTCGAAAAATGTACCAAAAGACTTCTTCTGAAATTCGGACCAATACAGGCAACAGAGTATATTACTTTGGGTATTTCACAGCCTGCATTTTATGGCGGCATTATTAACAAGATAAGACGGAACAAAGATAGACAACATCACTATCGAAAATGCGTCAGAATCACCTTCTATACCGTGGATATGATCCTGATGTCACCAGACGGACACTAGGTTTGGTACTTGACCAATCTACAGTCTTGTACTAGTGTTAAACGTTATTCTGAAAAGGGCATTCTTAAAACTTGCACTCTGACTGACTGTGACGATAGGACTCCATGACGGGCCCTGTCCAAACCTCTTTAGAGAAGACAGGGCCCTGACCACCTGTCCTCTCTGAATGTCAGTCGGACTCCTCGGGTGATAACATACATGAGCTTGCGGCGGCAGAGCACGGATTGTATTACGTACGCCCTCTTTCTATATCCATTTACATATTCATCTGTGTTGCTGGGGCCCCTGCGTTTCACGGTCTTGTTTGTGTGTGGTCATCTGACAGTGAGGAGGTTGTTTTACACCACAATTGTACGTTCTTCGAGACCTCTGGGTAATCGGAAAAGTGGGAGGGATGTGCGCACGTAATCTAGGATAACCACACCTTCTGCTATTTCCGTGGCAGATGGCCGTCCAAAGTCGGCACCGGTTGCCCATTGGTCTCGTTGATTTATGTGTAGTCCTTTGTGAAAAAAATAATTACTCAGAGGCATTATGTGTTGAAATGGTAATAATTGTGCGTGTGACCTTTGTACTGTAGGGCATGTACAACAGTATTACAATGATTAGACAATGTACTGTACTTTACCTTAGAAAGTAGGAGATTCTTAAAAGATAGATGTTTGACAGTAAGTGTTTTGATTATTTTTCCCTGACATGGTCGTCATATCACTTACTAAATTGACATAACCTCAGACAGTGCAGTGCATGTAATTTATATATTGTTTTAAACTTCATGCATGAACATCGACGGCGGGTCCCGGTCACCTGATCCTACCTCTAGCTTACTAAGGGTCCGTCGATTCTCAGTTTGGTACTCTGTTATGAGCGCTTTTGAGACTTCTTTAACTCATAAATGTACACAATGGACTTCGAAAAGATCTTCAATTAGATTCAAAACATGCTATTAAATTTGAAGACGTTTAACTTTCATGGATTTATATATCAATTAAACAGTACAAAGCATTGATTATCCTTACTTGCTGGCCCATTCATTTAAACTGTTCTCTTTTTCTGTGATAGGTTGTGATATCCATGTTGTTGTGTTCTGCCCTGAGTTCCTCTTTATTAAAAATGTAGTCAAGATGAACTTTATGAACAGATGGAAATTTTTACCATTTTTAGCTCTCCGGGACGAAAAGTAGTGCCATACCCTCGGCGTCGTTGTCGTCGTCCGTAGACAAAACTTTAACCTGGGCTATATCTTTTGAACTATAAGGGGTAGGGCTTTGATATTTCACATGTTACCTTGTAACGAGACATTTCATTTGAGACCATGACCTTTGACCTAGTGACCTTGACCTTGGACTTTGACCTACTTTTCAAAATTTTAACCTGGTTTCTGACAGAAACCTGTATAGGCGAGCTATGTAATCTTTGATTACCCTATGTTTCAATACACGAGCAATTTATTTACCCATATCTTAACTGATTTGCTTTATTTCGGTTCATAGATATTTCTGCCTCTGGTATTCCGTTCAATCATATTCTGTGCAAGACATTCACTTGGAATGGTACATTTAATCTAACAGAGGGTAATTCCTCAAAGCTGGTTAGGTGTACTGACGGAAAGAAGAATTTTTTATGCATTAAAGGTATGTAGCGTACTCTTGAAAAAATCATCCTAAAAATTTATAAAACAGAAATCAATTTAAAGTCGCCCACTTTTAGCATTTTGTGAAATATGCAAATCAGTTATAAATTACAAGGGTGTTTCACAAAAAGTATATGTAAATGCAAATGTACGATTTGAAACATCCAGTAATGTATTATATCAGATATTGTAAATGATTCTTTGCCTAATAGCAGAAGAAGGCACTTAACAACACCCATTTTCGCCTACTTATCCGTAACTGCTGCATATAATGTCTCGAAACATTGGAGGAACGAAGTGCTCAAGGTCCTAAACAGAACTGGTCACTTTCAGACCTTCATTCGCAAATCAAGTCAACGAGTTTGCCCCAGTTGACCATTTGTTTAAAATTGAAAAGCGTTTTCAATTGAATTCTCATGTTATATATACATCAGACTGCATAGAGATTTTGTAGGGATTACTTTAGGTGCAAATTTGACACATCTTGTTTACTCTTTGAATGCATGCAGAATTACCATAATTACGGTACTTAGTTAAATTCCATGCGTATAAGTGTAAATAAATGAAAGGCATGATTAAACAATACTATTCCGTCTTTTCGATTGTACGTTCGATTTGTGCAGGTATCTGACGTTAAACCATTTTGATGTCTTTGAAGTCCTTTGAAAACGTCAACCCTGTTTCCCTCAATTTCATACTGGTTTCCATAGAATTTGATGACGTCACAATGCGTTGACGTCAGATACCTGCACAAATGGGAAGTAACTCTAGTCCACGTTGCCAATTTATCTGTTCTAAAATGATGCTATTCAATTTGAAGACGTTTAAATCTCTATTCCGAAAAGACGGAATTATATAATGCGCTTATCATCGGTTACTTCGAACAGTACACATCTGCTATTTTCTGTACTTTATTTCAGGTATCCATCAAGAGGCAATAAGTACTAGTTCTGTATTAATCGTCATCACACTTGTCGCATCCCTACTGACCATAGTGGTTTGCATCTTTATGTTCATAATGTAAGTGGTTTCATCTTTTGAAAAGTTAATAATCGTTGAATGGCAGTCTAAAACATCATAAATTAGATTTCTTGAAGTATAGTATCATTTTAGAAAAATGAAGTGATTCAGCAGTATGATTACCTACAGCGCTTTGTAATACATGACCTTTGAATTTGATAACACCTTGACCATGTTGACTGCATAATACTATTGTAGCTGAAGAACATACACAATATCAAATGATATATCTTGGATTAGTTGAAACAAGCTCAATATAAACATCAAAGAAGAATAGAAGAACAGTTATTCAGTCTCAAAGTCGAGAAGGGAAGGCCAAATCGTGAGATTACCCATCGGATGATAGGATTTTTTGGGGGTGTATCATGCAGTTCTTGGAATACATGTACCTAAAAATTGGTAACATCTCTCTTCCTAAGGATGCTGGCTTGAATGAATGATTTTGATGGAACATCAAGTCATCCTGACATTAGACTTAAACTAGTTTTAAAAAAGCATACATTTTTAGCACACCTCGACGAAGTAGAGGGGGCTTATACTATCGACCCGTCTTCGGCGTTGGTGTCCGCACTAAAGGGAATTAATAAGCAAAACGGGATAGGTCCTACTTCAACTACATTTGCATGGATGATGCATCTAAGGATGCTTACTACAATGCATGTTACGGATGCTGCATCTGACCCATATTCTTGCTTGAATGAACAGGTTATGTAAAATAGGACATTTTCGCCTCATTATTAAGTGCTACTTCTTTAACTCATTCAACCAAACTTGCATGGATGATGCATGATACGGAGGCTGCATCTGACACTCATTTCAGGCTTGCATGAACAGATGACAAATATGGATAATGACCATATCCCTGTATACAGCACAAAATCGATAATTCAGAAAATCAGAAACCGAAGGCATACAAAATCAGGACAAAGCCGGAACCAAAGCAAACAAACAAAAACTTCCACCACATGAAAAGAAGCGAACTCCCGATATTGGAGTGAGACCAGGTGCCCAGGAAGAGTAAGCATCCCCTGTTTGCATGCAACACCCGCCGCTTCAATTCGGTAGAACTGTCACATCCGGTTACTTCCATTTCGGAAGACATAGAGTACAATCTTTGGTTGGATGGTTCAAATGGTCTATGACAAAATATCATCCACCATTCTGGAGAGTGGGACATCATAGTGTTTGACGAGTTCCCCATATCGATCGTAGAACTTCCTCAGTGACGATGTTAGTCGGTCACAAATATATCCCTGACTGAGAAGCTTATCTGAAAGACGCCTAGCTCTCAGAACAAAATCCATATATTTGGTACTTGCTCTGGCATAGCGTATCAACTGAGATATGAATACGCCATAAGCAGGAGATGAAGGGATGTTGCTACCAGAAAAGGAAAGTTTGTAACGCTGAAATTGAAGTCGTCACGTTTGTCATAGAGTGAGGTGTTCATGTGACCATCAGTGTCATAGGACAACATTATGTCCAAATAGGATGCTGAATTATTTGTCTCTGTAGTTTCTTTGACTTCAAGCTTTGAAGGATAGATACTGCTCAGGTAATCCGCCAATTTTGGATTATTGATGGACAACACATCGTCTATGTATCTGTAAGTGAATTTGAAGTCAGAAGCTAAGTATCTTTTCCCTTCAGAGACCAAAGATTGAATGAATTCAGCTTCCTACGAGTAAAGGAAAATGTCGGCAAGGGGTGGGGCACAATTGGTCCCCATTGGAATTCCGACAATTTGCTGGAATACCTTTCCTCCAAACATCACAAAAATGTTGTCGATCAAATATGGCCAATCAGGGCTCTGATTGACTGGCGCATTTTCAACATCTCCTCTTCAACTGCTGCACAGAATTTCACGAAAACGTACAGGAAACAGGTACTCAAATCCCTCTACCAAGATTCTGTTTTTCGTGCCGATCAGCCAACAATTATGGCTGCCGAGGGCTCTGATTGGATGACGCATTCTCTACAACTCCTCTGCAACCGTTGCACAGAATTTCATAAAAATCTTACAGGAGGCAAGTACTCGAGTTCCTCTACAAGTTTGGTTTTTTGTGCCGATTGGTCAACAAATATGGCTGCCGATTGCTCTGAATGGCTGACACATGTTCGACTTCTTTTCTGCAGCCACTGAACAGAATTTCACGAAATCTGACAGAGAGCACGTACTGAAGGTCTTCTATCCAGTTCCTGTTTTTCGTGCTGATTGGTCAACAAATATGTCCGCTTAGGGCTCTAATTGGCTGATACAGTCATAGAATTTCAGGAAACCATACAGGAAGTAAGTACTTAAGGTCCTCTACCAGGATTGCGCTTTTATTTGTGCCGATCTCTCAACAAATATGACCGCCGAGGGCTCTGATTGGATGACGCATTTTTGACTTCTCCTCTGGACAGAATGTCACCAAACCTTACAAGAAGCAAGTACTCAAGGTCCTGTGTTTTTCGTGCCAATTGACTCACAACTATGGCCACATAGGGTTCTGATTGGCTGACACATTTTCAACATATCCAGTACTGATGCTCATAATTTCATGAAACGTTAAAGGAAGTAACTACTCAAGGGCTTCACCAACTTGTCCACTATCATTCTTTTGTTTGCAACTCAGGTGAGCGATGTAGCCCCCCATGGGCCTCTTTGAAATTTTTCATCATTATTGAATGATATGAATTGAATTTGGTCATTGAAATAGGACATAACAGTTTGATAATCTTTGAAAACCCTTTGTTTTAGATGTTACAAAAGGCGATGTCCATCAAAACTACGTTCAAGGAAAAATGAGAAGACTGAAGGAAAAACATCTGCAAGAACCACCTCTGATGAACAATATAATCATACTGTATCAAATGGTAGAATTTCAACGGCAACGGAAAACAAAGCAGATAAAGGTGAAAGTGAGGACTCTGAAGCTGATAGTGACTTCTCGTCGGACTGTGTTAATTCTGAATCAGAAACTTTGAATAAAGGAAACGTGACACCAAGATTACAACTCCAATATCTGATGACAGTTGTAACTACTCATACGCGTCGGCGTGTGAACATACACCATTAAAAGAAATACCTGTAGGTGATGTTATATTGTGTCTAAACTATGCTAACAATCCTAGCATTGAGCTATTACCTGATAAGGAAGAAGCTGAATATTTGAATATCTAGTAAGAATAATTTGCAAGAACCTCATTGCCGTTGAATCATTTAGTCATCATCATAATATTTCATGAATGAAAAAGAAAATTATGTTCAATATTTCCTTTTGTTATTTGTATTAAGATTATAGAGAATGATCTATTTAGATTATGGTTTTCTTGATTAAAACTTTGTGTTTTTTAATAAAAACATTCGATATTTGTTAACACACGTTACTATCGAAAACAATTTTAAAGATGACAAATCAAGACATGTACAATATAGAATCAAACTTTGTTGGTATAGATATGTACATACATCGGGCAATGATTGACAATGTCTTATATCAGTGAAAAAATCAAACCAAATAACTGTATTATACAAAGTGCTTAACGTATTTGTTCATTTCTTCCTTGTGCTTTTTATATTATACAACATATAGAGCACCAAAGGGGTAAAAAAAATGCTTAATTATACAAAGTGTTTAAAATTCAATGTTTTTTTTTTCTATTACTTGCTTTACAATACTGCTTTTAGAGAGAAGCTCCTATTGGCAAAAGTTGATTAATATTATATATGTATACTCTTATAATGTAATTATATCGGAATTATCATCAAAATATTTGAGGGAAACACCCTTATTCCCTCCATTCAAATTTTGGTAATAGGTTACATTTAGCTACGCTTCTGATTGTCTACACATTTAATAATAGCGATGCTCATTCCTTTCAGAATAGGCACTTGAAACTCAAAATCTAAACCCTGGGTTGGCACGCTAGAATAATTAATCAAATGAATTTTGAATGAATTGACTTAAAGTAATACCAATGAAGATTAATTGTCAGAAGCATGCGTATCTGGTGTAATACATTACCTTATGAACAGGCTACTTACTGGCAACATATAACGACATCTCGTTAGTCTTTTAAAAATATCGTAAACGAGGTAACGCCAAGCTTTATCAATCGTGGGGTTGCGCTATGAGCGGCCTTCTTTGTATACTAGGCGAAGCCGCCGCAAGGAGTTAATCGACTTTATATGTAATATCTTCACCTATATGGGAGTCCGCTGGTCGATAAAGGTCAGGGTCAACAGCCTAGGATGAGCCCGAGTGTAATTAAATTCAAACAACGACGTTTTCTTCACTTCCGGTGTGTGCTGAGCGGGCCGTATCCGTATGGACGTCATAGGAACAACTCTTTTAGGTTTGTCCCCATGGCATTGCGGTATGAGCGGCTTGCTTTGTGTGCTAGGTGAAGCCGCCGTACGTAGTTTACCGACTTTATTTATCATTATATTTTCTCCGAATCAGTGATGAAGATAACCAGTGATTCAAAATCCTCGTCCATAGCATACATGTCTGGTGTAAAGTTCTTATGTGAAAAATATCAACAGAAATAATCAATTGAATGTATATCTATGTTAATATCATAATCATTATTGTAACAGTGTTGTTTTCTTCTCTGTTTTTTTTTTTTTTTTTTTTTTTTTGTTTTGTTTTGTTTTGTTTTGTTTTGTTTTGTTTTGTTTTGTTTTTCAATCTGCTGTATTTTTATACAAATAAATTCGGTTTTTCTTTAGTTTTTACTCTGTTTATAAAGATTAACTAACATAGGTAAAAGAATACAAAATGCAGACCAATTCTGCAGTCATTAAAAGAACAGTACATGTATGCCTGGTACTGGATACATCTACATTTGTGTACCAATGACATTGTCAAATATTATACACTGTCCAATTCCATGATAGTTATCATGATAGTTATAATGCATATCTCATCAGAGACTAGTGCCTACTTTACCAGGGTAACTACACTATGAACTAAAGTTGGCACAGGATACATATCAGTCTCCCTAATCTTATAAATTATGTACCTAGATTCACTAAAATGAGTTAAAAAAGATCCTGACGATAATCTCAACAGCACTCACAATAGAGCACAAAATTAATTAAAGTATCCTTTGTAATTTTACACCACAATTGTGCGTTCTTCTTGGATAATCGCAAAAGTTGGAGGGTTATTAGCACGTAATCCGGATAACTACACCTTCTGCTACTTAAATAGTTAACAAAATAAGAAGAATCAAAGGTAGACAGCATATTTATCGAAAATGCGTCCGAGTCATCAAACGCCTTTTATACCGCGGATATGATCCTAATGTCACTAGACGGACACTTGGCTTGGTACTTGACCAATCTACAGTCTTGTACGAGCGCATTCTTAAGACTTGCACTCTGACTGACTGTGACGGCGGGACTCCATGACGGGCCCTGTCCAAACCTCTTTAGAGAAGACAGGGCCCCAACCACCTGTCCTCTCTGAATGTCAGTCGGACTCCTCGGGTGATAACATATATGAGCTCGCTTCAGCCGGCAGAGCACGGACTGTATTACGCACGTCCTCTTTTTATATCCATTTACATATTCATCTGTGTTGCTTGGACCCCTGTGTTTTACGGTCTTGTTTGTGTGTGGTCATCTAACAGTGAGGAGGTTGTTTTACACCATAATTGTGCGTTCTTCGAGACCTCTGGGAAATCGGAATAGTGGGAGGGTTGCGCGCACGTAATCCAGGATAACCACACCGTCTGCTATCTACGTGGCAGATGGCCGTCCTAAGTCGGCACCGGTTGACCATTGGTGTCGTTGGTTTATGTGTAGTCTTTTATGTTTCATGTTTCTATGGTGTAAGTTGGTGTTCCTTGTCCCTTTTGCGTCTCTTTTTGTGGGTGTCTGTTCTGTGTTTTTACATGGGTGTTTTGGGATTTTGCTGTGGGTGCTGCAACCTAGTGTTGTTGGATATCCCCTCCTTTCTTTTACAAGGAGATGACCGTCCAAAGTCGGCACCGGTATCCCATTGGTCTCGTTGGTTTATGTGTGGTTTTTTGTGTTTGATTGATCTATGGTGTGAGTTGGAACCCTTTGATATTATTGTTGATCCTTTTTCCTCTTGCGTCTCTTTCTGTGCGTGTCTGCTCTATGATTTTACTTGGGTGTTCTGAAGTTTTGCTGTGGATGCTACAACCGACTGCTGTTTGAGATAGCCTCCTAACGTAAACTGACGTCACTTCATGACGTCATTATAGTTAAATGGTACTTTGTTTGGTGATATTCCTATTTTCGTGCAAAGCGGTACACATTCGTGTATTATCATGAGAGATATAAATTTTTAACGTCTTCAAATTCATTAGCATCAATTTAGAGCAGATAAATTTACAGCATTGACCAGACATGCACGTTTCGGGTAATAAACTCTCGTCGGTGATCCTCAATCTAAACAATGTAATATGAAAAAAATCTGTGAAAATTATGTCCTAAATATACTGAAAGACATAATTAAATGGCTGGGATATGATGCTACAGGACCCAGGTTTTAGAAATTTGAGAAAATTTTGTAAAATGAAATTTTCAAATGCGTTTGAAGAAACGACCAACCGAAATTGATCGAACTTGGTATTTCTCATGAAAGTATTTCTCATGAATTTCATTTCTAGAGAAAAATCTAGGGCCGATTTAGGGGTTTTCGTGGCCCCACCCCTTTCTGTTATAAAAATTTCTTAAAATTTCTTAAACGTGGGTCCTATAGCATCATATCCCCCTTCTGCTACTTCTTTCGATACATTTTGGACATAATAATTTTCTCAATATTTAGCCACATTACATTGTTTAGATTGAGGATCACTGACAAGGGTTAAGTACCCGAAACGTGCAAGTCTGGCCCATACTTTCTGTTCTTTAATGATGCTATTCGATTTGAAAACGTTTAATTGATAAATAATGTAGTGAATTAGGGGATACGATGTTTCGTTTTACACGTAGTAAGTATGAATGAAAAAAGCATTCCACATCATAAGAGCAATAGGGAAGGGGAATCCAACGTTAAAGAGCTTTTCATTATTAAAATGACCTTAGTGAACAAAATTTAATCTTTGTTTCAGTCATAAAGCACCATATTTATAACAACAAAATAAAATCTTATGGCGTTTGTGTTGAGGTAAGATTGATGGTAACGGTTTCAGAGATGTGATCAAAATAAATGATAATTGAAGTATGTCATCAGATAAAATTTATGTATAAATACGAGTAATGTCGAAACTTTCCAACTCTCTACCTTCTTGAAGAAAATTCCAAACCAATTTCCGTGCACCAGACACGTGTTTCGAATATTAAATTCTCATCAGTGATGCTTTCAGCGGAGCCATCAAAAATAATTTCAGTAGCGCCCTCTTTAACTTTTGAAGTTCGATTTTTATATTTACATTACATAAAATCTATGAAATTAAAACAGCATATTTTAACCTCTTAAAGGAGATGTTTCGTCTATGATGAATTATGAAATTGTAATTACATCTGTCTATTCTTTAATTGAATGATTCCTGATTTTCGATTGCTCTAGAGACATTGGAGCTGATATTTTATTTCGGATAAGGAAACAATTTTCAGCAAATAAGTACTTGTTCATAGTTTGAGTTATATATGAAAATATGTGCGTTTCCTTTTTTGTGTAATTCGCTCATCTTTCTTCCTGAATTCATCAATTAAGAAAGGCAAGTATATTAAAAAGAGATGAAATAGACAATTTTGAAAGTATGAACTCGAAATGCCTTACATATTGTGTTAGAAATACCGTAGGGAAGTAAACTAAACGTTTTCTCTCAATTTCAAGGAAGTTTTGTTTATGAATGTTTTGAGGTAGGAGAATAGTTATTTTAGCTATAATAAATCAAACTTGAGGTGTTTATCCTAATTTATCAACATATCAAAATATATTTCATGAAGATTGTTTCTTATTATTGACATGTATATGGATTTTCTCTAATAGCCATATTCGAACTTTAATTGTCAAAGCTGAAATCATCATGTCGGAAAGTATATTGTTTCATTTGTATGATTTATGATGAAATAATTATTTTTCATGAAAGTAAATGTTACTTCCATAAAATCTACAACTACATAGTTGAGATGAAGGCTGCGACATAGTACATGCGTAGAGGCGATGATTAATCTTTTTAAATGCTAAAATTTTTACTCTCTAAGTTTAATGTATGTCTCCGTCTTTACGTCTGCCTTTTCTTTTTCGAGAGAAAGTTATGTTTTACATAGATAAGCCCCGAATCTGTGCCTCACATTTTGTAAATTTCAAATGAAAGTTCATGTAAAATTCTAAATAAATTTCACATAAGATTTATGTGAAAAATATTTCACATCAATTTCCTTCACATGAATTTTTCTGAATGACCTTCACAGGAAACTGAATTCACATAACATCCTTGTAAAAATCTCCCAGATGAATTTCATGTGAAAAAAATCATGTAAATTTCATGGTCATGCTCATTTCACACGAATTTCGTATGAGGCGCGATTGACTGTGTATTGGTTGTGATTATTGTATTCTTACTCACGGTTTTGTGTTAGATACATAGAACACGTCATCTCATCTCTTACCGCCTACTTTAATTTTGCATAGTGTTACATACACCTTTTGGCCATATTACATTATTTAGACTGATGATCACTGACGAGGGTTCATTAACCGAAACATGCATGTCTGGTCCATGGTGTAAATTTATCTGGTCTTAAATGATGCTATTGAATTTAGAGACGTTTAATATCAATTTCTCTTCACGATTCTCAGAAAAGTAAATGCTTTTAAATGGTTATTCCAGACTTTTGCAACATAAATAATAATTCCAATAAAATTTTATTGAATATTTTCTTAATTTTATTATGAGTCAAGTAAAAGATAATTCAGAATGAGGAGGACTACAATAAATGTTAAAGATATTGATTGTTTCTTTAATAATTCAAATTAAAGAGCAACTGAATTACCAAAAATTACCTTAAGGTATCCTTTGTACAATTGAGTCATTTTACATAGCGTTTAAATCATCTCCGTTGTAAAGTATGGAAAATTTTATGCCTGGTAAGATACTATAAAACCATATATTTTCTGAAAGACCGTAAACGCAGGGGTCCAAGCAACACAGATGAATATGTAAATGGC
This sequence comes from Pinctada imbricata, assembly GCA_033119305.1. Taxonomy (NCBI): domain Eukaryota; kingdom Metazoa; phylum Mollusca; class Bivalvia; order Pterioida; family Pteriidae; genus Pinctada; species Pinctada imbricata. Next base: position 57,840,350 of record VSWD01000003.1, on the reverse strand, counting down.
TATAAAAAGAGGACGTGCGTAATACAGTCCGTTGGCTGTAGCGAGCTCATATATGTTATCACCCGAGGAGTCCGACTGACATACAGAGAGGATAGGTGGTCGGGGCCCTTTCTTTTCTAGAGGATTGGACAGTGCCCGTCATTGAGTCCCGTCGTCATAGTCAGTCAGAGTGCAAGTCTTAAGAATGCGCTCGTACAAGACTGTAGATTTGTGAACTACCAAGCAAGTGTCCGTCTTGTGACATTCAGATCATATCCGCGGTATAAAAGGCGAATACCTAAAGTAATATTATTCAGGTCTTCCAGCAAATTGTCGTAATTCCAATGGGGACAAATTGTGCCCCACTCCTTGTCGACATTTTCCTTTACTCGTACGAAGCTGAATTCATTCAATATCGGGTCTCTGAAGGGAAAAGATATTTAGCTTCTGACTTCAACTTCACTTACAGATACAATGTACATAGACGATATGTTGTCCATCAATAATCCAAAATTCGCGGATTACCTCAGCAGTATCTATCCTTCGGAGCTTGAAGGAGTGGGGCACAATTAGTCCCCATTGGAATTCCGATAATTTGCTGGAAGACCTTTCCTCCAAACACCACAAAAATGTTGTCGATCAGAAAGTTTAACATCTGAATAATATCTGTTTCAGTGTATTTTCAGAATCGAACTTTTCTTTTACAAAGTAGGTTTTGTCACAGTTCACAACAATAAATTTGTATTTGCGATTACCATTCTTACTTGTAAACGCATTACTTATAATATTTGCGAGTCTTTCTGTCAATTTAGAATGTGGAATTGTAGTGTAGAGTGTCGAAAAATCAAAGGCTTTTATCTTTTAAATATGGTGGGATTTTATCTTTTGAAATACGGTGGGATTTTATCTGTGACAGTTTTGTGATTCATAATTTGACCAAGATTCAATATATCAATACCTTTGTTTGCAAATCTTACTTTAATGAAAGGACGGTTTGTATTTTCCTCTGACTTATCTTATCTAACTGCTTGCAATAAACGAAAAGGAGAAATGTCAAAGATGACTCCTTGTAGTCTGTATTCTGGGGAACGTGTATCGGTATATGTGAGGTCCTTCGTATATTCGTAGATTTCGTGTAACTTCCGTAAAGGAACAGAATATAATAAGGTGCGAATATAATGCAGGCCAAGAGGCTCATTCAAAAATGTAACCAAGTCATCGAAGGAGAAACTATGTATCTCAGGCCTATTATATTTACGAATGCCATGATTTCGAGGTCTTCTTTGTGGTCTAATGAATAAGCTAGTCACATTTACCGATTGACAACCGGGACTTGTTAAGTTTCCTATGCTGCTGATATCATCGTTGCATCCATATGGCGCTGCAGTGTTAAGATTTTTTTATCCAGAAATCTTCTCTGTTGCGACGGAAAGGTGTGCTCAAATTGGGATTGTTTGTGGGGTGATATATTTTCTCCAGGATTCGGACTCTCATAGATAAAACAGAATGATCGCCCTGGTGAAAATGTCGATAAAGGAGTTGACTTCATTTATTATTTATTTTTGACCGGTGCCCTGACATTCTGGTTCGGAGCTTACTTTTGGTTTCACCCACATAAATCAATCAACAAAGTGAGCACTCTATTCTTCCCTTAAACTTTCCTTTTCTGGGTAGCAACATCCCTTCATCGCCTGCTAATGGCGTATTCATATCTAAGTTGATACGCAATGTCAGAGCAAGTACGAAATATACGGATTTTGTTCTGAGAGCTAGGCGTCTATCAGATATGCTTCTCAGTCAGGGATATGTTTGTGACCGACTAACATCGTCACTGAGGAAGTTCTACGGTCGATATGGGGAACTCGTCATACACTATGATGTCCCACTCTCCAGAATGGTGGATAGATATTCTGTCATAGACCACTTGAACCATCCAACCACAGATTGTACTCTATGTCTTCCGAAATGGAAGTTACCGGATGTGACAGTTCTACCGAATTGAAGCGGCGGGTGTTGCATGCAAGCAGGAGATGCTAACTCTTCCTGAGCACCTGGTCTCACTCCCATATCGGGAGTTCGCTTCTTTTTCATATGGTGGAGGTTTTGGTTTGTTTGCTTTGGTTCCTGATTAATTCTGATTTTGTATGCCTTCGATTTCTGATTTTCTGAATTTGTGCTGTATACAGGGATATGATCATTATCCATATTTGTCATACTCTGTTTCTTGAATGGGTCCGAAATTCAAAAGAAGTTGATCATAATTTTTGTAAAATTTCCAGAAAGTCTTTTCTAGTTTGTGAAAGCAAAATCCTTGGCCTAAAAGTTTTTTTGTAATTTGTAAATTAACATCAGTACATGCTCTAGCATACCGGATGAGCTGTGAAATGAAGATACCGTATAACCGTATAACGGTAATCTAGGGACATAACCGTCAAGCCGGGGGAAATATACTATGATGAATCCAAAATCATCTCGTTTGTCATACACACTTGAATGAATTTAAATTCCTTCAAATTTCAAAGTCTAAAAGTGCTTCATTCAAGATTAAAACCTCTTGTTTCGTCAAAGAAGATAAGGATAAAGATATGGTGCAGATCCCATTATAATGATCATAGAAAGATGTACAAATCTGACAAGTTCAGATATCAATGTTCTTTTTGTTAAAACATATCAAAATGTAAATTAATTTTAAATGATCAATTTTTGTTTCAGTGTCTATATGATATCGGAATTACGACAGAAGAGTATGAAGAATTGACTAAGCATTAACTTTTTGGAATATTAAAAATGACATTCCTCCAAACTTCAAAGTCTAAAAGTGTGCTTCATTCAAGATTAAAGCCTCTTTTTGCGTCCAAGTAGATCAGGATTCAACACGATTGTTTTGTTTCCACAGATTCTGCCATCAACCGTCACCATGATTACTAAGAATTTTTAATATGCATGTATATCAATATGAATGTTTTAATTATGTACATTGTTTACGCCAACTCTCGATCGAAGACCTACGTTGCAAAGTTCTCAAGCACATTAACATGGACTGAAGGATTCAGGAAATGTAAAACATACAATGGATCTATCACAAGTCGCAAAGATCTAGAGCTGGCAGTCTCAAAATGCAGAAATATCAATATTCAAAGAATCAGTCTGGACAAATGACATCATGCCTACTACTAAAGCACTACAGATCTTAGGTATATAATATTGTGTAGGTATATAATACGTCCCTTCAATGAAGAGGTAAAGTCAAAGAATGTCCCGTTTTACTTAGGTCTGACCTATTCTAAATAACGCATGGTAAGCAGCTACTCACTGGAGTCAACTGACCGCATGTCCATTTGGATTGCGATTTCGATACATCGAAGAATGTTTTGCTTTTTTTTTTTTTTTTTTTTGTCTGTGTGATTTTGTTTTTCTATTGTGTATGATTTAGGACTCTAGTTTTCGGTTTTGTTCTTTAGTGATTTTCTATGTATCCCCGAAAGGGGAGGAGACATATTGTTTTTGCCTTCGTGTCCGTCTGTCTGTCTGTCCGTCTGTCACACATCGTGTCTAGGATATATTTCCTGAACCGTTTACCCGATCACTTTCATATTTTAGTATGTTGTTGCTTATGACCCAAAGGTTTCATATCACCTTAACCCAAAGTAATTTGACCGAGGTCAAGGTCTCTTAGTACATTTTTATTAATTGTACATACTTTCCTGTCCAGGTTGTATTTCCTGAACCGTATGCTCGATCACTTTCATATTTTAGTATGTTTTTGCTTATGATCCAAAGGTTTCACATCACCTTGACTTAAGATCATGAGTACATTTCTAATGAAATTGTGCATGTTATCCTCTCCAAGCTATATCTTTTGAAACGATTACCCGCTCACTTTCATATAAAATTGTAAATAAAAGGTTGATATCGTATGTAGGTATTATATTGCGTTCCAATAACCATGTTTAACGTGGAAAATCGAACACTTTCATGTATGATGCTTGAATGAAAGGCAGGTGTAGTCTGCTACAAATACACGTTTGTTTACCAAATCCTGAATGAAGATTTGCCTTTATTTTCTTATGATCTTCAAGGTTTTTTATAAAGTAAATATAAACTGTAAAACAACTGGAACAATATGTACATATACATTGTAGATCCCTTTGGCTATGGTCTCACCCGACTTCAGTTTAAATGTCACAGTCGTCCTCTAAGGTCTCATTCGGTCCAATTCAAAGCTAATACTAGTTTTTCTTCGTGTTGTTTATTACATTTCTCTTCTCATATTCTAATGGTACCGATCGTCGATTGCTTTTCGTCCCACTGTGTTATCCATCTGCCATAATGTTTATTTTGCTACCCTGAGTACCAGCCATATGCAAAAAGTGCTTACACGTGTTCGCATTCGTTCTTCTTCGGAGAAAACTAGGTTATATTAGGATATCCATTTTATAAGCAATTATTGTTCTTAGTTCGGTAGCGAGGGCATATCTGACTGATATATCCAGCTAGTTTCTAATTATTAAGTATACTACATTTGCTTTCATCAAAATTCTGACAAAATAGTTTATACAAAGTTTTATTTGACGAGACCAAGTGTTACTTTAAGTACTCTTTGCTATTTCACAACTAATTCATAGGAAAGATTAACATCCTCTCGAACTGAATTGAGGAAATAAGGGAAGAGGTTTTGAAAAGATAAATTGTGTAACCATATGGCCTCTCTCCCACAATATGAACGGTGAATTATTACATTATGTTTGGGAATTTGCACACTGTAGAAAGAGGAATAACTCTCAACTGAATCGATGCACTTCTCAGAACACGTAAGTAAATTAACCCCCTTACACATGTTACATGAAAGAGGGATGCTGTTAATAGTAATTCACATAAAGATAATCTTGAAAGAAGATAAGAAACAGATTCAAGAAATTCTCCGTTAATAAGTTTATCTTAAGATTTTAAGGGAAATATTTTCTCGACATTAACATATTTAATTGTAATATTGATTATTTAACACTTGGAAAGTCCAGAGATTGATAAGAACTTTATGAAAATAGGCTTTCTCTACTAGTTGGAGGAATGATTGTCAATTCTACACGTGCAGTTCCAGCATATTGAGTTTATCTACGTACAATCCCTCATAATTTCATATGCTTTTGAAGAGTTGTAGAGAACCTTACCTTTGAGATATGAAAACGAAATAATCTAGAAATATGTCCATCTTTTTGTGCAATTCCCCTCCCTTGTTTAAATGCAATATGTCATTTTTCACTTGTCAGTTTTAATTTCTCGTTGTCACAGAACTACTTTCTCGCATGCTTTGGATTCTGTTAAACTATGTTTCGTGAAATAAATTTTGTCAAAATTCCATCGATGTTTTCTTTCCACGACAAAGTACAGAAAATTTATCAATCACACAACGCGAAGTACGAAGAATGGCTTGAAAGCCCGCGACGGCTTACAATTGCAATTAAAAAGAGACAGAAACAACTGTCTCGAAAAAAGAAATGAAGGTCTAACACAAGTCCAAGTCAGAATAAAAAAGTTATAATCAATGTGCAAAAAACACATTGAACAAAGACAAAGACAAAACAACTCAAATATCGTTCAAAGGAGCCAATGTGAATTTTTTACAAATACCGCAGACGATTCCTATACTGAGAAGGTTAATCAGCGTTTAATGACGTGTGTCGATCAATTTAAAATGACGGCGGGGGAAAGGAACAATATTTCATAAGCGAGTATCAAGAGTTGTTTTTATTATACGAAATTGTCAATTTTCTCTGTCCATAGTAAGAAAATATTGTGTTTTCGAAAGTGTTTCACAGAAAAAAGTCAAGAAATATGGATTTTTAATATAGTTCAGAAAAACCATTATGTACTTCAAAAAAGTGGGAAGGTTGTGCGCATGTAATCCGGATAACCGCATAATTTGCCACTCGTGTAGAAAATGACCGTCCTTAGTCGGCACCGGTTGCCAATTGATTTATGTGTGTCTTTTTATTCGATGTTTATTGTTGTCTTTATAGTGTTCCTTGTCCGTTTTGCGTCTCTTGCTGTGCGTGCCATCTCTGTGTTTTATATTGATTGTCTTTGTGTTTTGCTGTGGAAGCAACAACCGAGTATTGTTGGATTACTCTCCTTTCTCTCAAATGAACCTCCATTCTTTAATGTTTCCAATTTCTTCCGACGGCAGGGATGACCGGAACCTGAAGTATTTTGTGCTGATGGCCTTTTAATCGTTACCGTAGCATGTTCAGCGAACTTCATTATCATTAGGATTTATTTTTCCTTATTTGCGATGACAATTTCATTTCAATTTTCCTTTGTCAATTCAATTTTCCTTACGATAGATTATCCTTATTTGCGATGCAAATTCCATTTCCATTTTCCATTGCCAATTCAATATTCCTTACGATAGATTATCCTTAATTGCGATGTCAATTCCATTTTCATATTCCATTGTCAATTCAATCAATCTTACGATAGATTATCCTTATTTGCGATGCAAATTCCATTTCAATTTTTCATTGTCAATTCAATTATCCTTACGATAGATTATCCTTATTTGCGATGTCAATTCCATTTCCATTTTCCATTGTCAATTCAATAATTCTTACGATAGATTATCCTTATTTGCGATGCAAATTCTTTACCATTTTCCATTGTCAATTCATTTATCCTTACGATAGATTATCCTTATTTGCGATGCAAATTCCATTTCGAATTTCCAATGTCAATTCAATTATCCTTACGATAGATTATCCTTCTTTGCGATGCCAATTCCATTTCGAAAAACAGAGGTGTATTAAATACTTTGAGTCATATTTTCGTTAAAATTGACGAAAATCTGAGGTTTGCAAAAGAGATGCCCTAGGTGTGAACAGGATGGTAATTAACTACCTTAAGCTTGTTTCATCCTTGGGTATCTAATCTTCATACAAACCTCAACTTTGTGTTTATCCTATACTTATTCTTTGTATGATGTTTCAGTGCATATATCTTTGTGACATGTGCCAGGTGTAGCTTTGTCTGTCTTTAATGTGTCGCTCTCTTATTAGTTTGTTCCGCTTGATCTGGGCAGAGTGGTCATTGTGGAGATTTATCCCTTTTATTCATTGATTTATAAATAATAGCGATTCATTTGTAGTAATATTATATCGGTAAACATCTCTTATATTAGATATTATAATAATATATGAGAATCCTTTTCAGTTGCATTAAAGTGTCACACAATTAATCTTATCTCTAAAGGATGTTTTGAAGTTGGGAAACTCAATGTAACGCAAACTGTCAATTCAACTTCTGTTGCAACGGTATATACGCTCTGCAACTGCTCCTGTTTTGCGATATCGGTGAGTTTGTGATTAACTATTTCGACGTACTTTAAATTTCTGATGACAATTCAAACAACAAGGCAAATTTTTGCAAGGCAACCAGTCATACACTATCTATAATTTCTTGGAGATCATCCTCTTTTCCTTAGCTTTAAGTGAATATTAAGGAGGGTTTGAACACCAAGATGGCGGCGGCATTATTTGTTTTCTCGCTTCCTAGGAAAAGTACAGTCTTAGCTCCCTTAAAACATTTGATACTCTGACTTATATACGCATTTGAGTATCCTGATGAAGTTTGAATAATTTCCGGGGTCATTTGAAGAAATTATGGCGATTTTCGAAATTTATGACAATGGGAGTTTTATCCATGAGCAAACCACGACGTCATTTCGACGTTATCGGGAAAAATGGCGTCACAAACCTTCGCATTCAAAATGCAATAAAAACATTATTACTACACGTATTGCATTGAAACTTAGCATGTATAAAAGAGAAAATTCAATCTACATCACGATGTATTCGTTGACAAATTTACGTTACAGAAAAGCGGATGTGACTTCATTGGGAATGGACGATTTTGGGAGAAAAAATTGGAAAATATAAAGCCTTATAATATTTTAATCCTAAATTCAATTTTTCCTATTTAATCATGAAATCATCTCTGGACATTCTTGATAATTTTGATAGTATTTGACAAAGATTCATTTACAGGATTTCAAATAATTAAGCAGCAACTACATTGGCTCGAAATTGCAATTTTTTATCGACAGTGTCATCTTTTATTCAAGTATCCTGCCTGTGTTTAAAGCACAATTCATCTAATCTTTTTCATATGTAAGTGCAATACATTTATGGATATTTTGGAAGTTAAATCAAAATTATTTTCTAATAGCTTTAAGAGAACTGGAATGGCACTTTCAATATCATGACGTCATCAAGAAATTCACGAAAGCGTCGATTAATGCATATTTCAAAGTCTCGTAGAAAATTTTCCTGTGGATAGAACCAAATGTAAGTTTGTATAGTCAAGGACAGACAAGAAATATATAATTACAAAATTTTTTTTAGAAAAATTGAATTTAGCGTCAAAGTGTTCAATACCTCCTTAAGTAGATTAAAAGATTACAAGATGCATTTCTATATATTCCCGGGAAAAGCGGAGAGGTCCGATTAAAGAAACTGGAGGAAATTAGGGGAAACTTCCAATACTCTAAAAAATCACATTCAATTTTGTCACTACGAAGTCTTATTGATTTCTTTATCGCTCATTAATTTCTTTGTTGCATTTATCAATTTGTCTTTGGTAAGAAGGAAAAAGGTATAGCGTAATTATCTGGATGGTGCAAAACTTTTAAAATAGCCCACTGATATCCTCGCATTCTAAAATCCAAACGTTTCTTTGATCCAGGGATCCAGAAAATGTCATTAGGGATTTTGAAGGCATACGGTTCACTATATCACACACTAATAGGTCTAAAAGTAAAAATTGTTCAAGAAAAAATATAGTTGTAAATATTACATTAATGTGAAATATTTGAATTCAGAATTGCGATACCAAAGCGTTGTCATGACGACATGACCTACATTTGTGGGTAAAGTGCGAGGACATCAGAATGCCTGACACTGGCCACATGTTTTTCATTAATCACGAAAACGTTTCTTTCTTAAGGATAAAATCTAATGTAGATCTATTGCATTGTTGAATATGTTGGAATCAATTCGGAACTTTGTCCCATTGACAACATCTACAAATCTAATACATGTGGGTCGATTTCATGAAATCGACCAATAATATAAAGATGCTGTCACTTCATCTTGTTTTTTCTTTTTTTTTTTTTGACAACCAACTCACTTTACCCTCACCCATTACTTAAATCCCTTCTAAGTTGATAATTTCATTTTCCGGATATCTGCATCGTTTTCAATAAATGTTTTACGTCTACCATGAAAGTATAAGAAACCATATAAATTGTTTGTTTCTAAATGGAAATATTATCAAATAAAATGCTTTTTTTCAAGAAAATGGTGTTAATGTTTTTATACATGTACCTTATCCTCTAAAACATTTTACTTTCCGTTTGATTTTTGTATATGTACAGTATATGATTTATCAATTCATCTCTTTTACATAGAATACAGTCGGCTATTGTTTGGAAACCTGCAAAAACATTCCTATTGACAAAAGAAATAATCCTTCATTTTGTCATAACACGAATTCATCTTGGGAATATGCAGCACTGTATGGTATTGTGAACGATTCCAGTGCTCCAGAAATAGGTAAGTCAATGATCCTGCATCACAAATGGCTCTAAACATTCAACTTATTTAGAATTTCTTAAAATACATTTGAAAAAAAAATCTTGCGCTTGAGAAACGTTTCTTGCATATAAACGCCTTTGAAATCTATATTCAATAATTATATATATATCCTCGTGTTAACTACGTAAAAGAATACAACTACCTTAGAATTAATTATTTCAGAAAGTTTGGTGCAAACTTTGACGGCTTCTGTTTGACCCCAGTTATATCAATGTCCTTTTATACCGTATATCGGGAATTTTTCGCGTGTGTCTAATTTTCGCTAAGTTCACAAGCATCATCAAATCGTGGAAAATGAACATAGCGAAAAAAAGACACAGATATTAACCCTTGATCTTATTTAATGAATAAGCGAAAATAAGACTCAGTAAAAAATAGACACACCTTTTTGGGATCATTTTCTCGACATTTAACCTACGCGAAGATTACCCGATATACGGTATTCATTTCAAGTGCATTTGTTTTTCCTTTTTTCTCTCGGATACATTACGTGCATGTCTGGTCCATGCTGCAGATTTATCTTTTTATAAATAAAATTTGTTAAGTTTACGTGACGTAGACCTTTTGTGCCATGACATACCAATTCATACGTTTGTCTTCTTTTGTGGGAGTTGCCGATTGTAACCTTTCTACCGAATTGAGGTATCAGGTGTAGCATGAAAGCAGGAGATGCTAACTCCTCCTGGTCACCTGGTCTCACTCCTTCGCAGGAAGTTCATGATCACTTCTCTTCATATGGTAGATTTTTATTTAATTTCTGTTCCTTTGCCTTAGTTCTGGTGTTAAATGTCTTCTGGTTTTGTATGCCCTTGGTAAGATATTTTCCGATTAACGATTTTGTACTTCTTAATATGGATAGCGTTTTGTCCGTATTTGTCATTACTTGAATCCTTTCAAATAAAAGATAATTTAATACAGCATGTAAACATTATCTCATGGACCCAAAGTGAAGCAATGTTGGGTTTTTTTAAGTAGAAGGATTGTGCGCTCACGATCCTGATAACTACACCATTTGCTACAAGCGTGGATGGCAGATGGCCGTCCTAAGTCGGCATCGATTGCCCATTGGTTTTGTTGGTTTATTGAGTGTTTGTTTTGATGTCATATGAAATGTTCGATGTCCTTTTCCGGTCCCTCTGTTCTTGTCTACTTTGTGTTTTGAATCAGGATGTTGCCATGTTTTGCCGTAGGAACTGCAACAAATTATTAGACTTGTCGGAGATCCCCTCCTTTGTCCATTGAAGCTAATGTGACAATGTTTTCTTGTAACTTCGTTTATGATTCTGTGATATTGGAGTTTGTGAGTTTGTGATTACTGCAACCTCTTCAAATATCTTAATTCGCTTGTTCTACGTGCAAGTGCTCCTCTATAGATCATAGGATTTGCTATCGAGGCATATGGGAGATACTATTTTTCTATGGTATAGTAAAATCACTAAACAATGCAGATTTCGAATTATTAAACTATAAAATTACATTCTTGGTGAGGTAGATGGACCTTCATTTTGACAGATTATCAGAATCCCAGAAAGAATTTATAAATATCTAGATTTTTATGTCACTGCTCAACCAATCATCGAAATTTTGCAGATGACAAGAGTCTCAAGCAAGAGCAATTCTTAATTCTTGAATGTGTCAATTCCGTTGGTCAGTATAAATTTGTCCCTAATTGGTGGAAGTGGAGCATACTAGAGAGAGTACAGCCAGTGACTGCATGTGGTAATTCTTCATTTTAATAATTGCTTTGATATCCCTATATTTAGTCCAATAAAATTCTTATCTTATTTGTTTTATATTTACAAAACATATGTATGTTCATGTATCTAAGCTCTGTCAGGATAAGACAACATCAAACATAAGGTTCTGTCCTTAATTTAGCACATATATAAGACGGTCCTTACCAAAATAAAAGCTCTCTGGCATATGCTTGCCGCAAGGTTGCCGCAAATGCTTGCGGCAAAGTTGCCGCAAATGGATTATTCGTATGTAAATTAGGCTTCTGGCGCATAGTTTGCGGTAAGCTTTCGACAAAGTTCTGGTACAGTTCTGGCACAGTTCATACAATACAATATTTCAATGCAAAATTGTTATAAGTATTGCTGGTATTTCTGGCACAGTTGTAGCACGGTTGCGGCGAGGTTCTGGCACATATATTAATAACGCATTTATGGCGCATATATTCCTGCATATTCAATGTGTTGCAAATTATTGCTCAAGATTAGAGATGATTTTTGAAAAACTTGTATTGGTATTTTAGCATCATACAAACAAAACATTGTACAAAATCATCATGAAATCATTTATTGGTATTATGCTTGAATTTATTGAAGAGGAAATAACATTAAATCATAAAAATCTAAATTAGTATTCGTATAATATGTTTAATAAGGACAATTAAAAACACCAAAATTTACTTTGCAATTTTCAATTTAGGATCTGCATGTTGTTGTTGTTTTTATTTTCTTCATAGGAAGTTCTTGGTTTTCATTTCTTAATGACACTTTCAGTGCACAGTACTATCAAACTGTTGTCTAATTGAAATAATATCTAACACGTACATGTCGATCCAATTTAACCCAGAGCGGCAGAATGAATTAAAGTCCTTTTTTGTCTTTCAAACATCTGAGAGAGTGCATTATCCAAACTTCTGTATGCATAAGGAATATACATACAGAGAGGATCATTCCAATTACTGTAAAAGAGAATGAAGTTGCCTTTTCCGAAAAAGCGTGTATATGTTTATATAAATCATTATATACAAGCAGGACCTTCAATTCAACATGAAAAAAGTTTGGAATATCCGGTACTTATCTGATCAAGTCCACAACATCTTGCCGCATCATCACTACTTACATATTGAAGGATATTATAATTCCTCGGAGTGCGAAGCTTAAATCCCTTGCTCTGTATCCATCTCAAAGAGAATGGCCGCTCTAACTAGATGATAATGATCTACGAAGTTAATATTCTGTTCAACAGAATAGAAAATTTAGGGATTCTGAGTAGCAAACTTCCATCAGCACAATTTAAGTGAAAGTGTTAGTTCAAATTTCCTCTGATAGACAATATAAATGTTTGAATTGCACAAGGTTCATTGGTAATTTTTTTCTGAATGAGGGAGAATAAAAGTCTCTTACCTTTTGGCTTTTTAGAGGACTATAGAATAAGTAGTGATTGTTAATGAAAAAAAAGAAAGGAGGGGATCTCCAACAACACTAGGTTGCAGCACCCACAGCAAAATCCCAAAAACACCCATGCAAAAAACACAGAACAGATACCCACAGAAAGAGACGCAAAAGGGACAAGGAACACCAACTCACAACATAGAAACATAAAAGACTACACATAAACCAACGAGACCAATGGGCAACCGGTGCCGACTTAGGACGGCCATCTGCCAAGTAAATAGCAGACGGTGTGGTTATCCTGGATTACGTGCGCACAACCCTCTCACTTCTCCAGTTACCTAGAGGTCTCGAAGAACGTACAAATGTGGTGTAAAACAACCTCCTCACTGTAAGATGACGTCACACAAACAAGACCGCGAAACGCAGAGGCCCCAGAGACACAGATGAATATGTAAATGGATATAAAAAGAGGGCATGCGTAATACAGTCCGTGCTCTGCCGGCTGTAGCGAGCTCATGTATGTAATCACCCGAGGAGTCCGACTGACATTCAGAGAGGACAGGTGGTCGGGGCCCTGTCTTCTCTAAAGAGGTTTGGACAGGGCCCGTCATGGAGTCCCGTCGTCACAGTCAGTCAGAGTGCAAGTCTTAAGAATGCGTTCGTACAAGACTGTATATTGGTCAAGTACCAAGCTTAGTGTCCGTCTGGTGACATTAGGATCATATCCACGGTATAAAAGGCGTTTGATGACTCTGACGCATTTTCGATACATATGCTGTCTACCTTTGATCCTTCTTATTTTGTTAATTATGTCACCATAAAATGCAGGTTGTGAAATACCTAAAGTAATATACTCCGTTGCTTTTATGGGTCCGAATTTCAAAAGAACTTGATCATAATTTTTGTAAAATTTCCAGAAAGTCTTTACTAGTTTGTGAAAGCGAAAACCTTGACCTAAAAGTTTCTTTGTAATTTGCAGATTTCTATTATGAAAATCCAAAACATCAGTACATGCTCTGGCATACCGGATGAGCTGTGAAATATAGATACCGTATGACGGTAATCTAGGGACATCACCGTCAAGCCAGGGGAAATTTACTATGTTGAATCCAAAATCATCTCGTTTGTCATATACACTTGTATGAATTTCTCCATTGACAATTTTGATATTTAGGTCCAAAAATGGTGTTTCAGTGTCTGTAAAGTTTGCCTTGTTTAGAGTCAATTCTTGTGGATAAATAACATCTTTATACTTTTCAAAAACAGGATTATCGATAGTAAGAATATCATCAAGGTACCTTGAAGTACTAATGAAGCATTTCACATCATCATGTTTTCTTTGCTTTTGAAGATTTTGAATAAATTCCTTTTCATATGTGTATAAAAATAAATCTGCAACAAGAGGCGCACAATTTGTACCCATAGGAATCCCTACAACCTGCTTGTAGAGATTCTCACCAAATCTTACATAAATGTTGTCCAAGAGGAAGGACAAGGCACTACACAGGTCGCTACATGTCCATGATTTGTATGATTTGTATTCTGTAGCGGAAAAGAAACCCTTTGATTCAGATGTACAAATATAAAGTTTCCCCTCTCGATTATAGCACCATTTAATGAGTTTGGACAATTGATCATTGATCTTGTCGTGAGGAAGGGTGGTGTACATATTTGAAAAATCGTATGAAGCAATCGTATTGGCTTGAAAATTTCTAGATTTTATCTTGTCAATCACATCCCCCGAATTTTTTATAGACCAAAATAAATTTACATCATTCCTGTTAAGAACAGTTTCACAATATTTTGCAACGTGTTCCTTTACCGCCGTGAGGGCTGACGTCAGATGTCTAGACAAACTTGTAGTTGAGCAGTTGCTAGAATTAGCAATGTATCTAAATTTGTAAGGAGATTTGTGCAGTTTTGGTATGCAGTATATTGTAGAAAGATCCAATTTAGAAATAGGGATGTTGAATGAAGAAATTTCACTGCTATGTTTGCTCAAAATGTTAGGGACACTTTCATTGCTTTTGATATAAGTATTTGTAGACGAAAGTTCCGAAACTAAAGTTGATATATAGTAAAGTTTTCATATGATTATGGTGTTGTTGGCTGCTTTATCTGCAGGAGCGAAGACAAATTTTTCATGTAAATTACGTAATTTGGATTTAAAATATCTTTCAGATCTAGAACTTGGATTTTCAAAAAGATGAGGATTTTTGTGGAAGTTATCTATTCGAATGTCAGTAATGTCCAAAATGAGGTTTTTCCAGTCATTCAGAGAATGCGATTCGACTCCTTCCGATTTACACCATCGTTTGGTATAGTTATCTAAGGCTTCCTTTAGTACTTCGCGACATTTAATAAAATCTATCTTGGACGGGATTCTATACTTAGGTCCTTTTTTGAGAAGACCACGGAGCTGCCTGTCTTGGATAATTGAAAAGTCACCTGTAATAATATGACCAGCTGGTTCATATAGATATTCAGATGTTGCACATTCTCAAGAAGCAGGACATGATTCAAGTATTTGAGGATCTGATGTAACTTTGTTGTAGTTAAAAACGAAATTTCGAATAGGTCTCTTATATTTGTAACAAATAAGAGGAGGTTCTAAATTTTCAAAATATTGAGGAATAGCACTTTGTACACGATGATCCCGAAAAATATTAGAGATGTTAAGAAGATCGAATCCTTTGTTAATAAATGGAATTTTTAAGAATCGTTTTTTAGGTGGGATGTTTTTAACAACTGGATAAAGTTTATTCTGTGCGAATGCAACAATGATATTAAGTCTGAATCAATCCGTATTTCTTAAGAATGCAACCAGTGCTTCATCCAAGATAGATTTCAATTGAACTGCTGGAACTGATGAGAGAGCATGAAGCAGTTCATGTCTGCCGCCGTTGCGAGCAATGAATGTCACCCCTTTAACCCTAGATGACTTATGGTGCATGTACTGTTCATCCTGGGCATCTCTTTGTTCTCTTCAAAAATGGGCGCACAGAGTAATTTCTGAAATCTGATTAGCTGGTTTAATCAGTTGTAGACAAGTCATCCTATTTATCTTTCACACTTACAACCGTCTGGTACAAATCTGGCTCATATATAGTGAGTACTGGGTGAAAATGTGCAAAAGACTCTTTTCAGGTGTATCTGTGGCTCATAGTATCAGCAATATAAGTTTATGCTGAGAAAGTAATATTTCTGGTACATTTCTAGCACACAATTCCAATACAAAAATGTATGTGCCACTACTGGCTCGCAGTATGCAGCTACTGGTATATAATGCTCCGCTAGCGGTTTAAGCTGCACAGTTCTGATCCACAGTTGTGGTGCATGGCAAGCTTAGGGCAAAGAATTCTTTTGGTAAGGGGGAAGAAAAATGAAGTCGGAACGAAATAAAAAAAGCTTTTTTAGTCCAATCCCAAACTCTAGTACAATTAATATTAGTTTTTGTTGTTACAGAGTAGAAGGATAAAACATTGATCTCCGTGTTAATCTATGTGCATACCTTCATTCGAACTACGCGTAATGTTTGGGTCATTCTAAAAATAAAGTCCCAAATCACTATATATTTTTGTGAAATATCAATCGCAAAATTGTGCAATTTTTTGTTGTTATCTAATTAGTATTCATTCATGGCAACAGGTTTATGGAGTACTCGTGCTGATAAATCGCAATTACAATGGTTTTCTTTCACCGATATGGTATAAGCAAAAGTTGATTTTGTGGTGGAGAGTTAGCTGCCCTTTAACTAAGGTGGAGGGTTTTTCGACTCGAGCAATCTTATCCTGTTTTCTATGAACTTCGCAGCAAAGCAGCGTAAAAGTAGTTGCTTATAAGCAAAGCATAAGGACTGCAGAACTTTGTTTGAGTGAAAAAAGTGTCTTTTCATGATATATCTTGAGCTAGAACTGAAATCTGAAAATCTCAAAACGATCTGATGTCAAAATGGCCGCCGCACATATGTCCTATGTCGATGCAGTTGTATCAGACTCTAATACTTCTAGTCGCACTACGGCAAAGCCAGTTTTCATTAAGGAGATAGACTTTTTTGGTGTCAAATCTCCCCCCAAACATCTATGGCTTGACCACACCGAGCTTTATAAAGCCATTTCCGTTAGTGCACCTCCAGAGCACATTGCTGGACTGCAGCGAGTTCGGGGATTGTGGCGAATATATTTCGACAACTATGAGACCAGAGCACACTTTCTCTCATCTGATTTTGTCTTGAGAGAAAAAACAATTCCTGTTTACCATATGAACCCCGGTACGATACACACAGATGAGGATGGCAACCCAACTATCCGAGTGAGGGTGAAGAACGTACCATTATCTGCAGATGATGGCCAGATTAAGCGGGCTCTAGAACAACACAACTGTGAGATAATAAGTATGTTTCGGGAGAAGCTTAGAATTGATGGTCGTCTCACGAATTGTGAAACAGGGGACCGTATCGTTATAATAGGTGAAATAGACAGACCTCTTCCAACTACTATGACTATTGGACGGTATAGCGCAATTGTATTACATAAAGGTCAGCCAAATGACAAGTTAAAATGCAACAAGTGTTTGCAAAAAGGTCATACAACGAAGGAATGTCCAAATGAAGTAATTTGCAGGTCTTGTAACAAACCTGGACACATTATGGCAGAATGCCCTGAAGTCCTTCATGAAGACTCTGAAGAGAATGCAGATGACTCTGCTGAGGAGGAGGAGGAGAATGTTACCACCCTACATGAGGTGTCCCACAAAACACCATCATTATCTTCTCTAAACACCAAAACTGTGTCCAAATCCTCAGTGAATAAGCATCAAAAGGATGCCATGAAATCGAGAAATAAATCCACAACCGGTGGTACCTCAGGGAAAATTGACAATTTTGTGACCACTCAACCTAGGCAATCTCAACAAAAGAACACTCCTACTCCCAGTCGAAAATCAACAACATTATCACATAATTTCCGTTCACCGCCAACTCCAGTCAACGAGATGGAAGCTCGTGTTCGAAACAGTAAAAAGACTAAAGAAGGTCCATGAAATTACACAGTGCTCTTGTCTGTTACCTGCCAGTGTTTTTCAGTTGGAGACATGAACTCGCTTTAAGCACAGTCTTTCTACTTGATTTTACCACCATACCTGGCAGAAAATGCACACAAAATCAGAAATATATAAACATTATTATTTATTATATACCAGAAAACAAAATGTTCATTGTATATGTTATATACATATGTAAAACATTGAATAGAATTATTAATTATGATGAGTAATCAAAAAGATAAAAAACAAATCTCAGTAAAATGACAACACATATTAATATTTTATCAATAAATGTACAAGGTTTAAGAGATAAACTGAAAAGAAATAGATTCTATGAATATGCTAAAAATCAAAAGGCAGATATCATTTTTATACAAGAAACACATTTTACACATGAACTAACCTCTTTCATTAAAAGTGAGTGGCAAGGGGATGTTATACATAGTTTTGGTAATACAAAAAGTTGTGGAGTAAGCATCTTTCTTAATAAAAGAATAAATTATGAAATACTAAATAGTAAAGTAGATAAGGAAGGCAGATATATAATTTTGAATATAAAAATAAATGAGAATACATTTTGCATCACAAATCTCTATGCTCATAATGACAAAAATAAAAGATCCCACTTTTATCATGAAATCCATGAACAATTAAATTTAAGTGATGGTTTTAAAATATTAGGTGGTGATTGGAATGACATTCAAAGTAAAGAGGATAGGAAATCACAAAGAAATAAAATCAATATAAATGTAAATCTTAATAAAATAAAGAAAGATTTTTCATTAATAGATCCTTGGAGAGAACATTATAAAAATAAAATACAATTTACATGGAAAAGGAAAAATTCAGAAACAGAAGCAAGTAGGATAGACTTTTTCTTGATGCCAAAAGATTTGATGAATAGAATAGTAAAAACAGATATTCGCCCAGCTAATATTAAATGTACAGACCATCAAGCAGTTTTTTTACGTTTAGATGTAAAGGTAGTTGAAAAAGGACCCGGATATTGGAAACTAAACAATAGTTTACTTAAAGACAATAAATATAAAAATATGATAAAATTTATAATACAAAAATATTCTATAAAGTCTCAAGAGATAAATACAAATATTAAAACCCTATGGGAGATGTGTAAAATCGAAATTAGAGAGCAATCAATAAAATATGGTAAGATAAAAGCATGCAAATTTAGAAACCACATGGTAGACCTTGAAAATAAATTAAAAAATGAAATTGATAATGAAGGTAATGAAGAAAATATAAAATCACTTGAAAATGAAATCGAACAAGGATATACAAAAATAGCAGAAGGAGCACAAGTAAGAGCAAGAGTTAAGTGGATTGAACAAGGAGAAAAAAACACAAAATATTTCTTAAACCTAGAAAAGTGTAGACAAATTAAGAAATCAATTACAAAAATATATGATAAAGAAGGTAATCTTTTACATGATCAGAATTTGATAATAAAAAGAGAAAAAGAATTTTATGATGAATTATATCACTCAAAAAATCCTAATGAGATTGAAATAATTGAATTTATCAATTCTATAAAAATTACATCAAAATTAGATGAAAATGATGCAAATGCATGTGAAGGTCTTTTAAATGAAGCGGAATGTACAAAAGCAATCAACACAATGAAGCTTAATAAGTCCCCAGGTCCAGATGGCTTGAGTTTAGAATTTTACAGAACCTTTTGGGAAGAAATCAAAATGTTACTGATTAAAGCTCTTAATGCAGGTTATCATGAAGGTTCATTAACACATTCTCAAAAATCAGGTTTACTTTCTCTTATGTTTAAAAAAGATGATCCTTGTGATATTAAAAATTGGAGACCCTTAACACTATTGAATGTTGATTATAAAATTGCAGCACATTGTTTGGCCCAAAGAATTAAACCAATTTTACCTAAAATTATAAGTACTGACCAGAATGGTTTTATCAAAGGCAGAAATATAAATTATAATATCAGACTAATTCAAGATATCATTGATTATGCAGAAAAATTTGATGTTGATGGAGCAATATTATTTCTTGATTTTCAAAAAGCTTTTGATAGTATTGAATGGAATTACATGTTCATAACTTTAGAAAAATTTGGCTTTAAAGAATCTTTCATGAAATGGATTAAAACATTATATACACAGATATAAATTGCAAAATCATTAATAATGGATGGATTTCTTCCCCTATATACCCTTCTCGTGGAATTCGGCAAGGCTGCCCTATTTCAGCACTACTATTTGTTATTACAGTTGAAACCATGGCTGCTCGATTACGCCAAGAAGAAACTATACATGGTCTAACATTCTTCAAGAATCAAAAGAGAGAAATAAAAATTTCACAACTGGCTGATGATACGACACTCTATTTAAAAGGAAAAAATGATATAACTAAAGCATTAAATATTATAGAAATTTTTGGTAACCTATCAGGACTTATACTTAACAGAGAAAAAACAAAAGGAATAAAGTTAGGAAACAAAGTAATAATACCTGAGAATTATGAAAATATTGACTGGTCAAATACAACAATTAAAGCATTAGGTATATACTTTGGTACCAGTACTAATGAAACATTAGAAATAAATTGGCAGAAAAGAGTAGATAAAATCAATAAAATAATAAATTCTTGGAAATTGAGAAATCTAACAATGATAGGTAAAATACAAATTGTAAAAGCACTATTAATACCTCAGATCACATACTTAATAACAGTACTACCAATACCAAGTTCTTTCTTTAAAAAAATTGAACATCTGATATATAAATTTATATGGGGCACCAATACTGAAAAAGTAAAGAGGAAAACAATGATACGAGAATATGGAAAAGGAGGCCTAAAAATGTTTGATTTAAAAGCCCATATGAATACAATATTAGCAAAATGGGTAGTTAAACTACTGGATAATAAAGAAAGTTAATGGAAAATCTTTCCAAAAAACTACATTAATAACTTTGGCAAAAACATGTTTTTATTTCAAATGAACCTTGACAGTGTAAAAAGTATAAAAAACTATGAAACAATTCCAATTTTTTATCAAAATGTAATAAATGCTTGGATTGAAATTGGGGGTGGACAAAGAAAAATTCCACAAAACATAAAAGAAATTGGATCTCAAATTTTATGGGGAAATAAAGAAATAAAATTAAAAAATAAGACATTGATTTTTAATAACTGGATAGAGGAAGGTCTTTTACTTGTCAAAGATCTATTAGATGAGACAGGGAAAATAAATGAAACTTTAATTTATGAAAAACTAAAATTCAAACAAAATTGGATTGCTGAACTAGCTATGGTAAAGAAAGCCGTCCCACAACAGTGGCTAACTAAACTAAGAGATTCTGATATAAATGAATATAATATCCAATCAAATATAACAATAAAATTGTATACTGGAGAAAATTTAAAAATAAATGAATTTAATAACAAAAAGATATATAACAGTCTAGTCCAAAAATATTCTGAGGCTCCAAGTGCTTACATCTATTGGAAAGATAAATTGTCAGTTGATGATGTCAAAATAAAACATACTCTCAGTTTCATATTTTATAATCTTGAAGAAAATACACTAAAAATGTTTAAATGGAAACTTCTTCACAAAATTCTACCAAACCAAAAACTTCTTTACATATGGAAAAAGAAACCAGATCCTTTATGTTGCACTTGCTCAGTTGTAGATGACTATGAACATTTTTTCGAGGAATGTCAATATTTTCAACAATATAGAATTACTATCAATGACATATTCAAAACATTAGGTTTCAATACAAACATATTGACTTTAAAAAACATAGTAATAGGATATAAAATTCAAGATAAACAATATACCACCTTAAATAAACTAATCACGTCGATCTCCTTTGCAATGTATAAATCCTTCTATGTAAGTGATCAGCGCACTAAACAAGTAAACACAATTAATATTCTTAAACACCGTCTAAACATTGAATCCGCAACATATATCCAAAGGGGAATTAATTCTCCGAGTCTCTTTAAAAAATTCTGTAAACGTCTGAATGGCATACAAAACTAATCCCTCCTTCCAAATCATCTGGAAAAAATAAAACAACAAGCAAAACAAACAAAATTACAAGATTATAAATATAATACTTCTAAAGTAACATCAATCGAAATTAGTTAAAATTTACCTTGATGAACATAAAGAATAACTTTTTATATGTACTTCATGTATATGTATTATACTTATCTTTATATTGGCCAACAATCACTCCATGTTTAATCAAAATGCATTTGGTAATTCCCACTTCAAGCATTAACTGTAGCACTGGTAAATACTGTAAACAAAAACAACATTCCAATGTAAAAGGTTTTCCCCTTATTCTAAAAATAGCTTTACCTGTAAAACGTTACCTAGACTGGCATTGCGTGTCTAGATATAACGTCCCACTTAGTACATACCTTTATGACAGTTCAATCTCCTTCCAATACAACACAGCCCATTAAATGTTACAGCTAGTCTGTCCACCTGAATCTATCTATCTGAATGTCCAATGTGAAATCTGACACGTATGAGAAAATTTCTGCACGATTTCTTTTAACGGAAGTAAGTCGTATTCAATATCACATAGACTATTTTCGGTTATTAAAATACGGATAAACACATGCACATCGTATAGTACGATATTATCTTATATAACGTATAAATCTCATATTGATGATACCTTAGCAAATATATTAATATATTTAAGATGTATATTTATTATGTTCATCCTTTGGGGGTACCTGGACCCGAAGAAAATTATACTAAATTCAGGTATTATTTGTGAATAAAAAAAAAAAAAAAAAAAAAAAAAAAAAAAAGTTGATTTTGTCATTACCGAAACGTAATCTAGGACAACATTACGGACAAATTCAACGGAATTTTAAAGCTGTTATATAAGTATTGTTTTTTACAATGTGGAATAAGCCAAAATTATGAGCAAATTAATTATTTCAGCATGAAAAAAATTGAAATTTATTCTGTTTCGGTAATGACAAACATGTCAGTAATGACGTATTTTTCTGCATTTTCATTTCGGTAATGACCGTTTCGGTAATGGCGGCCAACTTATCTTGCAATTTAGAAGGCGTTGTAAATTTCAATTCCTTACGTACTTCAGCATCTTCTATCAAACCTCCCTTGTTGACTCTTCTTGATATTTGAGTTTATTTATGGATTTTGAAACAGCAAAATTGAGCATACGTTAATGACACATAACAAAATAATACGGAAGTGTTCCAACTCTATACCTTCATGAAGAAAATTCCAAACCAATTTTCCTGAACCACACACGTGTTTCGAATATAAAATTCTCATCAGTGATACTTCCAGCGGAGCAACCTAAGTTAATTTCAGAAGCGCCCTCTTTAATGTTTTGAATTTTAATTTGTACATTTACTTTACAGAGAGTGCGCGGCTCCAAATTTCCTGAAGGGTCGATTCAGTAGCAAATCCAAATAAAATATATGTTCAAAATAGCATTGGAGGGATGGTGATAAGATGTTAACCTCCTTCAATTTCGGTGATAGTTTTGAATGGAATGACAAGTTTTTGAAATAGCAAAATAATATCTATGATGTCAACTTGATAAAGGGCCAACACAAAGCTTCTTTCAGGCGACAGAGCTGGAAATTTACGATTCAAATATTTAGCGTTTTTATTTCGACATTTCCGATTGCCCATTCTATTTGAAGCCCCCTATATCACCGAGGCAAGTATGGTGGCAATAAAACTTTATGACAAGAAACAATAAGGGCGCGAGTTAATTTTCCTTCAATCAATTATTGACAGTTTTATACATTTCGGTAATGACATGAAAATGAAGGACATACATTTTGGATATTGAGCATGTCTAAATTTATCTTTCTTTTGCTACATGTAGCATGTGTCCATATCATAAGTATATTCAACTGTTTCAGTTAAATTATCTGATAAATAAAAAAAAACACTTAATGAAAAAAATTCAAGATTTGACATCAATTGTGTGATTATTTCTTATAGCCCTCACCCGGGACATGTGGTTTTTGGTCATTTGGTCAACTTTGCAGGGATTTTTTTCATAAAAAGAAAAGAATTTTCAAATTCTTTCTTTTTCGTAAATAATTTATTAATTTTCCGATCTATGACTATTAAAGAAACTTTCTCGCTTGGACGAAAATTAATCATAATTTCTTACCTGAATTGTTGTGACGTTCTTTGGGATTTTATCTGTAGAATTACCCGTGTATCTTTGAATTCAAGAAGCGGATTTCTTAGTTTCAGATGAACAACCTTACGACGTCACAATTTTGGACAGTTTGCATCAATGCTGGTCTTTGGCTTTAGATGCATGCATAAAAACCATGAGCCATATGGTGACGCATAAATTCAACGATTCCATGTTGTGTGGCAATTTAAGTAGGAAATTTCACGATTCAATGATGATATACATTTGGACTGGAACAAGAACTTATCAAAACATCATATTTGAAGAAGGTAATTTACAAACTAACAAACATGAGGGAGTGAAAGTATATCACGAAACCCTAAATCAGCATTAAACAAAAACATAATCTGCATGCACAAAAACATGAAATACAAAACCAAACAAACCATCTAAACATTCTACAAACGCGATATGAATTCGTCACTGACGAGGGTTAATTACCCGAAACGTGCATGTATGGTCCATGCTGCCAATTTATCAGTTCTTAAATGATGCTATTGAATATGAAGACGTTTATCATTTGTACCTCTTGGTGAGTGTCACTGCTGGTGGACCAGGAGTCCCCGACGGTACATGCAGGCAAGTTTGATCAACTTCGGTTAATTGTTTCTTCAACGTATTCGAAAAATTATGTTATCAAAATTTCTTGAAATTTCTGAAACGTGGGTCCTGTAGCATCATATCAAACCCATCAATCTACGTCTTTCGGTACATTTCAGACATAATAACTTTCACACTCTTTGGACATATTACATTGTTTAGGTTGAGGATCACCGACGAGGGTTAAGTACCCGAAACGTGCATGTCTGGTCCAGTCTGCCAATTAATCAGTTCTTAAATGATGCCATTGACTTTGGAGACATTTGACATTCATCATAGACAGGGGATAAAGGATTATTGCTCCTCAGGAGTGAAAAATGTATTAAGATTTGGTTTATAACGTAAGGTGACCATTAATATCAAAAGATACATTTTAAGTAATGTTTTTTTGATTTATTTTTTAATGTAGTGGATCACTACTTTTTGTAATATTCAAGAATATCAGAACAAAAGTCTCTATATCGAGCCCCGGAAAGAATGTATATACATGTATCTGTAACCAACGAAGTTACAAGAGCTAAAATCTTCATGTGATGATGTAAAACATGGATTGATTTGCGTATCAGGTAATATGAATTCGTCACTGACGATGACACGATGTGATGATGTAAAACATGGATTGATTTGCGTATCAGGTAATATGAATTCGTCACTGACGAGGGTTAATTACCTGAAACGTGCATGTATGGTCCATGCTGCCAATTGATCAGTTCTTAAATGATGCTATTGAATATGAAGACGTTTAACATTTGTATCTCTTGGTGAGTGTCACTGCTGGTGGACCAGAAGAGACTTCGAGGACCGACGGCACATATAGGCAACTTTGATCAACTTCGGTTAATTTTATCTTCAACGCATTCGAAAAATTATGTTATCAAAATTTCTTGAAATTTCTGAAACGTCGGTCCTGTAACATCATATCAAACCCGTCCTCCTACGTCTTTCGGTACATTTTAGACATAATAACTTTCACTCTCTTTGGTCATATTACATTGTTTAGGTTGAGGATCATCGACGAGGATTAAGTACCCGAAACGTGCATGTCTTGTCTATTCTGCCAATTAATCAGTTCTTAAATGATGCCATTGACTTTGAAGACGTTTAACATTCATCATAGACAGGGGATAAAGGATTATTGCTCCTCGGGAGTGAAAAATGTATTAAGATTTGGTTTATAACGTAAGGTGACCATTAATATCAAAAGATACATTTTTAAGTAATGTTTTCTTGATTTATTTTTCAATGTAGTGTAACACTTTTTTGTTATAGGTCAAGAATATCAGAACAAAAGTCTCTGTATCGAGCCTCGGAAAGAATGTATATACATGTATATGTCACCAACGAAGTTACAAGAGCTGAAAACGTCATGTGGAGATGTAAAACACGGATTGATTTGCGTATCAGGTAAAGTGTTCGATATACTTATTGATACAAATATTCGAGTCTATTATGGGGGATCGTTCAGTAATTGACGACTATAACAATATTTTGAACTATTTACGTGAAAAGGCTATATTTTGTCTTTGTCATGTGCTGTAATGTAATAATATAGTTTAAAAAATTAACAGAAGGATTAAATTGAACTTTGTAAAATTATTGAAAGATTATAGGATACCATGTTTTAACATATTGTTAATATAATGATTCTTTGTTTTAGACAGTGAAATTGAAGCAAAAGGCATAGAGGAATCGTGTTCTTTTTCCGAGGACAAAAGGGACTATAAAAGGGACAATAAAAGTAAAGGTGAGTATAATTGGCTATAATGAGTTAAAGATGATCATGAAGACAATCTCAACTGCACTCACAATATAGCACATAACTGAGCATCGGCGGACCCCTAGCAGCTAGAGGTGGGCCCAGGTGGCCGGGAGGAGTAAGCATCCCCTGTTTGGCTAACGAATATGCAAACAATATCTGAAATACATGCACAGTCTGAGGTGAAAATGCTATGGCGACAATGTCAGGGAAAATATTTACTGTCAAACCCCTCGCAGGGAACTTTTTACGAGCTTCACACGGCAAAGGGCATAAGTGTGACACAAATGAGTTAAAGAAGATCAGGACGATAATTGTGTCACAATTGTCCCATAGATTTCAATCAGACATACATGAATTAAAAGCCCGTGATCCTCCTGTTAAAGCTTTAGTTACACTCTTGTTCTTTACATCCAAATTAAACAGCATCTGAGGAAAAAATCATACATATATATTTGTCAGTTTTTCGAATACTAGTATATTGTTCATGTAAATTTTATCCTCCGAGTATTCTTTTTCAGACTATTTCATTGTTCCGATGATAATTTTCGTCATCCTGAGTATCATCGTATTTGCTTCGACTTTCTTATGGTATGGAACCATTACACTTATATCATCTAAAATGAAAAAAAATCACAATAATTAAGATATATCATAATTTGGTAATATTTTCTAGCAACGACAAGAAACGTATATCGAACAATCAATGCAACCATTCAGTCATTGTGACAACAACAATGACGATTAGGATGTCAGATCAAGTAAATGTAAGACAAGCTTTTGCATATCGTACATAATGTAGAAGTGGCTGGTGATACTCAAAGTCGAGGTTGATGAAATGTACACGGAGTTAACCGTTTATTTATGGATCAAGTGAAATCCAGTATAATAATTCGTAGACAGTATGCAAAAAAAAAAAAAGAACCGGAAACCGTTGTGGTCTTCCGAATTGACTGAATTATGGAAAAGTGTCCGAAGTGTGGAGTGTTGCTGGTTAAAAGCTCGAAATAGTGCCGATAGTAGAAGGTTGCTTGAATTTTTTTGTACAGTGCGCAAGCAATTTGATAGAAAAGTTCAGATGTGCTAAAAGACTGAATTGCATATAAAGCAATCCGAGCTTATTGAAAATCAAAATAATGATCCGACAGAATTCTGGAAATCGATTGGAAAAATCGGTATTTGAAATGTAAGGCAGAAACATATTCCTCTCCAATCTTTGGATCAAGATGGCACTGTTAACCTAATGTAGCTTTAGATAGCTGGCAAAACTATTTTTAAAATCTGTTAAATTCAGGGGAGCATACATCTGTTGCTAGCGCCTGTAATGATAATATTGAGAATATTGTTAGTCATGATTCATTTTCAGATTGTAATATTACTATCGATGAGGTTAGAAATGCTGTTTTAAAGTTTAAGTCAGGTAAAGCGATCGGTAGTGGTGCTATATATCATACATTTTGAAAAATGATTATATAATTGACTTTTATTGATCGATGTTTTTATATTGTGTAATTCAGGAAACAATAGAGAGCGACATATCTGCTTCGTATTGGATATACTTCTATCTTTCGACGCAAACGTCCATTTGAACACCTAATTGTATGACAGGTTTCCACATAACTAACTTCCCTTTCATGGGTGGCAACATTCCGTCTTCTCCTGCTTATGGTGTTTTTGTTTCTCAGCTGATACGGTACACCAGGGCATGTTCCAAATATAAAGATTTCATCATAAGAGCCAGACGGCTTGCAAGTAAGCTACTTGTTCAGGGTTATATCACACAACGGCTGAAACCATCATGTCGAAAGTTCTTCGGTTGCTGCGGGGATATTATAAAAGCATATCAGATCCCCCCTTCCAGAATGATTAGTGACATTCTTCATTGTTATTGAATGACTGTCGTCATCACCAAACAAGAGATACTTACCTGATCTCTACATCAAAATGTACATCGAGAAAATCACCGAATTTGACAGGTTTCCATGGAGCTGTTGCGACGAGTATTGCATGCAATCAGGAGAATGACAAATATGGATAATGACCATATCCCTGTATACAGCACAAAATCGACAATTCAGAAAATCAGAAACCGAAGGCATACAAAATCAGGATAAAACAGGAACCAAAGCAAATAAACAAAAACCTCCACCACATAAAAAGAAGCGAACTCCCGAATTGGGAGTGAGACCAGGTGCCCAGGAAGAGTAAGCATCTCCTGCTTGCATGCAACACCCGCCGCTTCAATTCGGTAGAACTGTCAAATCCGGTTACTTCCATTTCGGAAGACATAGAGTGCAATCTTTGGTTGTATGGTTCAAATGGTCGATGACAGAATATCATCCAACATTCTGAATGGTGGGACATCATAGTGTATGACGAGTTCCCCATATCGACCGTAGAACTTCCTCAGTGACGATGTTAGTCGGTCACAAACATATCTCGGACCGAAAAGCTTAACTGAAAGACGCTTTGCTCTCAGGACAAAATCCGTATATTTGGTACTTGCTCTGACATAGCGTATGAAGTGAGATATGAACACGCCATAAGCAGGCGATGACGGGATGTTGCTACTCAGAAAAGGAAAGTTTCTAATGCTGAAATTGAAGTCGTCACGTTTGTCATAGAGTGAGGTGTTCATGTGACTCTCCCCGGGTACCTGGTCTCACTTTGGAATTTTTTTTCATTCCGGGGTTCACAACCGTTTCGATGGGAATTCTCACGATTTTGCTTTGCTTTCTCGACTTGGAGACTAAATAACGGTTCGGTACTTCTTTGATATTTATCCAGAAACATGGAATAAAGGTATTATAACCCATATTTCAAAGGGATCTATTTCGGACCCTATGGATCCATCCACATATAGGGGTATAACTCTAGCTTCTTGTGTGTATAAGGTTTACTGTAATGTACTAAATTATAGGCTCACTGTGTTGTTTGAGCAAAATAAAATTTTAAATGATGAACAGAATGGTTTCATGAAAAAGAAGAGTATTGTTGACCATTTAGGTACTATTTCATCAATTATTGATTCAAGAAAAGCTCGAAAATTATCCACGTTTACAGCTTTCATTGATTTTAGTAAAGCTTATGACAATGTTAACGGAGATCTATCGTTTTAGTGATTTACATGATGTAGGTATAAGCACAAAGTGTATCAATGCGATTAAGGCAATTGTCCAGTGCTGCTGTGAAAACTTGTAATAATTTACGGAGTGGTTTGGTGTTAACTGAGGCCTACGTCAAGGTTGTAGCTTATCGCAGATTTTATTTAATCTGTTTATCAATTCTCTCATTAATGAGGTCAAAACATTAGATATTGGAATAGATATCAACGGGGGAAGATATGTACATTACTATACGCAGATGATGTTATATTGCTAGCAGAAAAAGCTGTGGTTTGTCAACGACATAAGATGGGTGTAAACCTGAATATGTCAAAGGTTATGCATTTTAAGAATAAAGAACTCCATATGTATTTAAATATGATTGAAATAAAATTGACGTTGTAGACCAGCATTAACATTTAGGTTTACTATTGACAGAGTTTCTAGTTTATGACTTAATGGCCAGAAATGTTTCTAAATAAGCTAATAGAGCTCTAAGACTGCTTATTGTTAAAAGCAAATAGTTTGGTGGTTTCTCTTTTGAAACTTTTATTTAATTATATGATACGTTAGTCTTGTAAGTTATTAGTTATCGATCAGCTACATGGGGTTTTAAGGAATATACATGTATAAATGATGTCCCCTGAGAATTGAAACTGGCAGATATGAAAAATTACAGGTTAATGAAAGAGTATGCTTCAATAGTAATGATATGATAGGAGATGAAGAACATGTCTTGCTGCATTGCCCACTTTATTCAAGTGAAAGATATGTGTTGTTTAAATATGCAAGAAAGATTCATCAAAATTTTGACGTTTTAACTGATAAAGATAGATAATTCATATTTACAAGATAGCAACATGTGTTGGATGACTGCCAAATCTTCTTCTTTTAAAGAGGAACAGTCTTTTACTTAATACTTAAAATCTGCATGTATATATCAATCATTTAAAAATAAATTTCACATGTTTAATTAACTATATGAGATCTTGCTTGCTTTTATAAGTTTTATCGTCTCTCATAATTCTTTAACGAATGGCAACTGTCATAATTCTTGCATTTTGATTTTAGTTTATGTATGATTTTAAAACAATAATATATCATGTATGTACATAAATAAATGGCGTTTGTGAGACGCAAATAAATTATGAATCTGAATCTTAATCCTTGTAAAGAAAAATTTTCCTCAAGATAATTATCATAATATCATCATTCTTCGTTTTAGGTAATAACAGGAAGTTGTGCTTGCCGCACCCCCTCCTTTCTAAATTCAGCATCTATTGTACATTTATAAAAATAGCTTCGTTTAATTTTTGTTTTGTTTCTAAAAATTTTTTTTGCTTTTTTATTTTAAAGCGGTTATACATGTGTAAACGAAATAGAAATTACCAAATACGTTCCAAAAGTATTTTCCTTGAACCTGATTGTGATCCAATCTAAGATTCAGGGGATCCATATTCTTTCCATCAAGATATGTTCATGTCTCTTCGTGTCTTCCGATACTTT
Source organism: Pinctada imbricata (assembly GCA_033119305.1). NCBI lineage: Eukaryota > Metazoa > Mollusca > Bivalvia > Pterioida > Pteriidae > Pinctada > Pinctada imbricata. Next base: position 57,809,381 of record VSWD01000003.1, on the reverse strand, counting down.
CCTCGTGAGTCACCAAGACAGGGTTTTTTGAAACCTTATGGTTGGACTGATATTTACTAGAAAGGTTATTATCGCCTGCTTATGGCGTGTTCATATCTCACTTCATACGCTATGTCAGAGCAAGTACCAAATATACGGATTTTATTCTGAGAGCTAGGCGTCTTTCAGATAAGCTTCTCAGTCAGGGATATGTTTTTGACCGACTAACATCGTCACTGAGGAAGTTCTACGGTCGATATGGGGAACTCGTCATACACTATGATGTCCCACTCTCCAGAATGGTGGATGATATTCTGTCAAAGACCATTTGAACCATCCAATCAAAGATTGTACTCTATCTCTTCCGAAATGGGAGCAACCGAATGTGACAGTTCTATCGAATAGAAGCGGCGGATGTTGTGTTTTTGCATCGGGTGTTTTAGTGTTTTGCTGTTGGTGCTGCAACAGCGTCTTGTTGGAGATCCCCTCCCTTCTTGCATTACACTTCCTGGGCACCTGACCTCACTCCCATATCGGGGATTCGCTTTTTTTCAGATGGTGGAGGTTTTTGTTTGTTTGCTTTGGTTTGATGATTTTGTATGCCTTCGGTTTCTGTTTTTCTGAATTATCGATTTTGTGCTGTACAAAGATATGGTAATTATCCATATTTGTCATCACATTATTTTTCCCTTGTCACTTTTGCCAGAATTTTCATGGTATAAACTATCAATAAAAATACACGTGATATCGCTGCTGGTGGACTGTATGCACCCGAGGATATCGCTCACCTAGTGTTGACACACTGTATTGAAATATATTCTAAATTTCCTGTCATCAATTTAGACCTTTTCTAAAACTAATGGGTATCTCCCCCATTGCATAGCTCTGTCCTTAGCTTGGTTTCGGTATAATTTGTTCGGTCATGTTTAGACTTTAGCTCCTTCCGCCTACCCACCAACGATTTTTGGCCATATTTTTCACTTAAATACGCTTCTGAATAAACCCTTCACAAATTTTGGAGCCGCTCATATTGGCAAGAGGAAATTAAAGCTATACATTGTAGATGGCGCCAGGAAAATTCACTTTTGCTTTATTTAAACTGTTTGACATGAAGTAATACTGACAAGGATTAAATTATCCGAATCACTTGTCTGGTACAACAAAATTGGTACTATAGAACATATATTTCAATATTGACAATAAACACAGGGAAATGTTCAACTAAATATGTATCACATAAACTAACGTCAATTTGTTGCTAAGTACTGTCTTCCTTTTGTTAAAAACTTAGAGGTAGAATTGAACAATACATTGCAATTGTGTTATATTTATTTCCGTGTTTCAAAAATACACAAGTCATTCTTCTTCCTGTATTTTCTGTAAACTTTTATAGGAAATCAGGCTCTGGACTTGTGGATGATTTCTAATCAAAATTCTTCTGTCCATGTATGTATTTGTCACGGAAGCCTGGTGTAAACTAGTAACAAGAAGCGGCACATGTTGATACCTTATTTATTCCAAGAACGGTACATGTATGATTTTTCATTCTGATTTAATTTTAAGGTAATTCTTATTCAATCATCTCTCTTTAAAACTTTCTGATGATAACTGTGTGTGTTTGTTTTTTTAGTGAAGGAAGCTGTTTTTTAGGAAAGATTTGGATTTTAAACCAAACATGTCATAAAATGTACCATGACCATTCCAATAATAAAATCCATTTCCCCAGCTTCCTCGTTTCATTACAACATGCATTTTGTGCATCACATGATAAATCATTGGAATATCATTGGTAGAGCAGGCGGGGACAATAAGGAAATAGTGCCTGGCGACCAGGCACTATTGGTTTTTGCTTTACAGAGTTACATGGTTTGGAGAATAACGCTCTATAAGTGTCGTAAAAGAGCTGAATAGCTAGTCCTGCTATCGAGGTCACGTGATGCACTAAACCAAGTAATGCCCTTTTGTGTATATGTACTATTATGTCAATCATGTGGTGTTGCTTTTGGAAGGGAAATAGTTAGTGCGGGGTATCGAAACCTAATTTTCGATACGATACAATCCAATTACGAAATATTCCGATATCCATAATATCTTATCTAATTTTCTAGTTTGTAAATAGTCTTACAATATCCTCGCATCTCTTTATATTTAATATACGATTATTACCTATCAATCGCTTGCATTAGGGCACTTTTCTTTCCAAAAGCAACAGTATGAGAGAATAGTAACTACACAAACAGGCATGAATTGATAGATTTAGTGCACCACATTACCTCGATATCAATTTTAACGTGACAGACTTAGCTATTCTGGCTTTTTTACAAGGAAGCGACGTAATTATGTAAAGCAGAAAAGATGTAATAATAATCATCTTTCAGTTGTAAATTTTTCATTTTTCTCGATGCATGTGGCCAATGCTTATTTCAAAGCAATATGTAATTTTTGCAGCAATTTCATGGAAAGTTCACGATTTTGTGATTTTCAAAGAGCTTAAAGCTACTGATAAATGCATTATTTACAAAATCTCAACACATAATTTAGAAAAGAACTTTACTAAGAATGAGAATCACTAAAAATATATTCTATCCATTCAAATGCTAAGAAACAGGGCCGAATTATGAGCGTCGTGGTCCTACACCTTTACCGCTTTACTCATGATAATTAAACAATCAGAGAAGAGCTTCCCCTGTCCTTGTATGATTTTATACACTTCCGGAACGGTTTATCGTTGAGCGAATGAAAATTGACAAGGAACGAGTAAAACGTGTTTCTCGGCTTATAAAATGTGGTTTCCGTCGTGTTAATTGAAAGTAATGTATAAGTTTTATGATATCCAAAGATGAGACTGCCAAAAAATGTGACATTATACCTTTGCTGAACGGAATACACATGTACGCTGATCAATCAGTCTGTTGGATTTTTGTAAAAAAAATTGGAGAGTGAAATTTCTGGAAATAAAGATAAATGAAGGAGAATGCGATTGTAGATCCGTTACAATGAGCTCCTGTGAATCACAACCACAAACCCCCACCACGGAGGCTGTGAAGGGATTTTTAATACATCCATTATCCCTGAAGATGTACGCATAAGTTCCTAAACATTCACGGAATTGGGTTTTATGAAACATCAGTACATGGTTTTCATGGCGTGAAGAAATTTCTCTTGATTTGTTGTAATATACTAATATACTAGGATTTGTTCATTTGATTATTTATGAACTTATTGTAATGCCCATATATTTATTGGCCTGCAATTCTGTTTGTCTGTCTGTTTGTCCGTGGCAAAAACTTTAACATTGGGCATACCTTTTGAATGGAAAGTGATAGAGCTTTCATATTTCACAATTGTATTCTTTGTACTAAGTCCGTCCAACGATACCAAAATTGACCTTGTGACCTTGACCTTTGACCTACTTTACAGATATTCTAACATAAGTAAAGCTCTTTTATGCTAAGTGATAGGACTGTCATATTTCACATGTGTATTCCTTGTGACATAAACTTTCCATAAAAAGTAAAAAAAAATTTACCTCGTGGCATTTGACCTTCGTTTTATACGCCCCTGATAAGACGGGACGTATTATGTTATGGCACCGTTCGTCCGTCCATTCATCCGTCCGAGGTCATGTTTTCCGGACTTTTTCTTAAGCTTTTCAAGATATAAAAATTTTGCATATGACTTTATATCAAGTGACTTTCCCTCCTCTAATGGGTTCATATAGAAAAATCGTGTTCCATTCAGGACGCTAGTCATTCTTTTGGTAACAGGATGGCGTATTCTGCTAAGTCTGTATGAACTGGTGGACTGTCGTTCATGATGGGGTTGAAAGAAAGCTTGTGGCGTAGTGGTTTGCGCGGTGGACTACTGATCTATAGGTTGTGGGTTCGTATCTCACCGTCGCCGATAATTGCAAAACCATTGTAACATTGGGCATGTTACTTTACACTACGTTGCACTGTTTCCACTCAGGAGAAAAATGGGCACCTGGCACATTAGATGAGCTTGTATTGTGAATGAAAAGCATTAGCGCCTAATCGGCAGCTCTGCTTGTATACTCCTAAGGAAGTTGACAATGAACTGGATTGCACAGGTCTCGCCGGGGAGGTCATTTTGGACGTCGCGCGAGGTTTAGGTGAACGAGACTAAAATACCTACCTTTCTCTTTACTTTTGAAGCTGAAACAAACTCTGACAGAGGAAAGCCGGGGATATCCCAAATAGTTCTAAAATGAGTACGAAGCTTCCCCGAAAAGGGGAAGTGTAACGAATTTAAAGCTTAGGAATATAAGACTTGTAATGTTGAATTCCTCTCCTGCATGCTAGCTTTACCGAGAATGTGGCCAAGTGCGCTTTGCTTTAGACCTCATCTTTGGGATCCCTTGTCGATTAACTAGCAATGTCCAAATGATTGACCCTATGCAGAATGTATAGTCAGTTCGTGTCGAACAGTCTCTTTCACGCATATATATTCATAATTATCAAAATACTAGAAAATTCGAAATGCCATGCAAAAATATTTAGATCATCAGATAATTATATTACAATAATTAACAGTGATTTTTTTACAAACTATGAGAAAACGGAATTACATGTACATGAATTCACATATTGCATATGTACTAAAGGTTTACAACCAATAAAATTAAAACAATTCGTATTTCTGTATGCATTTCATACTTTCCTCAGAATGCATTAGTAAAAGATACGAATCAACGATTTTATATATTTTCAGACAAAATTGATTTTTGACGACATCCGAAGATATGGAGTTTCTTCCCCTTATGACAAATGCAGTTCTCTTCATCTCTAAAATATCGTTCCTTTCAGGCAAGTTACACACAATAATAAGAAAGACCCGTCCTCTAGCTTTCACACATGTTCATCTGTTATGCTAGGTTTGCACAACGATTGCCCCAATTGAGGTGAATCGCAGGGAACGTAAGAGAGCGTGGGGTTAAATCGTGAAGATCATAAGAGAGCGTGTAGGGAGCGTACAGATCGTAGGAAATAGCAGAGATCTTTTTTTTTTTTTTGATTCGCAAGAAGAAGTGATATGATTGTCCCGATTTATTCTATCATCGTTAGAGGGTGTAATGGAGCATAGTAAACGTGATTGGGTATAGTAGAGCGTGACAGAGTTTGACAAAGTGAAACCACGGGGAGGAATACGTTAGGACGGTTTTATCGCCGTTGTTTTTAAAACCTTTAAAGTTAGGCGAGTTTACCGTCCGTGGATAGAAAAACACAGGTGACGCAACGCCATGAACGTCCGTTGTTAAACAATAATTTTGTAAAAAAATATTTTTATCGATAATTGAAACGATGTTGAACAATTTATCGAGTATTTGATATCAATGGGAAATCCAAGTGACATTCCTCTTTACGTCTATACTAATTTGGAGGCCATGTCTGCTGTGGTTATAACGGAGTTTAGATCGGCGTTGGAATAGTAGCAGATCATTCTGCAATCTTTTGAAAGAAAAATGCACCTAACATGACCAAAAGTATGTTAAATCGTACAATGGTTTATCAAATGGTTCATGTATGCAAATGATATTTTCCTTAAACCTTTGCTTCATAAAAGAGTTTGAAAATACGAAAAAATATGATTTTAACATTTTATGTCCGTGACTAGTTGTGATACGATATTTTGTCTGTTGCTAGAAGTCCTATCATTTTTCAACAAAGCTCAAACATACACAATTTCGTCATTATTATGCGCGTCGTTAAAATATATATAATAGAGAAGAACCCCAGCATGACCACCTTGTACTCACCCAGTGGAACAAACCCGTAGAAAGCGACACCAAATGACATCAGACAAAACTAGAAACCACAAAAAGACACAACAGTATGCACAAGAACAGCTCACAAAACAGACGTACGGAAACTTCAAACATTAATGACAACACATAAGAGGAAGGAGACCAATGTGCACCCGTTGCCGACTTTGGACGGTCATCTACTACTTGCAAATGGTGTAGTTATCCGGATACTGTGTGCACAACCCTCCCAATGAGGTCTCCATAGACATACAATTACTGTATAAACATAAATCTTCTCTATATAAGGTGACATCACAATTAATAGTTAATCACATCGGCCTTTTGTAACACAGATTCTATGCAAATGGATATTTAAAAAAAATATATGACATGCGTATAACAGTCTGTGCTCTTCTTGCTGAAGCGAGCTCAAAGTCTTACCAACTTTCAGATAAGACAGAAGATCAAGGCCCAGTCTTCTCTGACGATTTGTGAACAATGACCGTCATGGAGTCCCGTCGTCATAATTGGCGAATATGCAACGTTTTGAAAGACATATTTGTACAAAACTGTAGATTGGTCCATTACCATGCAAAAATGTTCTTTTGATGGCTTTAGGATCATATCCTTGGTAAGGCAGGCGACCGACTATTTTCATTCATTTGTGGTTGAAGTTTGATCTACGTTTGATCCTTCTGATATTGTTTAATAGGTCTCCATAAAACGAAGGCGATGAAATTACCAATGATATATACTCTCAAGCATGAATTGTCCTAAATGTATTAATTATACAGAGTGCAGGGTGGTCATGCTTAAGATAAATTCCTTTTCTTCAAATATGTACTTTATCTATGAAATCACTGGCGTGATTCCCACGTCAGTTTAAAGGCTGAGCGCTCCAGGAAAAAAAGATTCAGTCATTGTTGGTTTTTGAAAAAAGAGGGATAAGATGTCATAAGAGATATGGCAAAATTGAATACGAAATTCATTCTTATCTCGGTTTGGGCGAACCCTTAGAGGAACTGTCAAAGACAAGCATTATGTCAAACCAACAATGCGTATCAACGTACTACTCGTTTATCCGTTGAACATGTCGAATGAGTAACGAAGACCACAAATGATTCATTGAGCTAAATTTAGCAATATACTTTTATTTTTCCCAATAGGATAAGACCACATTAAGCCTACCTTTTTTCCATTCCGAACTCTCTGAAAATACATCTCTTCTTCTTTCTATATACAAAGTCACTGATAATCTCCTCACAATCACCAAGAGCGTCCTCCTCAATTTCGAAAAAGAGCAAGTTCTCTCTAATCGATTTGCACTTAAGATCTAAGATGTCCTCTCTAACTCCTCTATACAGATCTATACTTCCCTATTCAAATCCACAACATAAACAATCGAACATATCACTGTATATAATATTATTCAAATATTATCGGAGTCAAAGAAGATCCTGACGATAATCTCGACAGCACTCACAATAGTGCACCAAATTGAGCATCGACGGACCCCTAGCAAGCTAGAGGTGGGACCAGGTGCCCGGGAGGAGAAGCATCCCCTGTTGGCTAGCCGCTACCGCCGTCGATGTTCATGCACGAAAATAAAAAATAATATATAAAATACATGCATTGCACTGTCAAAGTATCATTTTTATTTTGTGCCTTACGTAACTCCTTAATTTCCCTTTTACTTATACTATTTCTGTCTCTGACTTTTTGACTTTTATTTCAAAACAATCCATCCCCGAAACTTCTCCTTCTATATGTATCCTCAACAATAATTGCTCCTCTACATCGGAAATTTAATTCAATTTTCAGTCAAAACGTTCTAACAAGCTACACATGTACATATATCATTGAGATCCTTATTAGTTATTGGTTTTTCTTTCACCGTTCCCATCGCTTGTCCATCACGATTTCACATAGACATTAGTGAAATCTAATCGTAATGCTGGCGTCACACTGTCCCAAATTAAGCAGCCGATGGTCACACGATAAAGGATTTTTTCAAATTCGGGTGTGATCGTAATATCATCGGGCTATTCGTAAGACCATCTTGAACCATCGTATGGATGCAGGCTTGATTTGTCAAACTTCGGGAACAACTTCGGAAGTGCTGTCAAAATCTTTGGCATCCCAAAAAATTACCGATGGCACTCCCGAAGGACCATCTTCGAAACAGGTTCGTGTAATCATCTTGCCCTTCGTAAGACCATCGAGAAGGCATCTTGCGTATTCGTAACATCTTCGTTTCTCCTTCGAATTACCATCGGGACCATCGGGGAAATTTTGCCATACGAAGGCATTACGAACGTGTCAAGAACATCCCGATGGAGTTAGGAAGGCTATACGACTTCGTGACAACCTCACAATTCCATCGAAATGATATCGCAATGTCATCGTACGCTAGTACGATGACGTTAAGATGGGATCCCGATACAAAAGGTGACAGACACAAATATTAAATTAAACATTTCAAATACATGTTAAAGTCTTTAAATTCAATAGCATCATTTAAAACCTGATTAATTTACAGCATGGACCAGTCATGCACGTTTCGGGTACTAAACCCTCGTCAGTGTTCCTCAGTCTAAACAATGCAATATGGCCAAAAAGTATAAAAATCATTTTATCCAAAAATGTACCAAAAGACGTAGCAGAATGGGTGGGATATGATGCTACAGGACCCACGTTTTAGAAATTTCAAGAAATTTTGTAACAGAAATTTTCAAATGCGTTGAAGAGACAGACGATCAACCGAAGTTGATCCATAATATTCGAAGGCATTTTTAAAGCATTTTTCTAAGTTAATCCAAATTTATCAAAATAATAAACTTTTCTGTCTTCTTCAAATTTGCAAGTTCGCAATCAATGCATTATAAAGCAAATGACGTGCCTTGATAATGTGACGATAAGGAAAAAGAAGGCAGAGGCATTGCTTCTTTAAATACATGTACATCTAAGAGAGCATGTACAGACTCAGTATTTTCTATAATTACTGGTAATACTAGTATCTTGTTGTGACATATATCTGTTTTCATCTTTCTTACATTGAATTATCACGTATTCCACTCGTTTCCACCAATGATGTTTATACATGAAATTCGTGATATTTTAAGACGATTTTTGGTTGACAACTGTAATGATATGCCTTGTAAGATTAAACTTTCAAAGATGATCGAGCATGATAAGAATCAACATTCACATATCTTGGCTAACCATAATACAAAGACAGTGCGATTCAGATATTCGATAACATATATTTGAGTTCTTAACTTTTGGGTATTTTTTGTATTTTTCTGAGACGTCTTGACGCAATCTAATAGCCTTCGTTAATACATCGTAAGCCTTCGTATGACCTTCGGATATGTTTTAAGATAAAATTCGTCCCGTCGTGTTGACATCGGAAGCGGTTCGGATACAATCGTGTAGTCATCTTTTAGCATCGTGTAATCATCTTTTAGCATCGTTAAAACATCGGTTGCTGAGAGGATCTTAACCAAATTCGGGAGTAACTTCGCCCAAAATTGAAAATTTCATATTCGTGTGTCCATCGGATATCATAATTGGGACAGTGTGAGGCCTACATAAAGATGAACAGATCCATACATAATCCATAAAACTTACATTTCTTCGACTTTCTCTTTTGAATATCTACAAAACACGTAATGAATTTAAATCTATGTTTTCATTAACTTTCTGCAGTAGATATCCTTATATAAGTTAAACATCCGAAAGTTCTGAAATTTGTCGAAGCAATGTTCCGGGTACTTAAGCTAGTCATTTTTTCTTTATAAAGCATATTCTTAAAAAAAATGCTCACTACATTATAGTTATGAGTTTAAGAAGATCCTGACGACAATCTCAACAGCACTCACAATAGAGCACAAAATAAAACATCGACGGACCCCTAGCAAGCCAGAGGTGGGACCAGGTGCCCGGGAGGACTAAGCATCCCCTGTTGGCTAGCAACGGACTAACAACGGACTAACAATGAATAACAACGGATATCTAACTACCGACCAAATTTCCTATACTGTCTAACAACGGACAGCTTTATTGGCATGTTTAATTTTTCTATTAATTAACGTAATTCCTTTACATTAAAGTGTATTGAATGATTGCATATTAGCGTAATGTCACAATTATACGAGCAGCGTGATGAAACATATGACAAAAGTACATATTTTACAAAATATACACAAGTTGATAAAATATAAAGTGGTGTGTCGTTCACGGCGAATCTAACCTCCTCGTAAACTAGACATCCCACGAATCAGGATTTCTGCAGAAGAACATATCATATTAGATAGGTTTCCCATTGAAATATCAAAGTTCTTAATGCTATATATCATTCATAAATAGCAAAAGCTGCTTACGAAAGTATACATCCGTTCAATCAACGGACGCTCATGGCGTCGCATCACCTGTGTTTTTCTATCTACGGACGGTAAACTCGCCTAACTTTAAAGGTTTTGAAAACAACGGCGATAAAACCGTCTTAACGTATTCCTCCCCGTGGAAACGGATCATAATATCCGATCGTAGGAAATCTTGGTGAAACACGTTCTCTTACGATAAACAACGATTACACTCACGCTCTTTGAAGATTTGGTATGGTTCGATCACGCTGCGACACGTTTTACTGCGATCATCCCGAAAATTATAATAAGACAACCTGCTTTTGTTGGATTACAAGAGTTTTTAACATTCCCAACAATTTCTAGAATCTGAAGAAGCCTCAAAAAGAAATAAAAACCCAGAAATTTTGATAATCAATTAGGTTTTGCATTAACTATCTTCGAACGAGTTAGATATATACACGCAATCAAAAATTTGACTTACGCAACAAAAATGTTAATTCAAACCTATAAAGGCTGACGAATTTAAAAGGCTACAGTGTATACAAACCAAAAGACTGAAGAACGATTCCCCGCTGGAATAGATAAAAATAAATATTTAATGTCCATAAATTTTCGGCCTCTTGGCCTTGATCTGGTGGAACACACGAACTACGTAAAATCCATAATTGGTGGTAAACAAAGACCAGCGCAAAATGAACAAAGTATGTCGTCACATTTAACACATACAATTACAGTTATGAATTTTGCGTAGAGAAACTTGTGATTTCCACATGACGAAGGCCGAGAGACCAAAACGTTATGGACATGCAGTGCTTATTATTATTTATCATATATGAACTCTTCTAGTTACCCTTGACATTCAATTTAATCATGGAATATGAGGTTCATATATTTTGTTTTATACTATAAAACTCAGATGTGCTTCTCTTGACCTAGTTGAAATGACGTCAATATTAAAACTCACAATGACGTCACCGTGATATGGAAGCGTAATTATATAACACTATATAAATAGAAGTGTGTTAAGTAAAATATAATATTTCAGCTTTACGTTTACACTTCCTCCTTGAAACTCCAAAGCTATCAGTGCAAATGTACCAACATGTAAGTATTGGATAAAGACCTCGTTGAGGTCTGTATGAAGGTTAGATGCCCAAGGAGAGAACAAGGTGGTGTTAAAAGACCGAGGCCGAAGACTCTGTCGTTTGAACACAATATGTAAACTCTCAACCACATGAAGAATACTCCCAATATGGGAGTGAGACCAGGTGCCTAGGAAGAGTCAGCATCTCCTGCTTGTATGCAACACCCGTCGCTTAAAATGAAGTAAAATTGTCATATCCGGTTACTTCCATTTCTGAAGATACAAAAAAGGGAGGGGATCTCCAACAAGACCCTGTTGCAGCACAAACAGCAAAACACAAAAACACCCGATGCGAAAACACTAAAGACGAGCATACCAAGAGACGAAGAAGAGATACACGACATATAAACATCAAACACAAAAGACTACACATAAACCGACGAGACCAATGGGTAATCGGTGCCGACTTTGGACGGCCAATTACCTCACAAGTAAAAAATGGTGTGGTTATCATTGATTACGTGTACATTCTCTGGTTGGATAGTTCAAATGATCTCAGACAGATTATCATTTACCATTCGGGACAGTGGGATATCAAAGTGTATGACAAGTTCCCCGTATCGACCGAAGAACTTCCACAGTTAGTGTGTCACAAACGTATCCCCGACCAAGAAGCTAATCTGAAAGACGCCTAGCTCTCAGAACACAATCTGTATATTTGGTACTTGTTCTGGCATATAGTATCAATTTAGATATGAACACACCATAAGCAGGCGATGAAGGGATGTTGCTACCCAGAAAAGGAAAGTGTGTGATACTTGAATTGAAGTCGTTACGTTTGTCATAGAGTGAGGTGTTCATGTGACCATCAGTGTCGTGGGACAACATTATGTCTAAATTAGACGGTTGTTGATTGGCTCTGTAGTATCTTTGACTTCAAGCTCCGAAGGATTATTCTGCTAAAATGATTCGAAATTTTGGATGATTGATGGATATCACATCGTCTATATATCAGTAAGTGAAGTTAAAGTTAGGGACTAGGTATCTTTCCCTTAAGAGACCACATATTGCATGAATTCAGCTTCGCACAGTAAGGAGTGGGGCACATTTGGTTCCCATTGCATTTCCGACAATTTGATTGTAGATTTTTCCTCCACACACAACAAAATGGTGTAAATCAGGAAGCTTAGTATCTGAATAATATGTGTTTCAGTGTATTTATATTCAGAATGGAAATGCCTCCATTAATTCTTTAGCTCGCTGGGACGAAAAGGCCTAAGAGGTAATGTCATACCCTCGACGTTGTCGTTGTCGTCGTCGTTGTCGTTTTCGTCGTCCGTTGACCTAGTGAACTTGGACTTTGACCTACTTTCCAAAAACTTTAACTTGGGCTAAGTCTCTTGAACTATAAGGGTTAGGGTTTTGATATTTCGCATGAAGATACCTTGTGGCAAGACCTTTCATTTTAGACCATGACCTTTGACCTTTTGACCTTAGATTTTGACCTACTATCTCACGCACTATGTATTTTTCCGTATCACTGACTTACTATATTACCAATTATTTTTCACGCCCTAGACCTTTGACTGAATGCATGACTTTACTAATACGGAAATCGCACGCGCAATATGGTTTTTAGCTTACCAGGATGGACAATCTCGGAATACTGATGCCATTCCCTCCATGTCGTTGTTGTCGTCGGCGTCTGAGACATAACTTTAACCTAGGCTATATATATCTTGAACTATAAGGGGTAGGACTTTGATATTCAACATGTAGATTTCTTATGATGAGACCTTGCATTTGATACCATTACTTTTGACGAAATGACCTTGACGTTGGACTTTGACCTTCTTTTGAAAATTTAGTTTGCATGGTCTTCATCTCTTCAACTTTAATGCATATATTCATTATTATTACCAAAACCTCTCATGGCCAATAATGACTAATGTAGTAACCAAAATGACCTTAACCTTTACCTACTTTTTGATTACTCATACTTTAGCTGTATCTTTTGCTCTCTGACGGATAGGATTGATCTTAGATGCATAGACTCTTCATGACATTACTTTTTAGATTTTAGAAGTTGATTGATTTTTGACAAAAACCTGCTACGGCGAGCTATGCAATCTTTGATGACCATATGTTAATTAGAATTATCAATACTATAGCAAATACATATCGCGCAATATAATTTCAGCTGATCTAATCAAAGAGATTGACGGAGGTGGTAAGATATTTTCCTTCCATTCTTCGGAAAATTGGACAAATGCTGTTAAAGTATGCAATGGAAGGGATGAAAAATTAGCAACCATGGATGACCTAAATAATATGAACTCCACAGTATGGACACGTCACAACCTAACAGACAGAGAATTATGGACAAGCAATACCTATATCCATACAACTTTTATCACAAAAACAGGTACTTCAATTCAGAAAAAGGGAGTATTTACAGGGACACATTACAGTCCATCTCCCACGATTTTTTTTATACCCTGAAATCTACGATGGCATATTTCTGCCCCTACACTGAAGAACATTCAAGATTATTATGTCGACATGCGAGATAATAATTTCCACATGCTACTTGAATATGTAAATTTAAACATGCAATGTTAAACGTCTTCAAATTCAATAGATATGATTGAGAAAAGTTATTTTCTTCATATGGGGCCTGTGTATGGTTACATATGCCCCCTCATTCAAGTTATTTTATGTGGACATGCAACATACTGTCCTGTTCAATTATTCTAGAGCACCCTGTTTGGGCGATTTATTCTGTCTTCTGAAGAATTTTGCTGTAAATTATTATTTCCGAGAATTGACCTTCTTTAGTCGTAACTGGAAATTAACTTCAACTTACCCTATCAGCTGCCCTCAAACCGCAATATGAAAAAATAAAATGTCTACGGGAAATTCCCATGTTAATTTCAAGCCGCCGCTATATTGATCTCCGTGTCAACAATAGTAAACAGTGACCTCAAAGCCTCCGACGTCACACATTTTCAGCGATTTTACTATAGAAAATCCTTTTTTATTTTCCGTCATATTTCTAACTTAGCTGTCGCACAGCTAAAAGAATTGTATTTTCTGTTACGACTAAAGGAGAACTATAAAATTAATATCTTTTTGGAAGATGACATTATCATATTCTAGAGAAAACCGGGAAAACAGGGTGCTCTGGAATTAGTGAACAGGACAGTAATCATGTTGACATGCAAGATAACCATGTCAACATACAAGATAATCATGTCAATATACTTGCTTGTCATCGTGAATAAGTTGCATTTCGACATAAAACATGATTGTATATTTTGTATGTAGGGGACAGAATTATGCCTAGGGAAATGAGGGAATCCACAACAACGATTGGTTTCAGCATCCATAGCAAAACTCCAAAACTTACGATGCATACGATTGTTTTTACTGTTCAGTTGCATTATGATATACATGATTTTAAATGATCTATTCGATCGGAAATATGTTGATTAAATTTGAAAATCATGATGTACAAATTGTTTACAATTGCCAAAACAAACATATCCCCTCCGCCCTCCACCCTGAAAAATGCGACCGGCCTTCAGATAGTGTCAATGTTCCGGCTTTTGTCATCATCAACGGTGGTATAAAAAAATAATCTGACCCTGTCATGGCGTCGCTGTAAAGAAGTCCGTCAATTCAAATGTCAAATCGTTTTTATAACTGAGCACTTCATACCAATTTTCTACTTCGTATAAAAAGGGTATGTATACTAATGACATTTCATTTGTTGTTTTAAAATAAGTAACATTTAATCTAACTTAGTTGCCATATAATGTGTGAATCATTGCTAGATTATTTAGGTATAGAGGATACCTCACTTGAACATCTATGCAACCTCATTGAAGATTATTTTTAGGATGTTTTCAAGCCGTGGACAACATTGCCGTTTCTGCTGACTTACGAATCTATGGAGATTCTCCCGTCGCTGTATGTTATGCTTATTGTTTTGGAAAAACGAAGTTTGCATTATACGTAAGTACATGTGTTGAGTAAGTTTTTGTCCTTATATCGAAAATATTATCTGTTCAAATGAGGACACTAGCGTCGCGATACAAAAAAGACATATATTTATATCTATTCCCTCATATTTTATATCATCAACTAAACAAGTTATAGCCACTTCTTTCCACGCAGATTTATATAAGACAACAACACCAGGTAGCAGCACCCACAGCAAAACCCCAAAACACCCAATGCAAACAAGCACAGAAAGAGACGCATAACGTCAGCGCACAACACAGAAACATCAAACACAAAGGACTACACATACACCAACAAGACCATAGGCAACCGGTGCCGACTTATGACGGCCATCTGCCAAGGAAATAGCAGAAGGTGTGGTTATCCTGGATTAAGTGCGCACAACCCTCCCACTTTTCCGATTACCATGAGGTCTCGAAGAACGTACAATTGTGGTGTAAAACAACCTCCTCACTGTCAGATGACCACACACAAACAAGACCGAAAAACGCAGGGGCCGAAGCAACACAGATGAATATGTAAATGGATATCAAAAGAGGGCGAACGTAATACAGTCCGCGCTCTGCCGGCTGTAGCGAGCTCATGTATGCTATCACCTGAAGAGTCCGACTGACATTCAGAGAGGACAGGTGGTAGGGGCCCTGTCTTCCCTAAAGAGGTTTGGACAGGGCCCTTCATGGAGTCCCGTCGTCACAGTAAATTAGAGTGCATGTTTTAAGAATGCGCTGGTACAAGACTGTAGATTGGTCAAGTACCAAGCCTAGTGTCCCTCTGGTGCCATTAGGATCATATCCACGGTATAAAAGGCGTTTGCTGATTCTGATAGCAAATGCAAATATGTACATTCAAGGTATAGAAATGTAGCACTTCCGTGTTATTTCCTGTTGCAGTTTCGAGCAATTAAACTGGCTCCCCGTGACATGGATGTTTTTAAGTGTATTAATTACTTCTTTCCAGCTTTGTCGCCTGAAAGAAGCTTTGTATCGGCATTTATCAATTTGAAATAATAAATCTTATTTGGCTTTTTCGGACACTTTTCGAAATTAAAGGAGGTTAACATCTTAGCACCATCCCTCCAATGCTATTATTTTGAACATAGATTTTATTCTGATATGCTAATTAATCGACTCTACTGGAAATTTAGAGTCGTGCACTCATTACAAAGTAAATGCACAAATTTAATTTCAAAACACATACCCAGAGGTCGCTACATGTATTAAAATGAATTTTGGCTGTGTCTTAATATCACTTCGGCTGGAAGCATCACTGATGTGGATTAAATATCCGAAGCACGTGCCTGGTGCATGATTAATTGGATTGAAATGTTATTCAAGAAGGTATAGAGTTGGAGTACGTCCTTATTATTCAAATAACAATGCGTAATTGTAAGTTTAACTCTTTTTAAATCTAAAAAGAAAAAAGAAAAGTATAATTCACAGTGTAAATAAATTTCAGCAGAGAACAAGAATTGTACCAAGTTCGATCGATTTCGATTGGTCATTTCTTCAAACGCTTTTGAAAATATCTGTTCACAAAATTTTCTCAAATTTCTAAAATCTGGGTCCTCTAGCATCATATCCCAGCCATCTTGCTACGTCTTTCGGTATTTCAAGGACATAATTTTCACAGATTTTGGCCATATTCCATTGTTTAGATTGAGGATCACTGACGAGGGTTAAATACCCGAAACGTGCATGTCTGGTTCATGCTGTTAATTTATCTGCACTATAATGATGCTAATGAATTTGAAGAACGCTGCTACATGGTAAAGAGTGAATGGTATACACTCTGTGTTCTTGTATGTAACAACAGTGCATATTACTGACCATAGAACTGACCAATCAGAAAGACATACATTACTTTAACCTCAGTCGTACAAGCACTTAACTCCAATAGTACAATGTAACGTAGATGAATACATTTATACATTTTGACGTCTTTTTTTGATTTTGTCAATAATGCTTATTTTTGAACTATTTTTAGAAATAACTCAATGAACTTCTGCACTAGTTTATTTCATATTTGTCATATTTAAGTTCCTAGATGCTTTGATATACATTATAAGCTATTATATCCTTGTGTTTTAATTTTTATATTTTTATAAATAGGTATGTTTACTGCGTATATTGACCCAAAGATTGTGGGTTCAAGTCCCAGTATCGGCACTCCAAAATGTTATTTTCTTCCGGTTTCATTTTTAGCTCACCTCACGATGTGAAAAGATGCTTACGCTAGCACCCCGTCGTCTATGTCTATATCGGCGTCGGCGTCCGCACTAGTATGTTAAGAAGGTTTATTTCTTTATCATAAGTGAAAGGAAGGCCAAACTTGCATAGATGATGCGTCTATATGAGAAGATCACTATTCTAACTTCAAATGTAGTTCATTTCGTATATTGTTCGCTTGAGTGCACAGCTTGAGTGCACATGCTAGGAAGAGTTCGGTATCAAAGGTAAAATGTTCTATATTTTAAGTGCTAGGAAGGCCAATTAGTCTACGTTCAAGTGTAGTTTATGACCTTTATTTAACCCTCGATTGCGCATGTTAGGAATATTTGGGTATCAATACGGTGTACTTATTTTTTATGTTTACTCTTACTTCTGAGCATTTTCATTCGTCCTCAATGGGATGGATTGTGTCCCACTCCTTGTCGACATATTTGTTTACTCGTACGAAGCTGAATTCATTCAATCTTTGGTCTCTGAAGGGAAACGATACTTAGCTTCAACTTCACGTAAGAAGGTACATAGACGATGTGTTGTCAATCAATTATTCAAAATTCGCGGATTACCTCAGCAGATATCTATCCTTCGGAGCTTGAAGTCAAAGAAACTACAGAGACAAATAATTCAGTATCCTATTTGGACATAATGCTGTCCTACGCCACAGATGATCACATGAACACTTCCTCTATAACAAACGTGCAGCATTCAATTTAAGCATCACAAACTTTCCTTTTCTGAGTAGCAACATCCCTTCATCGCCGCTTACAGCGTGTTCATATCTCAATTCATACGCTATGCAAGAGCAAGTGCCAAATATACAGATTTTATTCTGAGAGCTAGGCGTCTTTCAAATACTAGTAAGCTTCTCAGTCAGGGATACCTTTGTGACCGACTAACATCGTCACTTAGAAAGTTCTACGGTCGATATGGGGAACTCTTCATACACTATGATGTCCCACTGTCAAGAATGGTGGATGATATACTGTCATAGACCATTTGTACCATCCAACCGAAGATTATACTTTATATCTTCCAAATGGAAGTAACCGGATGTGACAATTCTACCGAATTGAAGCCTCGGGTGTTGCATGCAAGAAGGAGATGCTGAATCCTCCTGGACACCTAGTCTCACTGCCATATCGGGAGTTCACTTCTTTTCATGTGGTGGAGTTTTTTAGCTCACCTGAGCGAAGCTCAAGTGAGCTATTGTCATAGCGCGCCGTCCGTCGTCTGTACGGCGTCCGGCGTCCGTCGTCTGTACGGCACTTTTAACATTTTCGACATCTCCTCTGCAACCGATTGCACAGAATTTCAAGAAACTTCAAATGAAACAAGTACTCAATGCCCTCTACCCAATTTGTTTTTTTTTTTTTCGAGCTGATCGGAAATCCAAGATGGCCGCCACAGGCTCTGATTGGCTGACAAATTTTCGACTTCTCCTCTGAAACCGCTGCACAGAATTTCATGAAACTTCACAGGAAGCAAGTAATCAATGCCATCTACTAAATTTGAGTTTTTCGAGCCGATCGGAAATCCAAGATAGCCGCCACAGGCTCTGATTGGCTGACACATTTTCGACTTCTCTTCTGAAACCGCTGTACAGAATTTCATGAAACTTCACAGGAAGCAAGTACTCTCTACCAAGTTTGTGTTTTTCGAGCCGATCGGAAATCCAAGATGGCCGCCACAGGCTCTGATTGGCTTACACATTTCCGACTTCTCCTCTCATACGGCTGCATAGAATTTCACAAAACTTCACAGGAAGCAATTACTCATTGCCCTCTACCAAGTTTGTGTGTTTCGAGTCTATCGGAAATCCAAGATGGCCACCACAGGTTCTGATTGGCTGACACATTTTCGACTTTTCCATTGAAACCACTGCACAGAATTTCATGAAACTTCACAGGAAGCAAATACTCAATGCCCTCTACCAAGTTTGTGTATTTTGAGCCAATAGGAATTCCAAGATGGCTCCCACAAGCTCTGATTGGTTGACTCAATTTTGAGTTCTCCTCTGAAACCGCTGCACCGAATCTCCCGAAACTTCTCTGGAAGCAAATAATCAATGCCCTCTACCAAGTTTATGTTTTTCCATCCGATCAGAAATCCAAGATGACCATCACAGGCTCTGATTGGCTAGCAAATTTTCAACTTCACCACTAAATACGCTGCACAGAATTTCACAAAACTTCACAGGAAGTAAATACTGTCAATGTCCTCTACTAAGTTGGTGTTTTTCGAGCCAATCAGAAATCCAACATGGCCGACACAGGCTCTTATTGGCCGACACATTTTTTACTTCTCCTATGAAACTCTTCACAGAACTTCATGAATTTTCACAGGAAGAAAGGTAATCAATGCCCTCTACCAAGTTTGTGTTTTTGGAGCCGATCGGAAATCCAAGATGGCCGCCACAGGCTTTGATTGGCTGACACATTTTCAACTTCTCCTCTGAAACTGCAGCACAGAATTTCACGAAACTTCACAGGAAGCAAGTATTCATTGCGCTCTACCTAGTTTGTGTTTTCAAGCCGATAAGAAATCCAAGATTGACGGCACAGGCCCTGATTGGCTGACACAATTTCAACTTCTCTTCTGAAACCGCTGCATAGAATTTCATGAAACTTCATTGGAAGCAAGTACTCATTGCCCTCTACCAAGTTTGTGTATTTTGAGCCAAGGGAAATCCAAGATGGCAGCCACAAGCTGTGATTGGTTGACTCATTCTTGAGTTCTCCTCTGAAACCGCTGCACCGAATCTCCCGAAACTTCACCGGAAGCAACTAATCAATGCCCTCTATTAACTTTATTTTTCCATCCGATCAGAAATCCAAGATGACCATCACAGGCTCTGATTGGCTAGCAAATTTCCATTTTTACCACTGAATACGCTGCACAGAATTTCACAAACTTCACAGGAAGCAAGTAAGCAATGCCATCTACTAAGTTTGAGTTTTTCGAGCCGATCGGAAATCCAAGATGGCCGCCACAGGCTCTGATTGGCTGACACATTTTCGACTTCTCTTCTGAAACCGCTGTACAGAATTTCATGAAACGTCATAGGAAGCAAGTACTCTCTACCAAGTTTGTGTTTTTGGAGCCGATCGGAAATCCAAGATGGCCGCCACAGGCTCTGATTGGCTGACACATTTCCGACTTTTCCTCTCATACGGCTGCATAGAATTTCACGAAACTTCACAGGAAGCAAGTACTCATTGCCCTCTACCAAGTTTGTGTTTTTCGAGTCTATCGGAAATCCAAGATGGCCACCATAGACTCTGATTGGCTGACACATTTTCGACTTTTCCATTGAAACCACTGCACAGAATTTCATGAAACTTCACAGGAAGCAAATACTCAATGCTCTTTACCAAGTTTGTGTATTTTGAGCCAAGGGAATTCCAAGATGGCTGCCATAATCTCTGACTGGTTGACTCATTTTTGAGTTCTCCTCTGAAACCGCTGCACCAAATCTCCCGAAACTTCTCTCGAAGCAAGTAATCAATGCCCTCTATCAAGTTTATATTTTTCCATCCGATCAAAAATCCAAGATGACCATCACAGGCTCTAATTGGCTAGCAAATTTTCAACTTTACCACTGAATACGCTGCACAGAATTTCACAAAACTTCACAGAAAGTAAGTAATCAATGCCATCTACTAAATTTGTGTTTTTCGAGCCGATCGGAAATCCAAGATGGCCGCCACAGGCTCTGATTGGCTGACACATTTTCGACTTCTCTTCTGAGACCGCTGTACAGAATTTCATGAAACTTCATAGGAAGCAAGTACTCTCTACCAAGTTTGTGTTTTTCCATCCGATCAGAAATCCAAGATGACCATCACAGGCTCTGATTGGCTAGCAAATTATCAACTTTACCACTGAATACGCTGCACAGAATTTCACAACACTTCACAGGAAGTAAATACTGTCAATGTCCTCTACCAAGTTTGTGTTTTTCCAGCCAACCAGAAATCCAAGATGGCCGCCACAGGCTCTTATTGGCCGACACTTTTTTTACTTCTCCTATGAAACTCTTCACAGAACTTCATGAATTTTCACAGGAAGAAAGGTAATCAATGCCCTCTACCAAGTTTGTGTTTTTGGAGCCGATCGGAAATCAAAGATGGCCGCCACAGGCTTTGATTGGCTGACACATTTTCAACTTCTCCTCTGAAACTGCAGCACAGAATTTCACGAAACTTCACAGGAAGCAAGTATTCATTGCACGCTACCTAGTTTGTGTTTTCAAGCCGATAAGAAATCCAAGATTGACGCCACAGGCCCTGATTGGCTGACACATTTTCAACTTCTCTTCTGAAACCGCTGCATAGAATTTCATTAAACTTCATTGGAAGCAAGTACTCATTGCCCTCTACCAAGTTTGTGTTTTTCGAGCTGATTTGAAATCCAAGATGGCCGCCACAGGCTCTGATTGGCTGACACATTTTTGACTTCTCCTCTGAAACCGCTTCAAAGAATTTCTTAAAACTTCACAGGAAACAAGTACACATTGCCCTCTACCAAGTTTGTGTATTTTGAGCCAAAGGAAATCCAAGATGGCAGCCACAAGCTGTGATTGGTTGACTCATTTTTGAGTTCTCCTCTGAAACCGCTGCACCGAATCTCCCGAAACTTCACTGGAAGCAAGTAATCAATGCCCTCTATTAAGTTTATATTTTTCCATCCAGAAATCCAAGATGACCATCACGGGCTCTAATTGGCTAGCAAATTTCCATTTTTACCTTTGAATACGCTGCATAGAATTTCCCAAACTTCACAGGAAGCAAGTAATCAATGCCATCTACTAAGTTTGTGTTTTTCGAGCCGATCGGAAATCCAAGATGGCCGCCACAGGCTCTGATTGGCTGACACATTTTCGACTTCTCTTCTGAAACCGTTATACAGAATTTCATGAAACTTCACAGGAAGCAAGTACTCCCTAACAAGTTTGTGTTTTTCGAGCCGATCGGAAATCCAAGATGGTCACCACAGGCTCTGATTGGCTTACACATTTCCGACTTCTCCTCTCATACGGCTGCATAGAATTTCACGAAACTTCACAGGAAGCAAGTACTCATTGCCCTCTACCAAGTTTGTGTTTTTCGAGTCTATCGGAAATCCAAGATGGCCACCACAGGCTTTGATTGGCTGACACATTTTCGACTTTTCTATTGAAACCACTGCACAGAATTTCATGAAACTTCACAGGAAGCAAAAACTCAATGCCCTCTACCAAGTTTGTGTATTTTGAGCCAAGGGAATTCCAAGATGGCTGCCACAAGCTCTGATTGGTTGACTCATTTTTGAGTTCTCCTCTAAAACCACTGCACCGAATCTCCCGAAACTTCTCTGGAAGCAAGTAATCAATGCCCTCTATTAAGTTTATATTTTTCCATCCGATCAAAAATCCAAGATGACCATCACAGGCTCTAATTGGCTAGCAAATTTTCAACTTTACCACTGAATACGCTGCACAGAATTTCACAAAACTTCACAGAAAGCAAGTAATCATCCCATCTACTAAATTTGTGTTTTTCGAGCCGATCGGAAATCCAAGATGGCCGCCACAGGCTCTGATTGGCTGACACATTTTTGACTTCTCCTCTGAAACCGCTTCACAGAATTTCTTGAAACTTCACAGGAAGCAAGTATTCATTGCCCTCTACCAAGGTTGTGTTTTTCGAGCCATTCGGAAATCCAAGATATCCTCTATAGATTCTCTTTGAATGACACATTTTTTATTCTCTTAAACTACTGCACAGAATGTCACCAAACTTTACAGAAAGCAAGTACACGTTGTACTTCTCAAAGCTTCACTAAAAGCGATTTCCTTCAGGTCTTGACTTTGATTGAAAATATACATACAGTCTCCTCAGGTGAGCGATGTGGCCCCCTTGGGCCTCTTGTTTATGTTTGCTTTAGTTAACGTTTTATCCTGATTTTGTATGCTTTCGGTTTATGATTTTCTGAATTATCGATTTTGTGCTGTTTATTGGGATATGGTCATTATCCATATTTGTCATTTCAAATTAAAAACTTTCACTACTCTCTGTTTGCTGCCGTAATAAAATGCTGCCATGAGGAGAGCTTTTTAATCTTTGAATACACTATGTTTGCTCCATTTTGTCAGCTTTTATTCACTTTTACGTCATCTCAATACCTTAAAGTAGGACCAATAATGCAAGATCTCTGTGTGAGTAAAATTATATGCGACAGTAGGTTTAATTGTTCAGTGGTCTTATCAAAATACATGTCCTTAGGTCGATCTGCAAACTGTACGAAATCATTAAATGGGGACTGGATAAAACAGGATTTCGTGAAAATAATGTCCCTTATGCTTGAATTACCCATACCCTAATATCAACATGTGTATGGAGATAGTAATTCAATTCAATTTCTTATTTAATTTATTTGATACATACCGTACAAATCATGAAAAATAAGAACAAAAAAAGAACTCATCAGACACACAGATTATGTATAAAACAATGAAAAAAACCCTCATTCAAATGACCCAAAGGTGCTTTGGACGTCATAGATTATCATGATTATTGAGGTATCTTAATTGCATTTTTGACATACACAATTTTTTCCCCATTCTCTTTTTGTTTTGCTTTTTTTTTAATTTCGCACACTTATTGCATAAATGTCATATTATGTCATTTAATGCTTTGATAAATATTTCATGCTGAATTGTCATAGTGCGCTATCCAGTCGTTCATCTATCCGTCCGTCCATCGTCCGTCCGTCCGTTCTTCCGTTCGTCGACCGGCGCAATCTTTTTTATATAATCGACCTCTCCTCTGCAACCGCCTCATAGAATTTCACGAAACCTTACGGGAAGCAAGTACTCAATGTCCTCTACCAGGTTTGAATTTTTCGTGCCGACCGGTCAAAAAATATGGCCGCCAAGGGTTCTGCTTGGGCGATGAATTTCCAGTTTCTCCGCAACCGCTGCAAAGAATTTCACGAAACCTTACAGGAAGCAAGTAGGAAGCAGGACGGGTGGAGTATGATGCTACAGGACCCAAGTTTTAGAAATTGTGAGTAAAGGGCACATCGATATTGTATGCGATATCACCGTATTCATCTCACTTCTCATTTCATTGAAGGGTTCATTCTGTGTTTGCGATCCACCACCGAACATGGACGTCCATAGAGATAATGTTTGTAGGAACAAAGATACGGAGAAGAGGCTTGAGACGTTTGCAGTGTCCCCGTACAATCATGATCCTGGTATTTTTAATTTTTCAATCTATTTTATTCGGAAAACATAGTTTCATATCTAAGGCTTTGATAAATACGAAGATATTGTGAAAGCAATTGATTTCCCTTTTTGTCTGTCTATTTGTCTGTCTGTCTGTCTGTCTGTCTGTCTGTCTGTCTGTCTGTCTGTCTGTCTGTCTGTCTTGTCTGTCAAAAATCGTGCGCAGTACATGTCATTTTTATGAATTGTCATATTCAAAACAAATAGATTCTAATTGGCATAGAAGTTAGATCGACAACAAAAAATCGCTGAAGTCTATTAAATTTAAGCACTTTTTTGGATCATCAGAATCCTCAATCACAAATCAGCCTGTAGCTGAAACACGGTTTTTGTGTGTTTGCGTAAAACTTCATGCGCATGCCCTCTTTTTATATCCATTTACATATTCATCTGTGTCTCTGGGGCCTTTGCGTTTTGCGGTCTTGTTTGTGTGATGTCATCTTACAGTGAGGAGGTTGTTTTACACCACAATTGTACGTTCTTCGAGACTCTGGGTAATTGGAGAAGTGAGAGGGTTGTGCGCACGTAATCCAGGATAACCACACCATTTGCTACTTGCGTGACAGATGGCCGTCCAAAGTCGGCACCGGTTACCCATTGGTCTCGTCGGTTTATGTGTAGTCTTTTGTGTTTGATGTTTAAATGTCGTGTGTCTCTTTTCCGTCTCGTGCTGTACTCGTCTTTTGTGTTTTTGCGTCGGGTGTTTTGGTGTTTACTGTTGATGCTGCAACGGGGTCTTGTTGGAGATCTCCTCCCTTCTTTTTCAATTTTGTTTTGAATTTGTTTGCTTAAGAGAAGAATCTCACAAAATCGTTTCTCGAATTTAGTGAACATAACAGTTTTTCTTGTGTTTTTTAAAGGAGGGAGTAGATTTATGTTTTCTTGTTAAAACCAATATCTTGTCAATAATCGTAATCATTTTTATGCTCCAAGATCAAAGATTCGGGGGCATATAGTTTTTGGCCAGTCCGTTTGTATGTTAGTCTGTTTGTCTGTTTGTTAGTCCGAAAAACTTTAACTTTTGAATGGGAGGTGATAGGGCTTTCATATTTCACATATGTATTCCTTGTGGCAAGACCTTTCCATCGATACATGTACCAAAAAATTTGACCTCATGACCTTGACCTTTCACCTACTTTTCAAAAACTTTAACATTGGGCATAATTTTTGAATGGAAAATAACAGGGCTTTCATATTTCACATGTGAATTTCTTGTGACAAGACCCTTTCAATTGATACCAAAATGTTTGACCTCGTGACCTTGACCTTGACCCTTAACCTACTTTTCAAAAACTTTAAAATTTAGCATAATTTTTGAATGGTAAGTGATAGGGCTTTGATATTTTACATGTGCATTCCTTGTGACAAGTCCTTTCCAATGATACCAAAATGTTTGACCTCGTGACCTGGACCTTGACCTTAGATCTACTTTACAAGAACTTTAACATTGGGAATAACGTTTGAATGATAAGTGATAGGGCTTTAATATTTCACATGTGTATTCCTTGTCACAAGATTTCTCCATCGATACCAAACATTTTAAACCAAGTGACTCTGACCTTTACCTTTCGCATACATGTACTTAACAGAAAAAAGTGTTTATACTAACAAAGATGCCACTGGGGGCATTAGTGTTTCACAAACACAGGCTTTATTAAACATGTTACGTTATACCCACATGAGTTAAATAAGATCCTGATCCCGATCGACATGTAAAATTCATGTATACATTTACTTCATAATCGGTTTTTTTCTTTTTTTTTCATAACCTAATACACACAAAAGCGAATTTCATTTCCACATTTTCTAAATACATGTTGCAGATACAATGACTGAGGATAGTATTTTAGTACTATGGACATGTCATAAAGATTTTGAACGAAGGCCCGAAGCAAGCTATAGGAGTATGTTAGAATCAAAAATAACAACAGACAAACATGCCGGTTGCTGTAAGTTTAATTCCTTATCCAAATAAACATCATATATAAATTAACACGATACATTCGTTTGTGTGCGTAATTCCAAAATTGTTACTTTCTGATGATCTTTTTATTTTATTATTTTTCAAGTGTCACCCGATGGTACTATACAGCTTCTTCCTACAACATATTTGAGTTGGGACATTGTCGACGAAGCTTGCCTGAAACTTACAGGAATGCCAGTCGCTACACACATGAATGAAGGACACTGTAATAATTTTGCAGAAAGCATCACGGGTATATTCATCGATGAAGCATTTATCACTGGAAATAGGACTTACCATTCAATTATTTCTATTGCAGGTAATAAAGAGAATTTTGTTGATTTTTGAAACAAAAATCATCGAATAGGATTTATAAAATGAATTTTATATTTTTTCTGTTGATACAGGTATCACCGTAACAATTGGGTGGAAAACTGCATCAATGCTCGTAGCGCGTTGATGTAAATGTTTTGCGTCCAATTTTTCGGGTGATACATTTTGTACCTTCATCAACCGAAGAAATAAAAGATTCATTTCTCATTTTATTTCCTCTAATTTTGGAAAACAAGCTGTTTTCTTGGATCTAATAACTAGAAATTTCCCGCACTATATTTCCGTAAGTATTGGGGGTTGTGCAGTTATACAACTTCCTTCCAAAACGTTATTAAGTTATGGCAGACGCCATGATTCAAACAGCGAACGATCGTCCTTCTTTATCTTTTAAATAGAGACTAGTTTGAGGAAATACTACATTCAAAGTTCATTTTTACTAAGTAGTAAAGAAATGGTACCATTGAAATTTGAGGAAACATAAACAAATTGTGTTTTCAGTTACGAGATTATTCGTATTCCCGATTCTAAAAATAGTGCTTTAAGTAGAACTCAGTGAACAACTTCGTGATCGATGTTTCAACAAAATTTCTCAGCCAACCAAAATCACCGTTTTTTAATAGACATAACCTCAAGCAGTGCATGTTTTATAGATATTGTTTCAATTTTCGTGCGTGAACATCGACGGAGGTTGTGGCTAGCCAAACAGGGGTTGCTTACTGGTCCCACCTCTGAATTGTTAGGGTCCGTCGATCTTCTATTTGGTGACCTATTGTGGATGCTGTTGAGAAAATAACAATGGTAATTTACTTATTAACATTTTCTCTTGTCAATTTAAGATCTGACGGAACTGTTTTAGCACATATAGGTTGATATTGATTCTGTTGGCTACTAGTTTGATATCGCTGGAAAGATATTCTAAAACCTATATGTGTGCATATACGAATGTTGATGTTGGGGTGATTGATATATTGTGAGCCTCTGTTTTCTGGGATGCAAAATGTATTCTGCTGATAAATTATCTCCAAAAAGGACAAACAATCAAAAGCACATACTATGCTTCACTTCTGACACAGTTATGGGAAATTTTAAACCTAAGCGCCGCGGAAAGCTCATTAGTGAAAAGTGTCTTGTTCGATCAGGACAATGCTCCTATTCACAATGTTAGACGTCTTCAAATTCAATAGCATCATTTAAGAGCAGATAGATTGGCAGCATGGACCAGACATGCATGTTTCTGGTACTTTACCCTCGTCAGTGATACTCAATCTAAACAATGTAATATGATTGATCAATCATTTACTCAATTATTTTGTTTTATTTCGGTTCATAGATATTTTTGCCTCTGGTATTCCGTTCAATCATATTCTGTGCAAGACATTCACTTGGATTGGTACATTCAATATAATAAAGGTAATTCCTCAAAGCTGGTTAGATGTAATGACGGAAAGAAGAATTTTATATGCATTAAAGGTATGTAGCGTACTCTTGGAAATTCATCCTGAAAAGTAATAAAACAGAAATAAATTTAAAATCGCCCAATTTTAGCATTTTGTGAAATACGAATATTGGTTACAAATGACAAGGGTATTTCACCAAACGTATGTATAAATGTTCATGTACGACCTCAAACCTCCAGTAATGTATTATATCAGATATTGTAAATGATTCTTTGCCTAACAGCAGAGAAAACAAGAGACTTAACAACACCTATTTTCGACTACTTATCTGTAACTGCTGCATATGATTTATCGAATCCTTAGAGGAATTTTAAGTGCTCAAGGTCAGATCGACATTCATTCACAAATCAAGCGAACGAGTTTGCCCCCGTTGACCATTTGTTTAAAATTGAAATGCGTTTTCAATTGAATTATCATGTTATACCGAATGTATAGAGATTTTGTATGGATTACGTTAGGTGCAAATTTGACACATCTTGTTTACCCTTATGAACATGAATACATGTAAAATGACCATAATAACGGAACTTAGTTACGTTCCATGCGTATACGTGTGAATAAATGAAAGGCATGATCGTAGAATACTATTCCCTCTTTTCGATTGCACAGTCCTACGTTCGATTTATGCAGGTATCTGACGCAAAGGCATTTTGACGTCATTGAATTCCTTTGAAAACGTCAACCCTGAATTTCATGCTGGTTTCCATAGAAATTGATGACGTCACAATGCCCTGACGTCATATACCTGCACAAATGAGAAGTAACTCTCTATTCCGAAAAGACCGAATTATATCATGCGCTTATTATCGCTCACTTCGAACAGTACACATCTGCTTTTTTTCTGTACTAAATTTCAGGTTTCCATGAAGAGGCAATGAGTACTAGTTCTGTATTAATCGTAATCACACTTGTTGCACCCCTACTGACCATGATGGTTTGCATCTTTATGTTCATGATGTAAGTGATTTTATCTTTTGAAAAGTCAATAATCAGTGAATGGAAGTCTGATACAACATAAATTTGAAGTATTGTTCCATTTTAGAAAAATGAAGTGATTCAGCAGTATAATTTCTTACAGCGCTTTGAAATTCATGGTCTTTGAATTTGATAACACCTAGACCATGTTGACTGCATAATACTATTGTAGCTGAAGAACATATATAATATCGATTGAGATACTGTAAATTGCTTTAATTTCGTCAGTACCAATTTTCGTCAATTTGTTCAAAATGACCATTTCGTCAGTACGTAAATTCGTCATCCAAGGGTCCCTAAAATATAAATTCGTCTGTTGAAATGCCAACTTAACATTCGGGTATAGGCCGTATGTGTTGGTTTTCATTGTTTGTTTAACAATTATTGGTAAACAAACAATTAGAGAAATGTATACTACTTAGCTTGTTGTGAAAACATATCATTTGGTAATTACAAGTATAATATTATATGCGCGACTTTGTGTGCGTATTCAGTTTTCATTGATTTATCATTTGCCTGTCGTATTTAAAACTCTTAAGATTCAATTTTTCCTTTCTACCCTATATTTTGTCAGGAGTATTTATATTCGTCGATAGTAATTTCGTCAAGGGAGGCACTGACGAAAATGACGAAAATTCGTACCTGACCAATAAAAACCAATTTACAGTATCTTACATTAGCTGAACATAAACATCAAAGAAGTACCTAACAATTATTCAGTCCGAAAGTCGAGAAGGCAAGGTCAAATCGTGAGAATTCCCATCGGAACGGCTGCGAACCTTAAGCTTTATGCGTTCGTGTTTCCTTTCACGTCGGGATGTATCATGCTGTTTCTGGGAATACATGTACCTTAAAATTGGTAACATCTTTCTACATAAGGATGCTGGCTTGAATTTGTCAATATTGAAATATTTTGATGGAACACCAAGCAATCCTGACATTTGACTTTAACTAATTTTGAAAATAGCATACATTTTAGCTCACCTCGACGAAGTAGAAGGGCTTATGCTATCGCCCCGGCGTCCGCACTAAAGGTTAAGCAAAAAGGGATACATCCTACAGCAACCAAACTTGCATTGATGATGCATCTGAGGATGCGAACCACAATACATGGTATGGAGGCTGCATCCGACATATATTTTATGCTTGAGTGAGCAGGTTAAGTAAAATGGGAAAGGTCCATTTCCGCCTCACTTTAAGTCTAACATCAACCAAACATACATGGATGGCCAACAAATATGTCCGCTTAGAGTACAGAATTCACGAAACCTCACAGGAGGCAACAACTAAAGTTCCTCTACCAAGTTTGTGTTTTTCGTGCCGATCGGTCAACAAATATGGCCACCATACGCTCTGATTAGCTGACACATTTTCGACTTCTCCTCTTTGGCCCATGCAAAGAATAACGCGAAACCTTACAGGAAGCAAGTACGCGGGGTCCTCTACCAAGCTAGTGTTTTTCGTGCCGATCGGTCTACAAATATAGCCACCGAGGGCTCTGATTGGCTGACACATTTTCGACACAACTCCTCTGCAACCGCTGTACAGAATTTCAGGAAACCTTACAGGAACCAATTACTTGGTTTCCTATACCAAGTTTGTTTTTTTCGTTACGATCGGTTCTCAGATATGGCTACCGAGGTATCTGATTAGCTAGCACATTTTCGACAACTCTTTTGCAACTGCTGCACAGAATTTCACGAAACCTTACAGGAAGCTATAACACAAGTTCCTTTACCAAGTTTGTGTTTTTGTGCCGATATGTCAACAAATATGGCCAACGAGGACTCTGATTGGCTGACAAAGTTTCGACAACTCCTCTGCAACTGCTGCATATTATTTCACGAAACCTTATAGGTAGCAAGTTCGTAAGGTCTTCTACCACGTTTGTGTTTTCCTGCCGATTGGTCAAACAATATGGCCACCGAGGGCTCTGATTGGCTGACACATTTTCGACACAACTCCTCTGCAACCGCTGCATAGAATTTCAAAAAACCTTACAGGAAGCAAGTACTCGAGGACCTCTACCAAGCTTGTGTTTTTTCGTGCCGATCACTCCAGATATGGCCATTCAGGGCTCTGATTGACTGACGCATTTTCAACATCTCCTTTTCAACTGCTGCACAGAATTTCAAGTAAACGTTCAGGAAGCAAGTACTCAAATCCCTCTACCATGTTTGTGTTTTTCGTGCCGATCGACCAACAAATATGGCTGACGAGGGCTCTGATTAGCTGACGCATTTTCAACAAATCCTCCGCAACCGTTGCAAAGAATTTCAGGAAACCTAACAGGAAGCAAGTACGCTAGGCCTTCTACCCAGTTTGTGTTTTTCGTGACGATTGGTCAACAAATATGTCCGCTGAGGGCTCTGATTGGCTGATACAGTTTCGACTTCTCCTCTGCAACCGCTGCATAGAATTTCAGGAAACCTTACAGGAAGCATGAACTTAAAGTTCTCTACCAGGAGTGTGGTGGGGTTTTTTGTGCTGATCGCTCAACATATATCGCCGCCGAGGGCTCTGATTGGCTGATGCATTTCGACTTCTCCTCTGCAAACTCTGCACAGAATTTCACGAAACCTTACAAGAAGTAAGCTCTCAAGGTCCCCTACGAAGTTTCTGATTTTCGTGCCAATTGACTTACAAATATGGCCACCGAGGGCATTGATTGGCTGACACATTTTCAACATCTCCAAAACTCATGCTCATAATTTCATGAAACCTGTAAGGAAGTAAGTACTCAATGGTCTCCACCAAATTTTCCACTATCATTCTTTTGTTTGTAAATCAAGTGAACGATGGAGACCCCTTGGGCCTCTTGTTTCAAATTCGTCATCATTATTGAATGTTATACGTCTTCATATTGATAACAGAAAATTTGTAGAATGCGTTGAAGAAACGGTCAACCGATATTGATCGAACTTGGCTACATGTGTCCTCGGGGACGCCTGGTCCACCAGCAGTGACACTCACCAAGTTGATAACTTATAAGGGCATAACTCTACACAAAATTGAGGGACATGACCCATATTTGAACTTGACCTGTATTTCTTGGTGTAAGAACTATATGCAATTGAGTTAAAGAAGATCCCGACGATAATCTCAACAGCACTCACAATAGAGTACAAAATTAAGCATCGACGGACCCCTAGCAAGCTAGAGATGGGACCAGGTGCCCGGGAGGAGTAAGCATCCCCTGTTGGCTAGCCGCAACCGCCGTCGATGTTTAAGCACGAAAATGAAAACAATATATAAACTTCATGCACTGTCTGACGTTATGTCTTTATAGAAAGTGCTATGGCGACAATGTCAGGGAAATATATTCAAAACACTTATTGTCAAACCCCTCGCGGGGAACTTTTTAACGAGCTCCACACGGCAAAGGGCATAAGTATGACACAAATGAGTTAAAGAAGATCCTGACGATAATCTCAACAGCACTCACAATAGAGTACAAAATTAAGCATCGACGGACCCCTAGCAAGCTAGAGGTGGGACCAGGTGCCCGGGAGGAGTAAGCATCCCCTGTTGGCTAGCCGCACCCGCCGTCGATGTTTAATTGATTGTAAGAGATGAATTGATTATCTGTAACGGCTTACCTTAAAATGTCCGGAAACCAGAAAATTTTGAATTTTTCTAAGTTTCAAGGGGCATAACTCTACACAAAATTCAGGGACTTGACCCATATTCGAACTTGACCTGTATTTCTTAGTGTAAGAGCTATATGCAAGAAATGAATTGATTGTCTGTGACGGTTTACCTTCAAATGTCCGGAAACCAGAAAATTTGAATTTTTGTAAGTTTCAAGGGTCATTACTCTGCACAAAATTGAGGTACTTGACCCATATTCGAACTGGACCTGTATTTCTTGGTGTAAAAGCTATATGCAAGAAATGAATTGATTATCTGTAACAGTTTTCCTTTAAATGTCTGGAAACCATAGGTGGGACGGACGGATGGACGGACAAGTGCATCACTATATACCCCCACCATTATATGGCGGGGGTATAAAAATTTCTAAGCCAAAACCATTCTTCATACGACTTCTCTAATATGTACACCACGCTTCCTCACGACATAATTAAATGGTGGTTTGATTCTTTTGATCGAGAGGGGGGAAACTTACATTTGTACATCTGAATCAAAGGGTTTCTTTTCCTTAACAGAATGCAAATCATTTAAATCATGGATATGTTGCGACCAGTGTGATGTTTTGTCCTTCCACTTGGACAATATTTATGTTAGATTTGGTGATGATCTTACAAACAAACAGGTTGTAGGGTTCCCTATGGGTACCAACTGTGCGTCTCTTGTTGCAGATTTATTTTTATACACTTATGAAAAGGAATTTATTGAAATTCATCAAAAAAACAGAAAATGTGATGATTTGAAATGCTTTACGTATACGTCTAGGTACCTGGATTATATTCTCACTATTGACAATCCTGTTTTTGATACATATAAGAATAAAATGTATCCACAGGAGTTGACAGTCAACAAGTCAAACGTTAAAAATACAGAAACACCATGTTTGGACCTAAATATCAAAGTTACAAAGGAAGAAATTCATACCAGTATTTATGACAAAAGAAATAATTTTTGATTCAACATAGTAAATTTCTTCTGGCTTGACGGTGGCGTTCAAAGACTACCGTCATACGGCATTTACACATCACAGCTCATCCGGTACGCTAGAGCGTGCACTAATGTTCTGAATTTTCATGATAGAAATATACATATCACCAAGAATCGCTTAGGTCAAGGTTTCCGCTTTCATAAGCTTGTAAAGACCTTTTGGAAATTTTACAAAAATTACAGTCAGCTTCTTTAAAAGTTCGGAGTTATAAAAGCAGCAGAGTATATTACTTTGGGTATTTCACAGCCTGCATTATATGGTGACATAATAAACAAAATGAGAAGGATCAAAGACAGACAGCATAACCATCGAAAATGCGTCAGAATCATCAAAAGCCTTTTATAACGTGGTTATGATCCTAATGTCACTAGACGGACACTCGGCATGGTATTTGGCCAAACTACAGTCTTGTACCAGCGCATCCTCAAGACTTGCACTCTGACCGAATGTGACGACGGGACTCCATGAAGTACCCTGCCCAAACCTCTTTAGAGAAGATAGGGCCCCGACCACCTGTCCTCTCTGAATGTCGGTCGGACTCCTCGGGTGATAACATGCATGAGCTCGCTACAGCCGGCAGAGCACAAATTATATATATATTTATACATATGCATCTGTGTTCCTTTGGCCTCTGCGTTGTGCTCTCTTGTTTGTATGGTCATCTTACAGTGAGGATGTTATTTTACACAACAATTGTGCGTTCTTCCAGACCTTTGGGTAACCGGAAAAGTAGGAGGGTTGTGCGCACTTCAGGATAACCACACCATCTGTTACTAACGAGGCTGATGCCGTCCTAAGTCGGCACCGATTGCCCATGGGTTTCGTTGGTTTATGTGTTGTCTTTTATGTTCGATGTCTTGTTTGCTGTTCCTTGTCTCTTGCTGTATGTATCTTCTCTGTGTTTTCACTTAGGGTGTTTGGTGTGTTGCTGTTGGTGCTGCAACCGAGTTTTCTTGAAGATCCACTCCTTTCTTAAGAACAGATAAATTAGCAGCATGGACCAGACATGCAAGTTTCAGGTACTTACAGTGATCCTTAAATCTAAACAATGTAATATGTAAAAGAAATAAGAAAGTGACTATGTCGAAAAAGCGTACCAAAATAAGTAACAGGATTGGTGGGATATGATGCTGCAGGACCCACGTTCTAGAAATTTCAAGAAATTTTGATAACAGAAAATCTATAGAATGTGTTGAAGAAACGGTCAACCGAAATTGATCGAACTTGGCTACATGTGCCCTCGGGGACTCCTGGTCAACCAGCATTGACACTCACCAAGTGGTATAAACGTAAAAGGTCTTCATATTGAATAGCATCATTTAAGAACAGATTTATTGGCAGCATGGACCAGACATGCACGTTTCGGCTTCTTAACCCTCGTCAGTAATCCTAAAATCTAAACAATGTAGTATGCCAAAAAATATGACAGTTACTATGTCGAAAAAGCGTACATTGTCTCTTGTTGTATTTTCTTCTCTGTGTTTTCACTTAGGGTGTTTGGTGTGTTGCTGTTGGTGCTGCAACCGAGTTTGGTTGGAGATCCCTCCCTTTCTTAAGAACAGATAAATTGGCAGCATGGACCAGACATGCAAGTTTCAGGTACTTAACCCTCGTTAGTGATCCTCAAATCTAAACAATGTAATATGCCAAAAAATAAGAAAGTGACTATGTCGAAAAAGCGTACCGAAAAACGTAGCAGGGTGGATGGGATATGAGGCTACAGGACCAACGTTTTAGAAATTTCAAGAAATTTTGATAACATAAAATTTATAGAATGTGTTGAAGAAACGGTCAACCGAAATTGATCAAACTTGGCTGACGAAGGTTAAGTACCCGAAACGCGCATGTCTGGTCCATGCTGCCAATTTATCTGTTCTTAAATGATGCTATCCAATTTGAAGACGTTTAACATCTTCAGCTATAATGGAGTCCGCTGGTCGATAAAGGACAGGGTCAGCTGCCTCGGATGAGCCATAGAACAATTGAATTCAAACAACAATGTCTTCTTCACTTCTGGTGTGTGCTGAGGGGGCCGTATTCATATGGACGTCATAGGAACAACTCTTTTAGGGTTCTCATCGTTGCCTTGCGGTATGAACGGCCTGCTTTGTGTGCTAGGTGAAGCCGCCGTACAGAGTTTACCGACTTTATTTATCATTATATGTTCTCCGAATCAGAGTGCTCATCCATAGCATGCATGTCTGGTGAAAAGTTCTAATTTGAAAAATATCAACAGAAATTATCAATGTATAATCTATGTTAATATCATAATTATTATTGTAACAATTGTGTTTTCTTTTTGTTTTTTGTTTCAATCTGCCGTATTTTTATATAAAAAAAATTCGGTTTTGTTTTATGTTTTACTCTGTTTTTATATAAACTTACTTACATATGTAAAAGAATACAATATGCGTACCAATCCTGCAGTCATTAAAAGAACAGTATATGTATACATGGTACTGGAGCCATCTACATTTGTGTACCAGCAACATTTCCAACAGGATACTTTAACATGATACTAATGTGATATAGTATCAAAATTCACATGCAAATGAGGTTAACAAGATACTTATGAGATACCAATGGGATACTACGATGTGATGCTAATGGGATACCCAATGTGATACAAATGGGATACGACAATGTGATACTTATGGGATACGCAATTGGATAGTATAATGTGATACTTATGGGATACTTCTCACCTGGCATTGCCTTTGAAACAAAATACCAACATGATACCAAAATGTGATATCAATGAGATACTGCCTTTGTTACCATAAAACAGTAATAAAATACTAATGTGATACTGCAATTTATCACGCCTCAGACAAAAATGTTGGAATCTGATTGGTTAGTTTCGCCTCGCCCGATACGGGCGAGGCGAAACTTGGAAAATGGGAGGGTTGTGCGCACGTAATCCAGGATAACCATACCTTCTGCTATTTCCGTGGCAGATGGCCGTCCTAAGTCGGCACCGGTTGCCCATTGGTCTCGTTGGTTTATGTGTAGTCCTTTGTGTTTGATGTTTCTGTGTTGTGCGTTGACGTTCCATGTCCCTTGTGCGTCTTTTTTTGTGCTTGTCTGCTTTGTGTTTTTGCATTGGGTGTTTTGTGGTTTTGCTGTGGGTGCTACAACTTGATGTTGTTGGAGATCCCCTCCTTTGTTTTCTTTTCACATCATGTATTTTTCCGTATCAGGTCACTGACTAACCGTGTAACTAATAATATATTTTGACCCCGATAAATCAAAGATGGACTACTTTGAATTTGTTTATACCTCACTCATGGATTTGAATGATCACAGAAGTTCAAAGGAAAAAGTATAAGTTATTATGCTTGAAATAATTGAAATCATTTATATCAAAATAATTTGTAAAACATTTTTGGGTGAATATGGGTAATCCAATACATAAACTTTACATTTATAACAAACTATGTCACTTAAAACAAAATGTGTAAATATTTTTTTAAATACATGCATTATTATAATAGCAAACTACATACTAGTCATGATACTTTCCAAGTAGACGGAGCACAATTCATCCAACCATATGCACAATCTGGCATCCAATATGTATAAATATTATATTGTCCTTCAGTTGATATTGTGTCCAATGGCATTAATATCAGTCTTTGAAATAAGTTAAACTTGATATCCACCTGTATTCAAACTAAACTTTAACATCTTAACAAATCTCAAACTCCATGTGCTTGCATGTGTGTATCAGCCAGATTTGAAATGTGTTATGTCACTGATGACTCATTGATGACATCACACAGGATGTAGTCAAGCAGGACAGTATCATATTAGTATTTTCTTAAGCTTCCACTACTGGCAGGTCAGAACAAATTTCAAAGTGAAACAAAATGCCAACAAGATATAAACAGAGAAAGTTTAAGTTTAATGTGATACCAATGCAATACACTGTCTTAATGGGATACTAACAGGATATTCATCCCTAAGTAGGACTTGAGTATTTTGTTAATATCACATAAAGAGCTGATATTAACAAGATACTGTAACGTGATACTAAAGTATATCTCATTAGTATCACATTGGTATCATGTCGGTATTTTGTTAAAAATGATTTTTGTTTGGGATTATACACTGTCCAATTCCATTATAGTTATCATGCATATCTCATCAGAGACTGATGCCTACTTTACCAGGGTAACTACACTATGAACTAAAGTTGGCACAGGATACATATCAGTCTACCTACTCTTGTGAATTATCTACCCAAATTCACTAAAAGTATGCTTTGTTGTTTTACACCACAACTGTTCGTGCTTCGAGATCGCTGGGTAATTGGAAAAGTGGAAGGGTTATACGCATGTAATCCGGATAACCACACCGTCTGCTACTTGCTTGGCAGATAGCCATCTTAATTCGGCGACGGTATCCCATTGGTCTCATTGGATTATGTGTGGTCTTTTGTGTTTAATGGATCTATGCTGTGTGTTGGTGTTCCTTGTCCCTTTTACGCCTCTTTCTGTGGATTTCTGCTCCGTGATTTTACTTGGGTGATTTGGAGTTTTGCTTTGGGTGCTGCAACCTAGATCTCCTCCTTTGATGTTGCTCAGTCTGTTATGCGGTAGTTTAATCATGGTCTCTGTTTTTATGCCCCCGTAATCGAAGATTCCACATGTGTATTCCTTGTGACAAGACCTTTCCATGGATAACAAATTTGACCTTGTGTCCATGACCTTAAAATGTGAACTTCTTTCCAGCAGTTTTACCGACAAAGATGCCAACGGGGGCATTCGTGTTTCACAAACACATGTTTTTTTTTATTTTTGAAATTAGTAGTCGTAAATCTATTGTTTGTTGCAATGATAATGGATTGATAGCCACATGTCATCAGTGCTCACTATATCCAGTTATATTTAGAATTTATGCATTGCAAAAGTCGATTATTATGCCCCTTTAATTGCTATACAAATTCTTGAAAGAAACACAGGGAGGTGATTTTCAACAAAGAAATCATTGGAATTCTTCATAAGTTCAAATCTTAGACACTTCCTCCTATTGTGACAGGAATATTCATTAAGATTAGGGAAAAGGTTTCCTTGTCCTACTCATATGGGGTAAGATGAAATTTTACGTGCAGTTTAAATATAATCTTAGTTGCTAGATCATACACCATTGGTGTGCTTGTCAATAAAAATATTGGTAATAATACGTTTTATCTCCCTTTTGGACAGTGGGGGACAAATTGTAAACCACCATATGTGATTACTATGAACACAAAAATAAATCAGTCGTGTCCAAAATTTACCTTTGGCAACAAGTCGGAAAGCCTCGTAGCTATAGCTGCTATCCCTCGAGTTAAGGTTACATGTAGGGCTGCATTTTCTGGTCTCTGAAAGAATATAATATTCACTCTGATACATGCAGTTTTAATGTGTGCTGAAGAATGTAGATAAGTGTTAAACGTCTTCAAACTCAATAGCATCATTTAAGAACAGATGAATTTGCAGCATTGACCAGATATGCACGTTTCAGGTACATAAACCTCGTAGGTATTGCCAAAGAGTGTGAAATGTTTAACGTCTTCAAATTCATTAGCACCCTCGTCAGTGATCCTAAATTTAGACAATGTAATATGGCCATAATATGTGAAAATTATGTCCTAAATATACCGAAAGATGTAGCAAGATGGCTGGGATATGAAGCTACAGGACCCAGGTTTTAGCCATTTGAGACACGTTTGTAAACAGAAATTTTCAAATGCGTTTGAAGAAACGACCAACCGAAATTGATCGAACTTGGCTACATGTGCCCTCGGGGACTCCTGGTCCAACAGCACTCACCAAGTGGTACAAATGTTGAACGTCTTCAAATTCATTAGCATCATTTAGAGCAGATAACTTTACAACATGGACCAACAAGGTATGTCTAAAATGTACCCAAAGAATGGGTGGAATATGATGCTACAGGACCCATGATATAGAAATCTGAAGACATTTTGATAACATAAATTGTTCTGTCCAATACTTGTTAGAATTGCAATGACCTTGACAACATTGGTAGTTAGCTTAAGAAAGTAAAAAAAATACACTGGTTGTTTGATAATGTGGTCGTTTTTACACACTCGAGATTTTCAGATAGTCGCCCATATTCTTGATATCATGAATATAATTTTGTATTGCATACGTTTTTTTGTCGAAACTTTTGTTGATGGTATTGTCTTACGGTAAGGTTTCTTGTATGTTTGTACATTGTTTTCAATGAGTTAAAGAAGATCTAGTCGACAATCTCAATAGCACCCACAATAGAGCACCAAATTGAGCATCGACGGACCTCTAGCGAGCTAGAGGTGGGACCAGGTGCCCGGGAGGAGTAAGCATCCCCTGTTGGCTAGCCACACCCGCCGTCGATGTCCATGCACGTAAATGAAAACAATATATACATAGAATATATGCACTATCAGTGGTTTCGTCTATATAGAAAGTGCTATTGCGACCATGTCAGGGAAAATATTAAAAACATTTACTGTCTAACGCCTCGCTGGGAACCTTTGCACGAGCTCAGCACGGCAAAGAGAATAAGTGTGACACAAATGAGTTAAAGAAGATCCTGACGACAATCTCAACAGCATTAACAAGAGAGCACCAAATTGAGCTTCGACGGACCCCTAGCAAGCTAAAGGTGGGACCAGGTAACCGGGAGGAGTAAGCATCCCCTGTTGGCTAGCCGCATCCGCCGTCGATGTCCATGCACGGAAATGAAAACAATATATACATAGAATCCATGCACTGTCTGTGCACTGTCATGTCAAAACACATGTATTTAGTTGTACAGGAGGTTGATATGCTACAAACTCCATATTATAAAATTGTCTTGTTATAAAGAGTTCAACTTATCCATTTGTCATATCATTCTATTTCAGTTTCTCAAATCGTTGTTTATTTCTTTGACTATGTAGGTGTTATTAATTTCTCTTTTATATCAGGTCTGTTAGACGTATCAGCAGTTGTTAATTCAAATTTATTCTCTCTAGTTTTCATAAAAGATGGTTGAGGGCGTCTGGTCTGGTAAAAAAGGACTATAATAGATATTTACACTTGTTCTTTTTCCTGTCTATGAACGTTAAGTTTGACACCCCTAAAGATTTTAACCATGATATACTTATAAATACTAAGGGTATTCTACTAAATATCATCGCCAATGCGGAAATAAACTGTTCACTTCCCCATACAGCTATGTATAACAAAGTGCAAAATAGATGGTACGTGTTTTACTTAATCATAATAGAATCGAAATACATATTATGAAAAGGTCTGAACGATGATACAGGAAATATAAGCTTTGCAGGAAGTAACTGTTTCAACTGAAAGAAAAAAGAAATGCTTCAATGACAAGTTCATGTAAGTAGGAATTTGAATTTTTTTTATATTTACACCATATTTCATGAAAAAAAAAATTTCATTCTAAAAAGACATTTTGTCCCCGATTTACCGAAAATATGATTCTAATTCATTATTACAGATCAGCTCAATGCGATGCAGCTTTCAATGTCAGACTTTTCATATTGATAAATAAATCATACCCTCTTTAACGAAACGATGTATCGTTCAAGAGAGTATGAATGAAAAAGCATTCCACTTCATATGAGCAATAGGGAAGGGTAATTCAACGTTAACGAGCTCTTCATAATCAGAATGACCATAGTGAAGCACAAATACGAAAAGTGATGCCGTTTTCTTTATTAATGGTGACCTTACTTTGAATGATTTAAAGATGAAAGTAGATTATGATATAGAGGTAGAAATGCACATGCAAATATGAACATATCTTCCTTATCAAAATACATAAAAATATATCTAAATTGTGTACAGATGAGAGGTGTTTTATTTCTTTTAAAATGTCAAATTAATGCTTGACATCTGACAACGTCGTTGCGTCTTGTAAGCTGCTCTGTGACCAAGGACCTTACTTTGTTCAGAAGGGGATGTGAAAGGTTGTTATTGACCAAGTGTAATGAAAATTCGTATGTGTATTCAATATTACCCGTATTATAAGGAAATCAACATGGTTTCTGTAAAAAATTCTAGA
The DNA here is from genome assembly GCA_033119305.1 of Pinctada imbricata. Classification (NCBI taxonomy): domain Eukaryota; kingdom Metazoa; phylum Mollusca; class Bivalvia; order Pterioida; family Pteriidae; genus Pinctada; species Pinctada imbricata. The sequence goes on along the minus strand of VSWD01000003.1, from coordinate 57,767,241 downwards.
TCTCCCCTTAAATTGCGCCGTCCATGAACTTTCGGAACAACCCTCGAGATCGTACATAACAAAATTTAGTTTTTGTTTTAATCATAAAGCGCCATGTTTATAACAACAAAATACAATGAAGATAACAGCATTGAAATAAGGTTGATGGTGACGGTTTCAGAGATGTTATAAAAAGAAATAATAATCGAATAATCCAAGTATGTCACCAGATAATATCAATGTATAAAATCTATAGAATTAAAACATCACATTTTAACCTGTTAAAACAGCTGATTCGTCAATGAAAAAATTTGAATTTATCATTACTCAATTTTAAAGTACCTCATTTATTGGGTCTGTATATAATTCAATTGAATGATTCCTGATTCTCGATTGATCTAGTGACATTGGAGCTGATCTATTATATCGGAATCGAATATAGTAGAGGATACAATTTTTCAGCAAATAAGTACTTGTTCATAGTTTATAGTTTGAGTTATATATCAAAATACATGTATGTGCGTTTCCTTTCTTGTCTAATTCGCTTATCCGTCTTCCTAAATCCAAGAAAGGAAGGATATTGAAAGCATGAATCCGACATTGCTTATATGTTATATAAAAAATTCAACAGGAAAACAAATATTATATTTTCGCTTGTATTCAAGTTTTTGTTTTTCAATATATTAAGGTAAAGAAATAACTATGTTAGTTCAAATATTAAGCTATCGTCGAATAATATACCATAATATTTCAGTATAACAAAAAATGATATTTGTTATAAACATCATATTGAAACTTGTAAAACATCCTTGAATGAGTAAATCAAAGTCAAACACTAAAGCAGATAACAGATTCAAATGGCTTGCAAATTCTCGAAAAAAACATACCTTTTTCACGTGAAAAGATAAATCGGACAAACAGACGGAGACAATATGACAGCCAAATAGAAGTACAAAGGACTTTATCTTATGAACGATCTCTTGAGTTTGAAGACTGTAATAGCTATAATAATGGTATACCAAAGAGTCTGCATTACCGCATGTGCAATAATTTTCTTTGATAATATTTTCCAAAAATTCTAATTCATCCACTGTAATCCTTTTTCAAAATCATCTAATGAGACAATTTTATACAGCGGCGAGTTGAAGAGTTTGGTGCGGCAAACCTTCAAACGGTGCTAACTTTTGACTTTGCAACCGGTGTCGCCCAAAATTTGCTCGATCACTTCATCTCCTTTCTGGTAATTTGTCGGCTCTATTTCAAATTTTGCCTGATATTACATAGACATGTTTTCTTTAACAAAATCATACATTTTCAGTAAGTACTGATGAATGATTAATCAAAATTTTGCAAAAGAAATAACATTAAGATTTTATTGATTTCAAAATTAGAAATTAGTAGTCTTATTATTAGGAAGTTATCAATAATTGAGAATGAGGAGATGAATGCTGAGGCTTCTGTGTTTGACCAAAAAGTGTGAAAAATAGTATGTCCAGATATGTACAGAAAGACGTAGCAGGATTGATGGGATATGATGCTACATGACCCACGTTTCATCCATTGATGTGTACTGTTTCCACTAGTACTAAAGCTTTTAGCGTGATGAGGAATTTTCAATTCCGTACATTCATTTCTTTAAATATTGAGGAGAAATAATATACATTTTAAAAAGGGAACCCATCAATTATTCAGTTTCAAAGTCGAGAAGACAAGGCAATATCATTAGAATTTCCATAGGATCGGTTGCGAACCTTTTCAATTAATAATATTCCGAAGTGAGACCAGGTGCCGGGAAGAGTCAGCGTCTCCTGATTGTAACACGTTGTCCTTCACGGAAGTAAATCATTAAATACAATACAGGAAACACTTTTCCATTTAAAGTAAGTTAACTATACAATATCCTTATTGAAGAGGCAAGGACAAATTGTTATTCGCCATATTTGATTTTATGAAATGTATCATTGAAAATATTTCCTTACACTGAGTCAATGCTCCAACTTTAACTTTTTTATCCCCAAGTATTCTCTACCTCAATAGGTACATTTTCCCATCTTTTCTATGGAAAATTAATACAATAAAGTTTTAACATATTTAGAGAACTTTGAAATTCATGCACCGAACTGCAAAGCTGCACCTCAGAAGAATTCATGAATATAAAAAGAAGGGAGGAGATCTCCAACAAGACCCCGTTGCAGCATCCACAGTAAAACACCAAAACACCCGATTCAAAAACACAAAAGACGAGTACAGCACGAGACGGAAAAGATACACACGACATGTAAACATCAAACACAAAAGACTACACATAAACCAACGAGACCAATGGGTAACCGGTGCCGACTTTGGACGGCCATCTGTCACGCAAGTAGCAAATGGTGTGGTTATCCTGGATTACGTGCGCACAACCCTCTTTCATAACTTACCTTAAACATTGCATTGATTCTCTATCTACAAACATTTTTCCTTCAATTTTGAGTACGTGGTCTCATAATGTTACAAATCTCGTGTCTATACAATACGGGGTCCTTTACAACACGAGATTTTCCGGTGATCCGCTTCTGGATTCCTTTCTATGTTGATATGACTACAAGCCACACCCACGTGTAAAATGAAGATACCCGGCATTTTGAGAGAGTATGATCAAAATTGGAGGACAAAAGTTGGTAGACACATGATCATAGTACTTAACGTTTTAGATAAGTTTTATTATTAATCATGAATTCTACAGAACTGCAGCTGCGCAGTTCGGTGTACTAAGTTCAAAGGTTCGTCTTGAAAAATATTGATGCAGTTTTTGCTCAGAAAGATGGGAAAATGAAGATGTTGAGGTACAAAAAACTTTGTATTAAGATAATTAAAATTGGAGTCTTAATTCCGCAGAACGGCAAATTTTCAAGTATGCTTCACGTCAAATCCAATAACCTTTTGTCCATACCCCTTCAACAAATTGCAAGGTTATTGATTTCTCGTGATGTGGTCAAGATAATATTATTTAAAATTTAAAATGAGGTCCCCGTGGCCACTAAATTAAATAAATTTATGAAAATTATGAATGTACAACTGTGATGTAAAATAACCTCCTCATTGTAAGATGAAACAAGCAGACAGCATGACACAGGGGCCCAAGAAACACGCAGATGGATATGTAAAAATGGGTATAAAAAACAGAAGGCATAAGAAATACAGTCCGTGCTCTGCCTGTTGTACCGAGATAAAATAACGTAAGATGCCCCTTATTTGTTTTCAACTTTCCTTGACTTTCCGTGAGTGGTGGTTTACATGTACTCGCAGAAAAATATATTAACGTTGCATTATTGACGAAATTAAATTTTATTTTTCAGGGCCGAAGGCAACCTATATGGAAAGGATGTCATGTGATTTATACACTACAAATCAAGGATGTGTAAAAATCCGTTTAGTATTTTTTTAACTTTAAAAAACTTGAAAATTAATGGTAAAAATTCTTTGTTTTTTTCGAGCGCATTCGTACACTGTTACCTATTTTAAAGTGTACCTGCTTAAACATTTCAGTCTCAATTTTTATGCTCATACATGTATTGATAAAAACAACACAAATTCCGATATACTATGAAAACAAAATCAATATAACAAATTTGATGGATACTTTTTGCAAGTAATCATCATTAAATTGCCATTATGAGTTCTAAGAAACTCTTTATATATATCAATGTGAGTGCTTTGATAATTTACATTGTTTACGCCAACCCTCGATCGAAAACCCATGTAACAAAATTCTCAAACACATATACATGGACTGAAGGATTCAGGAAATGTGAAGCGCATAATGGATCCATTATAAGTCGTGATGATCTCAAATCGGCTGTCTCAACATGCAGGAATTTCAATTTTGAAGAATCAGTCTGGATTAATGACATCATGTTTACTACCCCTGCACTGAGTATCATAGGTAAGTGGAATGATCAATTATAATTTACAATGAGAACGCCTTTTGAAAAGAATGGCTTGTACACACAATCATTATTTTACGTTTAAGGGTTGCTGAAGTCTGCTGGATCACCATGCAATACTAAGTCGGGGTGTCTGTGCTCCTTTGCATGTGAACATATGGGTGTTTGGGGAATAGATTCATTTCAATTAGAACTTCCTCAATCAAACTCTAACGTAGAAAATATCTTTAACAATGCCACTTTTTTATAAGAAAAATGCAAGGTTTCGATGACTGTTAAATTGAAATAGTTTATCCAAACATTTTTTTGCATTTCATTTCTATTTTTATCCGCAAGACTTAATTTACATTCATTTATACCAAACACGACTACGACCTTTACAAAAAGATAAATATTCATGGCGTTTCTCTCGAAAAATTCATTAAAATTTCGAAACCATTTTTGTGGCATTTGTAACATCGATGTAACAAATTTTAATGAGATGTATTACTTCATAGCCATTCTCTGTAAGGACCAAAATAATTTCAATAGCACGTCTCCAATTTTGGTGATTTTTAGTATGAATGATGTATATGATGTACTGAGACAAAAATAAACCTCCTTTTTCCGTATCAGTAGAATTGTCAATACTTGTTTCCAGGCATTTTCACAGGGCTAATTTCCATGGTAGTAGGTAGTCAACTGAAATTTCCTTTATTTTTTCATTTTATCTTTCATAGTATAAATACTACACAAGAAGTATGCTTCCACCCGCTGTTCTTTTTGTCAATATGCTCATAATGTAGACAAAAATCTGTTCTGAAGTGGCCCTATTTTAGAACGAAATATCTCATAATTTTACATGATTTTGCTCAATTTTAAGGGCAAATATTTTGAAATGTCAGGTTAACTTAATTTCTACTGCCAATTATCTTTAAAGTATAATCATCGATCTTAAAGAAAATGTTACAATTCGAGTGGGACCTATTCAAAAGTTTATTCAAAAGGGTATAAAATGGTTACCATGGTTACATTCTGTTCAGTACTATTACACATACACTGTAGAGTAATTTATTGGTAATTTTTTTAGCTGTCCCTTACATATTTTTAAGCAATGTTTACTAGTACATAAAAAAGAGCATCATTAATTTTAAAAATCCCTTAAAATCTTCAAGGTCACATGACCCCATGTCAAGGTCATTTTGAATGCGATTCTCAAAAATTGACAACTTCTGTGATTTTTTTGAAAATCTGAGAGGCAGTTACTCAGAAATCATGTGGTATTGAGTAAAACAAAGACATACATAGTGATTTTGCATATGTCCCTTTTTATTGACTAAAGTTGCAAAAACAGTGGCATACTTGATCTATAGCGAGTACTTCATACAAACAATTAAAAATGTAAGATTATCATGATTTTTGTCTGGGGCTTATTTTTTAGGAAAAATGTTCTGAACTTAAAATTGTAATGTATTCCTTCTATCGGCCCTAATTTTAAAAAGAATGTTTTTATACAAATAAATGGCAGTCAAACCTAAAATAAGGAACAATAAACAACAACAAAATAGCATATTTTATTAAAATTGGAACCTATATCTTGAATTGACCTTGAATTTAGAGTCAATGACCTTGACAAACTTCTGAAGTGCTCAAACAAGGAATAATTTCTTCTGCTGTCCTTACATGAAGCTTAAGCAATATAAAATATTTAAACGGTGCTAAAAATCAATTTGAAAAGATGTAGTCATCATACGTCAAATGAAAATTTGCCATGGCAACCATTTTTGACTACAAAATGAAGGAAAACAAAACAAGGTCCCACTTATTTTTTTCAGTGGCTATATATTTATCACATAAAAAAGACTTTGTTCATACAACAGTGATGGTGCTACATGTATCTACGGAAGCCCGTGTGTGACAGGTATCAATGATCATTTATCTGCCACTTAATTATCTCGCGGCCTCCATTAAATTTATGTAGCGTCCGCCAGATAATTATCTGGCGGCTGCCACTTAATTATCTGGCGGCCGCCACTTAATTATCTGGCGGCTGCTACATAATTATCTGGCTACCGCCACATGTTTATGTGGTGGCCGCCAAAAACTTTACAATAAATCGAAACGAAATCAATGCATAACATGTTCTTTCTGTTCTAGTGTGCTAAATTTATCCTCTCTTTTAATCTTCTTGATATTATAGATGCAAAATAACCAGATGAAATATAACAAAAGATTTATCTGGCGACCGCCAGATAATTATGTGGTGGTCGCCAGATATTTAAGTTGCGGCCTCCGCATGATTATGTGGCGGCCGCCATTTAACTTACCTGGCGGCCGCAACTTAATTTATATAGCGGCCGCCAAAAAATTATCAGGCGACCGCCACTTCATTTTCTGTCGGTCACCACATAATTAAGTGGCGGCAGCCAGAGAATTAAATGGCGGTTGTATCAATCTGTGCCATGGCATATCTAACATGGTGTATATATTTATTACATATTTTGTACATGTCAACCTATCCATGAAATATCTTAACAAAAAGACTCGAATTTGCAAAGTAAGTGCTTTGATTTAGTGTACATAACGCTGTGGACGTGATACGTTGTATATAATTTATTTCGATATGATTCCATTGTATTCCTTTTATTAAAGCATCATTATTGCCGTTTGCTGAAAATGTATTAATTCTATCCGGGTTTTACTAGAAAATTTTCATACAACGGACTAAATATCTTATCATGGTATCATTAACTTACATTAGACAAAAGGAAACGCATATTTAGAAAGCATGTTACTTGTTGAAAGTGTAACTTATACAACTTATATTCGACCCGGAAATTGCCTTTATACCATGTTTTTCCCCTTTTGCAATTTCCTTCTGAAAAGTGTTTGTACTCATCGATACACGTACAAATATCCGTCAATATGAATTAAAACATGACTATGACATCAAACCTTTGTCTACACAGTTCTTTCTATGTGATATTGTCTCAACCTGATCCCTTTTCGTCCAAAAATTCACCTGTAGCTGTCCATTAAGTTTGCTAAAACTGTCAATTATCAAAAATTATGGACACTTACATGTAACTTAATGGACAGTCACAGGTAAATTTACGGACAAAAGAATCCTGATTATGATGAGATAGTATCACATAGAAAGAACTATATATCCCAACGAAAATTGTTTTCCAAGTTTCTTTGATAATTCCGATTTAAATTCCATATCCATTAATATTCCTCTTTTTGGGTAAAACATTCCCTTTATACTAATTAACGAAAGAATCACTATATGCGCGGATCTCGCTATTTTTACGGGGAGATATTTCGAGCTCGTAGGTCCGAAAATACAAATAAAATTAAATAGAAATAAATTAAAGTGAGTAAAACTACAAAATGTTGAATTCTGACGAAATCCAAGACGAATTGAATAAATATCAAAGAAGTACCTAACCGTTATTTAGTCTCAAAGTCGAGAAGGCAAAGCAGGATCGTGAGAATTCCAATCGAAACAGCTGCGAACCCCGGAATGAACAACATTCCGAAGTAAACCAGGTGCCCGGGGAGAGTCAGCGTCTCCTGATTGCATGCAACACCCGTCGCAACAGCTCCATGGAAACCTTTCAAATTTGGTGATTGTCTCGATGTACATTTTGATGTTTCTTGTTGTCTATAGAAAAATACTTAAAAACACCGCGACAGTCTATGGCCAAAATAAAAATTATCAATTAGTTTTGTTTAAGGCATTTACTTGATAAAAATAAAAACGAGGTCCATACGAAAAAGACGCCGTACATCACAAGAGTGTTAATATCGAAATGAATAATTTCCTCGACAACACGTACAGTGATTAACCTTGACATGAAAGTGTCCATTATTAAGACAAAAGAAATTGATCGGTTGACTGGCAAGGGATTCAAGCTACGTGCACCTGATCATCATCCCTTGACCAATGATACGGTTCTTTATTTTGAGGTGTCCAATTTTTGCGAAATAATCTGCCTGTGACTGTCCATTATTGAAACAAAAGATGTCATGTTTTAAGAGGGAGAAAAGCCTGAAAATATCCCTGACGGGCCTCGATCAGTACTTTCTCTGACATAATGGATAGTTTTCGGCTTTTCTCCCTTACTAAGAAGTATGATAAAAATGATTCTATGGTATAAAGAAACGAAAGAACAGATTGTCAACGATTAGGGGTTGAATTAAGCACAACGAAACTCAAGCACAAAAGAACAACTAAGTGAATGAATTTATATATAGACATCAAATAAAACAACCTTGCAAGGATGCAGATAATTCATTTTGAAAATACAAAAAGAGATACATGTAAATGCAAGATGCAGAATTACCGCAAAATTATTTTTCGGTAGAGTTTCCATTATATAAATCAATGAAAACTTGATGGAAAACTGAAGGATGTATATCATATTGTTTGAAGTAGTTTACAACGCAGCTTAGCACACAGCTATACTCTCTCTTGCTACATGTATATACATGTACACTGTAATACGACCTTGAATAGGATCTTAGAACGTATCATCGTCTGATCAAACTTCAGTCATATCAACGCTTGTTGCGTTCAGAGTACTAAAACAAATACGATGGATAACTATACAGATAGAATAATTGATAATATTTTTTTCGTTGGACGAGTCATTCACTTGTTTAATGACTGAGTGTTTGTTATTTCGATATGCATTGTGTATTTGTAAATCCATCCTACTCGACCAGACTGAGTACTCGCCTTCCTTCGGGACGATGTACAATGTTTTATGAGAATCACTGACGAGGGTTAAAAACCCGAAACGTGCATGTCTGGTCATGCTTCAAATTAATCTGTTCTGAAATGATGCTTTTGAAAATGAAGACGTTTAACATTTTGTCCACTTGGTGAGTTTCACTGCAGGAGTCCTCGATGGCACATGTAGCCAAGTTCGATCAACTTCTGATGATTGTTTCGTCAACGCATTTAACATTTCTCTTATAAAAATTTGTTGAAATTTCTAATCCGTCAGTCCTGTAGCATCATATCCCGTTATCCTGCTACGTTTTTTCGGTACATATTTGTACAGAATAACTTTCACACTCTTCAGCCATATTACATTGCTTAGATTGAGGATCAATGACGAGGCTTAAGTATCCGAAACGTGCATGTCAGGTCCATGCCGCAAATTATCTGTTCTGAAATTATGCTTTTGAAAATGAAGACGTTTAATTACATTGCAACGTTTCATTCGATAATCTATTCAAAGTTTTGTAACACTTACATAATCTAATAAAACATGTGTTTCTGATACACTAATGTCCCCATTGGCATCTTTGTTAGTATTAACACCATTTTCTGCTCAGTAAGTTAAAGGTCAATGTGACGAGGTTATAGAGATGTTTTATCACAAGGAATACGCATGTGAAATCAAAGCCATGTGACTTACAATTCAAACGTTATGCCAGATGGTAACTTTTTTGCCACCGACAGACAGATAAACAGATGAACAAACAAACAGATAGATAGACGAACATGCCTCCAAATCTTTCATTCCTTGGACATAGAAAATACAACTTAAATGTAAGAAGAAATAATCTGATTTTCAACGTTCAATTTCATTTTAAAGGCGGTATATTTCTCTTAAATCGTTATAGTGTACTGTCAATCTTTTTTAAGGCTGTTTTGAAGTAAAGGATTTGAAAGTAAGCCATACTGTTGATTATACGTCTGTTGGAACGGTATATACACTCTGTAACGTTTCCTGTTTTGCGATATCAGTAAGTTTGTTTTGAATTTATTTTGACGTAAAAAAATCGATATAATACATGTAACAAGAGAAATTGAATTGGAAATGGAAAAGTGGAGTCATTGTTTACTATCTACAATCAAAATTAAGCACGTCAGCAATGTAGTACAGAATCCATTCTGATGTTATTTATTCATCATTTATTTAGAGAATGTTATATATAAAACGTAGTCTACCAAGTAAAAAGGGTTTATTTATATCTTTGATTATCTTATGACAGGATATACATGTATCAGTTTGCTTACTCTTCTATGTGTATATGCAAGTCATGAGTTCATCTCTCTTTTATAGAATTTTTTCGGATACTGTATGGAAACCTGCATTACGAATACAAATGAAAAAAGACAAAAAACAACCTTTTGTCATGGAACTAATGCATCTAGGAACTATGCAACAGTGTATGCGATTCAGATCGATGCGGATGCTTCCCAATCATGTAAGTTCATGGCGTTCTGATCTCAAATATCTTTTAAAGGTGTCGGTCTTCCAGTGTTTAAGGCAATTTTCTCGCTAATGAGGAATTCCAATGAATTACAAAGGAGAAACTGTCAATTTTCTTGTACCTTAATTCATACGAAGGGTACTTTACAGTTAAGAGAAGGGCGGGGATCTCCAACAAGACCCCGTTGCAGCATCAACAGCAAAACACCAAAACACCCGATGCAAAAACACAGAGACACACGACATGTAAACATCAAACACAAAAGACTACACATAAACCGACGAGACCAATGGGCAACCGGTGCCGACCTTGGACGGCCATTTGTCACGCAAATAGCAAATGGTGTGGTTATCCTGGTTTACGTGCGCACAACCCTCTCACTTCTCCAATTACCCAGAGGTTTCGAAGAACGTACAATTGTGGTGTAAAACAATCTCCTCATTGTAAGATGACCTCACACAAACAAGACCGCGAAACGTAGAGGCTCCAGAAACACAGATGAATATGTAAATGGATATAAAAAGAGGGCATGCGTAATACAGTCCGTGCTCTGCCGGCTGTAGCGAGCTCATGTATGTAATCACCCGAGGAGTCCGACTGACATTCAGAGAGGACAGGTGGTCGCGGCCCTGTCTTCTCTAAAGAGGATTGGACAGGGCACGTCATGGAGTCCCGTCGTCACAGTCAGTCAGAGTGCAAATCTCCAGGATGCGCTTGTACAAGACTGTAGATTGGTCAAGTACCAAGCCTAGTGTCCGTCTGGTGACATTAGGATCATATCCACGGTATAAAAGGCGTTTGATTCTGACGCATTTTCGATGGTTATGCTGCCTACTTTTAGAACATCTGAAATCCACTCATTTATGTAAAGTCCATTCGATCAAAGCCTTTGCTTTTTCAACACTTTACACTACAATTCCACATTCTAAATTGAAAGAAAGACTCGCAAAAATTATAAGTAATGCGTTTACAAGTAAGAACGGTAATCGCAATTACAAATTTATTGTTGTTAACTATGACAAAACCTACTTTGTAAAAGAAAAGTCCGATTCTGAAAATAAGTACACTGAAACAGATATTATTCAGATGTTAAACTTTCTGATCGACATTTTTGTGGTGTTTGGAGGAAGGGTCTTCCAGCAAATTGTCGGAATTCCAATGGGGACCAATTGTGCCCCACTCCTTGCCGACATTTTCTCTTACTCGTACGAAGCTGAATTCATTCAATTTTTGGTCTCTGAAGGGAAAAGATACTTAGCTTCTGACTTCAACTTTACTTACAGATACATAGACGATGTGTTGTCCATCAATAATCCAAAATTCGCGGATTACCTAAGCAGTATCTATCCTTCGGAGCTTGAAGTCAAAGAAACGACAGAGACAAATAATTCAGCATCCTATTTGGACATAATGTTGTCCTACGACACTGATGGTCACATGAACACCTCACTCTATGACAAACGTGACGACTTCAATTTCAACATTACAAACTTTCCTTTTCTGAGTAGCAACATCCCTTCATCGCCTGCTTATGGCATGTTATATCTCAGTTGATACGCTATGTCAGAGCAAGTACCTAATATACGGATTTTGTTCTGAGAGCTAGGCGTCTTTCATATAAGCTTCTCAGTCAGGGATATGTTTGTGACCGACTAACATCGTCACTGAGGAATTTCTACGGTCGATATGGGAAACTCGTCATACATTATGATGTCCCACTCTCCAGAATGGTGGATGATATTCTGTCACAGACCATTTGAACCATCCAACCAAAGATTGTACTCTATGTCTTCCGAAATGGAAGTAACCGGGTGTGACAGTTCTACCGAATTGAATCGACGGGTGTTGCATGCAAGCAGGAGATGCTTACTCTTCCTGGGCACCTGGTCTCACTGCCATATCGGGAGTTCGCTTCTTTCCATATGGTGGAGGTTTTTGTTTGTTTGCTTTGGTTCCTGTTTTATCCTGATTTTGTATGCCTTCGGTTTCTGATTTTCTGAATTATCGATTTTTTGCTTTATACAGGGATATGGTCATTATCCATATTTGTCATTTGATCCTTCTAATATTGTTTATCATATCACCATAAAAGACAGGTTGTATAATACCCAAAGTAATGTACTCTGTTGCGTGTATAGATCCGAATTTTAAAAGAAGTTGACTGTAATTTTTGTAAAATTTCCAGAAAGTCTTAATTAGTTTATGAAAGCGGAAACCTTGACCTAAAAGTTTTTTGGTAATTTGTAAAAGTCTCCCGTGAAAATCCAAAATATCAGTACATGCTCTAGCGTACCGGATGATTTTATCATATACACTTGTATGAATCTTTCCGTTAACAATTTTGATATTTAGTTCCAAAAACGGTGTTTCTGTATTTGTAACGTTTGCCTTGTTAAGTGTTAATTCTTGTGGATAAATTTCATTCTTATATATTCAAAAGCAGGATTGTCAATAGTTAGAATATCATCCAGATACCTAGAAGTATTATTGAAACATTTGAGATCATCAAATTTTCTTTGCTTTTGAAAATTTTGGATAAATTCTTTTTCATAAGTGTATAAAAAAAGTCTGCAACAAGAGGCACACAGTTAGTACCCATAGGAATTCCTACAATGTCCTTGTATAGATCCTCACCAAATCTAACATAAATATTGTCCAAGAGGAAGGACAAGGCATTACACAGGTCCCTACATGTCCAAGATTTGTATTATTTGTAGTCTGTCGAGGAAAAGAAACCCTTCGATTCAGATGTACAAATGTAAGTTTTCCGCTCTCGATCAAAACGCCATTTAATGAAATTAGATAATCGATCATTAATTTTGTCATGAGGAAGTGTGGTGTACATATTAGAGAAGTCGTATGAAGAAATCGTATTGGCTTGGAAATTTCCAGATTTCATTTTGTCAATCACATCCCCTGAATTCTTAATAGACCAAAATAAAGTTACATCGTTCCTGTTTAGAACCGTTTCACAATATCTAGTTATGTGTTCTTTAATAGCAGTAAGTGCTGACGTCAGATTTCAGGACAAAATTGTAGTGGAGCAGTTAATAGAATTAGCAATAAATCGAAATTTGTAAGGAGACTTGTGCAGTTTCGCTATGCAATATAGTGTTGGGAAATCCAATTTAGAAATAGAGATATTGAATGAAGACAGTTCACTGTTATGCTTGCTTAAAATATTAGATGCACTTTCATTGCTTTTGATATATGTATTAGTAGACGAAAGTTCCGAAACCAAAGTTGATATGTAGTAACGTTTTCAAATGATAATGGTGTTGTTGGCTGCTTTATCAGCTGGTGCAAAGACATATTTTTCATGTAATTTACTTAGTTTGGATTTGAAATATCTCTCTGATTTGGAACGTGGATTTTGAAAAAGATGAGGGTTTTTATGGAAGTTATCTATTCGAATATCCGTTATATCTAAAATAAGGTTTTTCCAGTCATTCAGAGCTTGCGGTTCGACTCCTTCTGATTTACACGATCTTTTCTTATAATTATCTAAGGCTTTCGTAAGCACCTCACGGCATTTGACAAAATCTATCTTGAATAGGATTCTATACTTAGGTCCTTTTTTAAGATTCTATACTTAGGTCCTTTTTAAGAGGGTCTATCCGTAGCTTTATATTGATATTTATTATTATTATTTATTTATATTATTTATTTATATAGCTTTATATCACTGAGCGACTGGTAAACCTTTTTTCGATCATTCGTATTGTCTTGATTTCGCCAGATGAGAGAAACGTCTAGCTACCCGTTCCTTCACATAGTAACATTGGACAATTTTTGTTAGATCTTCTTGAGTTTTATATCAGTATAGATTTCCTCGAAAGTGTATTTCATTTATGTTTCGACACACATACAAGATTAGGATTTACTTTGTAGCTTCTTGTAGACATAGTCGGAAAATATAATATATAATGAATACTATTATAATTTAGATACGAAACTATCAAATATTGGATCTACAAGTGGAGATAAATTTGGTTTGAAATTTTCTTCCGAAGGTATAGAGTTGGAACACTTCGATATTATGATATTAAGAAATTATTATTGCGTAGATGTATGAGGTCTTAAATGTGTTCTGTTACAGATGACAAGAGTTTCAATCAAGAGCAATATTTAATCCTTGATTGCCGCTTTTCTGCTGGAGAGTTTGAACTAGTTTCCGAATGGTGGACGAGGAGCTTATTGGAAGGGGTAGAGCTCAGAACTCTGTGTGGTAAGTTTCTCTTTGTACAAAATCTTCGATACCTCTTGACTTTATTTTGTTATAATTACGAAATTTCAGACCACGTTTGGGCTCTTTTATAAGTAATATGGAAGTAATCCAACTCTATAACTTCTGTAAGAAAATTCCAAACCAATTCTTTATGCACCACACACGTGTTTCGACTATTTAATCCTCATCAGTTATGCTTCCAGTCAAAGTGACTCTGAGGAGCCGCCAAAAATATTTCAGTAGCGCCCCCTGGTTCTATATTTTGAATTAAAATGTGTGCATTTTCTTTACAGAGAGTGTGCGGCTTCAAATTTCCTGTACATTCGATTCAATAGCATATCCAAATAAAATCTATGTTCAAAATAGCATTGGAGGAATGGTGTAAAGATGTTTACCTTCTTTCATTTCGATGATGTTTAGATCAAATGACAAGTTTCCGAAATCGCAATAACAATGTTTATTATGTCAAATTGATAAAGGTCCAAAACAAAGCTTCTTTCATGCGATAGAGCTGGAAAGATGAAATTAATATACTTCAAATTATCAAGCCAAGGGGAACGATTTTATCAGCTCCGTACACAGCAACAGGAAATAAGTGTTTTCATTAATAATACGGAAGTGATCCAACTCTATACCTTCATGAAGAAAATTTTAAACCAATTTGTTATGCACCAGACACTTGTTTCGGATGTTTAATCCTCATCGGTTATGCTTCCAGCCAAAGTGATTTTGAGTAGCCGCCAAAATTCATTTAAGAAGCTCCCGCTGGTTTTATTTTTTGAATTAAAATGTGTGCAGTTTCTTTACACAGAGTGTGCGGCTCCAATTTTCCTGTAGAGTCGATTCAGTAGCATATCAAAATGAAATCTAATAGTATGTTTAGAATGGCATTAGAGGGATGGTGCTAAGATGTTAACCTCCTTTGATTTCGATGATGTTTTTGGATGAAATAACAAGTTTCCGCAATAGCAATAAGATATTTATGATGTCAAATAATGGTCCAAAACAAAGCTCCGTTCATGCGACAGAGCTGGAAACAAGAAATTTATAAACTTCAAAACATTAGCCTAGAGAAATGATTTTAAATATTCCAAACTGCAAAAGGAAATAAGTGTTTTCATTTACAAAACGGAAGTGAACCAAATCTATACCCTCTTGAAGATAATTTCAAACCAATTTATTATGCTCCAGACACGTGTATCGGATGTTTAATCCTCATCAGTGATGCTCTCAGCCAATGTGATTTTGAGGAGCGCCCTCTGGTTTTATTTCTTGAATCAAAAATTGTACATTTAGTTAACAGAGAGTGTGTGGCTCCATTCAGTCGAGGGTAGATTCAGTAGCATATCCAAGTAATAAACTTATATATGGTCGTGTTAGTGTTTCAGTGAACACAAACTTGCACAAGTGACTCATCATGGGATACTAAGTTCTTTCCATGATTCGAATGAGCACTCTTTCTTGCCAAGATTTTCCGCTTGAGTTTGTGAAGTTTTTGGGCAGCTCAGTATAAGACAAATAATAGATGCTGCAGTAACAAAACTTGCACTAACAACTAGATAACATGGGGACCAATGCTTCGGATGCTGCACCTGACCTACTTTTTCTGCTTGACTGATTATGCTAATAATTGCTAATATTTATCAAAGTATACCTTGTACATGTAGCAACCTCGCATATTGAAAGCATCTTTGGTCAAAATTTGACTTTTATCTGCTTTTTTTTTTGCATGATTGATTATGATTAGAATTGCCAGTATTGAATATATGATACTTCAAACATATACCAAACTTGCATATCGGATGCATCTTGGGTAATACTTTCATATTTTGACCCTTACCTACTTTTTCCGCTGAAGTGATTTTGCTTACAATTGTAAATATTTATATTAAAAGGGTTATATTTCAATGTTGAATATTGAACCGCATGAGGAGGTTCATTATTGAACTTTGAATATTGACCCAAAGCGGAAGGGTCGTAATTCACTGTTGAATTTTGACCCGCATGAAAAGGCTAATGATTCAACAGTTGTAATTTGGACCGAATGTAAAGGGAATGGTCAAAATTTATCATTGAAAATTGGCATAGGCTTTCATTTTTGCTCATGTGAAATATTGACGCTATAATGGTGTCAAAATTCAACAACATGATCAGAATTCAACGGCTAAAATAGGTCAATATTGAACAGAAATATTTTAGTGGGCAGGTCAAAATTCGATCTTACACCAGATTAAGGAATAAAGCCCTTGGCAGATAATGAAAATTTGAAAATAAAAGAGATTTTCTTCATTTTTTTTTTAAAATTTGTCTGTGCAAAATGCTCTTTAAGCTTTCAAATTGCCTTTTACACTTCAGACAGTGCATGAATATTATATATTTACATTTCCATGCTTAAACATCGAAGGCGGGTATGGCTAGCCAACAGGGGATGATTACTCCTCCCGGACACCTGGTTCCACCTCTAGCTAGCTAGGGGTCCGTCGATCTTTAATTTTGTTATCTATTGTGGGTGCTTTTGAGATTATCGTCAGGATCTTCTTTAACTCACTTAAATATAACGGATAATGTTTTGACATTCATGTATTTGTCTATTCTGCATATATTTGTCACTTTGTTTCAAGAAGAAGGGAGGAGATCTCCAACAAGACCCCGTTGCAGCATCATCAGCAAAACACCAAAACACCCAATGCAAAAACACAAAAGACGAGTACAGCACGAGACGAAAAAAAAAACACACGACATGTAAACATCAAACACAAAAGACTGCACAAAAACCGACGAGACCAATGGGCTACCGGTGCCGACTTTGGACGGCCATTTGTCACGCAAGTAGCAAATGGTGTGTTTATCCTGGATTACGTGCGCACAACCCTCTCACTTCTCCAATTACCCAGAGGTCTCGAAGAACGTACAATTGTGGTGTAAAACAACCTCCTCACTGTAAGATGATATCACACAAACAAGACTGCGAAACGTAGAGGCCCCAGAGACACAGATGAATATGTAAATGGATATAAAAAAGGGGCATGCGTAATAAGGTGTAAGGTTCTTGGTATCCTTACCGATTTTAGATATTTCAAATTCACTTCAATTCTGTTCACTTCTCTTCATATGGCAATTTTTTTTTATTTCTGTTCCTTTGTCTTAATTTTGGTTTTATCCTGGTTGTTGATCGTCTGTCTCTTTAAAGCATTCGAAAATTTCTGCTACCAAATTTCTTGAAATTTGTAAAACGTGGGTCCATAATACCCCACCTATCCTGCTACGTTTTTCGGTAAATTTTTAACATAATAGTTTTCACACTCTTTGACCATATTACAATGTTTAGATTGAGGATAACTGACGAGGGTTAAGTACCCGAAACGTGCATGTCTGGTTCATGCTGCAAATTCATCTGTTCTTAAATGATGCTATCAATTTTGAAGAATTTTAGCATTTGTATGCCCTTGGCTAGATGATTTTTCTATAAACGATTTTGTACTTCTTGATATGGTTTTGTCCATCTTTGTCATAGGAATATTGCAAACAAGATTATGTTTTGTTTCAGATGTAAAGCCCCATGATATCAAAATCGTCGAAACAACGAAACATCGAAGTTGGTCATCAGCTTTTGATGAATGCGTGAGAGCCACTGGTAGCTATATAGTTACACATAGTGTAAAAAATGCTACATTATGTAGTAATTCTAGTGAGAAGTCTCATTTTTGGACTAGGACAAGAACTTACAAAGACATCATAGCAGAAGAAGGTAACTGAGGAAATGAATATTACACTAAAAAGGCGTAACATAAGCATTAAAAGAAATCAAAATTAATGTGCACAAAAAAACGGTAAAATGCAAATCCGAACACGTAATATGGATCCTCTGCAAAAACCTCAAAAATCAGACATGTCTCAGATTTTGGATATATATATTTTTTTTTGGTCTGTGTAGAAGGTGTATATAATGTCTTCCGAACAAAATGGCCTTCCATTTTTTTCTTTGACTCTCCGTTGCCACCTAACCAAGGTTTTGAATAAAAACTCCTTTAAACAAGGCATTCTTATGCATCCCGTTACCATGCAAACGAATGTTGAATGTAGATGTAATTTTCTAAACAGATGATTTAAATCCTCTCTTATTCAATGCTCCTTTTACTGTATGACACATATGGATAATGACCATGTCCCTGTATACAGCATATAAACGATAATTCAGAAAATCAGAAACCGAAGGCATACAAAATCAGGATGAAACAGGAACCCAAGCTAACAAACAAAAACCTCCACCATATGAAAAGAAGCGAACTCCCGATATAGGAGTGAAACCAGGTGCCCAGGAAGAGTAAGCATCTCCTGCTTGCATGCAACACCCGCCGCTTCAATTCGGTAGAACTGTCACATCCGGTTAACTTCATTTCGGAAGACATAGAGTACAATCTTTGGTTGGATGGTTCAAATGGTCTATGACAAAATATCATCCACCATTCTGGAGAGTGGGACATCATAGTGTATGACGAGTTCCCCATATCGACCGTAGAACTTCCTCAGTGACGATGTTAGTCGGTCACAAACATATCCCTGACTGAAAAACTTATATGAAAGACGCCTAGCTCTCAGAACAAAATCCGTATATTTCGTACTTGCTCTGGCATAGCGTATTAACTGAGATATGAACACGCCATAAGCAGGCGATGAAGGGATGTTGCTACTCAGAAAAGGAAAGTTTGTAATGCTGAAATTGAAGTCGTCACGTTTGTCATAGAGTGAGGTGTTCTGACCATCAGTGTCGTAGGACAACATTATGTCCAAATAGGATGCTGAATTACTTGTCTCTGTAGTTTCTTTGATGTCAAGCTCTGAAGGATAGATACTGCTCAGGTAATCTGCGAATTTTGGATTATTGATGGACAACACATCGTCTGTGTATCTGTAAGTGAAGTTGAAGTCAGAAGCTAAGTATCTTTTCCCTTCAGAGACCAAAGATTGAATGAATTCAGCTTCGTACGAGTAAAGGAAAATGTCGACAAGGAGTGGGGCACAATTGGTCCCCATTGGAATTCCGACAATTTGCTGGAAGACCTTTCCTCCAAACACCACAAAAATGTTGTCGATCAAAAAGATTAACATCTGAATAATATCTGTTTAAGTGTACTTATTTTCAGAATCGGACTTTTCTTTTACAAAGTAGGTTTTGTCATAGTTCAAAGCAATAAATTTGTATTTGCGATTACCGTTCTTACTTGTAAACGCATTGCTTATAATTTTTGCGAGTCTTTCTTTCAATTTAGAATGTGGAATTGTAGTGTAAATTGTCGAACAATCAAAGGCTTTGATCGAATGAACTTTACTAAAATGAGTCATAGAAATTGTATTCAACAGTAGTAAAGTGATATATTCTAATATATTTGAGTAATCCAATTCAACAATTCCGTAAGAATTTTTATATTTTAGATTCTATGAGTACATGTATTACTTCGCCAATATTCAATTTCACCACAATAATCTGAGATGATTGAAGAAGGGTACATGTATCTTTGAAGGCAAATATCTGACATAAAGTCCACATCTTGGTATTCTTTTCTGTTTGTTTTATTACTTATCGGGTCAAGTACTATTAAAATATAATGGTTAGAAAAAAAGTTTAATGCTTTTGAATTCGAGATCTCAGGAGAAAGCATCCTTAAGTATGATGATAACAGAATGCTGTATCAAAATCCATGAAGTGCCGTGGCCAGCTGTTTTTAGGTTTTTACTGAGAAAAGATATTGAATATTTTGCAAACGCCAAAAAGTGGAAAATCTTAAGCATTTATTGCAATATTTTTCTGAGATGGTTGAAGAAGGGTACATGTATCTTTGATGGCAAATATCTGACATAAAGTCCACAAATATCTGACATAAAGGCACTTTTGCAATAGATGCTTTTGCATCTCAATTGAATCGAACATAGGCGGGGGATAAAGAATTATCACTACTCAGGAGTGAGAAATGTTTTAATGTGAGGATTATAATATCCATGAAGGAAAGGAGGGGATATCAAACAACACCTAGTTGCAGCACCAACAGCAACCTCCCAAAACTCCCACTGTAGAACACAAAGACAACACGCACGGAAAGAGACGCAGTGATTTCAAGGAATTAAGAAATAAATCTTATATTTTTTCTCTTGATGCAGGTATCATCCGAAAAATTGGACAGAAAACTGCCTCAATGCGCGTAGCGCGTTGATGCAAAAGATTTTTGTCCAATTTTCCGGGTGATACCTGCATCAACAGAAAAAATATAAGATTCATTTTTCATCATTTAATCATCATCTATTTATGGAAAACAGACTTCAGTTTTCTTGGATCTAAATACAATCAATCACCGCACTATATTTCGTAAGTCGGAGGGTTTCGCAGTGATATGTGTGCCAAAACAAGTTATGGCAGCCTCCATGATTCAAACAGCGAACGATCGTCTCTCTATGTCTTTGGAATAAGGACCGGTTTGAGCAAATTCTACATGCATTATTAATTTTTGAGTAAGTAGAAAAGAAATGGTACCCTTGAAATGATAAGCAAACATCAACAAATTGTATTTTCAGCAACGAGTTCATTCGTGTTTGAGGGAACCCCCGGTTCTAAAAATAGTGCTAAAAATAGACTTCCGTGAAAAATTGTGTTGATCGATGTATAAACAAAATTTCGCAGCCAATCAGAATCTTCGTTTCTTGAAAATGACAATGGAAATTAAATGATCGTCAAATTACAGAAAAACATAAAACACAAATGACAACACATAAACCAACGAGACCGATGGGCAAATGGTGCCGACTTAGGTCAGTAGCAGAGGGTGTGGTTATCCTGGATTACCCAGAGGTCTCTAAGAATTGTGGAGTAAAATAACCTCCTAATTGTCAGATGACCACACACAAATCTTCACATTTGTCATATATTGATGTCTTTATGTGATCATTGTCATATTGTTACATGTTAAAGTATAATGTTTTCTGACAAAAAATTAATCTTAAAATAGAATTGATCGCTCTTTTTTCAATAGATCCAGAATATCAAAACCATAGTTTTCACACGGTACCTCGTAGAGGATGTACTCACATGTCGCCAAGGAAAGTGCAAGAACTAAAAGCTACGTCATGTAGAGATGTAAAACACGAATTGATTTGCATATCAGGTAAAACTTTTGATATACCTATTCACATAAGACTTCGTGTGCATATATTCAATTTGGCGATTGTTCAATTACACTCTAAGTAATATATTTTGCACAACTTACATTTCAAGACCCACATTTTACCTTTGACATGCGCAGTAATAGAGCTCAAAAGATCAAAAGAAGTTGATTTAACTGAACAACGAATGATTTGTAAAAAAAAACTATCTTGTTTAAAGATGTAAAAGAAATAGGATACAATGTATTCATTGCCAATATGTTGCAATTTTTATTCTTTCTTTTAGACAGTCAGATTCAAGCTGACGACATAGAAAGATCGTGTTATTTTCCCGAGGACGTAGGAAGTAAAGGTGAGTAAGATCGGTTGTAAGTTGTAAATCAATTACCAGTAGATGACACAAATGAAAAGAAACTTGAAATCGTCTTATCAAAGCTATTTTCATTGTTTTACAAACGATCCGGTTGTTTACAACTGAGTTCATGTGGTTCCACAGAGTATCGGAATATACAGTCTTGTAGGAGGCTCTTTACCGAGGATATTGACGTTATGATTATGACGTCATGATAACGTTCCAAAGAAATTTTGGTGCTTTATAGTGCGAACACAAGTAAGTCATTACGAATTTCTAAAAACATAGAGCTTGTTCTGGTGTTTGTCATAACGAGCTGTGAAATGTAAATACATTATGACGGAAACCTTGGAACATCACCGTCAAGCCAGGGAAAAGGGGTAGGTTCACTTACTGCCAAAATCGGCCCTAAATTTTTGCGTCAAATAATTTTATGAAAATTATTATTCAGTATCTCTTATTTTTATCTCAAATATCTGCCGATATAGAAAGTAAATATTTTTCATAGTCAAAACGTCACGTGCGTTATTTATGACGTCACACTTTGACGTCATTTGCTCTGCATGACGGAAAATGATGGAAAATCGCCATATTCTTTGCCTATATGTTTAAAATTAGTATAGGCGCCAATCCTCACCCAACATGAATTTTATGTTGATCGAAAGATAGATTGCAAATTTAACTTTTTATATAAAAATTATTTTGGGTGAGGGCTGGCGCCCTACTTATTTTCATAAATTTTGACCAGAATTATGCCAATTTTTTTACGATTTTTCAGCATTTTACGACTTTAAGTCGAATTTGAAGCCATATCTTTCGGTGTATTATACGTAAATTAAAAAATTTGTTCGGTATTTCAAACAACCACACATTTAACTTCCTTGATACGAAATACAATCGAAATCTGAAACATTCTAAAATTAGGGCCGATTTTCCATGTTCCCGAACCTGCTCCTTTACTATGTTGAACTCCCAATCATCTCGTTTGTCATACACACTTGTATGAATCTCGCCAATAACAATTTTCACATTGTCGTGAGGAAGCGTGGTGTATATATATTAGAAAAGTCGTATGAAGAAATCTTATTTGCTTGAATATTTCATTTTGCCAATCACATCCACTGAATTTTTAGAAGACAAAAAGAAGTTTACACCATTCCTGTTCATGACAGTTTCACAGTATTTTGCCACGTGTTCCTTTGTAGCCGTGAGTGCTGACGTCGGATTTCTAGACTAAATTGTGGTTGACCAGTTGCAAGAATTAGCAATTATATCGAAATTTGTAAGGAGACTTGTGAAGTTTTGGTATGAAGTTTATTGTAGGGAGATACAATTTAGAAATAGGGATGTTGAATGAATAAAATTCACTGTTATGTTTGTTCAAATTGTTTAGGACACTTTCATTGCTTTCGATATAGGTATTTGTAGACGAAAGTCCCGAAACTAAAGTAGATATAAAGTAACGTTTTCAAATTATTATGGTGTTGTTGGCTGCTTTGTCTGCAGGCGCGAAGACATATTTTAAGAGTCATTCTCTGTAAGCATCAAAGTGGGTCGGAAATCGCATGTCTCAAAGGGGTAGGGCCACGAAGCCCGATATTGGCCCTAATTTTGATAAATTTTGAACATTGTACTTCAAAGAATTTTTAACTGTTATTTGACATTTTGAATCGTTCTCTACTGAATCACGAATCTACTTTTTGTAAACATTGCTTTTATCAACACCTTTTAGCCCTTTGAAAACACCAAAATAGGTCATATTCGGCGAAATTGATGCAAAATCTCAATATTACTATTAAATTAGCAATGGCCGCATGCATTAACTATGATGGAAAATTTATATGTGAAAGATTATCATTATATCCTTTTGTCATAAACGTTTTATCTCAGTTAACGCTTGCGGCCACATTGAATTCTACGACAAAAGACAAAATTCCTAGCAATTTTCGTCATTTTTTATCAATAACGTCAAAATGACGTCACTTCATGACGTCATTACAGTTAAATGGCACATTGTTTGGTGATATTATTCTTTTCATGAAAAGCGGTAAACATTCGTGTATTTTCATGAGAGATATCAAGTATTCCTCATGAAATTTATTTTAAGAGAGAAATCAAGGGCCGATTTAGTGGTCTCGTGGCCCTACCCCTTTGGATGATTTTCACTATGTAAGCCAAGTTTGACCCCCTGACAATGAAAATGACATTGGTTTGTGTATATGGCCATCCGTTGCCATGGTAACCATACCACCCCATTTTGGCCAGAAAATGGGCTTTTGCAAGCTCAAAATGAGCAACTTTCATGTCTGTTTTTCACAATGATAGTCCATAGGTGGATTATATTTTGACTTATGATGTAAAACTACTTACATTGATCTTTGATATGGGACATCAACTTTTGGTCGAAATGTGGGAGAAAAGTATTATTTTTTATTGCAAACTGTCCATATTTTGACATTTTCATAAAATACAAAAATACACCATTTTTGGCGATTCATAGAAAAAAAAAACGCAGCATAAGTTAAATAGTGGAATAGGCCCTAATGAATCATTGATCCATTATGAGAAAATATAAAAAATCCAGAGATGTTATTTTTGTTTAAAGAAAATAAATTCAATTTAAAAATGGTTACCATGGCAACATCTGCATTTTACATGATATATGTTTTATATTAATTATCTCAATTCATAGACAAAATAAACAACCAATTATGGTATATTAAGCAAGTTAATAATCTTTCTGACATTTTAATATCACATATGTTGGCATTTCATCATCGGTTGCCATGGTAACCACGCCCAAAAAGGTACAATCTTCACTTTTTATTCAAAATTTCCGTTGTTTTTTGGTGTTTTTGTACATTTGAATTAGATTAAAGAGACAATTTCTACGTTTTCCTATGAATTCTATTACATTTTCCTAAATTCATTGAAATTCGAGAAACATGTTAGGAAAAAAATGCAAGAAAGTCTCCATAGCAACGCACACTATTCTATCAGATACAAAGCTAAAGCAAAGTCATGATATATGTTTTACATAAGTATCTCAAATCATGAAAAAAATAAGCAACCATTTTCGGTATATTAAGCAAGTTAGCAGTTACTGTTACACTTTTATATCAATTATGTCAATATTTCATCATCGGTTGCCATGGTAACTATCCACATAAAGGTACAATTTTCACTTTTTATACTAATTTCCAGTCATTGTTTGATGTTTAAATGAATTAAATTAAAGAGACAATTCCTATGTTTTCCTATAAATGAGATTCCATTTTTCCAGAATTATTGAATGTTTTAGAAATATATAGAAACATGCAAGGAAATTTCCATAGCAACACACACAATCATATATGATACACAACCAAAACAAAGCAGTAATATATGTATTACATTAGGTATCTCAAATCATTGGAGAGATAAACAACCAATTATGGTATATTCAGCAATTTTACCGTATCTGTGATAGTCTTTTGTTCAATAATGTTGGTATTATGTAATTGGTTGCCATGGTAACCATGCAGAAAAGGTACAATTTAAGCTTTTTCTGCCAATTTTCAATTGTTTTGGACTGTAGTGGTACATTTAAATAGAATTGAAGAGACAGTTCCTATGTATTCCTATACCTTATTGTCCATTCACTAACATCATTGGATTTCTTGAGAATTATGTATAAAAAATGCAAGAAATCTCCTTAGCAACGTATAAAATTATAGTTGATATAAATCCAAAAGAAATACATGATATATGTTTTACATCCAAATTCTCAAATTATGAAAAAGATTAAAAATCAACTTTGGTTTATTAAGGAAATTAGCAGTTTTGTGACATTTTAATATCAATGATGTTGATATTCAATCATCGGTTGCCATGGCAACCACACCAAAAAAGGTACAATTTTCCCTTTTATGCAAATTTTTCATTCTTCTTTTTTTTCTTATTGTTTTTGTATATTTTAATTAAATTACAGAGACCATTCCTGTGTTTTCCAACAAATGATATTCCATTTTCCATTGTGCAAATTCCTAGTTGTTAAAGATAAGATGAGCTTTATTTTGAGTCGGCATGTCAAAGTAACAAGTGCAACATAAGCTCTTATGAGCTGTTAGACTGACATATTTTTTTTCAGTGTTTTGGTGAAAAACTTTTATTTTCGGTCTTTTTCTCTAAAATTTGAAGCAAAAAAATATTTTTAAAACTTGATAGATAAAATATGAAGCCTTCAAAAGAAATTCAGGGGGGAAATCATGAAATGATATGGGAAATAGCTGTATTTTCAATATAAAAATCACCAAAAAACTTCAAAAATTAATTTGTTAAAGACGTACAGAATTGTATCTTTGTATAAACTTCATTTTTAATGATGATTCTCAATGTGGGGTAGCTCACTCTGCTCAACCCTGGTTCTTCGAAAAGACAATGAAACGGCGGCCGAAGAGTTCAACACTTTATTAAATTATTTACAAGATAGTATAGTACTACTTAGCTGGCGTGCTCTGCTAGGGAGGAGACCTGATGGAAAGTCTAAGGTTTGTGGGACCATGTCCCTTTTATAGTGCCAAAAATGAACCAAAAATATGTTTAATTTCTCCCCCGTTCTCCCCGGAACAGAAAATGAGTTCATATCTAATTTTAGAGAGTTTGCTTAGCCAAAGAAGAAAATGAATGGTCAACCAAAAGGTTAAGCGTGACGCTTATGCGCAGTGATCATAGCCAATGTCATACCGACCGGTCATCTCCTGGTCAGTATGTACCAATTTTGGATTCTCACGACATACCTTTCGGTCATCGCAGGGGTAACGCCACCTGCATATTAATAAATCATGATGGTACAAAGGCCAAGCAGACATCTCGATTTTATAGCAGACTATTACTGTCATCGGGTGATGAGTCTGGTATGTGCTTTTTGCCTAAAGCTATACCCATTTTCCTTTCCGTACCTCTTGTTTACGTAAATATTTTCGATGCAGGCCAGCTAAGTAATGAATAGTTTCAGGTGTTAGTAATCAATGCAAAAGTATACAAAAAGCTGGTAAGTTTCAGTCACATGAACCTGATAATTTGTTTTGCTTAAAACTTTAACTTTTCTTAAATTCTTTTCAAAATTAATCATCGTAATTTAAATTAACTTTACTTTATATAATTAATAAAGTCTTTACAAAATAAATTTAAAAATCAAATTAACTATATTTCATATCATTGTGTCCAAAACGATTTGTCCTACACTTTATGTCACTGTGTCCGAAAATCTCCTACCAGTGTCCGATCCAGGATAAAAATACGGCGGGGGCGCTATTTTACACTCGCCCCACACTTTTCAGACAAATAACTGGCTGAGGTTTTGTCTCACGGCTTCAATCAGTGGCCGTTCCCCGGCAGGCTGTCCATACCCTCACACTGGCGATATTTTTGCATGGTTATCAATTTACACCTGGTGACCAAGCGAGCATGTCCGTTTAAAGGTTATCTACGTCCAGGGTGATTATAGGCCTGGTATCTATGTAATCCAAGTGTAACATCACTAGATCCTTGTGATCATATATAGCACTGTAGATCACCAAATTGTATATAATATTCATCATTATTTGATTACCTAGTCGTGGTAATCAGTAGTAGCAATCATCATAAATATATAAACTGGATACACTGAGTACGACTATACAGGTATAATTATATATATACAAGTCCTTTAGCATGATGGCATGATGGCAGCATCGCCAAGTTTAGGATGGCGGTCTCCTCCATTAAAATAACTTTTATGTTTACCAGCAGTGTCATTTTTTTTTAATTTAAAGCTGCGATAAGATCCGCAATAAGTTTTCAGTGGGCCCCGGCTTTTGGCCGTTACCCTGAAGTTCTGTGGGCCCCGGCTTTTGGCCGTTGTCCTTTAGTTGAAACAGTACAAAGTTCACTCTCGGCCGTCGCCCTAACTTGAAATGTTTGCGAGTTCAAGGACGGGATACACCGGCCTTACGTTGTTCGTCTGTCCGTCCTTCTGTGGAGCTGATGGAGCTACAGATTCTTCCTTGCGCATGAGTGCCTTTAGTTCCAGGATATCAATATCATTTCCTGTGCCGGTTAACTGTTTGGTAGAGTTGCTCTTAACACCTCGACGACAAACCCTACACTTATCAAATTTTGATCTATATTTACAAATTAAGAATAGAATTATCCCGATTGTTAAGCCAACACCCAAACCAATAGTAGCAATTGCCAAATTTGGTAAAGTTTCTTCCAAAGGTTCAACATCAAAATTTTGTAGAGATGTGATGAATTTGAAATTGGAATATTGTCCAACTCTTTGAAGGTGGCTGGTAATGTTGGAATTGTAAAATTTGGCAGAGAGGAGGAAAGAGGTGCGCTGCTTTTCAGTTTAAGTTTGCTTTATCGTTTTAAAGAGACGTTTGAAAGGACCTGTTACATCAATTATTGCCTGTAAATGTTTGTTACATTTTACCTACTTCGTTACGCAGTTCTATCCATGGATGTCCAAGGTATACATTATTAACAAAATTTATATCACTTTATGCTAGTCACGTTTGTTTATAAACATATTATATTCGAGGTTGTCCAGGCAATATAACAGATTCTGACTAATGACACGTAGCCCTAGATACCACCGACTAACAGGTCTCGTCACATGGACTTCTCATCCTGTCACCCGTTACGCGCAGGTACCTTAACTAAAAGATCATCGGCTACTAGTATTGACGTTCCGGTTCATGTCCGAGGAAATCATTCAGCCCGAAGAGCTGCGTCTCTTCTACCCGTGGTATCTCACAATGAAGGCTGAACCCTGGGTCCCGTGATTTGCTACAACCCCTATTAGAGCGCGGAGATGCGTCCCCCTAAGCCATTGTATAGAACACTCCGAGGTATAACAAATCACTTAACTTGACCCTAATAACTTAAATTTTCTGACGCGTCACGTTTTGTCGCTCGGTGTCCGGCTCGGTAGGCTCAATCCATACCTCGTCAATTTTCATGTCCTACTAGTATCATTCGTCTCGTCTAAAATCTCTTTATGTCGCTCCGGTGACCGGTTAGG
This sequence comes from Pinctada imbricata, assembly GCA_033119305.1. Taxonomy (NCBI): domain Eukaryota; kingdom Metazoa; phylum Mollusca; class Bivalvia; order Pterioida; family Pteriidae; genus Pinctada; species Pinctada imbricata. The sequence goes on along the minus strand of VSWD01000003.1, from coordinate 57,738,340 downwards.
TAGGCTTCGTCCATACCTCGACATTTCGCTACTGGTGCTATGTTTCTCTACGGTATTATAATTTATTCTCTAACTTTTTTTCACATATTAATTATTTATCCTATACGAGTTTCTCCGCAATTTTATAACTTTTTATCGCCTTTTAAAATAAGTTATTTACGGGGTTTTATCCCCTCAAAATTCTATGTTTACCAATATAAATCGTTATCCGAACAATATTCATTTCACTTTAATACCTATCCAATGCGGAATGCAGATCTTTATCAGTCCGGTTTACTTTGTCCTTATGAGGTCAAGGTGTCCGTCAAGCGCTTCGATGTTAGATTCATTACCTGTACAAATGTCAGCGTCGGTGCCCTTAGACGCATTTATGTTTGTATCGATTATGTACAATACTGAAATTCTACGTTTACTTTGTAGTTTCCATTTATTACCTTCAGTTACTAAGTGTTCCAATACTAAGTGTCCGTTTCTTTTACACTAACTGTATTAAAATTGCTATGTTTTATAGTTTATTTCATAATTACAATATAAAGGATTTGGATATTATCGTGTCCTGTATCATTCTTAACTTTACATGCCCTTCCCGAGGGAAATACAATTTTCCGACGCGTTTAACGTGATAAAAAAAATGTTGAACGGTGTGTAGTTAGAATCCATCTTCCTAAAATAAAATTATTTATCGTTGTTGGAATGACATAAAATTCATGAATTCAGGTATTTGATTTAACTTATACATTTTATTAATATAACGTTTACTGACTGATTTCAATTTTTTTTATTCTAATTTTCCTCTTCAGAAGTTTTAAAGTCAAATGTCAGATGTTCGTCTGTTTTAAAAGACTGATTCAAGCCCATGTATTTTAAGATATAATTTTATTTTCGGTTTAGTGTTACGAGGGGTACCGGTTCTTTCTGAGAAATTAACTATTCTGTTTTATATATATATATATATATATATATATAATTCATTTAATATTAGCATATAATTGATAGATTTATCGATTTCAATTATTAAAATTCCCGGTAATTCCGGTTGCGAGAAGAATACATTTCAAAGTCACGTTCTCTTTTTCTTTTTATTAATTTCTTTTGGGCGTTGGAGTTTTTCACCAGAATTACGTTTCGTTATCATGTCGATATTTTTCACATTTTAATTTCTGCATTAATTTTACTTCGCTTAATTAAGGATTCCGACTTCCGTCGGAATCCTTTCTGTTATTGTATTGTCTTTTCTTTATTCTTATTATTAAGGATTCCGATTTCCGTCGGAATCCTTTCTGTTATTGTATTGTCTTTTCTTTATTCTTATTATTCTTATTATTATTATTATTATTATTATTATTATTCTTACCCCCAAGCCAATCCAGTGACGCTACATCAAAGTACCGCATCATATGATAAAATGGAAAGTATCATGTAAAAGAGCAAATAAAGATCTTAATTTAATATTTTTTTCTTGTCGAAAAGTTCACATATGCCCCCGCTTGAGGTCATCAGCGGTCAAATCTTTAAACTCTTATAACTCCTTTACTAACCGTACGATTTGAACAAAATTTGTTTTATATTGTTCTTTGAGGAATTTGCAAACTTTTATACGCTTACATGCTCCATAAAATATTTACAGTTTTCAAGCTATTTCAAGTTGAAAATGGAACCTTAAATTGGCAAGGTGCCAATTTCTACAATTTTTGAGACTTTGAGTTGAAACTTGGATGTTAGGTCACTTATAGATAGTCATTTAATGTTGACCCTCTTTTCAAGGTCAAATTTTTATTCTCAAGGTCACATGAAACTTTTGCTTATAGAACAAAGACTATTTGACCTTCAGAGTTCAAACTTCATACATATAATTGTTAAGCCAAGCTCTTTCACATTGACCTTGATCCAAGGTCAAATTCTCATTCTCAAGGTCACAACAGCATTTTTGCCTATAAAACAAAGACTGTTTGACCTTGAGAGTGCAAACTGGGTACAAATATTCCTTGCAGTAAGTCCTGTCACATTGACCTTGACCAAAGGTCATTCGTTCGATTTCAAGGTCATAACAGTCTTTTGTTGATAAAATATTGAGCTTTATTCAATTTCATATATATTTTGAAGAAAATGATATTCTATACTCATCTTTTTTCCTTGACCTTGGTTCAAGGTGAAAATTTCATTCTCAATGTCATAACAACATTTACTTGTTAAATACACAGTGTTTGTCCTTCACTACTTCTACTTCACAAACGAGGTCCTTCTTATGTGAACTTTACATGATCTAAGAAAGATAAATCTTTTATTTCTATTTCTCTTCGTACCATGACTTGTCTGTACTTTCATGCTGTTGTCATTTTCTAATTAAATGTTTTAAAAATGTCTTAAAATTGAATAGCATCATTTAAATTAACTGGTAAATTTGCAGCATGGACCAGACAGACAGACTGACAGTGTAAGATAGACAGTGTTAGATAGACTGACAACGATAGAAGAACGAACAGACATACGAACAGATAGAGAGAGTACTAGACAGAAACGCAGACGATCGGCGAAAAAAAAAAACGTCCAGACTGGGGATCGAACCCGGTACCCTTGGGCCAGCAGTCCAACGCCCTATCCACATAGCCATTGGAGTTCCTGAATGTTAGTGGTTTTTATTTTTGATATACAGACGGAGAAATACAAATGGCTGATTCAGCATTACAAGAATTATCGATCGTTCATGCAACAAGTCAGTCCTATTCATAGCTTTTTATTCAGAAGAAAAACACATTTCATATTGCGCATATTTATTTCAATGTCATTGACTTCAACGTGTATATATGGCCACCTTAGGCCTCTTTTTTTTCATTCGTCAATCTTTGAAACAACTGTACAAGACCTTTGACGGAGCAATGTGCCCCCCTTGGGCTTCTTGGTTTTTTTTTTTTGTTTTGTTTTGTTTGTATGTCTTGTTTTTTTTTTAATTCGTCAATCTTTGAAACAACTGTACAAGACCTTTGACGGAGCAATGTGGCCCCCTTGGGCCTCTTGTTTGTTTTGTTTTTTTTTTTTATTTTCATTTGTTTTGCTTGTTTGTTTGTTTGCTTGTTTTTTTCTTTTTTGATTCGACAATCTTTGAAACAACTGTACAAGACTTTTGACTGAGCAATATGGCTCCCTTGGGCCTCTTGTTTTTTTTTTTTTTTTTTTTTTTTTTTTTTGTTTGTTTTTTTTTTCATTTGTTTTGTTTGTTTGTTTGTTTGTCTTTTTCTTATTAAATTCCTTAATATTTGAAACAACTGTACTAGACCTTTGACGGAGCAATGTGGCCCCCTTGGGCATTTTTTTTTCTCGTTTGTTTGTCTGTTTCTTTTTGAATTCGTCAATCTTTGAAATAACTGTACAAGATCTTTGCCGGTTTGTTTATCCAATGACATAGGCTAGTCCTTCGAAAGGGGGAGGTTGATAAGTTTTTGCCCCCCCCCCCCCCCCCCTCCGACTTACATGTTACATACGTGTACATACCTGTTTTCACCTACCCTGTCTAGATCCGCCCTTGCAAAAGAAGCAAACACAATTTATTGATTCATAATTTTATTCTCTACATACATGGTCAATGAAAGTCAAATAAAAAAATACATTTTATGAAATTCTGTGTTGTTTACTCCTGAATACAAACCTGTAAATAGAATCGATCGATAAAGATTTATCATTCGGAACATGCTCGACATGTTGAGTCATATCATAGTCGCAAGATTTCATCCTTCTAAAGACTTTTGATGCAAAGCTTTGTTAGTTCTGCAATAGCTCAGCGGTAGAGCGTCAGACTTCGAATCGGAGGGTCCGGGGTTCGATACCGGCCTCTGCCATTTTTTCCCCTCATTTTTTTTTCATTCGTAAGCAAACATTAAGTACAGTGCTTCAACATTGTTTTCATTTCAAAATTTATACGAGTATGTATTAGTTCAAAATGTTTTCTAACAGAATCAAGAAATATCGAATACATGTACCAGTTTGAAAACACTTGCTATATTGTCATGATTCATTGGAAAATCCCTCACATAATTAATATGCATGACCCAGGATGTGTTACAAATTTCATTGGTCAATTCAACCATGTGACCTGACATTACATGTACAAGATACGATGGGGCCTACCTTGGTGAAGGTACCTGGTTCGAGTCCAGCTGCGGCCAGTCATTTTCGCATTTTTTCAATTTTCATTTCTGTTCTTAACAAGATGAAAATGAGAGGAATCCGTCTGCTATGTCCACAGGAACCTCCATCCTTCCATTTATTAAGGATTCCGATTTCCGTCGGAATCCTTTCTGTTATTGTATTGTCTTTTCTTTATTCTTATTAAGGATTCCGACTTCCGTCGGAATCCTTTCTGTTATTGTATTGTCTTTTCTTTATTCTTATTATTCTTATTATTATTATTCTTACCCCCATGCCATTCCAGTGACGTTACAACAAAGTACCGCATCATATGATAAAATGGAAAGTATCATGTGAAAGAGCAAATAAAGATCTTCATTTAAAATTTTTTTCTTGTCGAAAAGTTCACATATGCCCCCGCTAGAAGTCATCAAAGGTAAAATCTTTAAAACCTTATAACTCCTTAACTGACCGTGCGATTTGAATGAAATTTGTTTCATATTGATCTTTGGGAAATTTGCAAACTTTTATATGCTTACATGCTCGATAAAATATTTACGGTTTTCGTGCTATTTTGAGTTGAAAATGGAACTTTAAATTGGCACAGTGCCAATTTCTACAGTTTTTGAGATTTTGAGTTGAAATTTGGATGGTAGGTTACTAATAGGTAGTCATTGATGATTACCAAGTTTCAAGGTCATATTGTGGTTCTCAAGGTCACAACAAACTTTTGCCTATAGAACAAAGACTATTTGACCTTGACAGTTCAATCTTCATAAATACAATCATTGAGCCAAGCCCTTTCACCTTGACCTTGGCCCAAGGTCAAATTTTCATTCTCAAGGTCACAACACACTTTTGCCTATAGAACAATGACCATTTGACCTTGAGAGTTCAAACTTGGTGCAAATATTCCTTGCATCAAGTCCTTTCACCTTGACCTTGACCCAAGGTCATTTGTTAGATTTCATGGTCACAACAGACTTTTGTCGATAAAATATTGAGCTTTGATTAGATTAAGAGGACTCTTGATGAGAATAAACTCAAGTGCTTATCTTTTATCCATGACCTTGGTTAAAGGTCAACTTCCGTCGGAATCCTTTCTGTTATTGTATTGTCTTTTCTTTATTCTTATTATTAAGGATTCCGACTATTCCGTCGGAATCCTTTCTGTTATTGTATTGTCTTTTCTTTATTCTTATTAAGGATTCCGACTTCCGTCGGAATCCTTTCTGTTATTGTATTGTCTTTTCTTTATTCTTATTATTATTCTTATTATTATTATTCTTACCCCCAAACCGTTCCGGACACTTTACAGAAAAGTACAGCATCATTTGAAAAAACGGAAAGTACCATGTGAAAGAACATATGAAGATCTTGAATGAATTTTTTTTTTCTTGTCAAATGATTCACATATGCCCCCGCTGGAGGTCATCAAAGGTCAAATCTTTAAACTCTTATAACTCCTTAACTAACCGTCGGATTTGAACAAAGTTTGTTTTATTTTGTTCCTTGGGAAATTTGCAAACTTTTAAACGCTTACATGCTCGATAAAATATTTACGGTTTTCGCGCTATTTTGAGTTGAAAATGGAACTTTAAATTGGCACAGTGCCAATTTCTACAGTTTTTGAGATTTTGAGTTGAAACTTGGATGGTAGGTTACTTATAGGTAGTCATTGATGATGACCTAGTTTCAAGGTCAAATTATGATTCTCAAGGTCACAACAAACTTTTGCCTATAGAACAAAGACTATTTGACCTTGACAGTTCAAACTTCATAAATACAATCATTGATCCAAGCCCTTTCACCTTGACCTTGACCCAAGGTCAAATTCTCATTCTCAAGGTCACAACAAAATTTTTCCTATAGAACAAAGACCATTTGACATTGAGAGTTCAAACTTGACGCAAATATTCCTTGCATCAAGTCCTTTCATCTTGACCTTGACCCAAGGTCATTTGTTCGATTTCAAGGTCACAACAGACTTTTGTTGATAAAATATTGGGCTTTAAATAGATGAAAAGAAATCTTGATGAGAATAAACTTAAATGCTTATCTTTCATCCATGACCTTGGTTCAAGGTCAAATAAACTTTTTCAAGGTCATAACAAACATTTACTCTTGTAGGATTGATAGGATTTTGTTCTTAAATATTTATTCTTCACACAAGTAGTACTTCTTATTTGAACTTTACATAGTAAGATAGATAACCCTTTTATTCTTGTTCTCTGTTTTCCTTTTTTTTTTATCTTAGTAGCATTTTTTGTCTGTTCTTTCATGCTGTTGTCATTCTCTATTTATAGAAATTTTCTCATTGCTAATTCATTGTGCAATTCTTTTTGGGATAGTAATTTAAAAGGAATCAAAATGGATAGAATAGATCTAGGAGTTTAAAGCCTTCCTAAACTTGAAAGGTATTTATCGTCTTTTTCTTCTTTTTTGTCGATAAATAGATAAGAGTCCCAAGTTAGACATAAGCTCTTTTGACTCATTTGCTAAAGTGAATAAGGTATTAAAGCAACTATTCTTTTGTCATCTTCTTTATTCGGATCTTAACACTTCAGTTCCGAGGAAGGTCTAATTAAGGAGGAATCCGTCTGTTGCTTGCAACAGTAGCCATCTAGTTATTAAGGATTCCGACTATTCCGTCGGAATCCTTTCTGTTATTGTATTGTCTTTTCTTTATTCTTATTATTATTCTTATTATTATTATTATTATTATTATTATTATTCTTACCCCCAGATCGTTCCAGTCACTGTACAAAAAAGTACAACTTCTTATGATAAAACGAAAAGGATCATGTGAAAGAGCATATAAAGATCTTGAGGTAAAAAAAATTTGTCGTCGAAAAGTTCACATATGCCCCCGCTAGAGGTCATCAAAGTTCAAATCTTTAAACTCTTATAACTCCTAAACTAACCGTACGATTTGAACGAAATTTGTTTTAAAATGTTCTTTGGGAAATTTGTAAACTTTTATACGCTTACATGATCGATAAAATATTTACGGTTTTCGCGCTATTACGAGTTGAAAATGGAACTTTAAATTGGCACAGTGCCAATTTCAACAGTTTTTGAGATTTTGAGTTGAAACTTGGATACTAGGTTACTTATACGTAGTCATTTAATGTTGACCTACTTTCAAGGTCAAATTTTCATTCTCAAGGTCACAACAAACTTTTACCTGTAGAACAAAGACTATTTGACCTTCACAGTTCAAACTTCATACATACTATCGTTAAACCAAGCTCTTTCACATTGACCTTGAACCAAGGTCAAATTTTGATTATCAAGGTCACAACAAACTTTTGCCTATAGAACAAAGACTATTAGACCTGCAGAGTTCAAACTTCATACATAATATCATTAAACCAAGCTCTTTCACCTTGACCTTGGCTCAAGGTCAAATTATGATTCTCAAGGTCATAACATACTTTTGCCTATAGAACAAAGACTATTAGACATTCAAAGTTCAAATTTCATACATAATATCATTAAACCAAGCTCTTTCACATTGACCTTGACCCAAGGTCAAATTCAGATTCTCAAGGTCACAACAAACTTTTGCCTATAGAACAAAGACTATTTGACCTTCAGAGTTTAAACTTCATACAAATATTTGTTCAGTCATGCTCTTTCACTTTGACCTTGACCCAAGGTCAAATTCTCATTCTCAAGGTCACAGCAACTTTTCCCTACAAAACAAAGACTATTTGACCTTCAGAGTTCATACTTTATACATATCATGCTTGGGCCCAGCTATTTCACCTTGACCTTGACCCAAGGTCAAATTCTGATTTTCAAGGTCACAACAAACTTTAGTCTATAAAACAAAGACTGTTTGACCTTGACAGTTCAAACTTTACACAAATATTCCTCGCATAAAACATTTTCATAATGACCTTGACCCAAGGTCATTTGTTTGATTTCAAGGTCAAAACTGACTTTGGTTGATTAGATATTGAGCTTTGCTCAGATTAAGATCAATCATAATGAGAATAATCACAATACTTAGCTTTCATCCATGACACTGGTTAAAGGCCAAATAATCATTCTCAAGGTCTTAACAATTATTTACTCTTGTAGAATTTACACTTTTTGTCCTATACTATTTATTTTTCACACAAGGAGTCCTTCTTATTTGAACTTAACATAATATAAGAAAGATAACTCTTTTATTCTTGTTCTTTGTTTCTTTTTTTTCTTAGTAGCATTATATATCTGTACTTTCATGTTGTTGTCATTTTCTATAAATAGAAATTATCTCATTGCAAAATCATTGTGCAATTCTGTTTTGAGAAAGTAATTGTAAAGGATTTGATATCTATCGAGCATGGAGTTTAAAGCTTTCGTAAAGATGAAAGGTAATTCATTTTTTTTTCTTCTATTTTGTTGATAAATAAAGAAGAGTCCCAAATTAGACATAAGCTCTTTTGACCCATTTGCTGAAGTGAATAAGGTACTTAGGCAACTATTCTTTTTTCCATCTTCTTGATTCGGATTTTTAGATTTCAGTTCCGAGGAAAGTCTAAGAAAGGAGGAATCCGTCTGTTGCTTGCAACAGTAGCCATCTAGTTCTTATTATTATTATTATTCTTACCCCCAAACCGTTCCGGACACTTTACAAAAAAGTACAGCATCATTTGAAAAAACGGAAAGTACCATGTGAAAGACCATATGAAGATCTTGAATGAAATTTTTTTTCTTGTCAAATGGTTCACATATGCCCCCGCTGGAGGTCATCAAAGGTCAAATCTTTAAACTCTTATAACTCCTAAACTAATCGTACGATTTGAACGAAATTTGTTTTATATTGATCTTTGGGAAATTTGCAAACTTTTATACACTTACATGCTCGATAAAATATTTACGGTTTTCGTGCTATTTTGAGTTGAAAATGGAACTTTAAATTGGCACAGTGCCAATTTCGACAGTTTTTGAGATTTTGAGTTGAAACTTGGATGGTAGGCTACTAATAGGTAGTCATTGATCATGACCTAGTTTCAAGGTCACATTATGATTCTCAAGGTCACAACAAACGTTTGCCTATAGAATAAAGACTATTTGACGTTGACAGTTCAAACTTCATAAATACAATCATTGAGCCAAGCCCTTTCACCTTGACCTTGGCCCAAGGTCAAATTTTGATTCTCAAGGTCACAACAATCTTTTGCCTATAGAACAAAGACCATTTGACCTTGAGAGTTCAAACTTGGCGCAAATATTCCTTGCATCAAGTCCTTTCACCTTGACCTTGACCCAAGGTCATTTGTTCGATTTCAAGGTTAAAACAGACTTTTGTCGATAAAATATTGAGCTTTGATTAGATTAAGAGGACTCTTGATGAGAATAAATTCAAATGCTTATCTTTTATCAATGACCTTGGTTAAAGGCCAAATTAACTTTTTCAAGGTCATAACAAACGTTTACTCTTGTAGAATTAACAGGGTTTTGTCCTTAACTATCTATTATTCACACAAGTAGTACTTCTTATTTGAACTTACATTGTAAGATAGATAACTCTTTTATTCTTGTTCTCTGTTTCTTTCATTTTTATTCTTAGTAGCATTACAGATCAGTAGTTTCATGTTGTTGTCATTTTCTATTTATAGAAATTATCTCATTGCGAAATCATTGTGCAATTCTGTTTTGAGAAAGTAATTGTAAAGGATTTGATATTGATAGAGCATGGAGTTTATATCTTTCGTAAACATGAAAGGTATTTATTATTTTTTCTTCTATTTTGTTCATAAACAAGTAAGTCTCCCAAATTAGACATAAGCTCTTTTGACTCATTTACTGAAGTGAATAAGATACTGAAGCGACTATTCTTTTTTCCATCTTCTTTATTCGGATTTTAACACTTCAATTCCGAGGAAGGTCTAATAAAGGAGGAATCCGTCTGTTGCTTGCAACAGTAGCCATCTAGTTTTGTTTCTTATTCCTAATTCTTGGTTTATCCATATTTTCTTTATCGGACCTGTTACTGGACGGCACATCTACCTTTACTCCCTGCATTTTTTTTTTATTTTGTGGCATTTGACCCACCAAACCGAAAAGCCAGTCCCTCAAAAAGTGTAGGAATTTCTTCAGCCATGTCGTCGAAATATTAAAAAAAACAACTTACCGTTGCAATGTCCAGGTCTGTACGGTACCAAATCACCAACGTGTGGGATAGCTCACTCTGCTCAACCCTGGTTCTTCGAAAAGACAATGAAACGGCGGCCGAAGAGTTCAACACTTTATTAAATTATTTACAAGATAGTATAGTACTACTTAGCTGGCGTGCTCTGCTAGGGAGGAGACCTGATGGAAAGTCTAAGGTTTGTGGGACCATGTCCCTTTTATAGTGCCAAAAATGAACCAAAAATATGTTTAATTTCTCCCCCGTTCTCCCCGGAACAGAAAATGAGTTCATATCTAATTTTAGAGAGTTTGCTTAGCCAAAGAAGAAAATGAATGGTCAACCAAAAGGTTAAGCGTGACGCTTATGTGCAGTGACCATAGCCAATGTCATACCGACCGGTCATCTCCTGGTCAGTATGTACCAATTTTGGATTCTCACGACATACCTTTCGGTCATCGCAGGGGTAACGCCACCTGCATATTAATAAATCATGATGGTACAAAGGCCAAGCAGACATCTCGATTTTATAGCAGACTATTACTGTCATCGGGTGATGAGTCTGGTATGTGCTTTTTGCCTAAAGCTATACCCATTTTCCTTTCCGTACCTCTTGTTTACGTAAATATTTTCGATGCAGGCCAGCTAAGTAATGAATAGTTTCAGGTGTTAGTAATCAATGCAAAAGTATACAAAAAGCTGGTAAGTTTCAGTCACATGAACCTGATAATTTGTTTTGCTTAAAACTTTAACTTTTCTTAAATTCTTTTCAAAATTAATCATCGTAATTTAAATTAACTTTACTTTATATAATTAATAAAGTCTTTACAAAATAAATTTAAAAATCAAATTAACTATATTTCATATCATTGTGTCCAAAACGATTTGTCCTACACTTTATGTCACTGTGTCCGAAAATCTCCTACCAGTGTCCGATCCAGGATAAAAATACGGCGGGGGCGCTATTTTACATCAATCAATTTGGGAAGTCAAGCTGTCTATATTTTTGAAATGGTTTCCATAGCAACCGTGCTTCATAAGATCTGATTTGCTGATTTTCTGCAATTTCCAACTATTTAAGGCCCTGTTTGATAATGTGGGAGCCCTATAAGAATCACGTATTCCGTCTGTCCGACGCGATAACTCAAGTAAATAGTGTACATCTTTCAGATAAAGGATCATGAGAGAAACATGCTTATAAATTTTTAAACTTCATGGTCTAATGTCCAGGTCAATCTTTGGCAAAATTCAATAAAATATCATTAATTTGGTTCTGACCCGGAAAGTTCTGACCCGAAAAGTTTTCAAGGTACAGCTTTCACATTACATACACAAATTAAAGATCATTTGTGAAATATGCGTATAAATTTTGACCCTTCAAGGTCAGAGGTCAAGGTCAAACTTGGCAATTTCAATAAATAAATATAATATACATACATGTATAAAGAATCCTTAGTTGAACATGCCTATTAATTTTAAACCTTCAAGGTCAAGTCAAGGTCAAACTTAGGTAAATCTTTATTAAATATCAATGCAATAACTGAAGACGTACGTATTTAAGGAAGCTTTTTTATGCTTCATATCCTGGTTTAGAACTATGATAGAAACACACCCAGAAATTCCAAACTATAACAGAATGAAGTCAAAGAAGCTAGGCCAATCTTTAGCAGATCTAGTAAGATCATTCTTTTGATATGAACCGATGACTCCAGCTTTCAAGGTATACATGTAGCTTTTCAACTTAGACTTTTGAAATTCGACATACTGATGAAGAATAATGAGAAGAGCATGCCTGTAGGTATTCAACTCTCATTATTTTCATAAAATGTACTTATTTTATGTAACAGAGTATTCATTGGTGAGATATTAAAAATCCCGAAATTTCAAAAGCTTTATACGAAATTCTGGCTTTGTATTAGTAAAAATTGTGTGCTTTGCCATAGAGACTTGTTGCATTTCTTCTACATATTTCTCCAGAAGTTCAATTACTTTTAAGGAAAATTAATTATAGGAAAACATAGGAATTGTCTCCTTAATTTAGATCAAATATACAAAAACAATAAAAAAAAAAAGAACGGAAAATTTGCTCAATAAGTGGAAAATGCACCTTTTTGCATGGTTGCCGTGGCAACCGATGACAAAATATCAAGATTTTATTGATATTAAAATGTCACCAAAACTGTGAACTTGCTTTCTACATCAGAATTGACTGTTTATCTCTTTCATAATTTGAGCAACTGAATGTAGAACATAAAGCATGGCATTGTTTTAGCTGTGTATCATTTCTAATTGATTGCATTGCTATGGAGATTTATAACATTTACTGAACATTTCTCAAAAAAAATTCAGAAATATAAATATCAAGTATAGGAAAATATTGGAACTGTCTTTTTAATTCAAATGTACATAAGCATCGAAAAAGTAAAGAATGTATCTTTTTTGCATGCTTTATATACCACAATTGGTTGTTTATCTTTCCCATGACTTGAGATACTTAATGTAAAACATATATCATGGCCTTAATACAGCTCTGTATCTGTAATAATTGCATGCGTTGCTATGGAGACATTCTTTCGTTTTTCTATATATTTTTCCAGAATTTCAATGATTTTGGGAAAATGGAATATTATTCACAGGAAATCATAGACATTATCACTTAGGTTTAATTCAGCTTTTCAAAAACTCTAAAAAAAATGACGGAAAATTTGAATAAAAAGTGAGAATGGTACCTTTTAGAGCATGGTTACCATAGCAACCAATGATAAAATATCAATATATTTTATATGTAAATGTCACAAAAAGTGTAAACTGGCTTAATATTCCACAATTGGTTGTTTATCTCTCCCATGACCTGAGATACTTAATGTAAAACATATATCATGGTCTCATTACAGCTCTGTATCTGTAACGATTTTGTGCGTTGCTAAGGAGGCATTCTTGCGTTTTTTCTACATATTTCTCCAGAATTTCGATGATTTTCGGAAATGGAATATTATTCAAAGGAAAACATAGGAATTACCGCTTTAATTTACTCAAACTGTACAAAACATCTGAAAAAAAAGACCGAAAATTTGAATAAAAAGTGAAAATGATACATTTCAGGGCATGGTTACCATAGCAACAAATGATAAAATACATATATACTTGATATTTAGATGTCACAAAAAGTGTGACCTTGCTTAATATACCACAATTGTTTGTTTATCTCTCCCATGATTCGAGATACTTATTGTAAAAATCATATAACATGGCTTTGTTTAAGCTCTGTATCTGCAACGATTGTGTGCGTTGTTATGGAGAAGTTCTTGTGTTTTTTTCTATATATCTCTCCAGAATTTCATTGCTTTTGGGAAAATGGAATATCATTCAAAGGAAAACATAGAAATTATCTATTTAATTTAATTCAAATGTACAAAAACTCCTAAAAACGACGGAAAATTTGAATAAAAAGTAAGAATTGTACCTTTTCGGCCATGGTTACCATAGCAACCAATGATAAGTTACCAATATAGTGGATATTGAAATGTTACAAAAAGTGTGAACTTGCTTAATATACCATATTTGATCATTTATCTTGTCCATAAATTAAGGTACTTGATGAAAAACATATATCATGTAAAATGCAGATGTTGCCATGGCAACCATTTTTAAATTGAATTTATTTTCTTTAAACAAAAATAACATCTCTGGATTTTTTATATTTTTCTGAAAATGGATCAATGATTCATTACGGCCTGTTCCACTATTTTACTTATGCTGCGTTATTTTTCTATGAATCGCCAAAAATGGTGTATTTTTGTATTTTTGGAAAATGTCAAAATATGGACAGTTTGCGATAAAAAATAATACTTTTCCCCCATATTTCAACCAAAAAGTAATGTCTCATGTCAAACATATATGTAAGTAGTTTTTCATCATATGTCAAAATATAACCTACCTATAGACTATCATTGTGAAAAACGGACATGAAAGTTGCTAATTTCGAGCTTGCAAAAGCCCATTTTCTGGCCAAAATGGGGTGGTATGGTTACCATGGCAACGGATGGCCATATACAAAAACCAATGTCATTTTCATTGTCAGAGAGTCAAACTTAGCTTACATAGTGAAAATCATCAAAATCTGAGATATGCGATTTCCGAGTTTTCTGAGAATTCTTTGATGCTCACAGAGAATGATTCTTAATGTGAATTACGTAACTTGGATTTGAAATATCTTTCAAATTTAGAACTTGGATTTTCAAAAAGATAAGGATTTTTGTGGAAGTTATCTATTTGAAAATCGGTAATATCCAAAATGAGTTTTTTACAATCATTCAGAGCATGCTATTTGATACCTTCCGATTTACACCATTATTTGGTATAGTTATCTAAGGCTTCCTTTGTTTAGCACTTCGCAACATTTAATAAAATCTATCTTGGATGGGATTCTATATTTAGGTCCTTTTATGAGAGGACCACGAAGCTGCATGTCTTGGATAATTGAAAATTCACCTGTTATAATATGACCAGCTGGTTTATATAGATATTCAGACGTTGCACAATCTCAAGAAGCAGGAAATGATTCAAGTATTTTAGGATCTGATGTAATTTTGTTGTATTTAAAAAGGAAATTTCGAATAGGTCGCTTTTTGTAATAAATAAAAGGAGGTTCTAAATTCACAAAACATTGAGGAATGTTACTTATTAAGCTATGATCCCGAAAATATAAGAGATGTTCAGAAGATCAAAACCTTTGTTTATAAATGGAATCTGTATGAATCGTCTTTAAGGGCAGGTGTTTTAAGTACAGGATATAGTTTTTTTTCTGTGCGAATGCAACAATGATGTTTAGTCTGAATCAATCAGTGTTTCTTAAGAATGCAAACTTTGCTTCGTCCAAGATAGATTTCAATTGAACTGCTGGATCTGATGAGAGAGCATGTAGCAGTTCGTGTCTGAGGGTATGAAGTACTCTAGCGCTAGCTTTTTTCTGAGTTTTTGGTTTCGTCTTTTACCGTAAGACCTTCATTATGCTTCCGCTTAGTGTTATGGCGGATTGAGAAGACAGTAAAATTTGCACATGGAGGTCGTCCAAAACTTTGACCCTTCAAATCAAGGGGGTACGCAGTTTGATGTTTGGTAATTAAGGCAAGTTCAGCTTGTAGGCGGCGTTTTTTTTTAATTTCAGTTTTACTTTCATTTTTGAATTTAGGAAAAGACCGAACCGGAGCAATAGTTATATCCAAAATTGAATTGCTATATTTAAAGAGGTGATAGTGAAGGAAGTTTTTGGGGTTTTTTTTCTGACGCGAGTTTCTTATCTTCTACGAATGACTTCGAATACGAGTTTTTAAGGCCTTACCTATCTCCCCGACATATTGGGCACCACATGCCTTGGTGTTTCATGTAATGCCATAAATAGCATCTTGATACGATCAATCGATGTCGTTATCAATTTCGATTTTAAAAGTCCGCCCATTAACACTAGACTTAATTGTGGAATTGCAATTGATGAGCGGACACATACAGCATACTTTCCCATTGCACTTGCAAATGCTTGAGAACCCTCTATGTTTGTTGTTAAATGTAGAGCCTGCAGATGGAGAAGTGGGTGCAATACGTCTACGGGTCTTAATTTAAGAGCTGATTGAAGAATGTATCCTAGGTGAGGAAAAAGTTTGTTACTGTTAAGAATGTCTATGACTGTAGTGACTGTAGTGACTGTAGTGACTGTAATAATATAGGGTAATCTCATAGGAGTTCATTTGATACAAGTGACAAATATGGATAATGACCATATCCCTGTATACAGCACAAAATCAATAATTCAGAAAATCAGAAACCGAAGGCATACAAAATCAGGACAAAACAGGAACCAAAGCAAACAAACAAAAACCTCAACCACATGAAAAGAAGCGAACTCCCGATATGGGAGTGAGACCAGATGCCCAGGAAGAGTAAGCATGTACTGCTTGCATGCAACACCCGCCGCTTCAATTCGGTAGAACTGTCACATCCGGTTACTTCCATTTCGGAAGACATAGAGTACAATCTTTGGTTGGATGGTTCAAATGGTCTATGACAAAATATCATCCACCATTCTGGAGAGTGGGACATCATAGTGTATGACGAGTTCCCCATATCGACCGTAGAACTTCCTCAGTGACGATGTTAGTCGGTCACAGACATATCCCTGACTAAGAAGCTTATCTGATAGACGCCTAGCTCTCAGAACAAAATCCGTATATTTGGTACTTGCTCTGGCATAGCGTATTAACTGAGATATGAATACGCCATAAGCTGGCGATGAAGGGATGTTGCTACTCAGAAAAGGAAAGTTTGTAATGCTGAAATTGAAGTCGTCACGTTTGTCATAGAGTGGGGTGTTCATGTGACCATCAGTGTCGTAGGACAACATTATGTCGAAATAGGATGCTGAATTATTTGTCTCTGTAGTTTCTTTGACTTCACTCTAAAAGATAGATACTGCTCAGGTAATCCGCGAATTTTAGATTATTGATGGACAGCACATCGTCTATGTATCTGTAAGTGAAGTTGAAGTCAGAAGCTAAGTATCTTTTCCCTTCAGAGACCAAAGATTGAATGAATTCAGCTTCGTACGAGTAAAGGAAAATGTCGGCAAGGAGTGGGGCACAATTGGTCCCCATTGGAATTCCGACAATTTGCTGGAATACCTTTCCTCCAAACACCACAAAAATGTTGTCGAGGCTACTTTTAAAATGCCATCATGATGAAATGATCGATAAAGGGTAACTAGGATCTTGCGTAGAAGACACTACAACATAGTCAAGTTAGAGTACGAAATGTAACGAAAGCACTTCAAACATCTGGTCGCGGGTCGACTGCAACGCGAAATAAGTGTAGATATAGAACAAATGAGGGGATATCCAAGAACACTAGGCTACAGCACCCAATGCAAAAGTCCAAATCACCCAATGCAAAAACACAGAGAAGACCCGCACAGAAAGAGAAGCAAAAGGGACAAGGAACACCAATGCACAACATAGAAACACCAAACACAAACGACCACACATAAACCAACGAGACAAATAAGCAACCGTTGCCGACTTTTGACGGCCATCTCTAATGCAAGTAGAAGACGACATCGTTATCCGGATTACATGCACACAACACTCACTTTTTCGGATTACCAAGAGGTCTCTCAGAACGCACAACTGTGGTGTAAATAGCCTCCTCAATGTAAGATGAGCATACAATCAGACAGCATGACGCAGGCCCAAGAAACACATAGACGGATTTGTAAATGGATATAAAAAAACAAGTTGGCATACGAAATATAGTCTATGCTTGCTGGCTGTAGCGAGGTCATGCATGTGATTACTCGAAGATTCCGACTGAGATTCAGACAGGATAGGTGGTCGGGGCCCTGTCTTCTCTAGAGAGGTTTAGACATGGCCCGTCATCCACCTGGAGTCTGTTGTCACAGTCAGTAGGGTGCAATTCTTAAGAATACACTGGTACAAGGATGTAGATTGGTTCAGTACCAAGCCAAGTGCCCGTCTGGTGATTGAAAAATCATATCCATGATATAATAGGCGTTTGATGATTCTAACACAAGTTCGATGGTTATTCTATCTAACTGTCACCATAAAATGCAGGTTGTGAAATACCCGATGTTGCTGGTATGGATCCTAATTTCAAAAGAAATTGACCATAATTTTTGTAAATTTTCTAGAAGGTTTTAGGATACATTTAGGACAGCTTCACAATATTAGTACAGTATTCTTTTTAATAGCCGTAGGTGTTGGCGTCAGATTTCTGTCTAATGTTGCTAGAATAAGCAAGAAATCGAAATTTTCAAGGAGAATTCTGCAGTTAAGAAAGTTTAGAAATAGAGATGTTGAATGAATATTAAACGTTTTCATATTCAACAGCATCGTTTTAGATCAGATGAAATTTCAACATGGACCAGACATGCACGTTTCGGGTACTTAACCGTCGTCAGTGATCCTAAATCTAAACAATGAAATAAGACAGGTTTAAACTGTTTTGCTTGCTCAAAATGTTAGCGACACTTTCATTGCATTTGATATAAGTATCACTGACGAGGCTTAGATATCCGAAACGTGCATGTCTGGTCCATGCTGTAAATTTATCCGCTCTTAAATGATGCTGATGAATTTGAAGACGTTAAACATTAGACGAAATTTCCGAAACTTAAGTTGAAATGTAGTAAAGTTGTAGTAACGTTGTAGTAAGGTTTTCGTTGTTTGTTGTTTTATCAGCTTGTTGAAAGACGTATTTTTCATGCAAATGACTTGAATTGGATTTGAAAGGGATAAGGGTTTTTATAAGAATTGACTGTTCAATTTTGACAGTTTATTGGAGTATGAAGTTTGGTTTGTCGCATCACAAATTGTGTAAAACCGCGTAGCGTAGCGAAGCGGTTTAAAGCAAAATTTATGATGCCACAAACTAAACTTCATTTACTGAATTTTCTGTCTTTCATGAAATTTTAAGGACAGGAAATGGTCTAAGAAACTTCAATAACAGGAGCATAGCAACCGAACAACGCTGTAAAAACCACGTATAACGGTACATCATCGAAATTGTCGTAAAATTTCCATTAATTCTGATATCGTATTTATATCTAAGGGCTACTGTTGATAAAACTATCATTCGAAAGCCGATCTTAGCAACATAATAAAAGATTTTGATGGAGGTAGTTCCGGCTCTTCCGGTATTTTATCTTGTTCAGTGGGGTATGAAGGTGTATTTCGCCATTTTTCTGACGATCAAGTAACCAATCAAAATGCATAGATTCGTGTAAACAAACTTATTTGGAAATTATATGGAAGTTATCTATTCGAATATCCGTTATATCTAAAATGGGATATTTTCCAGCCATTCAAAGCCTTCTGATTTACACCATCTTTTCGTATACATGTAGTTTTCTTATGCTTTCTTTAGCATTTCGTGGCATTTGATAAAATCTACCTTGGATATGATTCTATACTTAGATCCTGTTTTTAAAAGGTCCACGGAGGTGCATGTCTTGGATAATTTAAAGGTCACCTGTAACAATATGACCAGCTGGTTTGTCAAGATATTTAGAAGTTGCACATTATTCAAGTATTTCATGATATTTAACTTTATTGTTACGGTAGTTAAAAAAGTTTCGAATAGGTTTCTTATACTTGTAACAAATAAGACGTGGTTCTAAATTTTCAAATTATTGAGGAATTGTACTTTGTACGCAATGATCAAGAATTTTTCGTAGAGCTGTTTAGAAGATAAAACCTTTGTTAATTAACGGAATTTGTCTTTTAGGGGAGGTGTTTTATCATAACAGGATAAAGATATTAAGTCTGAATCAGTCAGTTTCATACAAAATGCAACTTCGATCTGCTTCATTCAAGAAAGATGAATACATTTATTGCATATATGATTCTAATATCACCAGACGGACACTAGGCTTCGTACTTGACCAATCTACAGTCTTGTACAAGCGCATTCTTAAAACATGCACTCTGACTGACTGTGACGACAGGACTCCATGACGGGCCCTGTTCAAACCTCTTTAGAGAAGACAGGGCCCCGATCACCTGTCCTCTCTGAATGTCAGTCGGACTCCTCGGGTGGTAATACACATGAGCTTGCGGCGGCAGAGCACGGATTGTATTACGTACGTCTCTTTTGATATCCATTTACATATTCATCTGTGTTGCTTGGGCCCCTGCGTTTTGCGGTCTTGTTTGTGTGTGGTCATCTGACAGTGAGGAGGTTGTTTTACACCAAAATTGTACGTTCTTCGAGACCTCTGGGTAATCGGAAAAGTGGGAGGGTTGTGCGCACGTAATCCAGGATATCCACACCTTCTGCTATATCCGTGGCAGATGGCCGTCCTAAGTCGGCACCGGTTGCCCTTTGGTCTCTTTGGTTTATGTGTTGTCCTTTGTGTTTGATGTTTCTGTGTTGTGCGTTGACGATCCTTGTCCCTTATGTGTCTCTTTCTGTGCTTGTCTGCTTTGTGTTTTTGCATTGAGTGTTTTGGGGTTTTGCTGTGGGTGCTGCAACCTGGTGTTGCTGGAGATCCCCTCCTTTGATGAATAAATTGTGTCTTATTTTGCTATATGATACATCTTCCGGGACAGACCCTTTTGACAATGTGACAGTGACCTTGAAATATGACCTACTTTTCTTCAGGTTAATACTAGGCTATCTCTTGGTTTAAAAGTGGTAGGGCAGTGATGCTGAAAAGTGCCAGTTCGAAGGATTTGACAGGCAAAATTTCATTCGAACTGACAAAAAGTTTAACGCTTTGCTACACAGTTCTTTATTCGGACTAGCAACGTTTTTCAAATGACTGGCATTCCTAAAAAGCAACATGTAGAATACTTATGACAGGACATCTCTGATTATGACCTTTGAACTTGACCTTGAATTTTGACGTACTTTTCTGTTTGGGTGACAAGTTTTATATTCTCAAAGCTGCCACCTGGGACATTTATGTTTCACAAACCGTCTTTCTCTTCAACGCATTTGAAATTGTCTGTTACAAAATTGCTTGAAATTTCTAAAACGTGGGTCCTGTAGCATCATATCCCACTCATTCTGCTACGTCTTTAAGTACATTTTTGAACATAATATTTTTCATACTTTTTGACCATATTACATTGTTTAGACTAAGGATCACTGACGAGGGTTAAGTACCCGAAACGTGCATGTCTGGTCCATGCTGTAAATTTATCAGGTGTAAAATGATGCTATTGAATTTAAAGACGTTTAACATAGAGCTTGTTTATTCATACTTTGCCAAGTTTAATCTTGTATACCAGCACATTCGTTAACAATTCTCAAAGTTTCAGATTATTTGATGTTGTAGTTCAATTTTGGTAGTTTGTTGTTTCGAGCGACCTTAAATTGCATCCGAGAAAAACTATTTATCATATTGGTCAGTTTCTCAAATATCTGATATAAGTTGATTTTATTTTTGTCCATATTCTTTTTTCAGACTATTTCATTGTTCTCATTATTGCTCTGGTCATACTGGCTATAATTGGATGTGCTTCGACTTTAGTGTGGTACGGAACAATTACACTTATATATACCTTCTAAAAAAAATTTATCTAAACAATGACCACTTATACCTTATCATTTGTAAATATTTTCTAAAACGAAATAAACTTAAATCAATGTAGTCATTCAGTCTTTGTGACAACAACTCTCATTTAAACAATGGAAGATGCAATACCCATTTTCTTGCATTTTAATTCTGCTCAAAAAATGTGTAGACTGTTGGACGAAAATATTTATCTAACTGATCTATTTGTCTTAAAGGAGAAGAAGACTGCATATGAATTTAAAAGATTTGGACAACAACCAAGTTGAAGGGAGTATGAACCAAAGTCAGCATCAAAATCCTCTGGAAAATAACGAATTATCACTGCAAAGCACGGATAGCTATTCCGCTAATGGAGAGGAGTTCCCCACTTATAATCACACCACAACTTATATTGCGAAGCAGGAAAACAGCTGAATATTTATATTTACTTAACATCTTTGGATCGACGAACTATACAGAGAAAGACACTTTCAGCTGGAATAGGTGGCCTTGTTTTAATACTGGGTTCTTTCTATGGCGCTTGAATTGCATGAAAAGATAATTGTAATGTACTTTCAAAATTGTTGATCAAATTTCAGAACAACCTTTAGATAAACTACGCAAAAAATGAAATAGTTATTGTCTATCGTAAGGCATCTTTGATTTTTTATCAACGATTATTTTATTCTTTTATTCTACAAGAACTGGTTTTCTTTTTTACCCATATTGAATAAACATTATGAAACCAATAAAATGTTAATCCTTACATCATTTCTTTACTTGTTTTATTCAAAGAATCTGGTTTCGGCTTTTGTGTTTGACTTTCATTCACTCACCACTTCAATCAAGACCAAAGAAAATAAAACACAAGATACATATTCCAAACAAAATGACGGAATACTAAAGTTTAAGCATGCATGCTTACCCAGAAGAATTTTTATAAAACATTAATGTAACCACATAAAGAGATTGAAGCCAATTTGCATCCTGAGCGAAGGAGCTGTTAAGATAAGGACCGTATTTAGCCATGAATCTCGTACCGTATTTCTTCCGCATGACGATTCACATGTTGAAAAAAATTAATCGTAATTGAAATATGATGTATTTGAAGACTTTTTATATGTTTTACATTTTGGTGAAGTACTCTTAAGATTCTAAAATTAAGGTCGGAAGAAGTAGGGTCACTCGGAAAGGAAAGCTGATAACATCGTCCAAAAAACGTATTTTTATAATAATATTTTACATAAAATGGATAAATATTTACTAAAAGATATCAAATATGTCGATATTGTATATCAAAAATACATTTCGAACGTTATATCTACTTTAATTTGCAAATTATTAAATCTGGAACTCAAAATACGGTCTCGCTTTGTATTCAACGGCTACATTTATTACCGGCAGTCATGACTGCCGGTATACTGTAATCAATCGTGACATACTTGCACGGATAAAATAACTCTAGGGAATATGATTGGTGGACAACTACAAAATATGCAAATATTCGTCAAGGTTATTCTAAATCTGTGCATAAGATGCTTCCATCAGGTCGGCTGAAGAGTCTAGATGACTTGACAAATGAAAGTCATATCGTATCGTATCGTATTTCTTCCGAAAGATGCATCGAAAAGTCTTTGTACCGATACGTCCTACAACGAATCAGAGGTCCTCGGAAATTTCCGTAGCTTGAATCGGAAATAAAAACGGAAAAGCCCGGAAATGTGCGATTGGTCTAACAAGAATAAAAATCGTTTAATTCTATTTTTCCTTACTAGAATTTTACAACATTTAATGCAAGCTAACTGCCGGCAAGCTTTTTTTAAAAGCTAATACTTGTTATGTAAGTCTTTTTGCGCGAAATACACACTGACGAAGACATAAAATCGCTCTTGCTTATTCCGTTCCAAATTCTTGTATATTCATTCGATCATATTAAGAATACATTTTTGGTTTGATTAAAGAGGAAAAATTGTCAAATTTGTCATATTTTATGGTCTTAAAGATCGATCTTTACAAAAACGCATCTCCTTCCTTTTTTGGTTTTTCGTCTCTTGGGTAGTGTTCCCCCCACTTTTCCAGAAAATTTGTATCATGGATATATACCTCCAGTAAAAGTGGCGTTCTGTATCTCCGGGGGAACAATGTTCAAAAATCTTTTCCGTTTTCTATTTATTTCTATAGGAAAAATACAAGTTCTGATCCAAATATTAGCAAAATTATATAAAACAGATAAAAAATCACTTCAGATTCTGATGGGATGCCATATAGGTATACATTTAACGAAGATTTTTTTTTTAATTTTCATTTTCAAACTCCAACTTTTATGGGCCGATTTTACGTCTTATCTTAACAGCTCCTTTTGAAATTATCTTACATAGTCATAACAGACGGTTGTGTTTATCCTAATAACGAATGTATATGTACATGTACAACGTGAATCCAAGATACATGGAGGTATCCCAAGATGTTTACTCCTTGTATAAACAAAAATAATTCTCACTTCAATGTGACAGTGCAAACAATATAGCAGCCTGGATCCAATGTTACACTTATTGAAAGTTTCAACTATGCACATGAAAAAATCATTCAAAAAAATCGTTGCTGTACTGGTTGAAACGAAACGAAATCATATATGTTTCATACAAGAAAAATCTTAACAATATCAAAACAAGACCAGAAATATTGCCATTTATTTCGTTATAGAGATGTCAACCGTTTATATATCGGAAATGAGCGAGGGGATCTCCAACAACATTCGGTTGCAGCACCAACAGCAAAACTCCAATACACCCAATGCAAAAACACAGAGCAGACACCCACAGAAATAGATGCAAAAGTGACAATTGACACAAACTCACACCATAGAGACACGAAACACAAAAGACCAGACATAAAACAACGAGACTAATCGGTGTTGACTTATGACGGCCATCTGCCACGCTAGTAGCAGACGGTGTGGTCATCTGGATTACGTGCGAACAAGCCTCCATTTTTCCGATTACCCGGAGGTCTCGACGAACGCACAATTATGGTGTAAAATAACCTCCTTAATCTCAGGTGAACAACCATGGGGTCCGACTAAGATTCAGAGAGGACAAGTGGTGGTCGGGGCCCTGCCTTTTCTAAAGAGGTTTGGATAGGGCCCGTCGTGGAATACCGCCTTCAGAGTGTGCCATTGTTCTTTTTGGAACCTTGCCTTGAATATTGTTGGTTACATGACAGAATAATCAGTAAATTGAGAGAAAGTCGCAGAAGCGGCTCTTCAATCACATTTAATGAAAAAAGAAAAACGAAACATGCTGTGAAGTGATGACTACTGTTTTGAGTAGAGTTACAACTTTTATTCATCTTTTTGTGTTGTTTTAAAATTACATAATTTGGCTTGAAGCACCAATGTCAAAGAAACATGCCTGGAAATGAAATCTACTGGTTCGATTGGAGTTACAGTTTTAGTCCCCTACCTGCTCGTCGGAAGGGAGTTATAGTTTCCACCCTCCCCCGTTTGTCTGTCCTTCCGACTGTCCGTCCGAATACTTGGTCGAATATCCGTCTGTCTGTCACACATTAGTTTTTCAGACTTCGCTGTTGTTGCTAGCTTATATTAAATTCATTTTTGGTATTTGAGTTATATCTCAATGTGATACAGATCAAGTTGAATTGACAAATAAGTTTGGTTCCGATTTGAATATTTTTACAAGAGTTATGGCCCTTGCACTTAACAAATTTCATGAAACTCTCAGTGTTCCGGACTTTTCTGCCATGGTATTGCAGATATTGAAATGATCCTAGTATTATACAGATCAAGTTTGAGTTTACTTTCGATTCTCACAATTTTACAAGAGTTATGGCCTTTGACTTGACAAAGTTTATGAAATTCTCGGTTTTCCTGTCTTTTCTCCATGTTATTGCAGACATTGATGATTGAAAAAGAAAATATTATATGTAAGGCACGGTCCATTTGATATTCTGGGGGGGGGGGGGGGGGGGGGGGCTTGGGTTTTTTGTCGGAGCAAGATTATTTTTTTCGCCTCGGACCGGGGCAAAATTATTTTTTTCTTGCAAAGTCGGAGCAAGGAAATTTTTTTTTTTAACAAATTGATGTGCAAATAAATTAAGAATGTTTGTGTTTTAACAATAGAAATGATTTATATTTATTTACTCAAAACTCGAAATATTAATATATACTTTATTTTTATGCAAGTATTCAATTCAATTCTAAATAGAGAGATAAAAGTAGATTTTACAATACAATTCTAAATAAACAAAATTTATATAAGGTACATGAATATAAGAGGGTCTGTGGGGAAGGTCTTCTAGACAAATTTTTAAATGTTGAATAATTGAAGTTCTCCTTCCAAGCTTACAAGAACATAAAGGACTCTATCATGTCTATGGGATACATGCAACATGTATTAATAGTAATACATAAATATTTGCTAACACTTTTCATATCTTCAAATATATGAACTTTGACATTATTAAATAATGTTTAATAGAAAACTATGGCGAGCGAAGCGAGCCAAAATTTTTTTGAAAGACTGAAAACTGTGGCGAGCGAAGCGAGCCGGAAAAATTTCAAGAATTTTAGCAAAATTTTATGGTAATTCTTTAAATTCAGATTATTTGTAAGAGCAAGATTATTTTTTTCTGTCACACTATAAGCAAATTTATTTTTTTCATCAAAATTCAGAGCAAAATTATTTTTTTCGAAAAAAACCCAAGCCCCCCCCCCCCCCCCCCCCCCCCCCCCCCCCCCAGAATATCAAATGGACCGTGCCTAAATACATCTGAGTGTTATACAGATCAAGCTCCAGTTAGTTTCGATTGACCCATTGGAACAGGCGTTATGGTCCCTGGACTTAGCAAATTTCATGAAATTCTGTTTTCCGGACGTTGTAGATTTTGAACTGACTTTTGGTGTGTGGATACATTATGGTAGGATACATATTTAGTTGCAGTTGGGATTTGATTGACCTGTTTTTACAAACGTTATGGCCCCTTGGCAAATTTCATGTAATTTCTGATTTCTAAACCTTTCTAATACACATATTGAAGTTATTTCCATTTGGGCATTAATCTTTCAGTGTTTTTGGTGTAAGTACAGGTCAAGGCAGAGTTGCAGAACATGGATTATTGAGGGGTTTGACAGTAAGTGTTTTGAATATATTTCCCTGACATTGTCGCCATGGTACTTTCTATATAGACATAACGTCAGACAGTGCATGAATTTTATATATTTATATTTCCATGCTTAGACATCGACGGCGGGTGCGGCTAGCCAACAGGGGATGCTTACTCCTCCCGGGCACCTGGTCCCACCTCTAGCTTGCTAGAGGTCCGTCGATGTCTAATTTTGTGCTCTATTGTGAGTGCTGTTGAGATTATCGTCAGGATCTTCTTTAACTCATTTGTGTCACACTTATGCCCTTTGCCGTGTGGAGCTCGTAAAAAAGTTCCCCGCGAGGGGTTTGACAGTAAGTGTTTTGAATATATTTCCCTGACATTGTCGCCATGGTACTTTCTATATAGACATAACGTCAGACAGTGCATGAATTTTATATATTTATATTTCCATGCTTAGACATCGACGGCGGGTGCGGCTAGCCAACAGGGGATGCTTACTCCTCCCGGGCACCTGGTCCCACCTCTAGCTTGCTAGAGGTCCGTCGATGTCTAATTTTGTGCTCTATTGTGAGTGCTGTTGAGATTATCGTCAGGATCTTCTTTAACTCATTTATATATCTTAGCAATTCATAAATGTATGAGTTATCTTTATGAAAATCACGTAATTTGGCTTGTTCAAAGCATCAGTTGATGTCAAAGACACACGCCTACTGTTTCGATTGTCTTTGCAAACGGTATCATCGGTGAAGATTTTATGGATATGTATAAATGGTGTGGTTATCCGGATTACGTGCACACAACCCTCCCACTTATCCGGATACACAGAGGACTCCATAGACGCACAATTGCTGTATAAACATAAAACTTCTCACTGTAATGTGACATCACAAACAAGATAGTTAAACACAGCGGCCTCTTGGAACACAGGTTCTATGTAAATGGATGTAAAAAATTCTATGGCATATGCGTATAACAGTCTTTGCTCTGCTTCCTGAAGCGAGCTCAAGATCAATTACCCGAGAAGTCTGGCCAACTTTCAGATAAGACAGAGAATCATGAGTACCCAAACAAGGCCCGGTCGTCATGGAGTCCCGTCCTCATGGTTGGCCAGTGTGCAACGTTGGGAAAGACACTGGTACAAAATTGTAGATTTGTCTAATACCATGCCCAGTGTTCTTTTAATGACCTTAGGGTCATATCCTTGGTAAAGCAGGCGACCGACTATTTTCTTACATTTTTGGTTGAAATTTGATCTGCCTTTGATCCTTCTGATTTTGTTTACTAGCTAGAGAAATGAAGGAAATTGAATTTTTAATTCCAATGATACATGCTCTGATGAAATGGTTGCTAAGGAGGTTTGTTAAGTAAATATTCATATTTATATAAGCATGCAGTTTTGCCAGTTTTATGTGAGAAATTATAATCGTATCTGAGACGTGTTTTTTTTTTATATTTCAATAATCAAATAAAGTAGAGGAGCCAAATTTGCTCAAAATTTGCTGAAATGCAGATGTAACTGTTTGAATACTTTTACCTGTATACCCATTTTTATTGCAGTTTTGAAACATTTAGGCATTAGTATTTACTGAAAAATAAGTAACACTATTGGTAGTGGTTGCGCACTTTAGATACAACTGATCTAAACTAATTAAATTTTGTATATTGTAGAAACCCTTAAAATACTCGTTGTTTTGGTTACCATAGCAACCGTGTATGTTATTGAGAATGAATTATGATATAAAATTTCATCAGAACCAAACTTCTACTTTAATTCATGCTTCAGAAAATGTATGTAGAATTTTACATATTTCTGCTGTTGAAGACAGAAAACAGTGATTTTTCAGTCATTTTCACTGACTTTTGTGCTTGTTACCATGGCAACGCTTATAAATCATCTTTTTCAAAATTAAATGTTCAATATTGACATTAATATTGCTTAACTTGTTATGTTGCTTCATAATCAAGTCATTAATTCAGCCATATTTAAAATTTTGACTTTCCACCCAAAGCTTGATGCTTATTGGCAGGGCTTCTTAATGATTTTTCCCTTAAAATTTCATTATCTAAAAAACGGTATCAATGAAATAAAACTCGGTTTAAGGCTGCATGATTACGTGTAAAATAATCGAGAAATCTGCATTTAAAATCTCAACTCGGCTTTTCGTTTTTAACTCGGACTCTACTTCTACTTAATTATTATACTTAAAAAAAAAAAAATAATAAAATAAAATAAACCTATGAATTTGGAAAAAAAAGAAGATTCCGAGCATTCCAATAACCATTTGTAACAAATTCTGAAATTTTGAACATAATCCATCCGCCCATTCATGAACCATCTGCGTTTTTTGATTTTTCAACTCGGACTCAGTTTGTTGCTAATTACTTACAAAATGGTCAATTATTTTGCGTTGAAATAAAATGCATCGATTTATATGTTACAGTATAAGATTGATATTCCCTGAAAATGTCATCAAAATCCATCCATCCGTTGCCGATTAATCGGAAATCGAAAATCTTAACTCGGCTTTTCCCGACTCGGACTCGGATTACCACTTTTAGTGTGCACCAATGGGGAATCCAACTTTCGTTTTCATCAGGTCGCGCCTAATAAATAACACTGTTGGCGCCCACATGTACAACAATGCAACCATGCAATCAATGTTTTGCGCTCTTGACGGCGTTTATTTTAATTTCCGATTGAACCATAGTAATAAGCTTCTTCTTCTTCTCTTGATATTCACCTCCAATGTTTAGAGTACTCGCATTACAGCGATAAAAAAGGTCAATCTGTAAAAACAAAAACTAAAACATGCAAGCACTAAGACATTAAAAAGAGCATTCTAACTAAAAATTGAGATCAGGATGTTAGAAGCAATGTTAGATTTTAACTGTTTTTATGTTGGTCTAAAATTCTTGAGAGTATTAATTATGTTCATGTTCACATATGTTTTATCCACATGCCGACTTTAAATAATTTAAATCTTGTCCAGACATCTTACCGTTCTGCTGTGGAAACTAATTTATGAGATTCATATTTTGCCCCATCGTCAGTAACCACAGGCTGCCGATGATTATCTGTTAAAAAAAAAAACCCAACTTTTTGTGTTTTTTTATCATACATCCCTGCATGTACGATAAAAAACAACAAAAGTTTGTTTTTTATTTTTTTAACAGATAAACATCAGTAGCCTGTGTCATAGACCCACAGCCTATTGGTGTATTGCCCTACGATTAAACTGTTCGCACGGCTCACTCCGAAAACTGGATTAACGCAATAGATTACTTTGTTATGCAAAAGTTAAAATAACATCTATATCATTGAGTAGATCTCGCTTAGTCATAAATTTCTGTGTATATTCGGGGATCACCCTGGGCTGCACCATCGTGCCATTTGCGCACAATTTTGGGAAATGGCGCAGTAAAGTTGTACAAGTGCCGAGTGGGCTCTCCTATTATGAGAATGGCACATGCTTTGCCCATTATTGTTTCAAGTCGATCTATTCAACCTGCTGCTTAGTGCTAAATTCATGAATTTTAGCGTTCACAATTAATGTTTAGTGTCTTATAACTTTGAATTTTCTCGAAGATGTAGTGTTAGATACCAAAACTCCAAATTTAGATCGGATTACTGTTGTAAAAGGACAGCATATAATTGTCAGTGGCGGCATATGGTCAGTAATTAGTACAATAGCTGAACAAGTTTTTGTGTCGCCTGTGAAGCATAGCGACACTTGGGGATCACTTTGTCGGTAATGTCCGTCTGTCTGTCTGTCACACTTGGATGTGATTCCTAAGTGTCGCTTTGTTTCGCAGGCGACACATGCATTCCTTGGAATTATTTTCTTTATATTTATTTACAAGATGTGAATATAAAGTCGGGATGTAAGCAATCTTTCATATGTACGTCCTTTAATTTGCAGATTGACCATTAGATCTACCATATAGTTACGCCGCACTAATTTGCTGGTATGAGGAGGATGATTATCATGAAGCGTTGGAACAATTATTTTTAAGGGCTGATTTTACTGGATGTATTTTTTTTTTTTAATTTAACTTAAAGTGCTATTAGAACATTTGTGAAAATAGTATATAGTATTAGCTCTTTAAAAATGAAATTTTTCATGCTGGAACCACAGAAAAAAAAATCTTGGTTTTAGAGGAAATCGACATATCTGTCAATTTACTCAATAAATTTTCTGGCCTGACAGGGAGTAAAATTAGCACTCGCCCAGTTGCCATTGGCGACCATTAGTGTTGTATAATCGGAAAAATTTCATAATCGATTATCGGTTTATAATCGGAGAGGATTTAAATCGATTATTTCGATTTAATCGGAAACAATTCTTTCTTGTTTTTACAGAAAATAATATGACAAGTAATGAATAAACTTCCCTAAATCTTATGCTAATATACATAGCAAAATGTCTAGAAAGAACTCCAACCACAGAATGAAAAAAAAAACTGTCTAGTAAATGAAATATTTTGTCACGATCACAGCAGTAATGAAGTCAAAACAAATATGTATTTGTAAAAGTCGACAACTTTAAACGGCAGATGCAGGGATGGCGGGGGGGGGGGGGGTATGCATACTACCCAAGAGTTCATTCAATGAATGAAGCAATATATTCGTGGAGTTTAGGCTAAAAATACTGTGAAATTCACTGACCTTGTCCCTTACGAAGGTCAGCTCAGGAGTTAGGCGTAAAACCTAAAAAGTTTTTTTTTTCTAGACGAGTAGATATTGACGTAATCGCAGGCCCATATCGCATCTGACGTTGAAGTTTTCTATAAGAGTACTTGTCACTACCATTAAATTCAATGAGAATCCTAATTCCATCCATTGTGTGTCTTAGAAAGTGTATCCTTATCAAATTATTTACGCTACGTCCAGAACTTTAACTCGTAGAAACGATCGTTGATCCACTTTCATTTTATTCGTACTTTTCATACGCGAATTCAACGGAAAACTATGTCATTCTTTTCCACGTTGAATATTTCCGATTATAATCGATTCTTAGAAACATAATCGATTAATCGAAATCGAAGGGTATTAGCGATGATGTCGCCGATGTCGGCGATAATCGTTACAACACTAGCGACCATTTTCACGACTGGGCGACTATAAAACTTTGACCAACAGTCGCCCAGATGGCGAGTAAGAGATATCATCAATGTCGGTTTTCAATTTCATAACACTTCTTCTATACTCCGTTGAGTGAGTTCTTAGTCACACGTTGCCTTGCAAGGTAGATTTAAATCCGTTTCGCATGACTGGCTATAGTAGGGAGCTCTTGAGTGGCCAACAATGGGATTAAAGTGATCATATTACCGGTATGATAAGGAGATTGATAGCAGACGATTTTTAAAGACTCTTTGAATATTTTAAAAAAAAAGGAAAATTAGTCATCAGGCATTTATTCAACAAAGGATTTACAACTTCATTAGTTTATTAATAATAGCAATCAGCAACCATATTTTATCCTTCACATTTTCTTCAACTGAATGGCGATCAAGTGCGCATTCACGGGTTGGGACCCCTTGAATTGCCAAAAATTTTCAGGGTGGAGGGAGGAGGGGTAGCCCCTAGAATTTGACCCCAAATACTTAGTATGTTTCAGGTGAGTGGGGAGGTATGGGACCCGACTCCCACTGGAATTTGCCTTATAATCCTTATTTTTATACCCCCGCCATATAATGGTTGGGGTATATAGTGATGCACTAGTGCTTGTCCGTGTGTGCGTCCGTGCGTGTGTCCGTCCCACCTGTGGTTTCCGGACATTTAAAGGAAAACTATTACAGATAATCAATTCATTTCTTGCATATAGCTTTTACACCAAGAAATACAGGTCAAGTTCGAATATAGGTCATGTCCCTCAATTACATGCAGAGTTATGCCCCTTGAAACTTAGAAAAATTCAAAATTTTGTGGTTTCCAGACATTTAAAGGTAAACCTTTATAGATAATCAATTCATTTCTCACATATAGCTTTTAAACCAAGAAATACAGGTCAAGTTCGAATATAGGTCATGTCCCTCAATTTTGTGCAGAGTTATGCCCCTTGAAACTTAGAAAATTTCAAAATTTTGGGGTTTCCGGACATTTAAAGGTAAATTGTTACACATAATCGATTCATTTCTTGCATATAGCTCTTACACCAAGAAATACAGGTCAAGTTCGAATATGGGTCTGTCCCTCAATTTTGTGCAGAGTTATGCCCCTTGAAACTTAGAAAATTTCAAAATTTTGTGGTTTCCGGACATTTAAAGGTAAACCGTTATAGATAATCAATTCATTTCTTGCATATAGCTTTTACATCACGAAATACAGGTCAAGATCGAATATGGGTCATGTCCCTCAACAATGTGCAGAGTTATGTCCTTTGAAACTTAAAAAGAAAAATTCACAATTTTGTGGTTTTCGGACGTTTAAAGGAAAACTGTTACAGATAATCAATTCATTTCTTGCATATAGCTATTACACCAAGAAATACAGGTCAAGTTCAAATATAGGTCATGTCCCTCAATTACGTGCAGAGTTATGCCCCTTGAAACTTAGATAAATTCACAGTTTTGTGGTTTCTGGACATTAGAAGGACAAATGTTACAGATAATATTAAATTGATTTGTTGAGTGTAGCTATTATACCAAAAATTACACGTTAGGTTTGAATATGACTCAATTTTATGCAGAGTTGTGCCCCTTTAAACTTGGAAAAAAATCAATATTTTGTGCTTGCCTGACATTTAAATGAAAACTGTTGCAGGGAATATATTTATTTCTTAGTCATAGCTTTACATTGAGAAATACAGGTCAAGTTCAAATAAAGGGTCATGTTCCTTAAATTTGTGTTGAATTGTGCCCCTTCCAACTTTTTATTCATTGCTTATATGTAAAATATGCCGGGCGGGGGTATCATTGATCCATAGATCAACAATAAATTTCATTCAATTATTACTTGAAATGAATGCACACTGAAATAAAAGTTGAGCCCCTAATATTCTAGCTGGGCCCCTAAATTTCAATTTATAGGGGCCCAGCTGGCCCCTAAGTCCTGCCGCCAATTTTACTCCCTGCTGGACTGTATTCTTTGTGCATCTCAGTAAATGGCGTCAGAAGTTGTACACAACAAAGTGATTGCCTGTACACAGGCGCACATGTATACGCATGTGGTTACGGCTTCAAGGATAAAACAATCAATATCTGAAACATAGTTTTTAGCTCGACTGCACTTTAGTGCAAAAGAGCTATTGCAATACCCCCGGCGTCGGCGTCCGCGTCGGCGTCGGCGTCGGCGTCGTCCGAACTAGATGATAAGGTAAATGTTAAGATTACACATTTACCTTTCC
Source organism: Pinctada imbricata (assembly GCA_033119305.1). Taxonomy (NCBI): domain Eukaryota; kingdom Metazoa; phylum Mollusca; class Bivalvia; order Pterioida; family Pteriidae; genus Pinctada; species Pinctada imbricata. The sequence goes on along the minus strand of VSWD01000003.1, from coordinate 57,704,556 downwards.
TATATTCATATTCTGTTGGTTTTTTTTGTTGCAAATGTTTAATTATACATCATTTAATATATCCAGATGAGGATATAGCCCCTGGGGTTGGGATTTTTAAAATTATTTCAAATGATAAGGCAAATGTTGAGATGATAAGGTAAATGTTAAGATAGCAATAAAGTCCTTAAAAGCCAATATTGAGCAAAGTATAAGTGCTACATGTACCAAACTTACATATTTGATGTATCTTTGATCAGACTTTCAAAAAATGACCTTGACCTACTTTTTTCCGCTTGAATGATTGTGCCTTTAAAAGCCAATATTGAGCAAAGTATAAGTGCTACATGTACCAAACTTACATATTTGATGTATCTTTGATCAAACTTTCAAAAAATGACCTTGACCTACTTTTTTCCGCTTGAATGATTTTGCCTTTAAAAGCCAATATTGAGCAAAGTATAAGTGCTACATGTACCAAACTTGCATATTGGATGTATCTTTGATCAAACTTTCATAAAATGACCTTGACCTACTTTTTTCCGCTTGAATGATTTTACCTTTAAAAGCCAATATTGAGCAAAGTATAAGTGCTACATGTACCAAACTTACATATTTGATGTATCTTTGATCAAACTTTCATAAAATGACCTTGACCTACTTTTTTCCGCTTGAATGATTTTACCTTTAAAAGCCAATATTGAGCAAAGTATAAGTGCTACATGTACCAAACTTACATATTTGATGTATCTTTGATCAAACTTTCAAAAAATGACCTTGACCTACTTTTTTCCGCTTGAATGATTTTGCCTTTAAAAGCCAATATTGAGCAAAGTATAAGTGCTACATGTACCAAACTTGCATATTGGATGTATCTTTGATCAAACTTTCATAAAATGACCTTGACCTACTTTTTTCTGCTTGAATGATTTTACCTTTAAAAGCCAATATTGAGCAAAGTATAAGTGCTACATGTACCAAACTTGCATATTGGATGTATCTTTGATCAAACTTTCATAAAATGACCTTGACCTACTTTTTCCGCTTGAATGATTTTACCTTTAAAAGCCAATATTGAGAAAAGTATAAGTGCTACATGCACCAGGCTTTCATATTGGATGCATCTTGGGTTAGACTATTGAAATATGACCTTGACCTACTTTTTCCGCTTCAGTGATTTTGCTTTAAATTGGCAATATTGAGCTAACTATAAGTGCTACATGCACCAGACTTGTAATTTATAACTTTAAATTTTTTATGTGACTTGATATATGTTGTTGCCTGAGAAAGGGAGTTTAAATAAATTGGCTGTCATGAGAGATATTATGCTATGCAGTCGAGCATTAGGTGACTCTGGCAACTATTTTTTATTTATTGAGCAATAATTTATAATAAAGGGTGCACCATTTCTAAACAAGCTCATGGCTGGCGATCACCTGTAGATTCAGGACAGAAGTTTGACATAATTATATTCTGCCGGGTTAAGAAAAATAATCGTGCCAATATTTTTGATAGATTCTGTATCTATAAATGGAATTATGGATCTAGCACTTGCCGTATATAGATCATGGTTTGCAGGGGTAACCCCCCACACATCCACGTACACTTGTCCGTTTTGACTCATTGAGAGAGAGAGGAAGAGAGAGGGATCATCCAATCTTTTCTATCATCAATTTCCTCTCATGAAAACGTATTTTAAAAATATTTTCAGATAAAAATTTATTGCTTCTTTTATTATTATGTTATTCCATAAAAACAGCTAGCTGTGACCATAACTTAATGATTTAGAAAAAAAAAAGAATAATGTCGAATTGTTTTTGGTTTTTAATCCCTAAAATTGTGACCATATATATTGATAGAATAAAATTTGATCCTTATTCTAATTAAAATAGATTCATTATTGACCTCCTCAGAATAATATTAAAAGGATCCTGGACCTAAAGGCCCCTTTTCTGATCTTTCATAAATCGAAGAATTTAATGTCATTTGTATGACTTTTTACATATGATGAAAAATTAACCATTCACGTATTAAATAACTATTAAAGTTTCGCTTTTATTCAAAGATGTTACTATGTGTGATGTCTGTTATGTGACAGGGGTATTTGGCAAATCGGGATCAATCGCCATCGATTCCGGCCTTGAATATTGTTTTCTCAATACATATGCATAAGTGGGATCGAACAAATTGTCACATGATCACATATTTTGTGAGCACGACCAATCAAGTAAAAATCAATATATGCTAATGAATCGATACTGTCGGTTGCGTGATATTAGAGATGTGGCTTTATGTTAATCTGTATACTTTTGATGCTACTTTTTTCTCTGATTTGAACATGAAGGCAAATTAGAATGGCTAATTCCATCTCAGGGAGAATTTGTCAAATAAGTATCTGTCTGTCATTTTTCTGAATTAGCCATTCTAACATGTGTTCATGCCTAATTTTGAAAAAAATCTATCAGACTACCTGGGTTTTTTGTGCATAGTTCAACCAAAGCTGGCAAAGGGTGGGTAGATTTTAGCTGACTTTGCCAGCGTTTCGGACAATATCTTAACAACTTGTAGTTTATACATAATTCAAACAATTTATAAGGTCAGTTCAATAAATTGTGAAAATTTTGAAAACCGATTTTATAGCCTTTCCTTTAGGTCTGGGATCCCTTACTGAGTATTTAACCCATGGGGCCGGGGAGCTCGTGAAATACATGTAAGGTCTACCCTATATTCCTTGCACTAATGCAGGTGAATTTTGAAATAATTATTTATAAAGATGAATAAAATATATGTAAAAATGAATTAATAACGTTTAGATTTGATTTAGTCATTATACCTCCACCAACTTTCTACGCTTCTCAGAAAGATTGTTTTCAATGTTCACTGTGATCCGCCCTCCCTATTTTAGATTCCTGAATCCATCTATGCCAAAGATATCTCCAGTTGTCATTTGTCATTAAAGTGAATGTATATGACAATATGAATATAGGTAATACTATGTTGTACACTAAGCTCAATAAAAGGATGGGCAGGGGGCCTCCTGGTTTGAAACTCCAGTGGCACGCATTCCAAATTACCCCCCCCCCCCCCCCCCATTTCTGTGTTTGAAACAGGTCGGGCTGTATATTCAACCATTGTTTCAAATTGTGCGTGTTAAGAACATATAGTAAAATAGGACAGTCAGAAAATATTATGTGACATCATGTGTGAAATCGTCCATCCCAAGACCTTTTTCCCCCTCCCCCCTTTTTCCTCTCACAGACAGACGCTCGGTCGTATACAAATTACTAACATTAAACATTCATTTTATAATAGTCGTCATGATCAAGAAATTATTAAAAGATGTGAAACTGAGTAAATGAAATGCGAACTCAGCTTCAATACCTCAACGGTATATTGCATTGTTTACACTACTTTCGTCTTTCATGTACATCTTTGTACCTCATCAGTGTCTCCATCATACTTACCAGAAGTGCTCATTTATAGAATCAGGGTTTCTGTAAATGGCTAAAAATAGCAACTTCAAAACTGATTAATGTTTGTGTGCGGTAAGAGCTGAAAACTATTTTTGGTGTTTAATTGTTTATTTTTAGAGAAAGTTTTCGGAAAAAACATTAAAAAACATTATCTCATATGTTCTAATAGCACTTTAATATTTAACCAATGATAAAGAATTTGACACAGCGTTTTTCTCTGACTTTGCAAAAATACATATTGTGGGTAAGTCAGGGTGTCAAGAATAAATTTGTAATGACCGTATGTATTCCAATATCCTTTTTGTCTCTCAATTTTTTTGGAGAGGTGTTTTTAGCTTTACTGATCTATGACCAGTCGAGCTTATGCGATTGCTCAGTGTCAGGCGTCCGTCCGTCTGTCTGTTAAACATTTCATGTGGTTTCAAGTCCTCTAAAACTGTTGGTGATGGAAAGTTAACTCTTTTTGCAACATGATTGGTCTATGGTCTAGTTGTGCACCTGATATTTTGTTTGAGCCCCTGACCCCCAGGGTCTTAGAAAATGGGTGTGTTAATTTTCTCCTATATAACTCAATGCAATCTTGTGGTCACCGTTTCTCAGAAAGCATAAATGATAGAAAGTTAATTGTTTTTGCAATATTAAAGGTCTATAATCTAGTTGTGCACCTGATATCTCATCTGAACCCCTAACCCCTGGGGTCTTAGGAATCAGGTGTGGTCATTTTGTCCTATATAACTCTAGTTGGACTAACACATATAGACTAATTTTCCTGACCCCCAGGGATTACCCTGGAATTTTCTTATGAGGTTCCAGGGGCAATGCCCCGGTGAGGGGTCTAGGGGTGCAAAGCCCTCCAGGAAAAACGAGGTTTTACAACCATAAATGCATAAAACTGAGCCTTCCAGCATTTTTCATTTTGAATTCTTGAGGCATCTAAAATAAGAAAAAAAATCTGAATACAGTTACTGATTCAAGTGTTACACCAATTTAATTCAATTTATTATTTTTGTTCTTTCTTTTTTATAAGTTCGAATTCATTGAGAGCTTCTTCAATGTTGAAGGTGCATTGTTTAATCCTTGGGCCCTTGTATCATCGTCCTCCGATTGAAATTTGATCATTTTCTTTTGTATTAATTTTTTTTGGGGGTGGGTGGCTTGGTTGACATTTGTTCGTGTTATGGGTACTGGTGTCTTAAATTTGAGATAGAAAAATAAGACCTCTCTCTCTCTCTCAAAAAAAAAAGAAAAAAATTGAGAGACAAGACTTAAAGCCATTTAAAATCTATTTTTGTCACCCTCACCCACAATACCTATTTTTACAACTTCAGGGGAAAAATGGCCAACGCTGTCACAGTGTCAGATTTTTGATCATTGGTTAAATATTAAGTTAAATAAAAAAAAAAGATTATCCGGTAAAATAATGCAGTCTTTAAAAATCGTTCCAACGCTACACAATAATCACTCTCCTCGGAAATCAGTGAAGCATAACTATACAGTAGATCTAAAGGTCAATCTACAAATAAAGGACGTATGTACGAAAGGTTTCTAACATCCCGACTTTATTCACGTCTTGTAAATAAATAAAGCAGCTATTGTACTCATTACTGACCACGTGCCGCCGCGTATGTGTGACGGACAATTGAATGCTGTCCGCTTTAGCCTTACAACAGTAATCCGATCTCAATTTGGAAGTTTCAACACTACATCTTCGGGAAATTTCGAAGTTATAAGACACTTAAAATTAATTCTGAACACTGAAATTTGTGAATTTAGCACTAAGCAGCGGGTTGAATAGATTGACTTGACCACGTTGTGGGCAAAGCATGCGCCATTCTCATAACAGGAGTGCCCAAATGGCCCACTTGTACAACTTCACTGCGCCATATCCGAAAATTGTGCGCAAATGGCGCAATGGCACGGCCCAGGATGATCCCTGGACCCCTCTTCAAAGTTGAATTGGATGATTTCAATTTTTATCAACTGATGAAATGGGTGTCTACTGCATGAATCTGATCAATAAAAAAATTATCAATTTCATTTATATCAACCCTGACTCAAACCTGAATGAAAACAAGATTTTTTTGTCCCTGCCAAGATTTGGACCCACGACCTGACAACCCTAAGGTTTGTAGTCAAACTCCCCAGTCGAGCTCCCTTCAGTTCTGAAAGTAATCTCTCCCATATGACACATTATGGCTACCAAGATCTGGATATAAATATGTGTCGTTTCTATGCGAGCCTTTTCATGCTTTTACTAGTATCTAATATGAGAAGTAGTGCGCAGAGAAAGCTTACATTTTTGGCCAGATTGCAAAGCAATTCCGCCCAATAGATTGACGATGTCCGTCCGTCTGTCTGTCTGTCTGTCTGTCTGTCTGTCTGTCCGTCTGTTCGTCTGCCATCAACATTTTGGTTAAAGTTCCTGGTTTAAGCAAAATCTATGGAACTGTATGCAGTAGAAACTTTATATTATACATGAAGCTTGCCCATGACAAAACCTTTCAATTTATGCAGTAACATTTGACCTAGTGACCTTGACCTTGGACTTTGACCTAGTTAAGGATTTTGGTTAAAGTTCCTGGTTTAAGCAAAATCTATGGAACTGTGTGCAGTAGAAACTTTATTTTATACATGTAGGTTGCCTCTGACAAAACCTTTCAATTTATGCTGCATTATTTGACCTATTGACCTTGACCCAGTTAGTGACAAAAACTTACTTTGCAATCCGGCCATACCGTCTTTAGCGGTGTTTTATTCATAATAATTTTAGTTGGTTTGTTATATACCAATCTAATGTAATCAAAGCTGATGAAATAAACAACGTTTCTGTGTTTAATAAGTAAAGAATATAACTTGAAATTCCCCTTTCATTTCTCAAACATAAACAATGCATGGAAGGTCACTCAGTACAGGTATAGTTGTACAACGTCTGTCGGTGTCTCAATATGGGTTGTTTTTAGCTCACCACTAAGAAGTGAGCTTATGCTATACCCCCGTGCATCCGCGTCCGTTTCTGCGTCCGTTTCTGCATCCGTGTCCGCGTCCGGTTAAGAAGTTTGGGGTAGCTCAGTATTTGATAAAATACTGATACTACAGTAACCAAACTTGCACAAGTGATTCATTCAGGGATGCTGAGGGGAACCCATGCATCGAATGCTTCATCTGACCTACATTTTCCGCTTGAGTGACTTGGTTAAGAAGTTTGGGATAGCTCAGAGTGGCTTGGTTAAGAAGTTTAGGGTAGCTCAGTATCTGACAAAATTCTGATGCTACAGTAACCAAACTTGCACAAGTGATTCATCTTTGGATGCCGAGATGAACCCATGCATTGGATGTAGCATCTGACCTACTTTTTCTGCTTGAGTGATTTCCCTTTAAAAAGCCAATATTGAGCAATGTATAAATGCTTCATGTACCAAATTTGCATATTGGGTGTATCTTTTATCAGACTGTCATGAAATGACCTTGACCTACTTTTTTCGCTAGAGTGATTGTTGCTTTAAAAGCCAATATTGAGCAAAGTATATGTGCTACTTGTACCAAACTTGCATATTAGATGTACCTTTGGTTAAGCTTTCAGAAAATGACCTCGACCTACTTTTTTCTCTTGAATGATTTTGCCTTAAAAAACAAATATACATGTACGTAGAAGTATATTTAGATTGAATTTTGCTGCCATGAGGTGAGCTTTGTAATCTGTGAATACCTATGTTTATTTTAAATAGCCATTCTATGTAAGGACCAAAATCGTTCGGCACGGCATGTCATGGATTTTGATGATTTTCGATATAATGGGTATATATTAAGTACTGACCATGATTATAACACTTTTAAGCCAATGTGACCTCTGGCTGCCATGGTAACGAGGTCATTCTATTTATAGCACTTTTGGGACCATGAAATAAGCCAGCTCCGGAGACTTCGTTGCCATGGATACCACTGTAACAGCTTGTTCATCTTTATATTATCTATTCTTCCTTACTTCCATTCTTACTTAGTACACTTAGATTTGTGATATTTATTACAGGTAGCTTATTGTATTAAGCCAAAATAAGTCAAAATGAAGCGAAAAATAGAGGTGAAAATAAGGGCCAATTTAGTGTGTTTTTGACCATTTTTGTGTCGCCTGCGAAGCATAGCAACACTTAGGGATCACTTTGTCCGTTGTCCGTCTGTCTGTCTGTCCGTCTGTCCGTCCGTCCGTCAGTCCGTCTGTCTGTCTGTCACACTTTGGGTGTCACAGCCCATAACTTTTGATTGGTAAGTGATAGGGCTTTGATATTTCACATGTGTATTCCTTGTGACAAGACCTTTCTACACATGCCATAATTTTTGACCTAGTGACCTTGACCTACATATTTGACCTACTTTTCAAAAAAATTAAGAATGGATATATCTTTTGATTGGTAAGGGTTAGGACTTTGATATTTCACACATGCAATCCTTGTGGCAAGACCTTTCTACACAGACCATAATATTTGACCTTGTGACCTTGACCTAGATATTTGACCTACTTTTGAAAAAAGATAAGATTCACTATATCTTTTGATTGGTAAGTGATAGGGCTTTGATATTTTACATGTGTATTCCTTGTAACAACGCCTTTCAACACAGACCTTAATTTTTGACCTATTGACCTTGACCTACAGATTTGACCTACTTTTCAAAAATATTAAGATTGTATATATCTTTTGATTGGTAAGTGATAGGGTTTTGATATTTCACATGTGTATTCCTTGTGACAAGACCTTTCTACACAGACCATAATATTTGATCTTGTGACCTTGACCTAGATATTTGACCTACTTTTCAAGAAAAGTCAAATTGGCTATATCTTTTGATTGGTAGGTGATAGGGCTTTGCTATTTCACATGTATTTTCCTTGTAACAATGCATTTCTACACATACCATATTTTTTACCTTTTGACCTTGACCTACCTATTTGACCTTTTTTTCTAAGAAATTAAGGTTGTATATATCTTTTAATTGGTAAGTGATAGGTCTTTAATATTTCTTATGATGATACCTTTTCGTTACCAATTTTTACATAGGGACCTTGGCCTAGATGATTGACACTATTTTCTGAAAATTTGAGAATGACCATATCTTTTAATTTATAATTAAGAGGTCTGATATTTCAAATGAATTTCATTTGACAAAACTTTTCTACTGTTACCAATAATTTTGATCCACTTTCTAGAATAATAATCAAGCCGCTTTGCAGGCGACACAAGCATTTCTTGGATTGCTTTTTTAGCTCACCTGAGCAAAGCTCAAGTGAGCTATTGTCATAGTGTTGCGTCTGGCGTCCGGCATCCGGCGTCCGTCGTCGTAAACTTTTCACATTTTAAACTTCTTCTCCAGAACGGCTGAAGGGATTTTGATGAAACTTGGTAGGTATGAAGTACTCATGGTCCCCTACAAGTGTTGTTGTTTTTCGTCCAGATCTGTCAATAGGTGGCGCCACCACAGCAAAAAGTAGGTCACGGGGGGTACCCTCCTTTGACAAACTTCTTCTTCAGAACGGAAGCATGTATCGACAAACCGAAAGCATCAGGATGATCTAGAGAGATGTCTTAAGAAGTGTTGTTATTTTTGGTTCCACTTCGAAGTCAAATTTTTGACGCGTTTTAGACGTCTTTTTGGACTTAGTCAGAAATGCACATTTTTTCACTATTTCTTTAAATAACTCAATAAGTGTATGATTTTACACACTCATTTACTACATATTTATCATATTTAACTTACTTAATGCTTTGATATGTATTTTATGCTTAAATTTTATTTTTTTGATTTTTTATGAATTTTTTTCTTATGTAAAAAGGAAGGGGGGGGGGGTGATTTTCATACATTTTCTGCTTCTTTTCTATAACCACTCTTCAGATTGTCATGACATTTTGTAGATATGAGGTACTCATGCATGGTACCCTACAAGTGAAAGAATTTTGTCAAGATATCCACTTTTAGATTTTTAAGGAATATTTTTTAAGATTGTACATAGGTATAATGTATGTTTTCCATGCCCAATATTACAGGTGCAACTACAGAAAAAAAAACCTTCTTTGTATGATTAATCATTTTTAGATCGACCTTTCATCCATAGTCACAGCTGATTATTCAACAAGTGACACATGCTCCAATGTCTTATTGATTGACCTTTTATGTGATATGATTCAATTATTTAAATTCTTTATACTTATTTAGAATTTTATTTTTAAAGTCGGGAACAAGCCATTTTTTGCCGTGTAGGATCCAGATCCCAGTTATTTTTCAAGTACTTTCTTACCAAAAATAGGAGAAAAATTCTCAATTCGCACCGGCTTAAACACATTGACACTACTTTTGAATGTTTAGAAATTTTCTTTGAATCACATAGAAAAAATGCCGTAAAGATTAAAAGTACACAACTTTTTAAATATTTTTTCAAAGCCATGCACCTGGTTCCGGACCGGAATTATTCGAATTTTATGATCTGGATCTGAATTTTATGATCTGAGGACCCATTTTCACACGTATTCTTCCACACATGTAGATGTCTCACACACTTTAAACTATATTCAAAATTTATTTCATCTATCTAGTAAACAATCACAGGAAGACATATATTATTCAAGATAAACATTGTGTGTATTTTCCACCAATTGTTGAAAATAATAAGAAAATAATCGGAACTATTTGACAGGACAATGACCTGGACAATGACCTAGATAATGACCTGGACAATGACCTAGATAATGACCTAGATATGCATATCTGTATCCTGTACCCGAAGGGGATTCCCCATGTAGTTATGTGATACCTTTAGTACTGCGATACATTTCAGGAGATACAGTGCAAACGGAATAGATTTTTCTACTTGGAACACTTAACATAATGGTTATCATTCATGTATTTGGAACACTTGCATGTACTTGTTATCATATATAAAGTTTGCTCGAATTTCCTCTGTCTTAGACTCTCTTAGATGAAGTAATTTACGGACTGATTTCTTGAAGAAACGTCTAATGAGTAATCTCTTCCTCTGGATTTTGAGAATGCATAGGACATTTAATATCTGAAATTCTTGAACATAAATAATTCAGTTCAGAGTTCCTGAAATCTTCCAATGAAATGTTGGACCACAGAAAGCTGTTATTTTATTAGATAAAATAAATTATTATTCACAACCTTAAGCCACTGTGTTCGTCATCTTGTATGTATAATATTTCTAAGAGGAACACAGAGGCCTGAGGTTGTGAATAATAAAACATTTTCTCTCATAAAATGACAGGTTCCTGTGTTAAGACCTTTGGGAATTTTTATCTGTTCAAATAATTATAAGATACATGATGAGTTTTTATCGGACCAAATAACTTTTTGTCGGCAAATCCGATGCAACCGATACATTTCATGAACTCTCTCCGCTAACAACTTGTCCGTGTAACAGACCTATGATGAGGTAAACAATTAGTTAACAGTAAATATAGATGTCGTAGGTCTGCTAGTTGGACAAGCTTAACAATTTCATGGGCCTTTTAATTTGTTTCAAACTGCGAAACCTAGAGAAACCACTTGAGTTGTTGAACAGCGTATGCTGAAATGCAACGCTCCTTCTCGCCTGTTGAAATATGCATAGGCAAGAAGAGCCGCATTTCAGCATATTTACTGAAAATTATTTGTTCAAGTGGCTTCACTGGGTCATGAGGTTTGATACAACATACACTGCTTTTTTGGAAAACAAACTGGCCCAATTTCAGCACAACTCACTTGAATTGATAAATATTGGATCAAAATGATTTTAACTGTACGTTTCATGTATTTGAGATGAAATCAATACTATTCAAAAGCATAATTCATAGATTTCAGTGAATAAAGGCAAAACCGAAAAATCTTTGTTTTTTATGCCCCTGGAATAAAAGATTCGGGAGCATATACTTTTTGGCCTGTCTGTCTGTCTGTTTGTCTGTCTGTTTTCCGAAAAACTTTAACATTGGGCATAACTTTTGAATGGAAGCTGGTGATAGAGGTTTCATATTTCACATGTGTATTCCTTGTGACAATACCTTTCCATTGATACCAAAATTTTTGACCTCATGACCATAACCTTGACCTTTCACGTACTTCTCAAAAACTTTAACATTGGGCATAACTTTTGAATGGTTAGTGATAGGGCTTTCATATTGTACATGTGTATTCCTTGTGACAAGATCTTTCCATTGATACCAATATTACGCTGACCCTGACCTCTCACATACTTAACAGAAAATGGCGTTTATACTAACAAAGATGCCGCCGGGGGCATTCTCGTTTCACAAACACAGGCTTTATAATTTCTGGCATGCTAGCTATCAATAATGAAAGGTTTTGTGTTCAATTTTAAATAAACTTAATTTATGAAATCATTTCATTGTTTTATTCTTTTTCTGCTGCACATTAATGTGGAATGTTACAATATGATTTTATTTTTGATGTTGCATAATTGAACTATACTAGCTGGGCATATGACGTTGGACCACTTTATCCGTCTTTTCAAATCAGTAAAAAAGTTATTGTTTTGAAATATGACTATTTTTTCTTTTTTGTACTTTTAAAGGTTGTCTGAAAAAAAAAAAACTTCTCTGCATCCGGCAAAAATCTTTTTAGAAAGGTTGTGGGCTAAAATCCTGGTACTGGCACTATCAGTATTCAATGTCAGTATGTCAATTAGAGCGTGCATGGGTATCAGGTGAGCGTTGTGCCCCCTGGGGCTCTTGTTTTATCAATCTTAAATATCACAAAAGGCACCAATAGGAGACTAGTGATTTTCATCAATGGAAATGTATGTTTATTGACAAATAAAATGAACGAAAAATTGGAGTGGGTATTTAAGAGTTTTACCTAAATTCTGTCGTCAAAGACCGTTGCCATGGCAACATTAGACCTTTTTAGCTCACCTGAGCAAAGCTCAAATGAGCTATTGTCATAGCGCACCGTCCGGCGTCCGGCGTCCGTCGTCCGTCGTCCGTCGTCCGTCGTCTGTCGTCTGTCCGTCGTCCGTCGTAAACTTTTCAACATTTTCGACTTCTTCTCCAGAACCACTGAAAAGATTTTCATGAAACTTGGTAGGAATGAAGTACTCATGGTCCCCTACAAGTGTTGTTGTTTTTCGTCCGGATCCATCAACAGGTGGCGCCACCAGAGGCAAAAGTAGGTCACAGGGGGTACCCTCCTTTGACAAACTTCTTCTTCAGAACGGAAGCATGTATCGACAAACCGAAAGCATCAGGATGATCTAGAGAGATGTTTTAAGAAGTGTTGTTATTTTTGGTTCAACTCGGAAGTCAAATTTTTGACGCGTTTTTGACGTCTTTTCGGACTTCGTCAGAAATGCACATTTTTGCACTATTTCTTTAAATAACTCAATATGTGTATGATTTTACACATTCATTTACTGCACATTTATCACATTTAAGTTACTTAATGCTTTGATATGTATTTTATACTGAAATTTTAATTTTTTGATTTTTTATGAATTATTTTCTTATGTGAAAAGGAAAGGGGGGGGGGGGGTGATTTTCATACATATTCAACTTCTTCTCCAGAACTGCTGAACAGATTTTTATGAGTATTTTTTCAATCATGAATAGATATGTTTACTGTGAACATGGACCCAAGGCTTGTAAGATCAAGTTCTGGTACCCTGGTAACTTTAGTTTCGTATAAGTTGGTACATGTTCATGTATGCAAGAGTTGTCTTTCTTTAATATTGATTTATGTTTTTGAGTTTTAAATTTTTGGATTATTGATTCATTTGAATGTTATATATTTTAAATTATTAAATAGGTATGGAAAAGGAAACTAAATAATTTTAAAAAGATGAATAAGTATTTTCAAATTTATCTTGTGAAGACTTGGATATACAACTTTGAAATTACAATATTGAGAGCAGCTCAAAATATTAATGTAAGAACAGATCAATGTTATCAATAACACAGTGATGGGGAGGGGGTCTGTTATTTTGCTTTAGCTTCTGTATAACTATCTCTCTCGGCTTACTTAGATTACTCAAGAAGAAGGTGGGGATGATTTTCATACATATTCAACTTCTTCTCCAGAACCACTGAACAGATTTTCGTTAAACCTGGTAGGAATGTAGAAATCATGGTCCCCTACAAGTATTGTTGTTTTTAGATCACCTGAGCGAAGCTCAAGTGAGCTATTGTCATAGCGCGTCATCCGTCCATCGTCCGTCCGTCCGACGTAAAGTTTTAACATTTTCGATATCTTTTATGCAACCGCTGCACAGAATTTCACGAAATTTCACAGGAAGCAAGTACTCAATGCCCTCTATCAAATTGTGTTTTTCAAGCCGATCGGAAATCCAAGATGGCCGCCACAGGCTCTGATTTGCTGACAAATTTTCGAGTTCTCTTCTAAAACTGCATCACAGAATTTCATGAAACTTCACAGGAAGCAAGTACTCAATGCCCTCTACCAAGTTTGTGTTTTTCGAGCCGATCGGAAATCCAAGATGGCCGCCACAGGCTCTGATTGGCAGACACATATTTGACTTCTCCTCCGAAACTGCTGCACAGAATTTCATGAAACTTCACAGGAAGCAAGTACTCAATGCCCTCTACCAAGTTTGTGTTTTTCGAGCCGATCGGAAATCCAAGATGGCCACCACAGGCTCTAATTGGCTGACACATTCTCGACTTCTCCTCTGAAACCGCTGCACAGAATTTCATGAAACTTCACGGGAAGCAACTACTCAATGCCCTCTACCAAGTTCGTGTTTTTTGAGCCAATCGGAAATCCAAGATGGCCGCCACAGACTCTGATTGACTGACACATTTTCGACTTCTCCTCTCAAAGGGCTGCATAGAATTTCACAAACCTTCACAGGAAGCAAGTACTGATTGCTCTCTACCAAGTTTGTGTTTTTCAAGCTGATCAGAAATCCAAGATGGCCGCCACAGGCTCTGATAGGCTGACAAATTTTCGACTTCTCCTCTGAAACCGCTGCGCAGAATTTCATGAAACTTCACAGGATGCAAGTACTCATACCCTCTATCAAGTTTGCGTTTTTGGAGCCTATCGGAAATCCAAGATGGCCGCCACAGGCTCTGATTGGTTGACACATTTTCAACTTCTCTGAAACTGCTTCACAGAATTTCTTGAAACTTCACAGGACGCAAGTACTCATTGCCCTCTACTTAGTTTGTGTTTTTCGAGCCGATTGGAAATCCAAGATGTCCTCTATAGGCTCTATTTGAATGACACATTTTTGACTTATCCTCTTAAACTACTGCACAGAATGTCACCAAACTTCACAGGAAGTAACTTGTACACCTTGTCCTTCTCAAAGCTTCACTAAAAGCGATTTCCTTCAGGTCTTTACTTTGATTGAAAACATACATACAGTCTCCTCAGGTGAGCGATGTGGCCCCCTTGGGCCTCTTGTTGCATGTTTCATATTATCTTTGAAATTGATTTTATTCCTCTTTAGAGTTACATAAGATTGTCAAAATGTATGCATGTATAGATATGACTTATATCTTTTACATAAGAACAATTAAAATGTTCAAGGTCATTGGCTTGATGTTCAAGGTCATTTATACTTTGAGACTCAAATTTTGCATAAAATATTGATTTTTTATTTTTTTTGTTACCGATTTTAGTGATTTTTTTATTTAGATATTTTCATAGGTCATATATATTATGAAAGCACATGAATATAAGAAAAACAAATCTTAGAATTTATTGAATTGTAGCAATTCAAAAGGAAATATTTTTCCGTCAAAAAACAAGAAAAATACAGATTTCGTCCCTTTTTTATCAAAATACTCACCAAGAATTTAGATATTCGAAGATGTGAAGAAACGTAATCAATAGTTCTAAGAAATAAGTGATACATTTATCATTTTATGGTGAGTATTTTGATAAAAAAGGGACGAAATCAGTATTTTCAAACTGTTAAGTTCAATATTTCAAGGTTTCTAAAATATTGACACCTTCATTTTATGAAAAATCAGGATTTTTCGTCAAATCTGGTCACTTAAAGTTTAATGACCTTGAAAATTCAGTGGGAGACCTTGAAATATTTTCAAGGTCATTTTTATATCAAAACGCCTCTGATAGATGTATACATTAACTTCTGTTCCAATATCATGCGTAGATAGTTTGATAGAGGTTGTGTTTAAATTCATCTTATTGAAACCTTTCAGCCGATTGTTGCCATAGCAACTAAATTTGATGCTGCTTTGCATATAAAAGGACAAATTAGCCCAATTAATTTTTTATATTTTTGTAGAGTTCAAAGATGATACTAATTGGATAACTAGAATTTGGACTTCAAAAATTGGTGCTTTTATGAAATTTTCAACCTTGTAAATCAGTAAAAACATGCAAAAAAGGGTCTTTTAGTGCCCAAAACAAAGCCTTTTGATACCCTGTTTTGGCCCAATTTTTCATCTTGTATACATAAGGCATCTGAGATGAATGTAAAAAACTTTACAAATATGCATAATAATAAGGATTAAAATAAAACAATCAAAGCAATTTAAGATTTAAAATGTACCTGTTTCCATGGTAACGAAACCTACTAATATGCCTTGTCCTAGAGATTTTCCCGATTTTTGAAACTTCAGACACTGTTACCATGGCAACGACAACCTTTTTGAAAAAACGGGGGTTGATTTTCATACTAGTACTTCATATTGAACTTCCTTACCGAAAATCTCAAAAATCCATGACATGCCGTGCCAAAATGTTTTGAAATTCTTTGGTTCTTACAGAGAATTGCTGTTAAATCTTGTAAAATAGTTTTAAATTCTATTTCCATTCACCTGGACTGAGTGTAAACACATTTTCATATCAGTTTATGCCTTTCTACTTGACAGCTATTTATAGGAAATATTTTTAATTCTCAGAAATCCCTGTACCCCAGAAAACCCCCCCAAAAATAGAAGAGATTGTTTATTAGGTAACGGATCGCTGGTAGAAGTTTGGGTTCATAGTATGCACATAAAACCTATTCATAAACTTTTTTTAGCTGCATATTTATATAAGAATTTCTGTCAACACGCCTGGACTTGGATAACTTTATAAGTACCCTATACCTATAGTTTCCGCCTCGTCTGTCTGTCTGTCTGTCTGTCCGTTAAACTTTTCCTTGTGAGCGCACATCCTCTGAATCTGTACATAGTGCAGAATAAATTCTTTAAGCATTATTTTCAGTCTGTGGTCTAGTTGTGCACCTGATATTTTGCTTCAGCCCCAGAACCCCAGGGTCTTGGAAAATGGGTGTGGTCATTTTCACCTAATTTTACAAGAGTTTTGGCCATTGGACATAACAAATTTCATGAAATTTTCAGCTTTCCAGACTTGTATGGCTGTTATTGCACAAAATGAACTGATTTTTAGCTCTAATGGTCTATGACTAGTCAAGCCTAATCCGTCCGTCTGTCTGTCTGTTAAACATTTCTTGTGGTTTCCAGTCCTCTGAAATTGTTGGTGATGGAAAGTTAATTCTTTTTGCAACATGATTGGTCTTTGATCTAGTTGTGCACCTGATATTTTGTTTGAGCCCCTGACCCCCCAGGGTCCTAGAAAATTGGTGTGGTCATTTTGTCCTATATGATTTTATGTAATCTTGTGCTCGCAACTCCTCTGACACTATAAATGATGGAGACTTAATTCTTTTTGCAATATAATTTGTCTGTAGTCTACTTGTGCACATTATATTTCATCTGAGCCCCAGACCCCTGGGGTCTCAGGTAATAGGTGTGCTCATTACCTCCTATAGACCTCAATGTAATCTTGTGGTCACGATTTATCAGAAAGTATAAATAATAGAAAGTTAATTCTTTTTTCTATATTATATGTCTATGATTGAGTTGAGCACAAGATATTTTGTTAGAGTCCCTGACCCCCAGGGTCTTAGAAAATGGGTGTGGTCATTTCCTCTTATATAACCCTATGTAATATTGTGGTCACCATTTCTCAGAAAGTATAAATGATAGAAAAATAATTTTTTTGCAATATTCAAGGTCTTTGAGCTAGTTGTGCATCTGGAGTTTTTTTTGAGCCCCTTACCCCAGGATCTTAGACATTAGATGTGGTCTCAATGTAAGCTTGTGGTCACAATTTCTCAAAAAGTATAAGTGATAGAAAGTTAATTGTTTTTGATATGTTATAGATCTATGATCAAGCTGTACACAAGATACTGTATAACCAGAAATTTTCGCGAGATACTAATTTTCGCTATATTCGCGACTGATTTGGAATCGTGAAAAATAATTCTCGCAAAAATTTGTGTTTGATAAGGTTGATCATAAATTGGTATACAAATGTTTCATTTGTTCATATTGAACATGTGCCATTGTTCATTTTTCCTGATTAGACGTAAAGAGAAGTGAATTGAGTATTTTCTCATGATAAAACTAACTAGTACGTCAAATGTTTAATGTACAAGAATTTAATATCTAAAACTGTTAATATGGGCACCAGCACACGCTCGAAACGGTCAAGACAAATTCCCACTTCTAAAAATATATTGCTATACCTTAATGCTGAAGTTCACTGACACCATTTTGTACAATGGGGGAATATGAGGAAAAAATGATCAGCATTTAAAAATCAAATACTGTATATATATATACACTTGTTGGAGTGTTGTAATATATTTTTATACTACTATGTACTGCAATTTTACTAATAGACTCTCATATTGTAGTCATAAGATTTGTGTAAAACCATCATTATTACTATTATAATGAGTATCTGTTGATCTATTTATTCTACCATTATATTATTCAAAAGCTTGATACATGCCATTTTTAGCTCGCCGGGACGAATGTCCGGAGAGCTATTGTCATACCCCCGGCGTCGGCGTCTGCGTCTGCGTCGGCGTCTGCGTCTGCGTCTGCGTCTGCGTCTGCGTGCGCGTGCACAAAAACTTTAACCTTGCTTATAACTTTTAAACCAATACAGATTGGGCTTTCATATTTCACATGTGCATTCCTTGTGACAAGACCTTTCCATGGATACCAAAATTTTTGACCTTGTGACCTTGACCTTGGAGATTGACCTTCTTTTGAAAAACTTTAACCTTGGCCATATTTTTGGAATGGTAAGTGATAGGGCTTTGATATTTCACATGTGTATTCCTTGTGACAAGACCTTTCCATGGATACCAAAATTTTTGACCTTGTGACCTTGACCTTGGAGATTGACCTACTTTTGAAAAACTTTAACCTTGGCCATATTTTTGGAATGGTAAGTGATAGGGCTTTGATATTTCACATGTGTATTCCTTGTGACAAGACCTTTCCATGGATACCAAAATTTTTGACCTTGTGACCTTGACCTTGGAGATTGACCTACTTTTGAAAAACTTTAACCTTGGCCATATTTTTGGAATGGTAAGTGATAGGGCTTTGATATTTCACATGTGTATTCCTTGTGACAAGACCTTTCCATGGATACCAAAATTTTTGACCTTGTGACCTTGACCTTGGAGATTGACCTACTTTTGAAAAACTTTAACCTTGGCCATATTTTTGGAATGGTAAGTGATAGGGCTTTGATATTTCACATGTGTATTCCTTGTGACAAGACCTTTCCATGGATACCAAAATTTTTGACCTTGTGACCTCGACCTTGGAGATTGACCTACTTTTGAAAAACTTTAACCTTGGTCATATTTTTGGAATGGTAAGTGATAGGGCTTTGATATTTCACATGTGTATTCCTTGTGACAAGACGTTTCCATGGATACCAAAATTTTTGACCTTGTGACCTTGACCTTGGAGATGATTGACCTACTTTTGAAAAACTTTAACCTTGGCCATATTTTTGGAATGGTAAGTGATAGGGCTTTGATATTTCACATGTGTATTCCTTGTGACAAGACCTTTCCATGGATACCAAAATTTTTGACCTTGTGACCTTGACCTTGGAGATGATTGACCTACTTTTGAAAAACTTTAACCTTGGCCATATTTTTTGAATGGTTAGTGATAGGGCTTTGATATTTCACATGTGCATTCCTTGTGATAAGACCTTTTTTATTGTTGTTGTTGCAATTTACATATGGTTGCCACCGGCGAGCTATGTTGTCATTCTGACAAGTCTGGTGTATTACACATGTATGCAATTTAAAATGGTGAATGTCAATAAATAATTTGAATTTGGATTTGTTAGGAAAAAAATATTACTCTGGTCATGAGCGGGAGCGGAGAAAATGAATCTTGCTCTGACAAAAAATTGAGTCCCCCCCCAAGAATATCAAAGGACTGTGCATAAGACTTAGTTTATGATTGGAATAATGTAAATCACATTCAAATCAAAGTAGGGTATGATTGATTTTCATTCTTTTGGCCCCTTAGCCTCATTTAATTTATCTTTTACCAGGGTTGAGATAAAGTCGTGGTGACATAAAATTATGCAGTTTGTTTTCGGTAATCGCTAGGGTCAAATGTACTTATATGTTTTACACTAACACACATTTCATGGTCATTTTAAAATAAATAGGTTTTTTGTCCCCCTCTTTCGTGAAAGCGCGGGGACATTAAAACCGGTTCGTCTGTCCGTCCGTCCGTCCGTCTGTCCGTCAGTCACAAAAACTTTAACCTTGTGCATAACTTTTGAATGGTACCCTGCTTTCGCAAAAGCGTGGGGACATTAAAACCGGTTCATCTGTCCGTCCGTCTGTCACAAAAACTTTAACCTTATGCATAACTTTTGAATGGTAAGTGATAGGGCTTTCACATGTATATTCCTTGTGACAAGACATTTCCATGGGTACCACAATTTTTGACCTTGTGACCTTGACCTTGGACTTTGACCTACTTATTAAAAATTTTAACCTTGCCTATAACTTTTGAATTGAAAGTGATAGGGCTTTCATATTACACATGTGTATTCCTTGTAATAAGACCTTTCCATGGAGACCATAATTTTTGATCTTTTGCCCTTGACCTTGGACTTTGACCTACTTATCAAAAACTTTAACCTTGACCATAACTTTTGAATGGAAAGTGATAGGGCTTTCATATTACACATGTGTATTCCTTTTGACAAGACCTTTCCATGGATACCAACATTTTTGACCTTGTGACCTTGACCTTGGACTTTGACCTACATTTGTGACCTTGACCTTGGACTTTGACGTACTTATTAAAAACTTTAACCTTGACCATAACTTTTTAATGGAAAGTGATGGGGCTTTCATATTACACATGTGTATTCCTTGTAACAAGTCCTTTCCATGGATACCAAAATTTTTGACCTTGTGACCTTAACCTTCGACTTTGATCTACTATTTCAAAAAAATTAACCTTGACCATAACTTTTGAATGGAAAGTGATAGGGCTTTCATATTACACATGTGTATTCCTTGTGACAAGACCTTTCCATGGATACCAAAATTTTTGACCTTGTGACCTTGACCTTGGACTTTAAACTACTTTTCAAAAAACTATAACCTTGTCCATAACTTTTTATACGCCCGTCATTTGACAGGACGTATTATGGTATGGCGAAGTCCGTCCCTCTGTCCGTCCGTCCGTCTGTCCGTCTGTCCGTCCGCCTATGGAACGCAATAACTTGAATACGCGTCAACGGATTTTTATGAAATTTAAACATAGTGATCAGACTGTGGAGAGGAAGCCGCCTTTCGATTTTCAGGTTCATCCGATTTGTCGTTACAGAGTTATGGGACTTAGATTTTAAAAATACAGTGAAAATATACTAAAATATTTAAAAATTATTTAAAAATCTATTTCTGGTCGAAATGTTTTGAAATTTGGTATACTTCAAGTAGAAAGGATGTTCTTTGACATATGTAACGGGTTTTTAATTTTTTTGTCGCATAACCGAGATATTGTGTGTAATGGGAAGGGGGGGTGGGTTATATGCACATACATTTTAAGCTAAGGGCAAAATATAGGCGCATGGAACGCGATAACTTGAATATGCGTCAACGGATTTTCATGATATTCATACATTATGATTGGACTGTGGAGAGGAAGCCGCCTTTCGATTTTCAGGTTTATTCGATATGTCGTTACAGAGTTATGGGACTTAGATTTTTAAAATACAGTGAAAATATACTAAAATATTTAAAAATTATTTAAAAATCTATTTCTGGTCGAAATGTTTTGAAATTTTGTATACTTCATGTAGGAAGGATGTTCTTTGACATATGTAACGGGTTTTTAATTTTTTTGTCGCATAACCGAGATATTGTGTGTAATAGGAAGGGGGGAGGGGTGGGTTATATGCACATACATGTTAAGCTAAGGGCAAAATATAGGCGCATGGAACGCAATAACTTGAATATGCATCAACGGATTTTCATGATATTCATACATTTTGATTGGACTGTGGAGAGGAAGCCGCCTTTCGATTTTCAGGTTCATTCGATATGTCGTTACAGAGTTATGGGACTTAGACTATTTAAAATACAGTGAAAATATACTAAAGTAGTTAAAAATTATTTAAAAATCTATTTCTGGTCGAAATGTTTTGAAATTTTGTATACTTAAGGTAGAAAGGATGCTCTTTGACATATGTAACGGGTTTTTAATTGTTTGGTCGCATAAGCGAGATATTGTGTGTAATAGGAAGGGGGGGGGGGGGTTATATGCACATACATGTTAAGCTATGGGCAAAATATAGGCGCATGGAACGCAATAACTTGAATTTGCGTCAACGGATTTTCATGATATTCATACATTTTGATTGGACTGTGGAGAGGAAGCCGCCTTTCGATTTTCAGGTTCATTCGATATGTCGTTACAGAGTTATGGGACTTAGATATTTTAAAATACAGTGAAAATATACTAAAATAGTTAAAAATTATTTAAAAATCTATTTCTGGTTGAAATGTTTTGAAATTTTGTATACTTCAAGTAGAAAGGATGTTCTTTCACATTTATAAGGGGTTCTTGAATTTTTTGTCACATAATCCAGAAATTATGTGTAATGGGGGGGGGGGGGTTGTATGCACATACATGTTAAGCTAAGGGCAAAATATAGGTGCATGGAACGCAATAACTTGAATATGTGTCAACAGATTTTCATGATATTTGTACATTTTGATCAGACTTTGAAGAGGAAGCCGCCTTTCGATTTTAAGCTAGGTTCATCCAATTTGTCCTTATGGAGTTATGGGACTTAAATATTTTGGTGTTGTGAAAAAAATCCCAACGGGCGTATCTTGCTGCGTGAGCATAGGCTTTATTAATGGAAAGTGATAGGGCTTTGATATTTCACATGTGTATTTCTTGTGAAAAGATCTTTCCACGGAGACCAAAATTTTTGACCTTGTGACCTTGACATTGGAGTTTGACATACTTTTAAAAAATTTTAACCTTGACCATTAATTTTGAACAAAAAGTGATAGGGCTTTCACATTTCACATATGTATTCCTTGTGACAAGACCTTTTTGTTGGTAACAACATTCTGACCTTGTGTCCTCGTGCTTGGATGTTGACCCACATTTAAAAACTTCAACCTCAGCCATAAGTTTTGGATAGTACTTTAAATGATAGGACTTTAATATTTCACATGTGCATACATATAACTTTTCATAAGCCCTGTCCCTTGGTAACAAAACAAAAGTTTGGACCCTTTGACCTTTACTTGGAGTTTAATCTTTCATATTTAGAATGTTGATAATATATGAGATATATTATGAAAACTTAAGAAGGGGGGGGGGGGGGGGGTCTGTAAACATTCTTTAAAGACAAACACCCAAAAGCGGGGGACCACAATTCCTTGAATTTGATTTATTTCTTAATTTTTTGTTGCTTATCCATAACAAATTCAAATGAAGAGATGAGACATGGTCCCTTATTTTTGGCTTTATGGTGAATGCTTTCATCAATTATGAATTTTGTCTTTTTGTTCATTTTAGATTAAGAACAAATATGGAAAGTGGACTTCTGTCTGTCTTGCTGCTTCTGAGCTTGTGGACTAATCAAGGTACTTTTGTTCTACTGAAAAAAATAAAAGGTTTTGTGATTTGACATTTGCAATCATACTGAATATCTGGTAAGTTCATTTGGAAAATTAATGCTTATTCACTATTTATGCTCATTTATGAATAAAATTGTATATACAAAATGCACCTGTTAAAGTAGCCTATTTACGATTTTATAAATAGATATTAGTCACTGGTACTGAATCAATGTAATTTATACACAGTCATTTACTGATCATAAAATAATGATCCGATAAATAATGAAATTTTGAACATAATAAACATGGAAGTATGCATACTTTGCCAGAGATTTGCCACAATTTAAGCCTTACGTCATCTTCTACTTGGTAAGAGTTTTACCGCAATTTTATATGGTAATAGCATGCTGAGAGAGGTTTGCCATAAGCTATATTTGAACAAAAGGACTGAGTTTGCCATGAAATTTACAAACCTTATTTGAAAGGTAAAAATTTTGCTGCAAATTCACCGCAAGCAGTTTGCTGTAAACTTTGCTGCAATGGTGCCAAAATTTTTGGTAAGGGAGGTTTCCACTTTGATGGTGTGATATTTAAGTAATTTTTGTCATTGTAACTTTGCCAATAGGCTTGTGATCAGAATCCGCTTAAAGCATGCATTACTGAAGAACAGCTTATTAGAAAATATAATTATGCATGATGGGAAATTATTTTCTTTTGTAAGTAAAGCAGTAGAATGTAAATATTTTACTTTACAATGCAAAAGGTTAAGGTATTGTGACAGTAGAATTGATAAAAAGATAAATGATTTAATAGATTGACACAACTTGATGAGAATAATAGAATCTATCCCAACTAAGGGTGAAACGTTTATCCAATTTCCTAAACGTGTACACCAAGGGCTGTAAACAAAACGTAAACATTTGAACGTTTCTTTGTATTTATAATTGTGTTTCTAATTCATTCTGTTTTTTCATACATTCTGATTGGTTCACAGGATTTCTACAAGCATGTATAACAACCATATACATGCCGCAAACCGACTCACTTGACATACTCATAATGTATGACTATGTAGATTTGCACGTTACAAGCTTTAGCGCTTTTTTTATACGCCCATCATTTGACGGGTCGTATTATGGTATGGTGAAGTCCGTCCGTCTGTCCATCCGCCTATGGAACACAATAACTTGAATATGCGGCAACGGATTTCCACGATATTCATACTTTATGATTGGACTGTGGAGAGGAAGCCGCCTTTCGATTTTCAGATTCATCCGATTTGTCGTTACAGAGTTATGGGACTTAGATTTTTAAAATACAGTGAAAATATACTAAAATAGTTAAAAATTATTTGAAAATCTAATTCTGGTCGAAATGTTTTGAAATTTTGTATACTTAAGGTAGAAAGGATGTTCTTTGGCATATGTAACGGGTTTTTAATTTGTTGGTGGCATAACAGAGATATGTGTAATCGGAGGGGGGGGGGTGTTATATGCACATACATGTAAGGCTAAGGGCAAAATATTAGTGCATGGAACGCAATAACTTGAATATGCATCAACAGATTTACATGATATTTGTACATTATGATCAGACTTTGAAGAAAAAGCCGCCTTTCGATTTTCAGGTTCATCGGATTTGTCGTTACGGAGTTATGGGACTTAGATATTTTAAATGCAATGAAAATATACTAAAATAGTTAAAAATTCTTTAAAAGTCTATTTCTGGTTAGAATATTTTGAAATTTTGTATACTTCAAGTAGAAAGGTTGTCCTTTAACATATGAAACGGGTTTTAAATTTTTTTGTCACATAACTTAGATATTATGTGTAATGGGAGGGGGGGGGGATAATATGCACATACATGTTAAGCTAAGGGCCAGATATAGACACATGGAACGCAATAACTTGAATATGCGTCAACAGATTTACATGATATTTCTACATTCTGATCAGACTTTGAAGAAGAAGCCCCCTTTCGATTTTCAGGTTCATCCAATTTGTCCTTATGAGGTTATGGGACTTGGATATTTTGGTGTTGTGAAAAAATCCCAATGGGCGTATCTTGCTGTGTGAGCGTAGGCTTTATTGTGTATGACGTCATGCTTCCCTTTGTTCTTCGCTCCTGTGACGTCATACTGTGACATAAAACTACAAGGTATGAGCTTGTAAATGGCGTTCTCCACATATAAACAATAGAGCAAGTAAGTTTGTTATTGATTAGGGTTTGATTTGTCGCCATTGTAATAGATACGAAGCAGTTGTATTTCATATTTTGCAGCGCAATAATTTCTGTTGGTTGTTGTTAGTCCTCCGTAGCAACGTCACCTCTAAAGCGATACATGGGACCCTCTGAGGGGTATAAAAAGTTAAAATATGTCACATGAATTAGAATAGGGATAAACGTACTGTATTTTTAGGTTCCCACAGGTATATGTTGGATGAACTGTTGGAACATACAGTATAATTGCGTTTCCAACAGTATATCCAACATATACCTGTTGGAACCGAAAAACACAGTACATTTCTCTCTCTTAAATAGTGATATCAATTAGTATTTATTTGCAGGCGTGGTCATAAATTGGTGTAAATATTATTTTCAGCTTAGTTATGCTTGAATAGATAAAATTTGTAACTTTGATACAACATGCTGATGTTTAACAAACATGATTTAAGATTTATTTTCAGACAGATTGTCTTCCTGCTTTAAGCGTTTGTCTACTATGTCCGAATATAGGGATGCATACATAACTTCGACAGCACATAGTCATACATGTACGTACATGTATGTTAAATGAAGACTATCTGAAATGAGCGATTGCCTGACTTCATGACTTCAAAAAATTACTACTAGTTTTGAGTTATTAGAATAATATTTATAATCATGATATTAAAGAAGGTCTTTTTATTGTATGTTTCATACAGTGTAAACGTTTAGAAATTATGTAAACATTTACAGCCAAAAAAAGAAATGGCTCCATGTACATGTGTAAACGTTTCACCCTTAATCGCAACTGGGAATCTCATTGGAAATTAAAAGATTTGCAATCCGTGATGTGATGCTGAGTTGTGGATATAGCAAATCTTTTGCGTGGGTATGAGATTCCTCTTTCTCAGTCAATAAGTCTTGTTTGATTATTTTCTCACCCAGCTCATATTATTATTGCAAAAATGATTTTTAGCTTTACTGGTCATAGACCAGTTGAGCTATCATGCTTATGGGATACCCCGGCTTCTGTCTGTCCGTCCGTCCGTCTGACTCTGTCCATAAACAGTTCTTGTGCTCGCATCTCCTCTAAAACTAAAAGAGATAAAAATATGACTCTTTTTCCATTAAACTTGGTCTGTGGTGTAGTTGTGCACCTGACATTTTGTTTGAGTCCCTACCTCCAGGGTCAGAAAATTGATGTGGACTTAAAAAATCTATGTAATCTTGTGCTCGCAACTCCTCTGCTACTATAAATGATGGAGACTTAATTCCTTTTGCAGTGAAATGTTTCTGTAGTCTAGTTGTGCACCTGATATTTTGTTTTGGCTCCTGACCCCAAGGGACTTAGAAAATGGCTGTGATCATTTTCTCCTATTTCATTCTATGTTATCTTGTGCTCGCAACTCCTCTGAAGCTATAAGTGATTGAGAGTTAATTCTTTCTGCAGTATGATAGGTCTGTGGTATAGTTGTGAATCTGATATTTTGTTTGACCCCCCTAACCCCCAGGGACTTAGGCAATGGGTGTGGTCAATTTATCCTATATAATCTATGTAACCTTGTAATCACAACTTCTCTGACACTTCAGATGATGAAGATATATGTAATACTTTTTGCAATCTGATTGGTTTTTGGTCTAGTTGTTCACCTGGTATTTTGTTTGAGCCCCTGCTCCCCAGTGACTTGGAAAATGGGTGTGGTCATTTTTAGCTCTACTGGTCTCAGACCAGTCGAGCTTATGCGATCACCCTTTGTCCGGCGTCCGTCCGTCTGTACGTCTGTCC
Source organism: Pinctada imbricata (assembly GCA_033119305.1). Lineage (NCBI taxonomy): Eukaryota > Metazoa > Mollusca > Bivalvia > Pterioida > Pteriidae > Pinctada > Pinctada imbricata. Next base: position 57,677,186 of record VSWD01000003.1, on the reverse strand, counting down.
GTCTGTCTGTCTGTCCGTCTGTCCGTAAACAATTCTTGTCCGGACAACTCCTCTGAAACTGTAAGAGATAGAAAGTTAATTCTTTTTGCATTTTACTTGGACCATGGTCTAGTTGTGCACCTGACATTTAGTTTCAGTCCCTGACCCCTAGGGTCTTGGAAAATGGGTGTGGTCATTAAATTCTATGTAATCTTGTCCGGACAACTCCTCTGAAACTGTTAGAGATAGAAAGTTAATTCTTTTTGCATTTTACTTAGTCCATGGTCTAGTTGTGCACCTGACATTTAGTTTCAGTCCCTGACCCCCAGGGTCGTATAAAATGGGCGTGGTCATTAAATTCTATGTAATCTTGTGCTCGCAACTCCTCTGACACTATAAATGATGGAGACTTAATTCTTTTTTGCAATATGATGGGTCTGTGGTCTTGTTGTGCACCAGATATTTTGTTTGAGCCCCTGACCCCCAGGGTCTTAGAAAATGGGTGTGGTCATTTTCTGCTATATAACTCTATGTAATCTTGTGCTCGCAACTCCTCTGACAATATAAATGATGGAGACTTAATTCTTTTTGCAATATGATGGGTCTGTAGTCTAGTTGTGCACCTGATATTTTGTTTGAGCCCCTGACCCCCAGGGTCTTAGAAATGGGTGTGGTCATTTTCTCCTATACAACTCTATGTAACCTTGTGTTAGCAACTCCTCTGACACTATAAATGATGGAGACTTAAATCTTTTTGCAATATGATGGGTCTGTGGTCTTGTTGTGCACCTGATATTATGTTTGAGCCCCTGACCCCCAGGGTCTTAGAAATGGGTGTGGTCATTTCTCCTATATAACTCTATGTAATCTGTGCTCGCAACTCCTCTGACAATATAAATGATGGAGACTTAATTCTTTTTGTAGTATGATGGGTCTGTGATCTTGTTGTGCACCTGATATTTTGTTTGAGCCCCTGACCCCCAGGGTCTTAGAAATGGGTGTGGTCATTTTCTCCTATGCAACTCTATGTAATCTTGTGCTCGCAACTCCTCTGACACTATAAATGATAGAGACTTAATTCTTTTTGCAATGTGATGGGTCTGTGGTCTGGTTGTGCTGATATTTTGTTTGAGCCCCTGACCCCCAGGGTCATAGAAATGGGTATGGTCATTTTCTCCTATATGTAATCTTGTGCTCACAACTCCTCTGTCTAAATTCTTATTGCAATATTATGGGTCTCTGGTCTAGTTGTGCACCTATTGTTATGTTTTAGCCCCTGACCCTTAGGGTCTCAGAAATGGGTGTGTTCTTTTTTTCCTATTTAAGTAAATGTAATCTTGTGCTTGCAACTCCTCTGACACTATTAATGATGTAGAATTAATTCTTTTTGCAATGATTGGTCTGTGGCATAGATGTGCACCTGATATTTTGTTTTAGCCTTATACCCCCAGGGTCTTTGAAAATGGGTGTGGTAACTTTTCCTATATAGTTGTGCTCTCTTCTCGTTGAAAGCTATTTATGATGGGGAGTTAATTATTTATCCAAGTCTTGATGTGTCATTGGTAGTTCATTTGAGCTAGCCGTCCTTGGCCCCTAGGATCTTGGAAAATGGGTGTGACATTCTTTTTAGAAATACTTTATCTCGGATATTATGAATTATATGAGTGCTATTATAGTTGCAGTAAAATGGGTATGTAGTTTTGTCATGCTACTTATAATTTGTTAAAGAGCCTGCTCCCTATGGTCTTGGTTTAAAAAAAAAGGAAAGGAATTTGATGTTTTAGAAAAAACAACCAGGAGAGCTACAGTCTCGTCAGAGACTTCTGGTCTCTTATTTAACTACTATTGTTGTAGCAAACTGACCTGACCAGGTGGAGCTTATTTTTACGTTGTCATCGGAATAGATTACTTCTGACCAGGTGATAAGTTTTACAAAATTACACAGTTGGTGAAACTTCTTTATATGGAAGTCAAGCATAGTGGAACCACTGTATATTGAACCATTCGCTTCAATGATCTTTGTATTATGGGATTACTATGGTAGTAAAATCATGTGTATATTTGGGATTTAGAGCGGTCTTCAAAATTGCTCCACCAAAATATACGCTCAAATTTGCTATCATAGTAATTTCATAATGCAAAGTTTATCGAAGGGATTGGTTGAATCATGAGCGCTCGCTCTGAACTGATTATATGAGGCAGTCATTCAGCTATGTTTGACTTCCATATAAGGAAGTTTCCTCGACCTGTTACAGGTAATGAGTATTTACTATAATTACTATATGCAATTCATAATCTATCTACCCTAAAATTTTATTTATTAGCTCTACTGGTCTCGGACCAGTCGAGCTTATGCGATACCCCGTTGTCCGGCATCCGTCCGTCTGTCCGTCCGTCTGTGCGTAAACAATTCTTGTGCTCGCAACTCCTCTGAAACCATAGGAGATAGAAAGCTAATTCTTTTTGCATCTTACTTGATATGTTGTTTAGTTGTGCACCTGACATTTTGTTTGAGCCCCTAACCCCCAGGGTCTTAGAAAATGGGCGTGGTCATGAAAATCTATGAAATCTTGTGCACGCAACTCCTCTGACACAATAAATGATAGAGACTTGATTCTTTTTGCAATATGATTGGTCTGTGGTCTAGCTGTGCACCTGATATTTTGTTTGAGCCCCTGACCCCCAGGGTCTTAGAAAATGGGTGTGGTCATTTTCTCCTATATAACTCTATGTAATCTTGTGCTCGCAACTCCTCTGACACTATAAATGATAGAGACTTGATTCTTTTTGCAATATGATTGGTCTGTGGTCTAGCTGTGCACCTAATATTTTGTTTGAGCCCCTGACTCCCAGGGTCTTAGAAAATGGGTGTGGTCATTTTCTCCTATATAACTCTATGTAATCTTGTGCTTGCAACTCCTCTGACACTATAAATGATAGAGACTTGATTCTTGTTGCAATATGATTGGTCTGTGGTCTAGTTGTGCACCTGATATTTTGTTTGAGCCCCTGACCCCCAGGGTCTTAGAAAATGGGTGTGGTCATTTTCTCCTATATAACTATGTAATCTTGTGCTCGCAACTCCTCTGACACCATAAATGATAGAGACTTGATTCTTTTTGCAATATGATGGGTTTATGGTCTAGTTGTGCACCTGATATTTTGTTTGAGCCCCTGACCGCCAGGGTCTTAGAAAATGGGTGTGGTCATGAAAACCTATGAAATCTTGTGCTCGCAACTCCTCTGACACTATAAATGATAGAGACTTGATTCTTGTTGCAATATGATTGGTCTGTGGTCTAGTTGTGCACCTGATATTTTGTTTGAGCCCCTGACCCCCAGGGTCTTAGAAAATGGGTGTTGTCATTTTCTCCTATGTAACTCTATGTAAACTTGTGCTCCCAACTCCTCTGACACTATAAATGATAGAGACTTGATTCTTGTTGCAATATGATTGGTCTGTGGTCTAGTTGTGCACCTGATATTTTGTTTGAGCCCCTGACCCCCAGGGTCTTAGAAAATGGGTGTGGTCATTTTCTCCTATATAACTATGTAATCTTGTGCTCGCAACTCCTCTGACACCATAAATGATAGAGACTTGATTCTTTTTGCAATATGATGGGTTTATGGTCTAGTTGTGCACCTGATATTTTGTTTGAGCCCCTGACCGCCAGGGTCTTAGAAAATGGGTGTGGTCATGAAAACCTATGAAATCTTGTGCTCGCAACTCCTCTGACACTATAAATGATAGAGACTTGATTCTTGTTGCAATATGATTGGTCTGTGGTCTAGTTGTGCACCTGATATTTTGTTTGAGCCCCTGACCCCCAGGGTCTTAGAAAATGGGTGTTGTCATTTTCTCCTATATAACTCTATGTAAACTTGTGCTCCCAACTCCTCTGACACTATAAATGATAGAGACTTGATTCTTGTTGCAATATGATTGGTCTGTGGTCTAGTTGTGCACCTGATATTTTGTTTGAGCCCCTGACCCCCAGGGTCTTAGAAAATGGGTGTGGTCATTTTCTCCTATATAACTATGTAATCTTGTGCTCGCAACTCCTCTGACACCATAAATGATAGAGACTTGATTCTTTTTGCAATATGATGGGTTTATGGTCTAGTTGTGCACCTGATATTTTGTTTGAGCCCCTGACCGCCAGGGTCTTAGAAAATGGGTGTGGTCATGAAAACCTATGAAATCTTGTGCTCGCAACTCCTCTGACACTATAAATGATAGAGACTTTATTCTTTTTGCAATATGATTGGTCTGTGGTCTAGTTGTGCACCTGATATTTTGTTTGAGCCCCTGACCCCCAGGGTCTTAGAAAATGGGTGTGGTCATTTTCTCCTATATAACTCTATGTAATCTTGTGCTCCCAACTCCTTTTTTTATTTCCTTTATTTATACAGGATAGCACATTTAGCTACAAAATGAACTAGTTTACAATGTGGTCCTGTCTTAAAAATATGTACATATGAAGTAAATTAAGTCCATTATATCACCTTAATGAAATAAAACCTAAATATCACAGTTCATTTACAAAAATACATACCTGTAAAACAAAATCAATATACATGTAGTAATTTAAGAGTCAAAGTAATGCTTCAGATACCCGCTTTTAAAAGATGACAATGTTGTAGAATTTCTAATAAAATCAGGTAAAGAGTTCCATAAAGATGCACCCGAAATGATAAAAGATCTTCTAAAATATTCTGTTCTTGCTCTCTTGACATAAATAAGATTTACTGCTCTCTGTCTTGTGTTTCTTGTATATATTTCATTTACAAAGCTAAAAACATTAAAATATTCAGGTGTGAGCCCATGTAAAACTTTAATAAAGCCTACGCTCACGCAGCAAGATACACCCGTTGGGATTTTTTTCACAACACCAAAATATCTAAGTCCTATAACTCCATAAGGACAAATTGGATGAACCTAGCTTAAAATCGAAAGGCGGCTTCCTCTTCAAAGTCTGATCAAAATGTACAAATATCATGAAAATCTGTTGACACATATTCAAGTTATTGCGTTCCATGCACCTATATTTTGCCCATAGCTTAACATGTATGTGCATATAACCCCCCCCCCCATTACACATAATTTCTGGATTATGTGACAAAAAATTCAAGAACCCCTTATATATGTGAAAGAACATCCTTTCTACTTGAAGTATACAAAATTTCAAAACATTTCAACCAGAAATAGATTTTTTAAATAATTTTTAACTATTATAGTATATTTTCACTGTATTTTAAAATATCTAAGTCCCATAACCCTGTAACGACATATCGAATGAACCTGAAAATCGAAAGGCGGCTTCCTCTCCACAGTCCAATCAAAATGTATGAATATCATGAAAATCCGTTGACGCATATTCAAGTTATTGCGTTCCATGCGCCTATATTTTGCCCTTAGCTTAACATGTATGTGCATATAACCCACCCCTCCCCCCTTCCTATTACACACAATATCTCGCTTATGCGACCAAAAAATTAAAAACCCGTTACATATGTCAAAGAACATCCTTCCTACATGAAGTATACAAAATTTCAAAACATTTCGACCAGAAATAGATTTTTAAATAATTTTTAAATATTTTAGTATATTTTCACTGTATTTTTAAAATCTAAGTCCCATAACTCTGTAACGACAAATCGGATGAACCTGAAAATCGAAAGGCGGCTTCCTCTCCACAGTCTGATCACTATGTATAAATTTCATAAAAATCCGTTGACGCGTATTCAAGTTATTGCGTTCCATAGGCGGACGGACAGACGGACAGACGGACAGACGGACAGACGGACGGACTTCGCCATACCATAATACGTCCCGTCAAATGACGGGCGTATAAAAACAAGAATAGACTCTCTCTCTATAAATAAAGTAATCAGACAGAGGCATCCATTTAAGATGTTCAAACAAACTAGATGTTGACACAGACCTAGGTATTTTTATATCTAAAATGATTCTTGCTGCCCTCTTCTGCAATCTAAAAAGCCTTTCTATGTGTGTCTTGTTCTTTGCATTATGCCACACAGTACAACAATAATTAAAATGTGGAAAAACTATAGAATTATAAATTTTGAGTAATGCCGTTTTGGACATAAAAGTACTTAGCCTCTTTAAAACTCCTCTGACACTATAAATGATAGACACTTGATTCTTTTTGCAATATGATGGGTCTATTGTCTAGTTTGTCAAGCGTCCAAATTAGCTGTGTTCAATAAGTAAAAAAAGCAAAGGTTATAAGCTGTTTGAATGTTGGACAACAACAACTTCTGCTCGAGCAACGGGCTGTCGATACTGGTAGCTGACATGAGTGATCCCCATTTTTATCCCTGTTGCATTGTATTTGAAATCATAACAAGCTTTAGTCCTAGTCAGCCGGTTGCAGAATTACTGATATAGAAACTATAATGATTACAAAAAATGTCTGGTCAGAACACTTTGCTACGACAATAGTATGTTAATATCGCGCTTACAACTTCTCTGAAGCTGTAAAACCATATTCTTTTTGCAAGATGATGGGTCTGTACTGTAGTTGTGCACCTGATAGTTTCTTTGAGCCCCTGACCCCCATGTCTATATAAAATGGGTGTTGTTATTTTCTCTCAAGGTAAGTTTATTCCATCTTGTACTCACAACTCCTCTGAAGCTGTAAATGATGGAGAGTTAATTCTTTTTGCGATATGATGGATCTGTGGTCTAGTTGTGAACCTGATATTTTGTTTGATCCCCGACCCCAAGGGACTTACAAAATGGGTGTAGTCATTTTCTGTGTAAGTCTTGCCCTCGCAAGTTATGAATAATGGATACTTAATTCTTCTTGCAATATGATGGGTTTGTACTGTTGTTGTAAACATTTTTTTATCATTTATTTTTTTTTTCATTCTACATACAATTCACATAATATAATATCATAATGTATGAGTAGAATGGTTTTATGATGAAAGGGGAAAGAGAGAGCAAAGATGAGAGAGAGAGAGAGAGAGAGAGAGAGAGAGGACAAATACAGGTACACCTTTCATACACACATTTATACCTTATTACTCATTGTTATCAAATATGTGTGACAACAAGTTCCATCTACTCTTAAAAATTAAGTATGTTGTTGTAAACGTGATGTTTTATTTGGGTTCCTTTCTCCCAGAGACTTGGAAACGGATGTGGTCATATCATACATTATATATAAGTTCACTTTTCAATGAGTCAATAAAAAAAAAACCAACCATGAGAGCTACAGTCTCGTCAGAGACTTCTGGTTAAACAAGAAGTGACACCTAAATATGCACAAATCTAACAATGATTGATGTAACATTCAAACTCGTTTTTAGCTCACCTCGACGAAGTTGAGTGAGCTTATGCTATACCCCCGCGTCTGTGTCCGCGTCCGCATCTGGTTAAGAAGTTTGGGGTAGCTCAGTATTTGGCAAAGTACTGATGCTACAGTAACCAAACTTGCACAAATGATTCATATTTGGATGCCAAGGTGAACCCATGCATCAGATGCTGCATCTGACCTACATTTTCCGCTTGATTGACTTGGTTAAGAAGTTTGGGGTAGCTCAGAGTGGCTTGGTTAAGAAGTTTGGGGTAGCTCAGTATTTGGCAAAGTACTGATGCTACAGTAACCAAACTTGCACAAGTAATTCATCTTTGGATGCTGAGGTGAACCCATGCATCAGATGCTGCATCTGACCTACATTTTCCGCCTGAGTGACTTGGTTAAGAAGTTTGGGGTAGCTCAGAGTGGCTTGGTTTAGAAGTTTGGGGTAGCTCAGTATCTGACAAAGTACTGATGCTACAGTAATCAAACTTGCACAAGTGATTCATCATGGGATGCCGAGATGGACCCATGCTTCGGATGCAGCATCTGACCTCCTTTTTCCACCTAAGTGATTTTGCTTTTAAAAGCCAATATCGAGCAAAGTATAAGTGCTACATGTACCAAACTTGTTTATTGGATGTATCTTCGATCAAACTTTCAAAAAATGAACTTGACCTACTTTTTCCGCTTGAGTGATTTTGCCTTATATAGCCAATATTGAGCAAAGTATAAGTGCTACATGTACCAAACTTGCATATGGGATGTATCTTTGATCAAACTTTCATAAAATGACCTTGACCTACTTTTTCCACTTGAATGATTTTGCCTTTTAAAGCCAATATTGAGCAAAGTATAAGTGCTACATGTACCAAACTTGCATATTGGATGTATCTTTGATCAAACTTTCATAAAATCACCTTGACCTTATTTTTCCGCTTGAGTGATTTTGCCTTTAAAAGCCATTATTGAGCATATTATAAGTGCTTCATGTACCAAACTTGCATATTGGATGTATCATTGATCAAACTTTCATAAAATGACCTTGACCTACTTTTTCCGCTGGAGTGATTTTGCCTTTGATATCCAATATTGAGCAAAGTATAAGTGCTACATATACCAAACTTGCATATAGGATGTATCTTTGATCAAACTTTCATAAAATGACCTTGACCTACTTTTTCCACTTGTCATGAATGATTTTGCCTTTAAAAGCCTAAATACATTTACTTAGAAATATGTTTGAATTGAATTTTGCTGCCACGAGGTGAGCTCCGTAATCTGTGATTACCTATGTTTAGCTCTACTTGTCATAAACCAGTCGAGCTTATGCAATACCCTTTCGTCCGTTGTCTGTCTGTCTGTAAACAATTCTTGTGCTCTCAAATCCTCTGTACTATAAGAGATAGAAATGTAACTCTTTTGCATTACACTAGGTCTGTGGTCTAGTTGTGCACCTGACATTTTGTTTGAGCCCCTGACCCCCAGGGTCCTAGAAAATGGGTGTGGTCTTTAAAAAGTATGTAATCTTATGCTCGCAACTCCTCTGTCACAGTTAATGATTGAGGCTTCATTCTTTTTGCAATATAATGGTTCTATAGTCTAGTTGTGCACCTTATATTTTGTTTGGGCTTTTGACCCCAGAGACTTAGAAAATTGGTGTGGTCATTTTCTCCTATATAATTCAAAGTAATCTTGTGCTTGCAACTCCTCTGTAGCTATAAACGATGGAGAGATAATTCTGTTTGCAATACGACAGATCTGTGGTTTAGTTGTGCACCTGATATTTTTTTTGGGCTCCCCCAGGGATTTAGAACGTGGGTATGGTCATTTTCTCCAATATAATTCTAGGTAATCTTATGCTCGAAACTCCTCTGACTCTATAAACCTGATATTTTGTTTGCGCCCCTGACCCCCAGGGACTTAGAAAATGGATGTGGTCATTTTCTACTATATAAGTCTAGTATGTTATCTAAGTAATGTTCTCACAACTCCTCGGACACTATAATGACTGAATTCTTTTTGGAATGAAAGAGGTCTGTGGAATAGTTGAGAATCTGATATTATATTTTATTTGATCCCCTGACCCCCAGGGACATGGACAATGGATTTGGTCATTTTCTTCTAAATTTTCTATGTAAACTTGTGCTAACAAGAAACTGCTCTTTAAAATGATGGAGATATAATACTTTTTGTGATTGATATTTGCAATTGATTTGTCTGTGGTCTAGTTGTGACCTGATATTTTGCTTGAGCCCCTGCCCCTCAGGGACTTCGAAAATGGGTGAGGTCATATTCTTCTATACAACTCTATGTAATCTTGTGCCTGCAACTTTTATGACAATATAAATGATGGAGACATGAATCTTTATGAAATATGATTGGTCTATGGTCTAGTTGTGCACCTGATATTTTTTAGCTCGCCGGGACGAATGTCCGGAGAGCTATTGTCATACCCCCGGCGTCGGCGTCTGCGTCTGCGTCTGCGTCTGCGTCTGCGTGCGCGTGCACAAAAACTTTAACCTTGCTTATAACTTTTAAACCAATACAGATTGGGCTTTCATATTTCACATGTGCATTCCTTGTGACAAGACCTTTCCATGGATACCAAAATTTTTGACCTTGTGACCTTGACCTTGGAGATTGACCTACTTTTGAAAAACTTTAACCTTGGCCATATTTTTGGAATGGTAAGTGATAGGGCTTTGATATTTCACATGTGTATTCCTTGTGACAAGACCTTTCCATGGATACCAAAATTTTTGACCTTGTGACCTTGACCTTGGAGATTGACCTACTTTTGAAAAACTTTAACCTTGGCCATATTTTTGGAATGGTAAGTGATAGGGCTTTGATATTTCACATGTGTATTCCTTGTGACAAGACCTTTCCATGGATACCAAAATTTTTGACCTTGTGACCTCGACCTTGGAGATTGACCTACTTTTGAAAAACTTTAACCTTGGTCATATTTTTGGAATGGTAAGTGATAGGGCTTTGATATTTCACATGTGTATTCCTTGTGACAAGACGTTTCCATGGATACCAAAATTTTTGACCTTGTGACCTTGACCTTGGAGATGATTGACCTACTTTTGAAAAACTTTAACCTTGGCCATATTTTTGGAATGGTAAGTGATAGGGCTTTGATATTTCACATGTGTATTCCTTGTGACAAGACCTTTCCATGGATACCAAAATTTTTGACCTTGTGACCTTGACCTTGGAGATGATTGACCTACTTTTGAAAAACTTTAACCTTGGCCATATTTTTTGAATGGTTAGTGATAGGGCTTTGATATTTCACATGTGCATTCCTTGTGATAAGACCTTTTTTATTGTTGTTGTTGCAATTTACATATGGTTGCCACCGGCGAGCTATGTTGTCATTCTGACAAGTCTGGTTTAAGCCCTTGACCCCCAGGGACGTAGAAAAGTTTTGTGATCATTTCTCCTATTTAACTATAATAGTATTTAAATTTCGTTCTCACAATTTCTCTGAAGCTTTAAATGATGGAGACTTTGATTGTTTTTGCAATATTATGAGTCTTTACTGTAGTTGTGACCTGATATTTTTTTAGCACTCCACAGGTTAATATAAAATGGATGTGGTCATTTTCTCCAGTATAAGTCTATTCTATCTTGTACTAGCAACTCCTCTGAAGCTATAAATGATGAAGAGTTCATTCTTTTTACAACAATGGATCTATGGTCTAGTTGTGAACCTGATATTTTGTTTGATCCACGACCTCCAAGGATTTAGAAAATGGGTATAGTAATTTTCTCCTATTTAACTCTATGTAAATCTTATGCCCGCAAGTTATAGCTAAAATGGATACTTGATTCTTTTCGCAATATTATGAATTTGTATAATAATTGTAGTTGTAAACCTGATATTTTGTTCATTGCACCCATGGACAGGGACTCAGAAAATAGATGTAGTTATATTATATATCATATATGAATTCATTTGTCAATGAGTAAATTAAAATTAATTTAAAAAAAAACAACAACGAGGAGAGCTACAGTCTTGTCAGAGACTTCTGGTTATGAAATCATAATATGTGTAAGGTGGAGTGTAAGACAAGAAAAGCTCACACTACCATCAGTTAATGTTTATCTTCAGTCTCATTACTTAACATGCTTAAGTGAGGTAGAATTTTTTACCATTTAGGGATGCCAGAAAACTGCAATATTCAACATGTTAAGGGAAATTTGACAGCAGCCTTAAGGACATGTAAGGAGATGAACTTAGAATTGGCAGGAGTAAATCAAACAAGAGAAAATATAAAATCCTGTGATGAAATGTTCTTGGTGAATGAGGTTAAGGTACAAACACCAGTGCTGGATTTGTTAGGTTTGTTCAGTTATTTGAAATGCATTGTATTGTGAGGAGGGAAGTGGAGGGATTTGACAGTAAAGACTTAAGTTATATGCTCAATATATAGTAGGCAAGTTGAGTTATCCACATAAGTGTAGATTAATTTTTCCCTTCTCTTATACACTATTCATTCCGTTCTTAAAAAAGCAGTAAATGTTGTCTACTAAAATGTGATATAAGCTTATTTTGTGTTACAGTAGTATTAATTACCATTGTAACAGCTTATCATGTTATTACATGTGTATGAAAAAATGTTTTCCCCCTTGTCATCCCAATATGTAATAATTTTCTAATGATGAATAGACAAGGCCTTTATATTTGACATGTTTTAAAATTCCTAATGACAATAAAATACTTTTTTTTCTATTGATAGTATTGTTTTCACCTTGTGACCTCAAACTTTCATATTGACATACTTTAAATTTGAAAACATGAACATTTTGCAAAACATTGACTCAGATTAACTTACACTGTGAAATGATAGGGCTTTCTTATTCCGAATGAGCATAGTGCTTGTAAACACCTAATTTCAAGATAACTGCTTCCCTAGCATTTTGAAGAAAACCTGAATTATAGTAATTCATCTTATTTCAGGATGTTATCAAGTTCGTGACAACATTAAAAATACTTCTGTCTCCAGTATTCCAGAATGCTTTGCACATTGTCATCCATTGAAAACCTTTGGTATTTCTGTAAGTACATGTACATGTATGTATATATTGTCACAGCAACAAGCATGCCATTCAGCATCGGTCCGGTTTGTTGTCCGTCTGTTTTAAACTTTTAACATTTTCGACTTCTCTTCCAGAACGGCTGAAGAGATTTTGATGAAACTTGGTACAAGTGTACAAGTGTTGTTATTCGTCATGATCTGTCAACAGATGGCGCCAACACATGCAAAAGTAGATTGATGGGGGTACCTACCTTTGAACAACTTCTTCAGAACTGAAGCACGTATCGACAAACGGAAAGCATCATGATGATATAGGTGTTACTACAGGAAATCATTTTAGCAAGGAATCCCTTCCCTTTTGACTGGTGAATCGGGCTGAATAAAAGGTGTCACCTCAATGGTCAAATCTATTAAAATTTTAAAAGTAGCACATTAAATCAATGTATGATTCCCTGCTGTCTTGAGAAATTGAGTTTTGAAAATGATTTTGCCTTTTATGTAATCAATAGATCGATTTGAAAATATATAAAAATTAGCAAATTTTCAATTTGGAACGAGGGGTCATTTAAAAGAGTGAATTTTGCAGAAAAAAGGTATGCATGGCCACCCTTTTTTTCGTTTTTGTGCGAGATGTTCTAAGCCAAAAAGACCAAATTTAAATTTAAAGCTTTGAAGCATTTGAAGTCACTGAAATTGAGCTAAATGCAAAGAAGGTTTTTATTTCCTATAGTTACACCTCTAGAGACATGTCTTGAGGAGTGTTGTTATTTTTGGTTCCACTCCAAGTCAAATTTTTTATGCGTTTTTGATGTCTTTTCGGACTTGGTCAGAAATGCTCATTTTTGCAATATTCCTTAAAGAACTCAATGAATGTATTATTTTACACATGTCATTCATTTACTGCATATTTGTCATATTTAAGTAACCATTTACTTTGATATGTATTTTATGCCAAAATTTTAATATTTATTTTTTATTTTTAATGATTTTCAGCCGAGCTGCAAAACTCGGCACTTAATTTGATGTGAGACAGGCGGGCGCACGGGCAGGCCGGCTTCAACAATTGGTTTCCGGACTATAAGTCAAGTATGATACATGCTAGTGCAATGAAACTTCATACACATATTCACCATGAGTCAAGGATGACCCCTATTGATTTTGGGGTCAAAAGGTAAAGGATCAAGGTCATAGTATTCCAATGTTTAAAATTGGTTTCTGAACTTTAAGTCAAGTATGATACATGCTAGTGCAATGAAACTTTATACACATACTTACTCACCATGTCAAGGATGACCCCTATTGATTTTGGGGTCAAAAGGTCAAAGGTCAAGGTAATAGTTCTCCAATGTTTGAAATTTGTTTCTGGACTATAGTCAAGTATGAAACATGCTAGTGCAATGAAACTTTATACACAATCATACTCACCGTGAGTCAAGGATGACCCCTATTGATTTTGGAGTCAAAAAGTCAAAGGTCAAGTTCGTAGTACTCCGATGTTTGAAAATGGTTTCTGGATGATATAATAAGAGGGTGTTTTGCACCTATGATCATGAACCTTGCCAGAAATGTTTCCCATGAATCAAGGATGACCACTATTGATTTTTAGCTCGCCGGGACGAATGTCCGGAGAGCTATTGTCATACCCCGGCGTCGGCGTCTGCGTCTGCGTCTGCGTGCGCGTGCACAAAAACTTTAACCTTGCTTATAACTTTTAAACCAATACAGATTGGGCTTTCATATTTCACATGTGCATTCCTTGTGACAAGACCTTTCCATGGATACCAAAATTTTTGACCTTGTGACCTTGACCTTGGAGATTGACCTTCTTTTGAAAAACTTTAACCTTGGCCATATTTTTGGAATGGTAAGTGATAGGGCTTTGATATTTCACATGTGTATTCCTTGTGACAAGACCTTTCCATGGATACCAAAATTTTTGACCTTGTGACCTTGACCTTGGAGATTGACCTACTTTTGAAAAACTTTAACCTTGGCCATATTTTTGGAATGGTAAGTGATAGGGCTTTGATATTTCACATGTGTATTCCTTGTGACAAGACCTTTCCATGGATACCAAAATTTTTGACCTTGTGACCTTGACCTTGGAGATTGACCTACTTTTGAAAAACTTTAACCTTGGCCATATTTTTGGAATGGTAAGTGATAGGGCTTTGATATTTCACATGTGTATTCCTTGTGACAAGACCTTTCCATGGATACCAAAATTTTTGACCTTGTGACCTCGACCTTGGAGATTGACCTACTTTTGAAAAACTTTAACCTTGGTCATATTTTTGGAATGGTAAGTGATAGGGCTTTGATATTTCACATGTGTATTCCTTGTGACAAGACGTTTCCATGGATACCAAAATTTTTGACCTTGTGACCTTGACCTTGGAGATGATTGACCTACTTTTGAAAAACTTTAACCTTGGCCATATTTTTGGAATGGTAAGTGATAGGGCTTTGATATTTCACATGTGTATTCCTTGTGACAAGACGTTTCCATGGATACCAAAATTTTTGACCTTGTGACCTTGACCTTGGAGATGATTGACCTACTTTTGAAAAACTTTAACCTTGGCCATATTTTTTGAATGGTTAGTGATAGGGCTTTGATATTTCACATGTGCATTCCTTGTGATAAGACCTTTTTTATTGTTGTTGTTGCAATTTACATATGGTTGCCACCGGCGAGCTATGTTGTCATTCTGACAAGTCTGGTTGATGATGCTCATGACTATACAGATCTGGTCAGTTATAGGTTGACTGAATTCGAAGTCCAAGGTAAACCAATGCCTGACCAGGTGTGTATAGTCATGAGTAGACCGAAATCAGAAGTCAATAACTGCTTTATTAATATAACCAGATTTTTTAGCATTTGCATTGTAATGATAATCTAACACTACAAAAATCACTTCACTGAATCCGAAGAGACCGCTTTCATGCATTTGTGGTCAACTCACTCTGAGGTACACTCTATCATACAGTGTCTCAACCAATCAGAAATAAGCAAAATCGGCAATAATTCCTGAGCATTTAATAATTCTTCATACATGCTGTTAAAACAGTTTGCATATTTAGGATTGTCAATTTCCTTTGTACCAGTCATAATACACAATTAGCATATACATGTATTTGCGAGGTTACCTCATAATTATCCCCTCATGCAGCTTCATTGCCAAAGGGATATAGTACAAGGGTTGATTGATATGTTGTGAGCCTCGGCTTTCTGGGATGCAGAAAGGTATTCTGTCAATACATGTAGATTATCTCCAAAAAGGACAAATCAACATACCATGCTTCACTTATGACGCAGTTATGAAAATATTAAACTTAAGCGCCGCAGAAAGCTTACTTGTTAAAGGAGTGTCGTTCCATCAGAACAATACTCCTGTTCCCAAGTCTGTCACTGCCATGTCTGCTATTAATGATTAATTATATTGCATTAATTGTGCATCCGCCTTATACACCTGATCTTGCTCCATCAGAATTTCATCTATTCCCAAAACAGAAAGCAGCTATTTCTGGCACAAACTTTCAGTGTGATGATGATGTCATGTACTTGCAGTGGATGACTTTCTGACCAGTCAAGATAGGGGTTCTTTTAAAGTGGTATTGAGGCCCTTAAACACCAGTGACAAAAGTGTATAGATACTGAAGGGGTTTATGTAGAAAAATAATGCAAAATGTTTGATAAAGGAGATGTAAGAATAAGGGCTTGATTTAGCCCTGAAATCATTCGATTATTTCTTGTGCGCTGTCCTTCCTTTGACAGAAAAGGTTGTTCGGGATGAAAATAAGATGCATTAGAAGATTTCTCATATTATTAAGTATTTTACTTAAAAAAAATTGATGTAAATTTTGATAATTACGGCTTGAAAAGGTAGGGGTAAGAATGTCTGAAAATTTCAAAATTTAATAGCGAAGGAAAACATACAAAAAATGCATTTTTTACATAAATTCTAAGTGTTTTATGTTTTGATCCCTTCATATTAAAAATGATGTTTTTAGCTCACCTCGACGAAGTTGAGTGAGCTTATGCTATACCCCCGCGCGTCCGTGTCCCGTTAAGAAGTTTGGGGTAGCTCAGTATTTAGCAAAATACTAATGCTACAGTAACCAAACTTGCACAAGTGATTCATCTTTGGATGCTGAGGTGAACCCATGCATCGGATGCAGCATCTGACCTACATTTTACGCTTGAGTGACTTGGTTAAGAAGTTTGGGGTAGCTCAGTATCTGACAAAGTACTAATGCTACAGTAACCAAACTTGCACAAGTGATCCATCTTTGGATGCTGAGGTGAACCCATGCATCGGATGCAGCATCCGACCTACATTCTACGCTTGAGTGACTTGGTTAAGAAGTTTGGGGTAGCTCAGTATCTGACAAAGTACTAATGCTACAGTAACCAAACTTGCACAAGTGATTCATCTTGGATTACTGAGAGGAACCAATGCATCGCATGCAGCATCTGACCTAGTTTTTCCACTTGAATGATTTTGCATTAAAAGCCAATATTGAGCAAAGTATAAGTGCTACATATACCAAACCTGCATATTGGATGTATCTTTGATCAAACTTTCATAAAATGACCTTGACCTACTTTTTCCACTTGAGTGATTTTGCCTTTAAAAGCCAATATTGAGCAAAGTATAAGTGCTACATGTACCAAACTTTCATATTGGATGTATCTTTGATCAAACTTTCATAAAATGACCTTGACCTACTTTTTCTGCTTGAGTGATTTTTCCTTCAAAAGCAAATATTGAGCAAAGTATAAGTGCTACGTATACCAAACCTGCATATTGGATGTATCTTTGATCAAACTTTCATAAAATGACCTTGACCTACTTTTTCCACTTGAGTGATTTTGCCTTTAAAAGCCAGTATTGAGCAAAGTATTAGTGCTACATGTGCATATTGGATGTATCTGTGATCAAACTTTCATAAAATGACCTTGACCTACTTTTTCTGCTTGAGTTATTTTGCCTTTAAAAGCCAATATTGAGCAAAGTATAAGTGCTACATGTTCCAAACTTGCATATTGGATGTATCTTTGATCAAACTTTCATAAAATAACCTTGACCTACTTTTTCCGCTTGAATGATTTTGTCTTTAAAAGCCAATATACATGTACTTAGAAATATGTTTGAATTGAATTTTGCTGCCACGAGGTGAGCTTCGTAATCTGTGATTACCTATGTTTTACATGACTTTTGACCCTGTGACCTTGTGACCTCGATCTTCACCCTAAACAACATCTTATGTTAAGATGTTTTGAAAGCAGAATTCTTTCATTCTATTAATGGTAGGCCTTTCATATTTGATTCACACATTCACCATAAAAAGTACTACATTTTGGTACCATGACCCTGTGACCTTGTGACCTTCACCCTTTACAACATTTTATGATAAGATGTTTTTAAAGCAGATTTCTTTTATACTATATATGGTAGGCCTTTCACATTTCATACAAACATTTACCACAAAGAATACTGCAGTTTGGTATTATGACTTTTGACCTTGTGGCCTTGACCTTGACTTTGGGCTTATGTTAAATTAGGACATATTTAGAAATTTTGAAAGCAGATTTCTTTCATACTATAAATTGTAGGTCTTTCATATTTCATACAAACATTCACCAAAAGGAGTACTACAGTTTGGTATCATGACTTTTGACCTTGTGACCTTGACCTTGACTTTGGACTTATGTTGCAGTTTTCAGTTAAAAAGATTTGAAAGCAGATTTGTTGCATACTATAAATGGTAGGCTTTTCACATTGCATCATAAGTGGTCCAATTTATAATCAACGTCCCGCAGGGGGTATAATTTGTCCACTTTTGGGCAGTTCTAGTCACTTTAAAGTCAGATTCTTTAGAAAAAAATAGCCCATCCCCTTTTTTTTTCGTTTTGTCTGTGGGACATTGTTCCACTCCGAGTTACAGAACTTTACTTGGTCAGAAAATTTGTATAAATAAAATACACCTTTGGTTAAAGTGGCATTCTGTAACTTGGGGTAGGAACAATGTTGTAGAAAACTTTTCTGTTATCCTTTGATTTCTTTAGAAAAAACGCACATTTTAACCCAAATATCAGTACTGTTATTGATAATTTAATCAATCGGACATTAGATTCAGATATGCATAAAATTAGTTGATCTTTCTACTGAAAAAATGTCTCAAAAATTCCCATTTTGAAATTTTGACTTTTTCAGGGCAGATTTTACGTCTTATTCTTACAGCTCCTTCAAATTCTTCAATACGAGGCTCACAATATATCAATCAGTCCTCGTAATGCCACTGTGTGTTAGTTGATGTGAGTGTGTGGGTCCAGGAAATGATTTATGGACACCAAGAGGTCACAGTTTACTTCCAATCTTCAACAAAGTTTGCATGTAAGATGTCTGCGGTGAGAAAACTACACCTATTAATTTTGAAGGTCAGGGGTAGAAAGGTCAGGGGTAAAAAGGTCAGGGTTACAATTGGCAATAATAGGAAAAAACTAGATGGCTACTGTTGCAAGCAACAGACGGATTCCTCCTTTATTAGATCTTCTTCGGTACTGAAGTGTTAAAATCCGAATAAAGAAGATGGAAAAAATAGTAGCTTTAGTGCCTTATTCATTTCAGCAAATGAGTCAAAAGAGCTTATGTCTAATTTGGGACTCTTATTTATTTATCAACAAAATAGAAGAAAAAAAATAATAAATACCTTTCAAATGTGTGAAGAATAAATAGTATAAGACAAAAAGGTGAATTTTACAAGACTAAATGCTTGTTATGTCCTTGAGAATGATTATTTAATCTTGTACGAATGTCATGGATGAAAGATAAGTATTGTGATTATTCTCATCACAATTGATTTTAATCTGAGCAAAGCTCAATGTCTAATTAATCAAAATCTGTTGTGACCTTGAAATCGAACAAATGACCTTGGGTCAAGGTCATGGTGAAAGTGTTTGATGCAAGGAATATTTGTGTAAAGTTTGAACTCTCAAGGTCAACAGTCTTTGTTTTATAGAATAAAGTTTGTTGTGACCTTGATAATGAGAATTTGACCTTGGGTGAAGGTCAAGGTGAAAGGGCTTGGCTTAATGATAATATGTATGAAGTTTGAACTCTGAAGGTCAAATAGTCTTTGTTCTTAGGGCAAAAGTTTGTTGTGACCTTGAGAATCAAAATTTGACCTTGGGTCAATGTCAAGGTGAAAGAGCTTGGCTTAGCGATAATATGTATGAAGTTTGAACTCTGAAGGTCAAATAGTCTTTGTTCTATAGGCAAAAGTTTGTTGTGATCTTGAGAATGATAATTTGACCTTGAAAGTAGGTCAACATTAAATGTCTACCTATAAGTAACCTACCATCCAAGTTTCAACTCAAAATCTCAAAAACTGTAGAAATTGGCACTGTGCCAATTTAAAGTTCCATTTTTAACTCGATATAGCGCGAAAACCGTAAATATTTTGTCGAGCATGTAAGGGTAAATAAGTTTGCAAATTTCCCAAAGAACAATATAAAACTAATTTCGTTCAAATCGTACGATTGTTTAGGAATTATAAGTGTTTAAAGATTTGACCTTTGGTGACCTCTAGCGGGGGCATATGTGAACTTTTCGACAACAAAAAAAAAATTTCAATTGAGATCTTTGTATATTCTTTCACATGGTACTATTCACTTTATCACATGATGCGGAACTTGTTTGTAAAGTCACCGGAACGATGAGGAGGTAAGAATAATAATAAGAACTAGATGGCTACTGTTGCAAGCAACAGACGGATTCCTCCTTTATTAGACCTTCCTTGGAACTGAAGTGTTAAAATCCGAATTAAGAAGATGGAAAAATGAATAGCTGCTTTTGTACCTTATTCACTTCAGCAAATGAGTCTTAAGAGCTTTAGTCTAATTTGGGACTCTCATTTATTTATCAACAAAATAGAACAAAAAGATAATAAATACCTTACATGTTTACGAAAGCTTTACACTCCATGATCTATCAATTCTTAATCCTTTAAAATTACTATCTCAAAACAGAATTGCACAATGAGTTTGCAATGAGAGCATTTCTATAAATAGAAAATGACAATAGAATCAAAATACAGCCAAGTTATGCTACTAAGAAGAAAAAAAAAAAAAAAAAAACAGGGACCAAGAGTAAAAGAGTTATGTTTCTTATACTATGTTATGTTCAAATAAGAAAGACTACTTGAGTGAAGAATAAATAACGTAGGACAAAACTGCTAATTCTACAAGAGTAAGTTATGACCCTGAGAATGATCATTTGACCGTGAATAAAGGTCACGGAAAAAAGATAAGTATTTGAGGTAATTCTTTTCAAGATTGATCTTAATCTGATCAAAGCTCAATATTTTATCAACCAAAGTATGTTGTGACCTTGAAATCGAACAAATGACCTTGGGTCAAGGTCAAGGTAAAAGGGCTTGATGCAAGGAATATTTGTGTTAAGTTTGAACTCTTACGGTCAAATAGTCTTTGTTCTATAGGCAAAAGTTTGTTGTGACCTTGAGAATCAAAATTTGACCTTGGGTCAAGGTCAAGGTGAAAGAGCGTGGCTTAGCGATAATATGTATGAAGTTTAAACTCTGAAGGTCAAATAGTCTTTATTCTATAGACAAAAGTATGTTGTGACCTTGCGAATCAAAATTTGACCTTTGGTCAAGGTCAAGGTGAAAGAGCTTGGCTTAACGATAGTATGTATGAAGTTTTAACGCTGAAGGTCAAATAGTCTATGTTCTATAGGCAAAAGTATGTTGTGACCTTGAGAATCAAAATTTGACCTTGGGTCAAGGTCAAGGTGAAAGAGCTTGGCTAAACGATAGTATGTATGAAGTTTGAACTCCGAAGGTCAAGTAGTCTTTGTTCTATAGGCCAAAATTTGTTGTGACCTTGAGAATCAAAATTTGACCTTGAAAGTAGGTCAGCATTAAATGTCTACCTATAAGTAACCTACCATCGAAGTTTCAACTCAAAATCTCAAAAAATGTAGAAATTGGCACTGTGCCAATTTAAAGTTCCATTTTCAACTCTGAATAGCGCGAAAAGCGTAAATATTTTATCGAGCATGTAAGCGTATAAAAGTTTGTAAATTTCCCAAAGAACAATATAAAACAAATTTTGTTCAAATTCGACGGTTAGTTAAGGAGTTATAAGAGTTTAAAGATTTGACGTTTGATGACCTCCAGCGGGGGCATATGTGAACCATTTGACAAGAAAAAAAATTTCATTCAAGATCTTCATATGCTCTTTCACATGGTACTTTCCGTTTTTTCATATGATGCTGTACTTTTTTGTAAAGTGTCCGGAACGGTTTGGGGGTAAGAATAATAATAATAAGAATAATAATAAGAACTAGATGGCTACTGTTGCAAGCAACAGACGGATTCCTCCTTTCTTAGACCTTCCTTGGAACTAAAGTGTTAAAATCCGAATAAAGGAGATAGAAAAAAGAAAAGTTGCTTAAGTACCTTATTCACTTCAGCAAATGGGTCAAAAGAGCTTATGTCTTACTTGGGACTCTTATTCATTTATCAACAAAATAGAAGAAAAAAAAATTAAGTACCTTTCATCTTTACGAAAGCTTTAAACTCCATGCTCTATGGATATCAAATCCTTTACAATTACTTTCTCAAAACAGAATTGCGCAATGATTTTGCAATGAGATAATTTCTATTAATAGAAAATGACTACAACATGAAAGTACAGATATGTTATTCTACTAAGAAAAAAAAAGAAACAGAGAACAAGAGTAAAAGAGTTATCTTTCTTATACTATGTTAAGTTCAAATAAATAGGACTACTTGTGTGAGGAATAAATAGTATATGACAAAAAGTGTAAATTCTACAAGAGTAAATGGTTGGAAAGACCTTGAGAATGATTATATGGCCTTTAACCAATGTCATGTATGAAAGCTAAGTATTGTGATTATTCTCATCACGATTGATCTTAATCTGAGCAAAGCTCACTATCTTATCAACCAAAGTCAGTTGTGACCTTGAAATCAAACAAATGACCTTGGGTCAAGGTCATGATGAAAGAGTTTGATTCAAGGAATATTTGTGTAAAGTTTGAACTTTCAAGGTCCAACAGTCTTTGTTTTATCGACTAAAGTTTGTTGTAACCTTGAAAATCAGAAATTGACCTTGGGTTAAGGTCAAGGTGAAAGAGCTTGGCCCAAGCATGATATGTACAAAGTATGAACTCTGAAGGTCAAATAGTGTATGTTTTGTAGGGAAAAGTTGCTGTGACCTTGAGAATGATAATTTAACCTTGGGTCAAGGTCAGAGTGAAAGAGCATGACTGAACAATTATTTGTATGAAGTTTAAACTCTTAAGGTCAAATAGTCTTTGATCTATAGGCAAAACCTTGTTGTGACCTTGAGAATCAGAATTTGACCTTGGGTCAAGGTCAAGGTGAAAGAGCTTGGTTTGATGATATTATGTATGAAGTTTGGACTTTGAATGTCTAATAGTCTTTGTTCTATAGGCAAAAGTTTGTTGTGACCTTGAGAATCAAAATTTGACCTTGGGTCAAGGTCAAGGTGAAAGAGCTTGGCGAAACGATAGTATGTATGAAGTTTGAACTCTGAAGGTCAAGTAGTCTTTGTTCTATAGGCCAAAATTTGTTGTGACCTTGAGAATGAAAATTTGACCTTGAAAGTAGGTCAGCATTAAATGTCTACCTATAAGTAACCTATCATCCAAGTTTGAACTCAAAATCTAAAAAAATGTAGAAATTGGCACTATGCCAATTTAAAGTTCCTTTTTCAACTCTGAATAGCGGGAAAACCGTATATATTTTATCGAGCATGTAAGCGTATAAAAATTTGCAAATTTCCCAAAGAACAATATAAAACAAATTTTGTTCAAATCCGACGGTTAGTTAAGGAGTTATAAGAGTTTAAAAATTTGACCTTTGATGACCTCCAGCGGGGGCATATGTGAACCATTTGACAAGAAAAAAAATTTCATTCAAGATCTTTATATGCTCTTTCACATGGTACTTTCCGTTTTTTCATATGATGCTGTACTTTTTTGTAAAGTGTCCGGAACCGTTAGGGGGTAAGAATAATAATAATAATAAGAATAATAATAAGAACTAGATGGCTACTGTTGCAAGCAACAGACGGATTCCTCCTTTATTAGACCTTCCTCGGAACTGAAGTGCTAAAATCCGAATAAAGAAGATGGAAAAAAGAATAGTTGCTTTAGTACCATATTAACTTCAGCAAATGAGTCAAAAGAGCTTATGTCTAATTTGGGACTCTTATTTATTTATCAACAAAATAGAAGAAAAAAATAATAAATACCTTTCATGTTTACGAAAGCTTTAAACTCCATGCACAATCAATATCTAATCCTTTACAATGACTTTCTCAAAAAAGAATTGCACAATGATTTTGCAATGAGATAATTCCTATTAATAGAAAATGACAACAACATGAAACTACTGATATGTAATGCTACTAAGAATAAAAAAGAAACAGAGAACAAGAATAAAAGAGTTATCTATCTTACTATGTAAAGTTTAATTAAGAAGTACTACTTGTGTGAAGCATAAATAGTTCAGGGCAAAATCCTGTGAATTCTACAAGAGTAAATGTTTGTTATGACCTTGAAAAAGTTAATTTGACCTTTAACCAAGGTCATGGATAAAAGATAAGCATTTGAATTTATTCTCATCAAGAGTCCTCTTAATCTAATCAAAGCTCAATATTTTATCAACAAAAGTCTGTTGTGACCTTGAAATCGAACAAATGACCTTGGGTCAAGGTCAAGGTGAAAGGACTTGATGCAAGGAATATTTGTGCCAAGTTTGAACTCTCAAGGTCAAATGGTCTTTGTTCTATAGGCAAAAGTTTGTTGTGACCTTGAGAATCAAAATTTGACCTTGGGCCAAGGTCAAGGTGAAAGGGCTTGGATCAATGATTGTATTTATGAAGTTTGAACTGTCAAGGTCAAATAGTCTTTGTTCTATAGGCAAAAGTTTGTTGTGACCTTGAGAATCATAATGTGACCTTGAAACTAGGTCATCATCAATGACTACCTATAAGTAGCCTACCATCCAAGTTTCAACTCAAAATCTCAAAAACTGTAGAAATTGGCACTGTGCCAATTTAAAGTTCCATTTTCAACTCGGAATAGCGCGAAAACCGTAAATATTTTATCGAGCATGTAAGCGTATAAAAGTTTGCAAAGTTCCCAAAGAACATTTTAAAACAAATTTCGTTCAAATCGCACGGTTAGTTTAGGAGTTATAACTGTTTAAAGATTTGACCTTTGATGACCTCTAGCGGGGGCATACGTGAACTTTTCGACGACAAAATTTTTTTACCTCTAGATCTTTATATGCTCTTTCACATGATACTTCTTGTTTTATCATAAGAAGTGGCACTTTTTTGTACAGTCACTGGAACGATCTGGGGGTAAGAATAATAATAATAAGAATAATAATAAGAATAAAGAAAAGACAATACAATAACAGAAAGGATTCCGACGGAAAAGTCGGAGTCCTTAATAAAGAAAAGACAATACAATAACAGAAAGGATTCCGACGGAAGTCGGAATCCTTAATAAAGAAAAGACAATACAATAACAGAAAGGATTCCGACGGTCGGAAGTCGGAATCCTTAACTAGATGGCTACTGTTGCAAGCAAGAGACGGATTCCTCCTTTATTAGACCTTCCTTGGAACTGAAGTGTTAAAATCAGAATAAAGAAGATGGAAAAATGAATAGTTGCTTTTGTACCTTATTCACTTCAGCAAATGAGTCTAAAGAGCTTTAGTCTAATTTGGGACTCTCATTTATCTATCAACAAAATAGAACAAAAAGATAATAAATACCTTTCATGTTTACGAAAGCTTTATACTCCATGATCTATCAATTCTAAATCCTTTGAAATTACTATCTCAAAACAGAATTGCACAATGAATTTGCAATGAGAGCATTTCTATAAATAGAAAATGACAATAGAATCAAAATACAGCCAAGTAATGCTACTAAGAAAAAAAAACAGAGACCAAGAGTAAAAGAGTTATGTTTCTTATACTATGTTATTTTCAAATAAGAAAGACTACTTGAGTGAAGAATAAATAGCGTAGGACAAAAATAGCAATTTCTACAAGAGTAAGTTTGTTATGACCCTGAGAATGATCATTTGACCGTGAATAAAGGTCACGGAAAAAAAGTATTTGAGGTAATCCATTTCAAGATTGATCTTAATCTGATCAAAGCTCAATATTTTATCAACCAAAGTATGTTGTGACCTTGAAATCGAACAAATGACCTTGGGTCAAGGTCAAGGTAAAAGAGCTTGATGCAAGGAATATTTGTGTTAAGTTTGAACTCTTCAGGTCAAATAGTCTTTGTTCTATAGGCAAAAGTTTGTTGTGACCTTGAGAATCAAAATTTGACCTTGGGTCAAGGTCAAGGTGAAAGAGCGTGGCTTAACGATAATATGTATGAAGTTTGAACGCTGAAGGTCAAATAGTCTATGTTCTATAGGCAAAAAAAAGTTGTGACCTTGCGAATCAAAATTTGACCTTGGGTCAAGGTGAAGGTGAAAGAGCTTGGCTTCACGATAATATGTATGAAGTTTGAACGCTGAAGGTAAAGTAGTCTTTGTTCTATAGGCCAAAATTTTTTGTGACCTTGAGAATAAAAATTTGACCTTGAAAGAAGGTCAGCATTAAATGTCTACCTGTAAATAACCTACCATCCAAGTTTCAACTCAAAATCTCAAAAATTGTAGAAATTGACACTGTGCCAATTTAAAGTTCCATTTTCAACTCTGAATAGCGCGAAAACCGTAAATATTTTATCGAGCATGTTAGCGTATAAAAGTTTCCAAATTTCCCAAAGAGCATTTTAAAACAAATTTTGTTCAAATCCGACGGTTAGTTAAGGAGTTATAAGAGTTTAAAGATTTGACCTTTGATGACCTCCAGCGGGGGCATATGTGAACCATTTGACAAGAAAAAAAATTTCATTCAAGATCTTCATATGCTCTTTCACATGGTACTTTCCGTTTTTTCATATGATGCTGTACTTTTTTGTAAAGTCTCCGGAACGGTTTGGGGGTAAGAATAATAATAATAAGAATAACTAGATGGCTACTGTTGCAAGCAACAGACGGATTCCTCCTTTATTAGACCTTCCTTGGAACTGAAGTGTTAAAATCCGAATAAAGAAGATGGAAAAATGAATAGTTGCTTTTGTACCTTATTCACTTTAGCAAATGAGTTTTAAGAGCTTTAGTCTAATTTGGGACTCTCATTTATTTATCAACAAAATAGAACAAAAAGATAATAAATACCTTTCATGTTTACGAAAGCTTTTTACTCCATGATCTATCAATTCTAAATCCTTTAAAACTACTATCTCAAAACAGAATTGCACAATGATTTTGCAATGAGAGCATTTCTATAAATAGAAAATGACTATAGAATCAAATACAGCCAAGTAATATACTAAGAAAAAAAACAGAGACCAAGAGTAAAAGAGTTATGTTTCTTATACTATGTTATGTTCAAATAAGAAAGACTTCTTGTGTGAAGAATAAATAGCGTAGGACAAAACAACTAATTCTACAAGAGTAAGTTTGTTATGACACTGAGAAGGATCATTTGACCGTGAATAAAGGTCACGGAAGGAAGATAATTATTTGAAGTAATTCTTCTCAAGATTGATATTAATCTTATCAAAGCTCAATATCTTAACAACCAAAGTATGTTGTGACCTTGAAATCGAACAAATGACCTTGGGTCAAGGTTAAGCTAAAAGGGCTTGATGCAAGGAATATGTGTGTTAAAATTGAACTCTTAAGGTCAAATAGTCTTTGTTCTATAGGCAAAAGTTTCTTGTGACCTTGAGAATCAAAATTTGACCTTGGGTCAAGGTCAAGGTGAAAGAGCGTGGCTTAACGATAATATGTATGAAGTTTGAACTCTGAAGTCAAATGGTTTTTATTCTATAGGCAAAACTTTGTTGTGACCTTGGGAATCAAAATTTGACCTTCGGTCAAATTCAAGGTGAAAGAGCTTGGCTTAACGATAGTATGTATGAAGTTTGAACGCTGAAGGTCAAATAGTCTCTGTTCTATAGGCAAAAGTATGTTGTGACCTTGAGAATCAAAATTTGACCTTGGGTCAAGGTCAAGGTGAAAGAGCATGGCTAAACGATAGTATGTATGAAGTTTGAACTCTGAAGGTCAAGTAGTCTTTGTTCTATAGGCCAAAATTTGTTGTGACCTTGAGAATAAAAATTTGACCTTGAAAGTAGGTCAGCATTAAATGTCTACCTATAAGTAACCTACCATCCAAGTTTTAACTCAAAATCTCAAAAAATGTAGAAATTGGCACTGTGCCAATTTAAAATTCCATTTTCAACTCTGAATAGCGCAAAATCCGTAAATATTTTATCGAGCATGTAAGCGTATAAAAGTTTGCAAATTTCCCAAAGAACAATATAAAACAAATTTTGTTCAAATCCGACGGTTAGTTTAGGAGTTATAAGAGTTTAAAAATTTGACCTTTGATGACCTCCAGCGGGGGCATATGTGAACCATTTGACAAGAAAAAAAATTTCATTCAAGATCTTTATATGCTTCTTCACATGGTACTTTCCGTTTTTTCATTCGACGCTGTACTTTTTTGTAAAGTGTCCGGAATGGTTTGGGGGTAAGAATAATAATAATAACTAGATGGCTACTGTTGCAAGCAACAGACGGATTCCTCCTTTATTAGACCTTCCTCGGAATTGAAGTGTTAAAATCCGAAAAAAGAAGATTGAAAAAAGAATAGTACCTTTAGTACCTTATTCACTTCAGCAAATGAGTCAAAAGAGCTTATGTCTAACTTGGGACTCTGAATTATTTATCAACAAAATAGAGGAAAAAAAATAATAAATACCTTTCATGTTTACGAAAGCTTTAAACTCCATGCTCTATCAATATAAAATCCTTTACAATTACTTTTTCAGAGCAGAATTGCACAATGATTTTGCAATGAGAGCATTTCTATAAATAGAAAATGACAATACAATCAAAATACAGCCAAGTAATGCTACTAAGAAAAAAAAAACAGAGAACAAGAGTAAAAGAGTTATATTTCTTATACTATGTTATGATCAAATAAGAAAGACTACTTGTGTGAAGAATAAAAAGCGTGGGACAAAAACTGCTAATTCTACAAGAGTAAGTTTATTATGACCCTGAGAATGATCCTTTGAGTTTGACCATGAATAAAGGTCACGGAAAAAAGATAAGTATTTGAGGTAATTCTTTTCAAGATTGATCTTAATCTGATCAAAGCTAAATATTTTATCAACCAAAGTATGTTGTGACCTTCAAATCGAACAAATGACCTTGGGTCAAGGTCAAGGTCAAGGTAAAAGTGCTTGATGCAAGGAATATTTTTGTTAAGCTTGAACTCTTAAGGTCAAGGTGAAAGAGCGTGGCTTAACAATAATATGTATGAAGCTTGAACTGTGAAGGTCAAATAGTCTTTATTCTATAGGCAAAACTTTGTTGTGACCTTGCGAATCAAAATTTGACCTTGGGTCAAGGTCAAGGTGAAAGAGTTCGGTTTAACGATAGTATGTATGAAGTTTGAACGCTGAAGGTCAAATAGTCTTTGTTCTATAGGCAAAAGTATGTTGTGACCTTGAGAATCAAAATTTGACCTTGGGTCAAGGTCAAGGTGAAAGAGCTTGGTTAAACGATAGTATGTATGAAGTTTGAACTCTGAAGGTCAAGTAGTCTTTGTTCTATAGGCCAAAATTTGTTGTGACCTTGAGAATAAAAATTTGACCTTGAAAGTAGGTCCACATTAAATGTCTGCCTATAAGTAATCTACCATCCAAGTTTCAACTCAAAATCTCAAAAACGGTAGAAATTGGCACTGTGCCAATTTAAAGTTCCATTTTCAACTCTGAATTGCGCGAAAACCGTAAATATTTTATCGAGCATGTTAGCGTATAAAAGTTTGCAAATTTCCCAAAGAACAATATAAAATAAATTTTGTTCAAATCCGACGGTTAGTTTAGGAGTTATAAGAGTTTAAAGATTTGACCTTTGATGACCTCCAGCGGGGGCATATGTGAACTTTTTGACAAGAAAAAAATTTTCATTCAAGATTTTAATATGTTCTTTCACATGGTACTTTCCGTTTTTTCATATGAAGCTGAACTTTTTTGTAAAGTGTCCGGAACGGTTTGGGGGTAAGAATAATAATAATAAGAATAATAATAAGAATAAAGAAAAGACAATACAATAACAGAAAGGATTCCGACGGAAGTCGGAATCCTTAATAAGAATAATAATAAGAATAAAGAAAAGACAATA
This sequence comes from Pinctada imbricata, assembly GCA_033119305.1. NCBI lineage: Eukaryota > Metazoa > Mollusca > Bivalvia > Pterioida > Pteriidae > Pinctada > Pinctada imbricata. The sequence goes on along the minus strand of VSWD01000003.1, from coordinate 57,647,462 downwards.
CAATAACAGAAAGGATTCCGACGGAAGTCGGAATCCTTAATAACTAGATGGCTACTGTTGCAAGCAACAGACGGATTCCTCCTTTATAAGACCTTCCTTGGAACTGAAGTGTTAAAATCCGAATAAAGAAGATGGAAAAATGAATAGTTGCTTTTGTACGTTATTCACTTCAGCGAATGAGTCTTCAGAGCTTTAGTCTAATTTGGGACTCTCATTTATTTATCAACAAAATAGAACAAAAAGATAATAAATACCTTTCATGTTTACGAAAGCTTTATACTCCATGATTTATCAATTCTAAATCCTTTAAAATTACTATCTCAAAACAGAATTGCACAATGATTCTGCAATGAGAGCATTTCTATAAATAGAAAATGACACTAGAATCAAAATACAGCCAAGTAATGCTACTAAGAAAAAAAAACCCAGAGACCTGGAGTAAAAGAGTTATGTTTCTTATACTATGTTATGTTCAAATAAGAAAGACTACTTGTGTAGGACAAAAACTGCTAATTCTACAAGAGTAAGTTTGTTATGACCCTGAGAATGATCATTTGACCGGAAAAAGATAAGTATTTGAAGTAATTCTTTCAAGATTGATCTTAATCTGATCAAAGCTCAATATTTTATCATCCAAAGTATGTTGTGACCTTGAAATCGAACAAATGACCTTGGGTCAAGGTCAATGTAAAAGGGCTTGATGCAAGGAATATTTGTGTTAAGTTTGAACTCTAAAGGTCAAAAAGTCTTTGTTCTGTAGGCAAAAGTTTGTTGTGACCTTGAGAATCAAAATTTGACCTTGGGTCAGGGTCAAGGTGAAAAAGCGTGGCTTAACGATAATATGTATGAAGTTTGAACTCTGAAGGTCAAATAGTCTTTATTCTATAGGCAAAACTTTGTTGTGACCTTGCGAATCAAAATTTGACCTTGGGTTAAGGTCAAGGTGAAAGAGCTTGGCTTAACGATTGTATGTATGAAATTTGAACGCTGAAGGTCAAATAGTCTTTGTTTTATAGGCAAAAGTATGTTGCGACCTTGAGAATCAAAATTTGACCTTGGGTCAAGGTCAAGGTGAAAGATCTGGGCTAAACGATAGTATGTATGAAGTTTGAACTCTAAAGGTCAAGTAGTCTTTGTTCTATAGGCCAAAATATGTTATGACCTTGAGAATAAAAATTTGACCTTGAAAGTAGGTCAGCATTAAATGTCTACCTATAAGTAACCTACCATCCAAGTTTCAACTCAAAATCTCAAAAAAATGTAGAAATTGGCACTGTGCCAATTTAAAGTTCCATTTTCAACTCTGAATAGCGCGAAAACCGTAAATATTTTATCGAGCATGTAAGCGTATAAAAGTTTGCAAATTTCCCAAAGAACAATATAAAACAAATTTTGTTCAAATCCGACGGTTAGTTAAGGAGTTATAAGAGTTTAAAGATTTGACTTTTGATGACCTCCAGCGGGGGCATATGTGAACCATTTGACAAGAAAAAAAATTTCATTCAAGATCTTCATATGCTCTTTCACATGGTACTTTCCGTTTTGTCATATGATGGTGTACTTTTTTGTAAAGTGTCCGGAACGGTTTGGGGGTAAGAATAATAATAATAAGAATAATAATAAGAACTAGATGGCTACTGTTGCAAGCAACAGACGGATTCCTCCTTTATTAGACCTTCCTCGGAACTGAAGTGTTAAAATCCGAATAAAGAAGATGGAAAAAAGAATAGTTGCTTTTGTACCTAATTCATTTCAGCAAATGAGGCAAAGGAGCTTATGTCTTATTTGGGACTCTTATTTATTTATCGACAAAATAGAAGAAAAAAATGATAAATACCTTTCAAGTTTAGGAAGGCTTTAAACTCCTAGATCTATTATATCCATTCTGATTCCTTTGAAATTACTATCCCAAAAAGAATTGCACAATGAATTAGCAATGAGAAAATTTCTATAAATAGAGAATGACAACAGCATGAAAGTACAGACAAGTAATGCTACTAAGATAAAAAAGGAAACATAGAACAAGAATAAAAGAGTTATCTATCTTACTATGTAAAGTTCAAATAAGAAGTACTACTTGTGTGAAGAATAAATATTTAAGAACAAAGTTCTCTCAATCCTACAAGAGTAAATGTTTGTTATGACCTTGAAAAAAGTTTATTTGACCTTGAACCAAGGTCATGGATGAAAGATAAGCATTTTAGTTTATTCTCATCAAAATTCCTTTTCATCTATTCAAAGCTCAATATTTTATCAACAAAAGTCTGTTGTGACCTTGAAATCGAACAAATGACCTTGGGTCAAGGTCAAGGTGAAAGGACTTGATGCAAGGAACATTTGCGCAAAGTTTGAACTCTCAAGGTCAAATGGTCTTTGTTCTATGGGAAATTTTTTGTTGTGACCTTGAGAATGAAAATTTGACCTTGGGTCAAGGTCAAGGTGAAAGGGCTTGGATCAATGATTGTATTTATGAAGTTTGAACTGTCAAGGTCAAATAGTCTTTGTTCTGTAGGCAAAAGTTTGTTGTGACCTTGAGAATCATAATTTGACCTTGAAACTAGGTCATCATCAATGACTACCTATAAGTAACCTACCATCCATGTTTTAACTCAAAATCTCAAAAACTGTAGAAATTGGCACTGTGCCAATTTAAAGTTCCATTTTCAACTCAAAATAGCGCGAAAACCGTAAATATTTTATCGAGGATGTAAGTGTATAAAAGTTTGCAAATTTCCCAAAGAACAATATAAAACAAATTTCATTCAAATCGCACGGTTAGTTAAGGAGTTATAAGGTTTTAAAGATTTTACCTTTGATGACCTCTAGCGGGGGCATATGTGAACTTTTCGACAAGAAAAAAAAATTTAAATGAAGATCTTTATTTGCTCTTTCGCATGATACTTTCCATTTTATCATATGATGCGGTACTTTGTTTTAACGTCTCTGGATTGGCTTAGGGGTAAGAATAATAATAATAAGAATAATAAGAATAAAGAAAAGACAATACAATAACAGAAAGGATTCCGACGGAAGTCGGAATCCTTAATAAAGAAAAGACAATACAACTAGATGGCTACTGTTGCAAGCAACAGACGGATTCCTCCTTTATTAGACCTTCCTTGGAACTGAAGTGTTAAAATCCGAATAAAGAAGATGGAAAAATGAATAGTTGCTTTTGTACCTTATTCACTTCAGCAAATGAGTCTTAAGAGCTTTAGTCTAATTTGGGACTCTCATTTATTCATCAACAAAATAGAACAAAAAGATAATAAATACCTTTCATGTTTACGAAAGCTTTATACTCCATGATCTATCAATTCTAAATCCTTTAAAATTACTATCTCAAAACAGAATTGCACAATGATTTTGCAATGAGAGCATTTCTATAAATAGAAAATGACAATAGAATCAAAACACAGCCAAGTAATGCTACTAAGAGAAAAAAAAACAGAGACCAAGAGTAAAAGAGTTATGTTTCTTATACTATGTTATGTTCAAATAAGAAAGACTACTTGTGTGAAGAATAAATAGCGTAGGATAAAAACTGCTTATTCTACAAGAGAAAGATTGTTAGGACCCTAAGAATGATCATTTGACCGTGAATTAATGTCACGGAAAAAAGATAAGTATTTGAGGTAATTCTTTTCAAGAGTGATCTTAATATGATCAAAGCTCAATATTTTATCAACCAAAGTATGTTGTGACCTTCAAATCGAACAAATGACCTTGGATCAAGGTCAAGGTAAAAGGGCTTGATGCAAGGAATATTTGTGTTAAGTTTGAACTCTTAAGGTCAAATAGTCTTTGTTCTATAGACAAAAGTTTGTTGTGACCTTGAGAATCAAAATTTGACCTTGGGTCAAGGTCAATGTGAAAGAGCGTGGCTTAACGATAATATGTATGAAGTTTGAACTCTGAAGGTCAAATGATCTTTATTCTATAGGCAAAACTTTGTTGTGACCTTGCGAATCAAAATTTGACCTTGGGTCAAGGTCAAGGTGAAAGAGCTTGGCTTAACGATTGTATGTATGAAGTTTGAACGCTGAAGGTCAACTAGTCTTTGTTTTATAGACAAAAGTATGAAGTGACCTTGAGAATCAAAATTTGACCTTGAAGTAGGTCAGCATTAAATGTCTACCTATAAGTAACCTACCATCCAAGTTTCAACTCAAAATCTAAAAAAATGTAGAAATTGGCACTGTGCCAATTTAAAGTTCCATTTTCAACTCTGAATAGCGCGAAAACCGTAAATATTTTATCGAGCATGTAAGCGTATAAAAGTTTGCAAATTTCCCAAAGAACAATATAAAACTAATTTTGTTCAAATCCTACGGTTAGTTAAGGAGTTATAAGAGTTTAAAGATTTGACCTTTGATGACCTCCAGCGGGGGCATATGTGAACCATTTGACAAGAAAAAAAATTTCATTCAAAATCTTCATATGCTCTTTCACATGGTACTTTCCGTTTTTTCATATGATGCTGTACTTTTTTGTAAAGTGACCGGAACGGTTTGGGGGTAAGAATAATAATAATAACTAGATGGCTACTGTTGCAAGCAACAGACGGATTCCTCCTTTATTAGACCTTCCTCGGAACTGAAGTACTAAAATCCGAATAAAGAAGATGGAAAAAAGAATAGTTGCTTTAGTACCATATTAACTTTAGCAAATGAGTCAAAAGAGCTTATGTCTAATTTGGGACTCTTATTTATTTATCAACAAAATAGAAGAAAAAAAAATAAATACCTTTCATGTTTATGAAAGCTTTTAACTCCATGCACAATCAATATCTAATCCTTTACAATGACTTTCTCAAAATAGAATTGCGCAATGATTTTGCAATGAGATAATTTCTATTAATAGAAAATGACAACAACATGAAACTACTGATATGTAATGCTACTAAGAATAAAAAAGAAAGAAACAGAGAACAAGAATAAAAGAGTTATCTATCTTACAATGTAAGTTCAAATAAGAAGTACTACGTGTGTGAAGAATAAATAGTTAAGGACAAAACCCTGTGAATTCTACAAGAGTAAAGGTTTGTTATGACCTTGAAAAAGTTAATTTGACCTTTAACCAAGGTCATGGATAAAAGATAAGCATTTGAATTTATTCTCATCAAGAGTCCTCTTAATCTAATCAAAGCTCAATATTTTATCGACAAAAGTCTGTTGTGACCTTGAAATCGAACAAATGACCTTGGGTCAAGGTCAAGGTGAAAGGACTTGATGCAAGGAATATTTGCGCCAAGTTTGAACTCTCAAGGTCAAATGGTCTTTGTTCTATAGGCAAAAGTTTGTTGTGACCTTGAGAATCAAAATTTGACCTCGCGCAAAGGTCAAGGTGAAAGGGCTTGGCTCAATGATTGTATTTATGAAGTTTGAACTGTCAAGGTCAAATAGTCTTTGTTCTATAGGCAAAAGTTTGTTGTGACCTTGAGAATCATAATGTGACCTTGAAACTAGGTCATCATCAATGACTACCTATTAGTAGCCTACCATCCAAGTTTCAACTCAAAATCTCAAAAACTGTAGAAATTGGCACTGTGCCAATTTAAAGTTCCATTTTCAACTCAAAATAGCAGGAAAACCGTAAATATTTTATCGAGCATGTAAGCGTATAAAAGTTTGCAAATTTTCCAAAGATCAATATAAAACAAATTTCGTTGAAATCGTACGGTTAGTTAAGAAGTTATAAGAGTTTAAATATTTGACCTTTGATGACCTCCAGCGGGGGCATATGTGAACCATTTGACAAGAAAAAAAATTTCATTCAAGATCTTCATATGCTCTTTCACATGGTACTTTCCGTTTTTTCATATGATGCTGTACTTTTTTGTAAAGTGTCCGGAACGGTTTGGGGGTAAGAATAATAATAATAAGAACTAGATGGCTACTGTTGCAAGCAACAGACGGATTCCTCCTTTATTAGACCTTCCTCGGAACTGAAGTGTTAAAATCCGAATATAGAAGATGGAAAAAAGAAAAATTGCTTTAGAACCTTATCCACTTCAGGAAATGAGTCTTAAGAGCTTATGACTAATTTGGGACTCTTATTTATTTATCGACAAAATAGAAGATAAAGATAATAAATACCTTTCAAGTTTAGGAATGCTTTAAACTCCTTGATCTATTCTATCCATTTTGAATCCTTTAAAATTACTATCCCAAAATGAATTGCACAATAGGTTAGCAATGAGAAAATTTCTATAAATAGAAAATGACAACAGCATGAAAGTACAGACAAGTACTGCTACTAAGAAAAAAAAAAAGGAAACAGAGAAAAAGAATAAAAGAGTTATCTATCTTACTATGTAAAGTTCAAATAAGAAGTACTACTAGTATGAAGAATAAATAGTTCAGGACAAAATCCTTTGAATTCTACAAGAGGAAATGTTTGTTATGACCTTGAAAAAGTTTATTTGACCTTGAACCAAGGTCATGGATAAAAGATAAGAATTTGAGTTTATTTTCATCAAGATTCCTCTTCATCTAATCAAAGCTCAATATTTTATCAAAAAATGTCAGTCTGTTGTGACCTTGAAATCGAACAAATGACCTTGGGTCAAGGTCAATGTGAAAGAACTTGATGCAAGGAATTCAAACTCCCAATGTCAAATGGTCTTTGTTCTATAGGCAAAAATTTGTTGTGACCTTGAGTATCAAAATTTGACCTTGAGTCAAGGTCAAGGTGAAAGGGCTTGGCTCAATGATTGTATTTATGAAGTTTGAATGGTCAAGGTCAAATAGTCTTTGTTCTATAGGCAAACGTTTGTTGTGACCTTGAGAATCAAAATTTGACCTTGAAACTAGGTCATCATCAATGACTACCTATAAGTAACATACCATCCAATTTTCAACTCAAAATCTCAAAAACTGTAGAAATTGGCACTGTGCCAATTTAAAGTTCCATTTTCAACTCAAAATAGCGCAAAAACCATAAATATTTTATCGAGCATGTAAGTGCATAAAAGTTTGCAAATTTCCTAAAGAACAATATAAAACAAATTTTCGTTCAAATCGTACGGTTAGTTTAGATGTTATAAGGTTTTAAAGATTTTGCCTTTGATGACCTCTAGCGGGGGCATATATGAACTTTTCGACAAGAAAAAATAAAAATTAAAAATACCTTTCAAATTTAGGAAGGCTTTACACTCCTAGATCTATTCTATCCATTTTGAATCCTTTTAAATTACTATCCCAAAAAGAATTGCACAATGAATTAGCAATGAGAAAATTTCTATAAATAGAGAATGACAACAGCATGAAAGTACAGACAAATAATGCTACTAAGATAAAAAAAGGAAACAGAGAACAAGAATAAAAGAGTTATCTATCTTACTATGTAAAGTTCTAATAAGAAGTACTACTTGTGTGAGGAATGAATATTTAAGAAGAAAATCCTTTCAATCCTACAAGTGTAAATGTTTGCTATGACCTTGAAAAAGTTTATTTGACCTTGAACCAAGGTCATGGATGAAAGATAAGCATTTTAGCTTATTCTCATCAAGATTTCTTTTCATCCATTCAAAGCTCAATATTTTATCAACAAAAGTCTGTTGTGACCTTGAAATCGAATAAATGACCTTGGGTCAAGGTCAATGTGAAAGGACTTGATGCAAGGAATATTTGCGCCAAGTTTGAACTCTCAAGGTCAAATGGTCTTTGTTCTATAGGAAAAAGTTTGTTGTGACCTTGAGAATGAGAATTTGACCTTGGGTCAAGGTCAAGGTGAAAGGGCATGGATCAATGCTTGTATTTATGAAGTTTGAACTGTCAAGGTGAAATAGTCTTTGTTTAATAGGCAAAAGTTTGTTGTGACCTTGAGAATCATAATTTGACCTTGAAACTAGGTCATCATCAATGACTACCTATAAGTAACCTACCATCCAAGTTTCAACTCAAAATCTCAAAAAATGAAGAAATTGGCACTGTGCCAATTTAAAGTACCATTTTCAACTCTGAATAGCGCGAAAACCGTAAATATTTTATCGAGCATGTAAGCGTATAAAAGTTTGCAAATTTCCCAAAGAACAATATAAAACAAATTTTGTTCAAATCTGACGGTTAGTTAAGGAGTTATAAGAGTTTAAAGATTTGACCTTTGATGACCTCCAGCGGGGGCATATGTGAACCATTTGACAAGAAAAAAAAATTCATTCAAGATCTTCATATGCTCTTTCACATGGTACTTTCCGTTTTTTCCTATGATACTGTACTTTTTTGTAAAGTGTCCGGAACAGTTTGGGGGTAAGAATAATAATAATAAGAATAATAATAAGAATAAAGAAAAGACAATACAATAACAGAAAGGATTCCGACGGAAGTCGGAATCCTTAATAACTAGATGGCTACTGTTGCAAGCAACAGACGGATTCCTCCTTTATTAGACCTTCCTCGGAACTGAAGTGCTAAAATCCGAATAAAGAAGATGGAAAAAAGAATAGTTGATTTAGTACCATATTAACTTTAGCAAATGAGTCAAAAGAGCTTATGTCTAATTTGGGACTCTTATTTATTTATCAACAAAATAGAAGAAAAAAAAATAAATACCTTTCATGTTTACGAAAGCTTTTAACTCCATGCACAATCAATATCTAATCCTTTACAATGACTTTCTCAAAATAGAATTGCTCAATGATTTTGCAATGAGATAATTTCTATTAATAGAAAATGACAACAACATGAAACTACTGATATGTAATGCTACTAAGAATAAAAAAGAAAGAAACAGAGAACAAGAATAAAAGAGTTATCTATCTTACAATGTAAGTTCAAATAAGAAGTACTACTTGTGTGAAGAAAAAATAGTTAAGGACAAAACCCTGTGAATTCTACAAGAGTAAAGGTTTGTTATGACCTTGAAAAAGTTAATTTGACCTTTAACCAAGGTCATGGATAAAAGATAAGCATTTGAATTTATTCTCATCAAGAGTCCTCTTAATCTAATCAAAGCTCAATATTTTATCGACAAAAGTCTGTTGTGACCTTGAAATCGAACAAATGACCTTGGGTCAAGGTCAAGGTGAAAGGACTTGATGCAAGGAATATTTGCGCCAAGTTTGAACTCTCAAGGTCAAATGGTCTTTGTTCTATAGGCAAAAGTTTGTTGTGACCTTGAGAATCAAAATTTGACCTTGGGCCAAGGTCAAGGTGAAAGGGCTTGGCTCAATGATTGTATTTATGAAGTTTGAACTGTCAAGGTCAAATAGTCTTTGTTCTATGGGCAAAAGTTTGTTGTGACCTTGAGAATCATAATGTGACCTTGAAACTAGGTCATCATCAATGACTACCTATTAGTAGCCTGCCATCCAAGTTTCAACTCAAAATCTCAAAAACTGTAGAAATTGGCACTGTGCCAATTTAAAGTTCCATTTTCAACTCAAAATAGCAGGAAAACCGTAAATATTTTATCGAGCATGTAAGCGTATAAAAGTTTGCAAATTTTCCAAAGATCAATATTAAACAAATTTCGTTCAAATCGTACGGTTAGTTAAGAAGTTATAAGAGTTTAAATATTTGACCTTTGATGACCTCGAGCGGGGGCATATGTGAACCATTTGACAAGAAAAAAATTTTCATTCAAGATCTTCATATGCTCTTTCACATGGTACTTTCCGTTTTTTCATATGATGCTGTACTTTTTTGTAAAGTGTCCGGAACGGTTTGGGGGTAAGAATAATAATAATAATAAGAATAACTAGATGGCTACTGTTGCAAGCAACAGACGGATTCCTCCTGTATTAGACCTTCCTCGGAACTGAAATGCTAAATTCCGAATAAAGAAGATGGAAAAAAAGAATAGTTGCTTAAGTACCATATTAACTTCAGCAAATGAGTCAAAAGAGCTTATGTCTAATTTGGGACTCTTATTTATTCATCAATAAAATAGAAGAAAAAAATAATAGATACCTTTCATATTTACGAAAGCTTTAAACTCCATGCACAATCAATATCTAATCCTTTACAATGACTTTCTCAAAAAAGAATTGCACAATGATTTTGCAATGAGATAATTTCTATTAATAGAAAATGACAACAACATGAAACTACTGATATGTAATGCTACTAAGAATAAAAATGAAAGAAACAGAGAACAAGAAAAAAAGAGTTATCTATCTTACTATTTAAAGTTCAAATAAGAAGTACTACTTGTGTGTAGAATAAATAATTAAGAACAAAATTCTATGAATTCTACAAGAGTAAATGTTTGTTATGACCTTAAAAAAGTTAATTTGACCTTTAACCAAGGTCATTGATAAAAGATAAGCATTTGAATTTATTCTCATCAAGTGTCCTCTTAATCTAATCAAAGCTCAATATTTTATTGACAAAAGTCAGTTGTGACCTTGAAATCGAACAAATGACCTTGGGTCAAGGTCAAGGTGAAAGGACTTGATGCAAGGAATATTTGCGCCAAGTTTGAACATTCAAGGTCAAATGGTCTTTGTTCTATAGGCCAAAATTTGTTGTGACCTTGAGAATAAAAATATGACCTTGAAAGTAGGTCAGCATTAAATGTCTACCTATAAGTAACCTACCATCCAAGTTTCAACTCAAAATCTCAAAAAATGTAGAAATTGGCACTGTGCCAATTTAAAGTTCCATTTTCAACTCTGAATAGCGTGAAAACCGTAAATATTTTGTCGAGCATGTACGCGTAAAAAAGTTTACAAATTTCCCAAAGAACATTTTAAAACAAATTTCGTTCAAATCGTACGGTTAGTTTAGGAGTTACAAGAGTTTAAAGATTTGACCTTTGGTGACCTCTAGCGGGGGCATATGTGAACTTTTCGACAACAAAAAAAATTTCAATTGAGATCTTTGTATATTCTTTCACATGGTACTATTCATTTTATCACATGATGCGGAACTTGTTTGTAAAGTGACCGGAACGATGAGGAGGTAAGAATAATAATAAGAATAATAATAAGAAGAAAGAAAAGACAATACAATAACAGAAAGGATTCCGACGGAATAGTCGGAATCCTTAACTAGATGGCTACTGTTGCAAGCAACAGACGGATTCCTCCTTTATTAGACCTTCCTTGGAACTGAAGTGTTAAAATCCGAAAAAAAAAGAAGATGGAAAAAAGAATGGTTACGTTAGTACCTCATTCACTTCAGCAAATGAGTCAAAAGAGCTTATGTCTGATTTGGGACTCTTATTTATTTCTCAACAAAATAGAAGAAAAAAAAATTTAGTACCTTTCATCTTTACGAAAGCTTTAAACTCCATGCTCTATGGATATCAAATCCTTTACAACTACTTCCTCAAAACAGAATTGCACAATGATTTTGCAATGAGATAATTTCTATTAATAGAAAATGACAACAACATGAAAGTTCAGATATGTAATGCTACTAAGAAAAAAAAGAAAAAGAGAACAAGAATAAAAGAGTTATCTTTCTTATACTATGTTAAGTTCAAATAAGAAGGACTACTTGTGTGAAAAATAAATAGTATAGGACAAAAAGTGTAAATTCTACAAGAGTAAATGATTGTTAAAACCTTGAGAATGATTATTTGGCCTGTAACCAATGTCATGGATGAAAGCTAAGTATTGTGATTATCTCATCACGATTGATCTTAATCTGAGCAAAGCTCAATATCTAATCAGTCAAAGTCAGTTTTGACCTTGAAATCAAACAAATGACCTTGGGTCAAGGTCATGATGAAAGAGTTTGATGTAAGGAATCTTTGTGTAAAGTTTGAACTCTCAAGGTCAGTCTATGTTTTATAGACTAAAGTTTGTTGTGACCTTGAAAATCAGAATTTGACCTTGGGTCAAGGTCAAGGTGAAAAAGCTGGGCCCAAGCATGATATATATAAAGTATGAACTCTGAAGGTCAAATAGTCTTTGTTTTGTAGGGAAAAGTTGCTGTCACCTTGAGAATGAGAATTTGACCTTGGGCCAAGGTCAAAGTGAAAGAGCATGACTAAACAATTATTTGTATGAAATTTAAACTCTGAAGGTCAAATAGTCTTTGTTCTATAGGCAAAAGTTTTTTGTGACCTTGAGAACCAGAATTTGACCTTGGGTCAAGGTCAAGGTGTAAGAGCTTGGTTTAATGATATTATGTATGAAGTTTGCACTCTGCAGGTCTAATAGTCTTTGTTCTGTAGGCAAAAGTTTGTTGTGACCTTGAGAATCAGAATTTGACCTTGGGTCAAGTTCAATGTGAAAGAGCTTGGTTTAACGATATCATGTATGAAGTTTGAACTCTGAAGGTCAAATAGTCTTTGTTCTATAGGCAAAAGTTTGTTGTGACCTTGGGAATCAGAATTTGACCTTGGGTCAAGATCAAGGCAAAAGAGCTTGGTTTAATGATAATATGTATGAAGTTTGAACTCTGAAGGTCAAATAGTCTTTGTTCTATAGGCAAAAGTTTGTTGTGACCTTGATAATGAGAATTTGACCTTGGGTGAAGGTCAAGGTGAAAGGGCTAGGCTTAACGATAATATGTATGAAGTTTGAACTCTGAAGGTCAAATAGTCTTTGCTCTATGGGCAAAAGTTTGTTGTGACCTTGAGAATCAAAATTTGACATTGGGTCAATGTCAAGGTGAAAGAGCTTGGCTTAGAGATAATATGTATGAAGTTTGAACTCTGAAGGTCAAATAGTCTTTGTTCTATAGGCAAAAGTTTGTTGTGACCTTGAGAATCAAAATTTGACCTTGAAAGTAGGTCAACATTAAATGACTACCTATAAGTAACCTACCATCCAAGTTTCAACTCAAAATCTCAAAAACTGTAGAAATTGGCACTGTGCCAATTTAAAGTTCCATTTTTAACTCAATATAGCGCGAAAACCGTAAATATTTTGTCGAGCATGTAAGTGTAAAAAAGTTTGCAAATTTCAAAAAGAACATTTTAAAACAAATTTCGTTCAAATCGTACGGTTAGTTTAGGAGTTACAAGAGTTTAAAGATTTGACCTTTGGTGACCTCTAGCGGGGGCATATGTGAACTTTTCGACAAAAAAAAAAATTTCAATTGAGATCTTTGTATGTTCTTTCACATGGTACTATTCATTTTATCACATGATGCGGAACTTGTTTGTAAAGTGACCGGAACGATGAGGAGGTAAGAATAATAATAAGAATAATAAGAAGAAGAAAGAAAAGACAATACAATAACAGAAAGGATTCCGACGGAATAGTCGGAATCCTTAATAATAAGAATAAAGAAAAGACAATACAATAACAGAAAGGATTCCGACGGAAGTCGGAATCCTTAATAATAAGAATAAAGAAAAGACAATACAATAACAGAAAGGATTCCGACGGAAGTCGGAATCCTTAATAAGAATAATAATAAGAATAAAGAAAAGACAATACAATAACAGAAAGGATTCCGACGGAAGTCGGAATCCTTAATAAAGAAAAGACAATACAATAACAGAAAGGATTCCGACGGAAGTCGGAATCCTTAATAATAATAAGAAGAAAGATAAGACAATACAATAACAGAAAAGATTCCAACGGAATAGTCGGAATCCTTAATAAGGACATTTTAGATGTCTTATTTTTCTTCCAATCTTTATAAAACTTAGCATAGAGATAGATTGATGTGACACAATTATCCGCTTTTTCACTGTACATCAAATTTACAATACTGAAAAAGTTTCATACATTGTCAAATCAGAATCATCATCAATCGCCTGATATACCTACAACTTGCTCTTTAACGGTTTATTTTTAAATCCATTCACATTGAGTTTGTCGTACCTGATTTTATAGATCAGAGGTCAAAGGTCAAATAGCAATGTTCAATAATAGAAAAATCATTTGGACATTCTATATTCTAATGGACACAGTTTACTTTCAATCTTCATAAACATACATGTAGCTTGTAAGTAGTCCATTGTTAAATGACAACAATTTTACATTTATCGACTTTCAATGTAAAAGATGAAAGGTCAAGGTCAAAAGGATAATAAAAGAAAAACCTTGTGAACACTCTAGAAGTCACAGTTTACTTCAAATCTTCATCGAAATTTGCATGTACTAAGTTGTTCATGGTGAGAGGACAACACCTTTTGATTTTTAAGGCTAAAGGTCAAGGTCACAATGGGTGATATGAAGCTGATTGGATAAAATAGATATAACAAATGTTGTTATCATGCAAGGGGATGCTACAATTTGTGCTGCTTGTGTATTTATAACTTTTGTACTAGAAACCAATTCACTGGAATCCAAACATCTGTGTTGAATTTTATGATGAAACTTAAAATCATCGGCATCAGCTGTGCAGCAGGAGGGAAAATATTTAAATGATTTTGTACTCTTCCAGAGTGTAACATGATACATTGTATACAATTTGGAATTAAGATCTATGTTGTTAATTTATCAGGTCTTAAATGGTGCCATTGAATTTGAAGACGTTTAACATTTGAACTACTTGGTGAGTGTCACTGCTGGTGGACTATGAGTCCACGAGGGCACATGTAGCCATGTTCGATCAACTTTTGTTGATCGTCCATTTCTTCAACACATTTGGAATTTTCTGTGGGTCCTATAGCATCATATCCCACCCATTCTGCTACATCTTTTGGTACATTTTTGGCACATAATAATTTTCATACTTTTTGGCCATATTACATTGTTTAGACTTAGAGTCACTGAAGAGGGGTTTAGTACCCGAAACGTGCATGTCTGGTCCATGTTGTAAATTTATCAGGTCTCAGATGATGTAGTTATTGAATTTGAAGACATTTAACATATATGTATTCTAGCACCATGTTACCTGCTGGATGGATTTCATGAATGAGAAATGTATATGGATACATGTAACTGATTCCAAAATTCTTTTTTTTTTTTTCAGGGACCATTAAAACTTCATAAAGATTGCTTATGTATTAACCCCAGTGCTAATTTTGTGAGAGAACAGTCTGAGATTCCGACTAGATGCAGAAATGATAAATTACTGAGCTCAGCTTATATGGAAGTTTACACTTCTTTGGATGACCAAAGTAAATCTTAAAAACAAGTTACTAAACAATGATTCAAAGCTTGGAGAGATCACCATGATAGCTACTTTGTTTTAAATCTTTCAACATTATAGCCTTCATATCTTAAAGGTACAAAAGGTCTCGTCAAGATCAAACCATGAATCAACTTTTTTTGTCAAAATTTTAACGCAAATGAGTTTATCATGCTTAGAAATTAGAAACTGGCTGGTTACAATAGTCACATATGCCCTAAGTACCGAGATATGTTCAGTTATTGCTTATAAAATGGATACCCTAATATAACCTACTTTTCTCCGTATTATTCGCATAAGGCTAGTACTACATGTATATCAAAACAAAACAACATGGCTGACGGATAACACGTGGGACGAAAATGAATCGACAATCAGTGTTATAAAATCTAGAAAAAGAAATGTAATGAACAAATAGTATTGGCTTGGTTTTGGAAAGTTATAAAGACCTATGTTAGAGGATGACCATGAAATTAAAACTCTGACAAGTCTGAGGGAAAATTAGTGTACATGTACATGACATTGTATAGTTCTCGTTTATTTTTATCTATGAGAAGTATAATATATATAAGTTTGACATGTATTATATCCACAGTGATTTTGATATGTGTATATATAATATACATGTATATATATATAATATATATATATCCACAGTCTAAATCAAATATTTTTAAAAACCCCTAAAAATCATAATTAAATAAATGTTAATTTTCATTCAGGATTTGGTACACAAACACACATGTGTATAGCAGACTACACCTGCCTCCCTTTCAAGGCAGTCATACACTATTACATGTTGTTAGTCATTTGAAAGTGTTCGATTATCCACGTTCAAAATGGTGATTTGAATGGAACATGATATCTATACATGATATCAACCTTGTATTTGCAATTAATGAAATATTAATGACTTAGTTTTTTAGAGAGAATTTCAAAAAGACTATATACGTGGTTTACTACATGTTTCGTAGTAATCCTACGACGTGAAGTTCATTCAAGCGATTGGGTGATCGTGGTAGTATGTTTACTTTGACCTTCGTAAACATGACATATTTCTACATACTGTATATGCAAATAACAATTTCCGAAGTTTACTGAAATTGTGTGTACCAGAGAGTAAGAACGTCTATAAAACAAAAATGTGAGAGATATTTTATGTAAGTAATATATAGATGTTCAAATGGTAGTACTTAAAAGCTATTTACGGTAAAACTTCATTATTGACAGTTTAATGTTTAATCCCTGTTAGGCTATTTGTACCTTTAAGTATCTCAGCTTGTAGAAGTTTTCCATCTTTATTATTTTAGAGGCTTACATTCCATTTGTGATGGTATCTGATGTATAAAAAGCATTGTGACATTATTAAATTCTTATAGAAATATATATTTCTATTTATAGCACAATTTTCCTGATTTTTACACTGGTTCACATAGAATTTGATGACATCACAATTAGTTTATTTTACATTTAGATACCTTCACAAACTGACTATGTATTGGGAAAAAAACAAATTGTTACATGATTTTATACTTTCTTTTAATGACTCACAAGTCTTATCACTTCAAATTCCATGATAGCTCTATCATAACTTTACGTGAAGTGAATTTAGTGTAAAAAAGCATGATAGATATTATATTCCATTTTCAATAGAAATAATATACTACATCATGTACATGTATTTCAAAATTTTTGAACAGACATGATCTATGAAAGAAATGCTTTTTACGCAATGGCATAAGAAAGTTTATTAATTAATTGACCTGTTTTCAACAATACTTTACTGCATGTAGTACACTAAGTTTTTTTTAGCTCTTCTGGTTTCTAACCAGTCAAGCTTATGTCATCACCCTTCGTCCGGCGTCCGTCTTTCTGTAAACAATTCTTGTGCTCTCAACTCCTCTGAAATCATAGGAGATAGAAACAATGAGAAAGTTAATTCTTTTTGCATTCTACTTGGTATGTGGTCTAGTTGTGCACCTGACATTTGGTTTCAGTCCCTGACCCCAGGGTCTTAGGAAATGGGTGTGGTCATTTTCTCATATATAAGTCTATGTAATCTTGTGCTTGCAACTCTCTGACACTATAAATGATGGAGACTTAATTCTTTCTGCAATATGATGGTTCTGTGGTCTAGCTGTGCGCCTGATATTTCATTAGAGCTCTGACCCACAGGGTCTTAGAAAATTGGTGTGGTCATTTAGTCCTATATGAAGGAGGAGACATTGTTTTTCCCTTTGTGTCCGTCTGTCACACAAATCCCCTGAACGTTTTGGCCAATCACTTTCATATCTCAGTATGTTGTTGCTTATGACCCAAAGGTTTCTCATCACCTTGACGCAAGGTCATATGACCAAGGTCAAGGCCACTTAGGCCATGTAAAATTAATTATATGTGTCTCAGATAATTGGGGCTAAAAATGGCAAAGTAGGTAGCGTTTTAATTTTTTTTCTCCAGCAAGAGTCATGTGACCAAGGCCAAGGTCACTAAGTACATTTTGAATGAAAGTTGTACATGCTATCCTGTCCGGGCAATATCTCCTGAACTGTTTACTCGATCACTTTCATATTTTAGTATGTTGTTGCTTATCATCCAAATGTTTCTCATCAGCTTGACCCAAAGTCATGTGACCATGGTCACTTAGTACATTTATAGCTCACCTGAGCCAAAGGCTCATTTTAAACTTATTCTCCAGAATGGCTCAGATGGGATTTTAATAAAACTTAGTAGGAATGAAGTACTCATTGCCCCTACAAGTGTTGTTGTTTTTCGTCCTGATCTATCAACAGGTGGCGCCACCACAGGCAAAAGTTGGTCTTGGGGGTACCCTCCTATGATAAAATGTTATGATTGCTGAGCGACATAAATCCCCTACCGGTGGCATATATTCATGCATATATTTATGTCCTGCAACTCTGTCTTTAAAGAACACTTCAATTCAACATCGATTTTATTAAAACTTACTGTTTGTGCAGCTCAGTTCTGATGTTTTATCTCTTTCATTGACTCGAAAAATAGGTCAAGCGTGACAAAAGTTGAACTTGCTCTGTTACTATCTAAGACTAAGGTGAGTATCAAATTTTATCTGAATATCTCTATTTGTTGCAGAAAAAAGTCTGGACAACTTACAAAAACTAAATTTTGCTAGTAATCAAGGGGCATAACTCCTCAAAAAATAATGTCAAGTGTGAGAAAAGTCAAACTTTCTCTGTAACTATCAAAGACCAAGCTGTGTATCAAACTTCACTTCAATATCTATATGCGTTACAGAAAAAAGTCTGGATAACTGAAAATTGGACAGACGGACTGACAGACAGATAGATGAAGAAACTAAGAGTCCCTTTAGGCGGTGCCGGTAGGGAACTAATAACATTTTCTGCGTTTTTTAGCTCGCCTGAGCCGAAGGCTGCGAAGCATTGTGACACTTAGGGATCACTTAGTCCGTTGTTCGTCTGTCTGTCACACTTGGGTGTCACACCCCATAACTTTTGGTTGGTAAGTGATAGGGCTTCGATATTTTACATCTGCGTTCCATGTGACAAGACCTTTCTACACATACCATAATTTTTTACCTCATGACCTAGGCCAAGATATTTGACCTACTTTTCAAAAAATCTAAGATTGGCTGTATCTTTTGATTGGTAAGTGATAGGGCTTTGTTTTTTCACTTGTGTATTCCTTGTGAAAATACCTTTCTAAACATTCAATAATTTTTGACCTAGTGATCTTGCCCTTGATATTTGACCTACTTTCAATAAAAAAAAATCTGCTTCGCAGGCAACACAAGCATTCCTTTGATAATCATTGCTATTTTTAAATGTTAGAGATAGGGCTTTGATATTTCACATATAGATTCCTCGTGTCCAGAGCTTTCATTTGATACATGTGACTTTTGAAATAGTGACCTTGACCTTTGACTTACCTTTTAAACTATAAGGGATAGGGCTTTAGTACATGCATTTCACATAAAGATTCCTTAACAATGAAGTGTTAAAATTCCAAAAAATTTTTTTTTCTAATTCTATGTAATCTTGTGCTCGCAACTCTTCTGAGATTATAAATGATGAAGACTTAATTTTTTCCGAATATGATGGGTCTATGGTCTAGTTGTGCACCTGATATTTTGTTTGAGCCCCTGACCCCAGGGTCTTAGAAAAAGAGTGTGGTCATTTTGTCATATATAAGTCTATATAATCTTGTGCTTGCAACTCCTCTGACACTATAACTGATGGAGACTTAATTCATTTTGCATTATGATGGATCTGTGGTCTAATTGTGCACCTGATATTTTATTTGAGCCCCTGACCCCCAGGGTCTTAGAAAATGGGTGTCGTAATTTTTTCCTATGTAATTGTGCACTCAACTCTTCTAAAGCTATTAGTGATGGAGAGTTTATTCTTTATTCAATATGATGGCTATCATGCTATGTAGTCTTGTTGTGTCATTGTTAGTTCATTTGAGCCCCTAGGATCTTGGAAAATGGGTGTGACATTTTTTGTTGTTGAAATATATCTCTTATATTATTAATTATATCAGCGATATTCTAGATGCAGTCTAATAGATATGTTGTTTTGTTGTGCTACTTATACTTTGTTAGAATGCCTGCTCGCTATGGTCTTTGGTTTAAAAAATAAAATGAAAATTGATTTTAAGCTCACCTGAGCGAAGCTCAAGTGAGCTATTGTCATAGCGCTGTCCGTCATCCGTCCGTCCGTCCGGCATAAACTTTTAACATTTTCGACATCTCCTCTGCAACCGCTGCAAAAATTTCACGAAACTTCACAGGAAGCAAGTACTCAATGCCCTCTACCAAGTTTGTGTTTTTCGAGTCGATCTGAAATCAAAGATGGCCGCCACAGGTTCTGATTGGCTGTCACATTTTCAACTTCTCTTCTGAAACCGCATCACAGAATTTCATGAAACTTCACAGGAAGCAAGTGCTCAATGCCCTCCTGTTTTATGAGCTGATCGGAAATCCAAGATTACTCATACCCTCTATCAAGTTTGCATTTTTCGAGCCTATCCCAAATCCAAGATGGCTGCCACAGGCTCTGATTGGCTGGCACATTTTCGACTTCTCCTCTGAAACCTCTGCACAGAATTTCATGAAACTTGACAGGAAGCAAATACTCAATGCCTTCTACCAAATTTTTGTTTTTCAAGCCGATCGGAAATCCAAGATGGTCGCCACAGGCTTTGATTGGCTAACACATTTTCAACTTCTCCTCTGAAACTGCAGCACAGAATTTCATGAAACTTCACAGGAAGCAAGTACTCATTGCCTTCTACCAAATTTGTGTTTTTCAAGCTGATTGGAAATCAAAGATGGCCGCCACAGGCTTTGATTGGCTGACACATTTTTGACTTCTCCTCTGAAACCGCTTCACAGAATTTCTTGAAACTTCACAGGAAGCAAGTACTCATTGCCCTCTACCAAGTTTGTGTTTTTCGAGCCGATCAGAAATCCAAGATGTCCTCCATAGGCTCTATTTGAATGACACATTTTTGACTTATCCTCTTAAACTACTGCACAGAATGTCACCAAACTTCACAGGGAGTAAGAACACCTTGTCCTTCTCAAAGCTTCACTAAAAGCGATTTCCTTCAGGTCTTGACTTTGATCGAAAACATACATACAGTCTCCTCAGGTGAGCGATGTGGCCCCCTTGGGCCTCTTGTTATGTGTATGTGTCTTGTTGACTTGTCAATGAGTGAATCAAAGAAAACAACCAGGAGAGCTACAGTCTCGTCAGAGACTTCTGGTTTATGAACATTTTAAACTATTCTAAACATTAATTTTCAATTTGTAGAAAAATCAGATGAGGAACATTTCCACATAAATGAGTGCAGAATTATTAGACGACAAGAGACCATATACACATCACTTTTATCTGCATCTAGAGTTGCCGGATATTGCTTTTATCCATTTTGTCGTAAGTTCTATATATAAAAAAGTATAGAATCACGCTACCATTTCTCGTATACATTCAGCCAACAGGCACTCTATTATCATACCAATTTCGCAAAGTATAAGATAAATATAAACATTTCACTTCTCACAGTACAAAGTCAAGACATAATTGAACACAAACATGGGATCAGTTTGAATGTAATAGTCCTACCAGGAAACTGCTAGAATTTTGAAAATTGTTCCATTTTTTGAAATGTCATTAATTTTAAGAAATTTTCGGAATACATCCCTTAATGTAACTCTTTTTGCCCTTTAATTTTGAGACATAAAGTGTCTTCTTCGTGATGATGGTGTTCCGGGTGCCATTTTGTTCAGCAGTCAACAAGAAATTATGGTTAAAATGCAAAATAGTGGAAAATTATCACTTTTTTGCAAACCATCGGTAGTTTCCAGGAGGGTACATTTTTAACAAATGACTTACAGATTCCGATAAAGATAATCCTTAAAGTTTACGTATCATGTCAGGTTGTAAGAATTATTCATCAATAGATTATCTAATTGTTTCATTCTAGTCAAAATGGTGTGATTTGACAAGAAGGTATAGAGAAAACCCACTGTGATTCTAAACTATTTTTGAGCAGTATATAACTTTTCAAATGAAATGCATTTCTAGTTTCATGTCTTTACGAAGAGATGATTCATTTTTGGCCACATTGCAAAGAAAAATTCTGTCTATGAAATGACAATTAAGTCTTTCTGTCTGTCAATTCCTCTCTGAGACTTAGTTCATGTATTTACAAGGACACTGTCTTCGTCAAAAAGGGGTAAAGTTGTTAGTCATTATTATGCCCCCGGAATCAAAGATTCGGGGGCATATAGTTTTTGGCCTGTTTGTCTGTTTATCTGTTTGTCTGTCTGTTTGTCCGAAAAACTTTAACATTGGACATAACTTTTGAATGGGAAGTGATAGGGCTTTCATATTTCACATGTGTATTCCTTGTGACAAGACCTTTCCATTGATACCAAAATTTTTGACCTCGTGACCTTGACCTTGACCTTTGACCTACTTTTCAAAAACTTTAACATTGGGCATAACTTTTGAATGGTAAGTGATATGGCTTTCATATTTCACATGTGTATTCCTTGTGACAAGACCTTTCCATTGATACCAAAAGTTTTGACCTCGTGACCTTGACCTTGACATTTGACCTACTTTTCAAAAACTTTAACATTGGGCATAACTTTTGAATGGTAAGTGATAGGGCTTTCATATTTCACATGTGTATTCCTTGTGACAAGACCTTTCCATTGATACCAAAAGTTTTGACCTCGTGACCTTGACCTTGACATTTGACCTACTTTTCATAAACTTTAACATTGGGCATAACTTTTGAATGGTAAGTGATAGGGCTTTCATATTTCACATGTGTATTCCTTGTGACAAGACCTTTCCATTGATACCAAAATTTCTGACCTCGTGACCGTGACCTTTGACCTTTTAACCCAGTGACCTCACATACATGTACTTAACAGAAAATAGTGTTCATACTAACAAAGATGCCACCGGGGGCATTCGTGTTTCACAAACACAGGCTTTATTTAAAAGTCTGTATGGAGGAAACTGTTTGGTGAAGCTGAGATTGATATTGTGATAGACGATTATGAGAGGAATGTAACTCAGCAAAAAATTTTGACCTTGACCTTTTTACAAGGAGATACATGTATGATATACACAATGAGCAAATGGGGGAGAAAACTACATGTATATGTCTGAGGAGTATTGACAAGTAACTAAATCCAGTATTATATATATTTTTTTGCTCAACCTTTGTCCTTGTGACCTTGACTCTGAATTTGGCCTACTTTTAAAAAAGAAATTCACCTTCAGTAAATCTCTTCAACCCAAAGAGGTAGGGCTTTGATATCTTCATGTGAAATCAACACTTTTAACCTAGAACATCTACTTTGTTTAGCAATTGGTACGACCTCCATATTTCCTTTGTAGAATCCTTATGGCAATACCTTCATTATGGTTTGCACCATTATTTAGTGGTTAGGTTGTCTGTTAGTAGCCTGAAGGCTTTACTGGTTCTACAGACATTTATGTTGTATGTTATGCAATGTATATGGAAAATGTCCCTGGACTGTGCCCGGAAGTTACTGGTACAGAGGTGGATGAGGCGCCATTTATAACAACTGTTTGTGTTTTGTCTGTTAAGAAAACTTCTATCCAGTGTAGTGTGTTGTCTGTAATGCCGTAGTACTTGAGTTTGTATAAGAGTCTTTGATGGGGTCCATGATTATTAAGTCTGTCTGTATGTTGTCATTGTGTCTCTGTTTGCTAGTTTTTGTATGAAGTCTATTAGCTGTGATTCGCATGATGTGTGTTTTCTAAATCCATGTTGTAAGTTGTATAAAATCTTATTACTTTCTAAGTTTGTCATTATATTGCTAGTTATTATGTGTTCCATTAATTTACATGAAAGGCATGTGAGAGAGATTAGTCTGTAGTTTATGGATTTGTATTTTTCTCCTTTCTTTAATGCTGGGACTACATAAGCACGTTTCCAGTCTTTGGGTGTTTTGCCTATGTGTAGTGATAAGTTGAATAAAAGTGTGAGTATAGGTGCAACTTGTTCTTTTAATTCTTTCAATGTTCTGCCGTTGATGTTATGTGGACCACTTGCTTTGTGTGGATTTATGTTACTGTGTAATTTAAGAACTCCCTTTTCATTTATTGTGATAGGTGACATTTCAGGATGTGGACTTGGACCTTTGTCTGGTAATGTCTGTATTTGTTTTATTTGTAAAAACAGACTGAAATTGGAAATTCAGTACGTTTGCTTTTTAGCTCGCCGGGACGAATGTCCGGAGAGCTATTGTCATACCCCCGGTGTCGGCGTTGGCGTTGGCGTTGGCGTCTGCGTGCGCATGCACAAAAACTTTAACCTTGCTTATAACTTTTAAACCAATACAGATTGGGCTTTCATATTTCACATGTGCATTCCTTGTGACAAGACCTTTCCATGGATACCAAAATTTTTGACCTTGTGACCTTGACCTTGGAGATTGACCTACTTTTGAAAAACTTTAACCTTGGCCATATTTTTGGAATGGTAAGTGATAGGACTTTGATATTTCACATGTGTATTCCTTGTGACAAGACCTTTCCATGGATACCAAAATTTTTGACCTTGTGACCTTGACCTTGGAGATGATTGACCTACTTTTGAAAAACTTTAACCTTGGCCATATTTTTTGAATGGTAAGTGATAGGGCTTTGATATTTCACATGTGCATTCCTTGTGATAAGACCTTTTTTATTGTTGTTGTTGCAATTTACATATGGTTGCCACCGGCGAGCTATGTTGTCATTCTGACAAGTCTGGTTCTGTTGTGTCTGTCACGAGGCATCCATCTTTTATAAGAGGTGCAACCTGGTGTTTTCTGTTCTTGTACTTTTGATGTAACTATATATCATGTATATTAAGCTCTTTGGTTTCTTTTTAGCTATTTCATGTTGGTCTGGTTCATTAGCTCGCCGGGACGAATGTCCGGAGAGCTATTGTCATACCCCCGGTGTCGGCGTTGGCGTTGGCGTTGGCGTCTGCGTGCGCGTGCACAAAAACTTTAACCTTGCTTATAACTTTTAAACCAATACAGATTGGGCTCTCATATTTCACATGTGTATTCCTTGTGACAAGACCTTTCCATGGATACCAAAATTTTTGACCTTGTGACCTTGACCTTGGAGATTGACCTACTTTTGAAAAACTTTAACCTTGGCCATATTTTTGGAATGGTAAGTGATAGGACTTTGATATTTCACATGTGTATTCCTTGTGACAAGACCTTTCCATGGATACCAAAATTTTTGACCTTGTGACCTTGACCTTGGAGATGATTGACCTACTTTTGAAAAACTTTAACCTTGGCCATATTTTTGGAATGGTAAGTGATAGGGCTTTGATATTTCACATGTGTATTCCTTGTGACAAGACGTTTCCATGGATACCAAAATTTTTGACCTTGTGACCTTGACCTTGGAGATGATTGACCTACTTTTGAAAAACTTTAACCTTGGCCATATTTTTTGATTGGTAAGTGATAGGGCTTTGATATTTCACATGTGTATTCCTTGTGACAAGACGTTTCCATGGATACCAAAATTTTTGACCTTGTGACCTTGACCTTGGAGATGATTGACCTACTTTTGAAAAACTTTAACCTTGGCCATATTTTTTGATTGGTAAGTGATAGGGCTTTGATATTTCACATGTGCATTCCTTGTGATAAGACCTTTTTTATTGTTGTTGCTGCAATTTACATATGGTTGCCACCGGCGAGCTATGTTGTCATTCTGACAAGTCTGGTTTATTGGGATGTCACAAATCATTTTCTCTATGGAGTCTTAGTATGATTTAAGTTTCTTAATTCTTTCTATACTAATCTCTTTAAAAGATCTTTAATTTTTTTGGGGTTATTTTTCCTGTTTTTTGTATGCTTTGTTCTTTTTATTGATTAGACGTCTTAATTTGTCATTGACCCAGGGAAGTCTGTGTTTGTATGTTAACAATTCGTGTGGAATGTTGTTCTCTATAGGTTGACTTTAAATATATTCCATAATCTTTTTGTTTTTCGTTTCTAAGGTCTGTAAGCGTGCTTTCTAGGTCTGATCTTATATTTGTCTTATTTGGTTTGCTGTATTTGTATATTTTTCTGGGTTTTTCTCTATTCTTTTTAGCCAAGTGTCGAGTTCGATGTATACTATGTCATGATCGGCATGACCAATTTGTGGCCTAGTTGAGATTTTATTTACATTAGATGGATTTGATGTAAATAAAAGGTCAAGGATTCTGCCATTTCGGGTGGGTTTATCTGTCATTTGGTGCAAGTTATGATCCATATCCAGACCATAAGGCATCTATGTTACCAGTACTATATGCTTTGTAATTTTGACAATTTAAAATTAATTCTCAGGGAATAGTAGAGATTTGAACTCTGTACCAACAAGATGTGAATATTCTTGGGATGCAGCAACTCAGGCTTGTCTAAACAAAACAAACTCTTACCTGGCTGATACTATTCAGCTTTCTCAGTGCCATCGGGTCTCGGGGAAAATACAAGACGTGTTCCAGACAGCAACATTTTGGAGTAGTAGGCGCAGCTACAATGCAGTTTTCTCAGTAAAAGGTAATGGCTAAAAGAAGATTTTAGAAAAGTGTACCAATTGAAAGTACAGAAAATGTGGTTTCCTCGAATACTATAAAATGAGAATATTTAGCGCTCGATTTATTTAAGCGCCATTAGCGCAAAGGTATTATTGCGCTAAATTAATTAAGTTTTGCGCTAAAATTTTAAGATGCAACATCAAATTTCAATAAGAAAATTTAAGGATAAAGTATTTGACAGTGTAATCAAAGTGCATTACACCATATCCGTGGTCTATTCGGCAACGTTGTTTTGATAGCTAGTTAAATAATTGGATTAAAGCTTGGGTTGGATTAACGCTAGCAGGATAGATAATGATAGTACACGTACCGAAATTTAAATGCACGTGTATAAATGTATTAAATCTACTTGGTGGATCATGATTGTCTATGTGTCGTAATAAACAATTATGAAATATAAAGAAAAAGAGAGTCGAAAAAAAAAACAAAGTAACAAAAGCTCTCTCTTCTGTAAAGAAAAATGAGTCAGTTTTTGTTGTTATGGAGAGAAAGAGAGAGAGGGAGAGGGGGTAATTGCATCTTATTGGAAAATGTTGATCAGAAGAAATCTGCAGTCGGTAAATGCAGGTATGTATTCGTTCTAAAGAGAAGACTTTTCTCTATCGCTTAGTTTTAGATGGCGTAACAAAGTATTTTAACAATGCAATGTACATTTATCGTAAAAAGGGAAGAAACGCTTAAAAACATTAATACATGCTTACCATTAGGTAATTCAATTGTCTATGACACGAGCCGGCATGTAGCCAATAGCTCTATGTACTATACAATAGATGTGCATTCTTTTAAAGAATTTATATACACGGCGTGAATAAAATTCTGTTGTAAAAGCCGTTGCCGTAAAATGACTCATTACGTCAAGCTGAAAAAATAAGGACGATATACGCTGATTCATGTTACAGAACAACATTATTTCCTTTCATTACTTTTAATTTGATATTTATTTCGTATTACCAAAGATCGTCTGAACAAGAGACATGATAGGTATGTTTTTGTCTGGTGTCGATTCATCAACAGTAAATTGCCTCCGACAATGCCTGAGAAACAAAGTCCTAAAGTCACTGTGCACTAATTTTATCGACTTGACGTCAATATGCTAAAATAAGTTTGCGCCAAAAGGTTTTCAACCGTCATTGCTCTAAAATATGTTTGCGCTCAATATTCTCGTTTTACAGTATATCTAAGATAATGTTGTCGACGCATTCTGCATTTACAGTCTTACATACTAACTTGTATTGGATAGTAAATTTAATGCTCAAGGTGAAAAAGAAAATCTTAAAGAATATTAAGCTCACCTGAGCAAAGCTTAAGTGGGCAACTGTAAATTGGTTTATTTTCGTTAGTACCAATTTTCGTCAATTCGTTAAAGATTACTATTTCATCAGTATGTAAATGCCAACTTAGCATTTAGATCTGCTATCAAATCATCAAGTCTGCCATTTGTGTTTGTTTAACAACTATTGGTAAACAAACAATTAGAGACATGTATATTACCTACCTTGCTGTGAAAACATATTATTTATTAATTAGAAGGACATTATATGCGACTTTGTGTTGGAGCCCCTGACCCCCAGCATCTTAAAAAATGGAAGTGGTCATTTTCTCCCATATAACAATGTAATCTTGTTCTCGCAACTCCTCTCACACTATTAAGTATTAATTATGGAGACTTAATTCTTTTTTTGTAATATGATTGATCTGTGGCCTATTTGTGCACCTTATATTTTGTTTGAGCCCCTGACCCCCAGGGTATTAGAAAATGGATGTGGTCATTTTCTCAGATGTAACTGTATGTAATCTTGTGCTCAGAACTCCTCTGACACTAATTCACGTAATGATGGAGTCCCAGACTTAAGTCTAGTTGTGCACCTGATATTTTGTTTGAGCCCCTGACCACCAGTGTCTTAGAAAATGGGTGTGGTCATTTTCTTCTATATAATTCTATGTAATCTTTTGCTCGCAACTCCTCTGACACTATCAATGATTGAGTCTTAAGTCTTTTTGCAATATGATTGGTCTTTGGTCTGATTGTGCACCTGATATTTTGTTTGAGCCCCCGATCCCCAGTGTCTTAGATAAAGGGTGTGGTCATTTTTATTATACCCCCGTCATATAATGGTGTTTTTTATTTTTTTGGTTTTAACTTTTTCATTTTCAACCCCTTTTACATTTTTTTTTAAAAAGCCTCTTGAAATGGGGGATTTCAAGACTTTGTTGTCGTCGCGTCATTGTTGCCATCGTCATCCGTAGACAAAACTTTAACCTTGGCTATATCTCTTGAACTATATGGGGTAGGGCTTTGATATTTCATATGTAGATACCTTGTGACGAGACCTTTCATTTGAGACACCTTTGACCTATTCACATTGACCTTGGACTTTGACCTACTTTTCCAAAACTTTAACCTGGTTTCTGACGAAAACCTGTATAGGCGAGCTATGTAATCTTTTATTACCCTATGTTTTAATTTTTTTTTCCATTTTTTCAGCTTTTATGCACTTTATTATCTGAATACCTAAAATTTTATTTTTGACCCCCCCCCCATTTTCATCTTCCATTTTCATTTTATTTTTCCGCACTCATTCACTGTGTATTCGTAATATTTGAGTCTCTTTATGCTGTGATATATACATGTATTTTTATGCCTTAATTTTATATTTTGTCATTTTATTGATTTTTTTTAAATGATAAATGTGCATATACTGCCATATAGACCCAGCGTTGAGGGTTCAAATTCTGTCACTAACACTATCATAATGCAAATATATCAGTTGGTTAAGGGTGTGTATGGGTATTAGGTGAGCATTGTTCCCCCCCCCTAGGACTCTAGTTCTAATTAATAGATGAATTGTCTGGTGCTTTTAACATGGCTTTTAGGTACATGCATAACTAATGCTTGTATACCACCTTAAATACATAATATATATAATGTTGGCTCCTGATTTGTAATTAT
The DNA here is from genome assembly GCA_033119305.1 of Pinctada imbricata. NCBI lineage: Eukaryota > Metazoa > Mollusca > Bivalvia > Pterioida > Pteriidae > Pinctada > Pinctada imbricata. The sequence goes on along the minus strand of VSWD01000003.1, from coordinate 57,618,383 downwards.
TTTATACATATTTTATTGCAATGAATAAAGCAATAGACCATTTTCGAGTTACCGATCACGTTCGGATATTATACTCCGCTTCGACGTTTTGTCAAGATGCCCTACTTCCGGTTTACATTGGAGTCTAAAAATAACGTGATCACGATTAAGAAATAAACTATTTACGCAACCAAATGGCATTGTAGCGTCATAAATGTGCACCATTTACATGATTTGGGGTTGGAAAAATTCAAGCAAAAGGTATCAGTCAAAGGGGATGCTCTGTATAGAAGTTGAATGGTCAGGAAAGGGGGGGGGGGGGGGTGGGGGGGTTACGATGCCGCAAGGAGACATAACAAGAGACTCTGAACACGTGTCCAGGTGTATGTGACAGAATTTATTGTTTGTGACAGTTAGATTGGGATAGGCATTTGACATGACAGGTGTTTAAATGTTTGATTTTGACCTGTACATCTACCCAGTAACCCGGCAACCGGCCAACGACGTGATGCCGGGTAAAGCTTATGAAGGTGAGGGGTGGACAGGGTGAAAGGGAGGGGGCGGGAGAGAGGGGGAGGGAGGAAAGGGGCGGGAGGAGGGAGAAATGGGCGGGAGGGGGGAGGTAAGGGAAGGGTGAAAAGGAGGAGAGTTGAGGGGAGGTAAGGGGGTGGGAGGCGGGGAGAGAGGTACCCCCTCCCCCGAAGGTGTACCCTGCTGACGATCAAATATCATGATAGTATTGATATACACAGTGACATTGTATCTGTGACTCTGTAATCGGAAAAAGATCATGCAGAATCTAATGCCTCGTTTACACGGAGAGTTTATTGCGCAATAAACGTAAATTTGTTGCGCAATAAATTTGTTTTGCGTTCACACGACAAAATTTATTGCGCAATAAATTTTCAATTTGTTTCGCAATAACTTTATTGCGCAACAAATTCTGCCGTGTAAACGCTAAGCGAAACTGTTGCGCAATAAATCTGACGCATGCGCATCAACATGACAAGAGAAAGAGATTGTTATTCTTACGAATATAACAATTCGACGTCTTTAATTTTACCATTCTTTTGAGAGATTCCGATTTTATGTATATATATAGAGGAACGCTTTTCTTTAAGTCTGGGCCCCTTGTAGAGAATGACGTCACAATTGAATTACGTTATGCTCTAGACTGAAATGACAAATAAATGAATGACCTTCCTCCCAAAAAAGTCTTAAATTTGACTTTACGAAAATTTTTCGAACAGTTTTTCCTTGAGGTATTCGTTGTACACTTTTATTCATGATTCTTGTGCATGTTTAGTGGCATTTTATTGCGCAATAGTTTCGGTCTCGTGTGAACGCAAAAAAGCTTATTTCGAAACAAATTTGTTGCGCAATAAAGTTATTGCGAAATAAAGTTATTGCGAAATAAATTTATTGCGCAACCGTGTGAACGAGGCATAAAAGAATGAAGAATGAAAAAAATGTCTGAAATAATTATCTTCCCGGACTCAGGACTGATATATTTTCCTTACCTGGCTGATCCCCCCCCCCCTTTTCCTTCTATCGGCTTTCCATTCCTCGTTTGTAAAATATTGATCAGGCCATGGGCGTGACTGGGGTGATCTCCGTCCCCTAGAGATTCACGAGAACAATTTTCATTTTAAAGTTTGCAGGCCAGATGTAAGTTGAAATGTATGTTCAAGGATCATGACTAAATAGATACAAGAAGGTCTATCTGTAAATACGGCAAATAAAACGTTTACTTGAACTTTGAGTCTCATAGGATTTACATTTTATTTTGCGTGAAGTTTACACCTGCGCGGGTGTTGCGGCTCTGAACTCCCCTCCCCCTCAAGATGTCATTATTCTATTTCTACGCTCCCAATTTCTCAACTTCAGAGCCAGGATGAACCCCATCCTTGGAAAAATGTTTTAGATCCACGCATTATTTTTCCTATATACAATTTGTATTTTCATTATTCCAAGGTACCGTTTTTCAGATTTTTTTTTCAATTTTGAACATCTTTTTATTTAATGCCTTCGTCAGGTGTACAGGGACATATCTTTCGTATTTTCTCAAGTTACCAATAGCACACGCTGCCATTTATCAAAAAAGTTTTAACCTCCCCCCTCCCCCCCCCCCCAAAAAAAAACCCTGTTAATACCGATTTTCATGCATTGATGCAGAAGAGAAAGCGGCTTATATTACTTCAGAAATACTTAGTGTCATTTAAATTTTAGAACCTTTTATTTACTGACAATTTCTTAGGGATATATTTGCACAAAAAGGCAATGGCATTAAAAGGGGGGGGGGGGTAATTAAATCACAATTATTGTTATGTTTTGAAAAAAGAAATTCAGTTGGGTTACCATTTTCTATTTTTTTTTATGTAAGACTTTTAAATTTTCCGTTCAAAGAATTTCCTGTTTTTCACTTTTTCAATATTTATTAGAATAATTATCTCTATATGATATTACTGAAAAAAAAGTAAAATGACAAAAATCCGATGACTTATAATTTACATTGTCATTGATGACGTAAACAAATTAATGGTCAATACAAACAAAATCGGCGATTATAATTATTTCCATATTCAAAGAAAAGTAGTTTTTCAATTTTGAGTAGATTAGATCGATTTTACACCGTTGATGTCACAATATGTGACGTTGCTAAGGTAGACCGGAAGTAACCCTACTTGACGTAACTAAGCAGGTGCGTCATAGTAGTGACTAAACTGAAGGTTTATAACGGTCATTAGTTGTAACTCGAAAATGGTCTATTGGATTGGATACAAGGTTTACCAGGTATGTTAAGAGTCTAACCAGTGATTATACTTTGGTATGTAGGGCTATCTACTTTTAAAAGCTCTGTACATGTCTGTCTGTTTGTCTGTCTGTCTGTCTATCTTCAGTCTGGAATATTACATTGTATTGTTAATCTTAGTCCAGAATTTACTATACTGTAACAATTTTACATCAAATAAGGTTTGAGTAACCAACTTTTCAGCCAGAAAAATGAGGGGTTTACCAAAATATTAAGCATCTTACATTTTATATACAGTATCTTCAAGGGCAAGGTCTATGATTCTATAGTAGTGTGACAATGCGAGTATTGTGCTGGGTTCAGCTCAGTTGGTAAGAATGTATGTCAAGAAAGCAGAAGGCCTCCTGTTCGATTCCCTGACCATTCACCTTTTGACAGTCACCCGTTTTTGTAATAAAGAAAATTTCCACATTTGTTCTCCAATACACAAAAGACAAAAGACCAGGATAAATTAACATTTTACAAAGACACTCAACTGATATCTGCATGCCTATCCTCTAATTAGACTTTTAAAAAAGACCTACAGATACATTTTTGTAGAATTATATCAGTTTAATAGTTAACAAATAGAATATTAAGCTTCTAAGGCCTTTTTTATGCCCCCGAAATCAAAGATTCAGGGGCATATAGTTTTTGGCCTGTCCGTCTGTTTGTCTGTTTATCTGTTTGTCTGTTTGTCTGTTTATCTGTTTGTCTGTTTGTCTGTCTGTTTGTCCGAAAAACTTTAACATTGGGCATAAATTTTGAATGAGAAGTGATAGGGCTTTCATATTTCACATGTGTATTCCTTGTGACAAGACCTTTCCATTGATACCAAAATTTTTGACCTCGTGACCTTGACCTTGACCTTTGACCTACTTTTCAAAAACTTTAACATTGGGCATAACTTTTGAATGGGAAGTGATAGGGCTTTCATATTTCACATGTGTATTCCTTGTGACAAGACCTTTCCATTGATACCAAAATTTTTTACCTCGTGACCTTGACCTTGACCTTTGACCTACTATTCAAAAACTTTAACATTGGGCATAACTTTTGAATGAGAAGTGATAGGGCTTTCATATTTCACATGTGTATTCCTTGTGACGAGACCTTTCCATTGATACCAAATTTTTTTACCTCGTGACCTTGACCTTGACCTTTGACCTACTTTTCAAAAACTTTAACATTGGGCATAACTTTTGAATGAGAAGTGATAGGGCTTTCATATTTCACATGTGTATTCCTTGTGACAAGACCTTTCCATTGATACCAAAATTTTTGACCTCGTGACCTTGACCTTGACCTTTGACCTACTTTTCAAAAACTTTAACATTGGGCATAACTTTTGAATGGGAAGTGATAGGGCTTTCATATTTCACATGTGTATTCCTTGTGACAAGACCTTTCCATTGATACCAAAATTTTTGACCTCGTGACCTTGACCTTGACCTTTGACCTACTTTTCAAAAACTTTAACATTGGGCATAACTTTTGAATGGGAAGTGATAGGGCTTTCATATGTCACATGTGTATTCCTTGTGACAAGACCTTTCCATTGATACCAAAATTTTTGACCTCGTGACCTTGACCTTGACCTTTGACCTACTTTTCAAAAACTTTAACATTGGGCATAACTTTTGAATGGGAAGTGATAGGGCTTTCATATTTCACATGTGTATTCCTTGTGACAAGACCTTTCCATTGATACCAAAATTTTTTACCTCGTGACCTTGACCTTTGACCTTTTAACCCAGTGACCTCACATACATGTACTTAACAGAATATAGTGTTCATACTAACAAAGATGCCACCGGGGGCATTCGTGTTTCACAAACACAGGCTTTATTTTACTTTTTACTTTCTTACTCTTATTTCTAGATTATATATCTCTTATTTAGCCACACATTAGAAGTCATGGGGAATTGGTTGCACTTTCATAATCAATCATCGGTTATATTGGATCAGCATCCGATGCCATTTTACTGATTATTAATCAGTTGTGCAGAATTCTATCATTTCATTCAAAGTTGTAGTTTTTCAAATTTAGTTATCACATACTTATGAATGTAAATGTAAGTAAATCATCTAAGGAAAGTTTAAAGTTTCTGTTAATTTTCAGGAAACAAATCCTGGAGAGGTGTCACAGAAGTTTTAAAGTGTCTAGTTGTATCTGAAAATGAACAAAGGGAAGTCAGTTGTAATGAGGATAACAGTTTTGTCTGCTTTCACAGTAAGTGAATGAAACATGTGTGTACTTTAAGAAAAATGGGATGACCTACATCCATGTTGGCACTAGATGTACATACAGTTCTCTCCCCAGAAATTTCAGATAGCATGGTTCTATGTCTTTGTATCGGATGTGTCACCCCGCCATTGTGCGTCCCATCATTGTGCATTCCATCATTGCATCATCAGTAGCGTCATGTAAAAGACTCGACATGAACATAGTTCGAATTAAATCCTCATGTCCAGATTTGTGTGTCCACGCTATATGACCCCTCGCATCTTTGCTGGGTCCATTTATTAGGTCAAAAACTCAACATATAGCATCTTTGGAAGCCAAATCAAGAATGTCAATGCACCAGAAATCAAAGGAAGTACTTTCTTTAATCCGTAAATGAAGGATCTTTAAATTACGTTGCTCTTGCGGTCATCAGCGGTCTGTGTTTACCTTTTACACCGTCAACGCCATTATCAATAGACTGGGCAACATCACAATGAAAATAATTGATAGGTATTTTCCAGTATTGAAATTTATATATGCTCTTGAGACCATTAAAGATTAAATCATTGAACGTATACTAAATGTTTAAAACATGCGAATGTACCGTTTATTAGTGTCCATGACACTTGTCGGTACATGGTCAGTAGCTACATGTATATACGGCACAAAAGCTATAAATATTTACCTGAAGGCGCGTGATTAAAGTCTTCCTAATAGGGCTGTAACGATACGCTTCCCTGACGATACCATATGTATCACGGTTCAAGGCCTCATTTTCGATTATTTTCGATTCGATACACTTTAATAGCAATTCTCTGTAAGCATTTAAACAATTTCGGCACGCATGGTCTCCGATTTTCATGAAATTTCACACATAAGTAGGGACCAATGAAAAATGCAAAATTTGACAAAAGAATTAATTCTAGGTCATCTGGTTACCATGGCAACGGCCTTTAAATTTGAAAAATTGGCAAAATTGAGCTAATTTAAAGCTCTATAATTTGGTCTATATGTGATATCAATGGAAGATTTTTTATGCATCTTAAAGATTAGGACATAGAATTTTAAATAAGCTCACTAGTAGTGTCTGATATTGTAAAAAGGCTGGTTACCATGACAACATTATTAGCTAATTTTGATATATTGATTTCAAAATGCTGTTTGTATTTTCCAATTTTTCTTCTCTCTTGATGGGTATATAATAAGGAAATAGGATTTATTTTATAAAATAAGCAAATTCAAGATAAACCCACTTGTTGCTATGTACATAAGTTACCTTGGCAACGGTAACTATGGTCTTTAATTTTACTTATTTTGCAACTTCAGAGTCATTTTAAAAAAATTAGCATCATGACGAACAGATAAAAATTGTTGGGAAATATCCAACACAAAGAGCTCTTTCAAAAACCGTGAAAAAGCTATGGGGAACATATGTTACCATGGCAACCATTTTTTATTATTTTCATAAAACAGTAATTATTAATCCCAGGAAGTTCAAATTTAATAACAATAAAGATCAAGTAAGCCTCTATCAAAATATAATAAAAAAGTTTCAAATAATTTATGGTTGCTATAGTAATTTGGCCATACATTACAAAAATAAGCATTTTTTGTTGTTTTTCGAAGTCTTTTCCTCAAAAAACGAAACAGGCTTACACAACCTTTTTTACATATTACATAAAGCAAAGTCTAATTTTTATTTCAGATTTAAAAAATTTCAGATTACTTAACTTTTGATGCCCGTATCCAAGGACTCAAAGTGGGTCTGTGTGCAATTTTACACAATCGTTCCCATAGCAACGGGCTATTTCCTGAACATTTTAAAAAAAATTTCTTTCATGTAATGAAAGATCTACTTAAATACATTAATTAATTTTCATCACTTTGAATTAAAATTCAATGATCTTGTTAAAAAAAGACTCTAAATATTGTCCAAAATTGCTTTCATTTTTGCGATTTGAGGTCATGTTGCCATAGCAACGAACAAAAACTTTGTCCCAATGTAAATGCTTATGTTTTATTTGCTTAAAAAACTCAAAAATGTAAGTAATTTATCGTTGAATTTTGAAAAAATGCCAAAAATATAATTTTGATAGCCTCGGGTACCTGTGCTGTTGCTATGGAAACATATAGATAAGACCATAAACCCAACATTATTATTACTTAACTTGAAAGAGCAATGATAGGGTACTGATAATTCATTAGTGTTTGTTTTAGATTATGCTGCATGAATTATGTATGTGACTTCAAAAACGCCCAAAAATGCATTTTTTCAGTATTCAAAGTCCGCTTCCATGGCAACCGGATGTGATATTAAGAAAATTTTTAATAAATTTTTGCTTTTGGGTCAGACCCAACCTTATGTACAAATTTTATCAAAATCTGAGACATGCCGTGCCATGCGTCCTTCATAAAAGTGCAAATGCTTACAGAGAATAGCTATTAAATAAAAGAAAACAGAAAAACCCGTTTAACCTTCATTGACTTCTTTTCTTTATGATGAGATATAATGATGATGCTTTATGTCAGTCATAACATAATCATGATGATGCCTCATGCCTTGAATTTCAATATAGCCTAGTATATGGTCTTATACTGTCCTTGAAGATGGATGAAAGTTTGACAGTTTGGATGAGGAGACTCCTTTCATTGACAATATGTTTGTATTTTTAGCTCACCTGAGCCATAGGCTCAAGTGAGCTATTGTCATAGTGTTGCGTCCGTAGTCCGTCGTCGTCGTAAACTTTTCACATTTTAAACTTCTTCTCCAGAAAGGCTGAAGGGATTTTGATGAAACTTGGTAGGTATGAAGTACTCATGGTCCCCTACAAGTGTTGTTGTTTTTCGTCCGGATCTGTCAACAGGTGGCGCCACCACAGCCAAAAGTAGGTCACGGGGGGTACCCTCCTTTGACAAACTTCTTCTTCAGAACCGAAGCATGTATCGACAAAACGAAAGCATCAGGATGATATAGAGAGATGTCTTAAGAAGTGTTGTTATTTTTGGTTCCACTTCGAAGTCAAATTTTTGACGCGTTTTTGACGTCTTTTTGGACTTTGTCAGAAATGCACATTTTTGCACTATTTCTTTAAATAACTCAATAAGTGTATGATTTTACACACTCATTTACTACGTATTTATCATATTTAACTTACTTAATGCTTTGATATGTATTTTATGCTTAAAATTTATTTTTTTGATTTTTTATGAATTTTTTTCTTATGTAAAAAGGAAGGGGGGGGGGTTGATTTTCATACATTTTCTGCTTCTTTTCTATAACCACTCTTCAGATTGTCATGACAATTTGTAGGTATGAGGTACTCATGCATGGTACCCTACAAGTGAAAGAATTTTGTCAAGATATCCACTTTTGGATGTTTAAGGAATATTTTTTAAGATTGTACATAGGTTTAATGTATGTTTTCCATGCCAAATGGACCCATGGGGAGTAGCTTCAAACCCCGGCGGGACCCCAACAATTTTTTTTTTCCCTTTTTCAGTTTTTTTTCTCTTTTATTTTTATATTTATAGCTAGAAATGAAACTGTGAAAGAATTTTGTCAAAATATCAACTTTTAGATTTTTAATGATTTTTTAAATAAGACAAGCTATAGCTAGTTTGGCTTTGTGTACTTATTTTCATACTTCGAATTAACTTGGCCACATACGCTATCAAATATACGCTGAAATCATTTTTAAGATGTTGACTTTTTGTGTCGCCTGCGAAGCACAGCGACACTTAGGGATCACTTTGTCTGTTGTTCGTCTGTCCGTCCATCCGTCCCTCCGTCTGTCCGTCTGTCTGTCACACTTGGGTGTCACACCCCACAAATTTTGATTGGTAAGTGATAGGGCTTTGATATTTCACATGTGTATTCCTTGTGACAAGACCTTTATACACATATCATAATTTTTGACCTTTTGACCTTGACCTAGATATTTGACCTACTTTTCTAAAAATCTAATATTGGCTATATCTCTTGATTGATTAGTGATAGGGCTTTGATATTTCACATGTGTATTCCTTGTGATTAGACCTTTCTACACATATAATGTTTGACCTTGTGACCTTGATCTAGATATTTGACCTACTTTTCTAAAAATCTAATATTGGCTATATCTCTTGATTGGCAAGTGATAGGGCTTTGATATTTCACATGTGTAATCTTTGTGACAAGACCTTTCTACGCAAACCATATTTTTTGACCTCGTGACCTTTACCTAGATATTTGACCTACTTTTCAAAAAATCTATGATTGGCTGTATCTTTTGATTGGTAAGTGATAGGGCTTTGATATTTCACATGTGTATTTCTTGTGACAAGCCCTTTTTCACATACTATATTTTTTACCTTATGACCTTGACCTAGATATTTGCCCTACTTTTTAAAAAAAACCAAGATTGGCTTTATCTATTGATTGGCAAGTGATAGGGCTTTGATATTTCTCTTGTGTATTCCTTTTGACAATACCTTTCTACACATACCATAATTTTGACCTCATGACCTTGACCTAGATATTTGACCTACTTTTCAAAAAAATTAAGATTTGCTATATCTTTTGATTGGTAAGTGATAGAGCTTTGATATTTCATATGTGTATTCCTTCTTGTGACAAGGCCTTTCTACACATATCATAACTTTTGACCTCATGACCAAGACCTAGATATTTGACCTACTTTTTAAAAAATCTTAGATTGGCTATTTCTTTTGATTGCTGAGTGATAGGCTTTGATATTTCACATGTGCATTCCATGTGACAAGACCTCTCTTCACATACCATCATTTTTAGCTCACCTCGACGAAGTTGAGTGAGCTTATGCTATAACCCCACGCGTCCGCGTCCGGTAAAGAAGTTTGGGGTAGCTCAGTATCTGACAAAGTACTAACGCTACAGTAACCAAACTGGCACAAGTGATTCATCTTTGGATGCTGAGGTGAACCCATGCATCGTATGCAGCATCTGACCTACATTTTCCGCTTGAGTGACTTGGTTAAGAAGTTTGGGGTAGCTCAGTATCTGACAAAGTACTGATGCTACAGTAACCAAACTGGCACAAGTGATTCATTTTTGGATGCTGAGGTGAACCCATGCGTCGGATGCAGCATCTGACCTACATTTTCCGCTTGAGTGACTTGGTTAAGAAGTTTGGGGTAGCTCAGTATCTGACAAAGTACTGATGCTACAGTAACCAAACTTGCACAAGTGATTCATCTTTAGATGCTGAGGTGAACCCATGCATCGGATGCAGCATCTGACCTACATTTTCCGCTTGAGTGATTTGGATAAGAAGTTTGGGGTAGCTCAGTATCTGACAAAGTACTAATGCTACAGTAACCAAACTTGCACAAGTGATTCATCTTTAGATGCCGAGATGGACCCATGCATCGGATGCAGCATCTGACCTACATTTTCCACTTGAGTGATTTCGCTTTTAAAAGCCAATATTGAGCAGAGTATAAGTGCTACATGTACCAAACTTGCATATTGGATGTATCTTTGATCAAACTTTCATAAAATGACCTTGACCTACTTTTTCCGCTTGAGTGATTTTGCCTTTAAAAGCCAATATTGAGCAAAGTATAAGTGCTAGATGTTCCAAACTTGCATATTAGATGTATCTTTGATCAAACTTTCATAAAATGACCTTGACCTACTTTTTCCGTTTGAGTGATTTTGCCTTTAAAAGCCAATATTGAGCAAAGTATAACTGCTACATGTACCAAACTTGCATATTGGATGTATCTTTGATCAAACTTTCATAAAATGACCTTGACCTACTTTTTCTGCTTGAGTGGTTTTGCCTTTAAAAGCCAATATACATGTACTAAGAAATATGTTTGAATTGAATTTTGCTGTCACGAGGTGAGCTTCGTAATCTGTGATTACCTATGTTTTACCTCGTGCACTTGGCTTATATATTTGACCTACTTTTCAACAAATCTATGATTTGCTATATCTTTTGAGTGGTAATTGATAGGGCTTTGATATTTCACATTTGTATTCCTTATGAAAAGACCTTTCTAAACATTCCATAATTTTTAACCTAGTGACCTTGCCCTTGATATTTGACCCAATTTCAATAAAAAAAAATCCGCTACGCAGGCGACACAAGCATTCCTTGGATTGCTTTTTTTTCATACATGCATATTTCAGAACAATTTCCCTATTTAATGATTATTTTCTCTGTCTTATTTCTGTATCTATGGTAAACATAGTCGCCATATATCTTGTGTTACAGATTTGATTGGTTCAATACCTCCTTGCCCCTTTAGTAGGGGTAACTACAGGAAATAAAAAGGTGCACACTAAAAATTTTGACTGACTTGAAATGCCCGGAAGTCTGTAAAATTGGTCTTTTTTGATTGCGAATCTTTGGCACGCATAAAAATGTAAAGAAAAAAGGGGGGGGGGGGTCATGCATGTCCTTTTTTTTCCGCAAATTTCACTTTTTTTACAGGAACTCTGCGTCCTCATCGAAAATGTTCCGAATTTTGCATATTTTCAAACCTATCTGTAGATTGCATAAAAGACAAGATCAAGTTCGAAGTTAAATTTATCACGACTATTGATTCAATATGCTAAAAATACATTTCCAAGCACCGCATTTCAGCATATTTACCGAAAATAATTTGTCCAAGTGGCTTCACTGGGTCATGAGGTTTGATACACCGTACACTGCTGTTTGGAAAATAAATTGGCTCAATTTCTGCACAACTCACTTGAATTAATATTGTCCGCTAACAACTTGTCTGTGTTAATTGGATTAACACGATTTTGACTGTACGTTACATGTATTAAGATGAAATCAATACTATTCAAAAGCTCTCATTCATAGATTTCTGTATAATTTAATATGAATAAAGGCAAAACCGAAAAGTCTTTGTTTTTTATGCTTCCGGAATCAAAGATACGGGGGCATATAGTTTTTGGCCTGTCCGTCTGTCTGTTTGTCCGAAAAACTTTACATTGGGCATAACTTTTGATAGGAAGGTGATAGAGCTTTCATATTTCACATGTGTATTCCTTGTGATAATACCTTTCCATTGATACCAAAACTTTTTACCTCGTGACCTTGACCTTTGACCTACTTTTCAAAAACTGTAACATTGGGCATAACTTTTGAATGGTTAGTGATAGGGCTTTCATATTGTACATGTGTATTCTTTGTGACAAGATCTTTCCATTGATACCAACATTACTCTGACCCTGACCTCTCACATACTTAACAGAAAATGGTGTTTATACCAACAAAGATGCCACCGCGGGGCATTCGTGTTTCACAAACACAGGCTTTATTATTTTCTGGCATACTAGCTATTAATAATGAAAGGTTTGGTGTTCAATTTTAAATAAACTTAATTTATGAAATCATTTCATTGTTTTATTCTGTTTCTGTTGCACATTAATGACATTTATGATTTTATTTTTGATGTTGCATAATCGAACTATATTAGCTGGGCATATGACTTTGGATCACATAATCCATCTTTTCAAATCAGTAAAAAAGTTGTTGTTTTGAAATGTAACTATTTTCTCTTGTTTGTACTTTTAAAGGTTGTCTGAAAAAAAAACTTGTCTGCATCCGGCAAAAATCTTGTAAGAAAGGTTGTGGGCTAAAATCCTGGTACTGGCACTATCAGTATTCAATGTCAGTATGTCAATTAGAGCGTGCATGGGTATCAGGTGAGCGTTGTGCCCCCTGGGGCTCTTGTTTTAACTTCAAATGATGTTTAACAACACGATACCAGCAACGTAAAGTTACGTAATTACAATCATAATCTTACACCCTAACAGGCGAAATTCTTCCTCGTTTTAACCTCGGCGGGTCGCCCTATTGGTTATATGTTTAACGTGTTCAAATTCATTCAAGTAGCATCATTTTATAGCAGATAAATTTACAATATGGAGCAGACATGCACGTTTCGGGTATTTAACCCTCGCCATTGGTCCTCAATCTAAACAATGTAAAGTGGCCAAAATCTGTGAAAATTATGTCCTAAATATACCGAAAGACGTAGCAAGATGGCTGGGGTATGATGCTACAGGATCCAGGTTTTAGAAATTTGAGAAAATTTTGTAAACAGAAATTTCCAAATGCGTTTGAAGAAACGACCAACCGAAATTGATCGAACTTGGCTACATGTGCCCTCGGGGACTCCTGGTCTACCAGCAGTAACACTGGTCACCAAGTGGTACAAATGTTTAACGTCTTCAAATTCATTAGCATCATTTTAGAGCAGATGAATTTACAGTATGGACCAGACATGCACGTTTCGGGTATATTTCCTGTTTCAAAAGCTAACTTCAGTGAGGTGCACACTAAAAGTGGTAGTTGGAGTAGGGGAAGAAGCGGAGTTCAGATTTTAAATTCAGATTTCTCGGATATATTTTTGTTTTATTTTCAGGAAATATCCATTTTATACATACAAGTCTATGCATATTATTTGATTTTGAAATATTTGTTTATCTCGGAAGAAATCAGTTTAAAACCGATTTTAACAAACTAAAAGTGGTAGTCCGAGTCCAAGTTGAAAAATCAAAAAATGCAAATAGTTCATGAAGGGGCGAATGACTTTTGTCCAAACTTTCAGAATTTGTTAGAAATGGATATTAGAATGATAAGAAACCTCCATTTCCCAGATTTATGAACGATATATTGTTTTAGAGCTATAAGCCGAGTCCGAGTCAAAGACAAAAAGCCGAAGACTTTCGTTTAGGATGTAAGATTACGATCGTAATTACATAAGTCGGCTTTTCCCCGACTCGGACTTAGACTACCACTAGTGTGCACCCTTCAGTGAAGCAAATTTAAATGTTTAATGTCCTTGGTACCACTCTCGCAGAAGCCAAGCAAAAACTTATCCACATTGGAAACGAAACGAGATTGGGTTGTCCTTAGTAACTTTTAAACTCCATATTCCATTTACCCAAGTAACATTTGAAACGGTTGATTTGATTGGTCAATTGATCAATGTTCGACCAATTAGAGAGCATTTTGATATCAATTCTCTGTAAGGACCAAAATATTCTGGAAATAGCATGACTGTCATGGATTTTTATGATTTTCTCTATCAATGATATGTATAATGCCCTGAATACAAAAATAAAAATTGAAAAAAATATATATTTTGGTTGCCATGGAAACGAGGTCTATCTATTTATAACACATTAAAAATGGTCAAATAAGTCATCTTTGGTTATTATGTTGCCATGGAAACCATTGTTAGAGTTTATTGGTATTAACAACTTATAATCTTTAAAACTTCTATTTTTAGAAAAATTAACAATTTTTAGCTCTACTGGTCTCAGACCAGTCGAGCTTATGCGATCACCCTTTGTCCGGCGTCCGTCCGTCTGTCCGTCTGTCTGTCCGTCTGTCCGTAAACAATTCTTGTCCGGACAACTCCTCTGAAACTGTAAGAGATAGAAAGTTTTAAATTCTTTTTGCATTTTACTTGGTCCATTGTCTAGTTGTGCACCTGACATTTAGTTTCACTCCCTGACCCCCAGGGTCTTAGAAAATGGGCGTGGTCATTAAATTCTATGTAATCTTGTCCGGACAACTCCTCTAAAGCTACTAGAGATAGAAAGTTAATTCTTTTGGCATTTTACTTGGTCCATGATCTAGTTGTGCACCTGACATTTAGTTTCAGTCCCTGACCCCCAGGGTCTTATAAAATGGGCGTGGTCATTAAATTCTATGTAATCTTGTCCGGACAACTCCTCTGACACTATAAATGATGGAGACTTAATTTTTTTTTGCAATATGATGGGTCTGTGGTCTTGTTGTGCACCTGATATTTTGTTTGAGCCCCTGACCCCCAGGGTCTTAGAAATGGGTGTGGTCATTTTCTCCTATATAACTCTATGTAATCTTGTGCTCGCAACTCCTCTGACACTATAAATGATGGAGACTTAATTCTTTTTGCAATAGGATGGGTCTGTAGTCTAGTTGTGCACCTGATATTTTGTTTGAGCCCCTGACCCCCAGGGTCTTAGAAATGGGTGTGGTCATTTTCTCCTATATAACTCTATGTAACATTGTGTTTGCAACTCCTCTGACACTATAAATGATGGAGACTTAAATCTTTTTGCAATATGATGGTCTGTGGTCTTGTTGTGCACCTGATATTTTGTTTGAGCCCCCTGACCCCCAGGGTCTTAGAAATGGGTGTGGTCATTTTCTCCTATATAACTCTATGTAATCTTGTGTTCCCGACTCCTCTGACTTTATAAATGACAGAGACTTAATTCTTTTTGCAATATGATGGGTCTGTAGTCTCATTGTGCACCTGATATTATGTTCTAGCCCCTGACCTCCAGGGTCTTAGAAATGGGTGTGGTCTTTTTCTCCTATATAACTCTATATAATCTGTGCTCGCAACTCCTCTGGCAATATAAATGATGAAGACTTAATTCTTTTTGCAGTATGATGGGACTGTGATCTTGTTGTGCACCTGATATTTTGTTTGAGCCCCTGACCCCCAGGGTCTTAGAAATGGGTGTGGTCATTTTCTCCTATACAACTCTATGTAATCTTGTGCTCGCAACTCCTCTGACACTATAAATGATGGAGACTTAATTCTTTCTGCAATGTGATGGGACTGTGGTCTGGTTGTGCTGATATTTTGTTTGAGCCCCTGACCCCCAGGGTCATAGAAATGGGTGTGGTCATTTTCTCCTATATAAGTCTATGTAATCTTGTGTTCCCAACTCCTCTGACTTTATAAATGACAGAGACTTAATTCTTTTTGCAATATGATGGGTCTGTAGTCTCATTGTGCACCTGATATTATGTTCTAGCCCCTGAACCCCAGGGTCTTAGAAATGGGTGTGGTCATTTTCTCCTATATAACTCTATATAAATTGTGCTTGCAACTCCTCTGGCAATATAAATGATGAAGACTTAATTCTTTTTGCAGTATGATGGGTCTGTAATCTTGTTGTGCACCTGATATTTTGTTTGAGCCCCTGACCCCCAGGGTCTTAGAAATGGGTGTGGTCATTTTCTCCTATACAACTCTATGTAATCTTGTGCTCGCAACTCCTCTGACACTGTAAATGATGGAGACTTAATTCTTTCTGCAGTGTGATGGGTCTGTGGTCTGGTTGTGCTGATATTTTGTTTGAGCCCCTGACCCCCCGGGTCATAGAAATGGGTGTGGTCATTTTCTCCTATATAAGTCTATGTAATCTTGTGTTCCCAACTCCTCTGACTTTATAAATGACAGAGACTTAATTCTTTTTGCAATATGATGGGTCTGTAGTCTCATTGTGCACCTGATATTATGTTCTAGCCCCTGAACCCCAGGGTCTTAGAAATGGGTGTGGTCATTTTCTCCTATATAACTCTATATAAATTGTGCTTGCAACTCCTCTGGCAATATAAATGATGAAGACTTAATTCTTTTTGCAGTATGATGGGTCTGTGATCTTGTTGTGCACCTGATATTTTGTTTGAGCCCCTGACCCCCAGGGTCTTAGAAATGGGTGTGGTCATTTTTGTCCCCCGCTTTCGCGAAAGCGCGGGGACATTAAAACCGGTTCGTCCGTCTGTCTGTCTGTCCGTCTGTCCGTCTGTCCGTCTGTCCGTCAGTCACAAAAACTTTAACCTTGTGCATAACTTTTGAATGGTAAGTGATAGGGCTTTGATATTTCACATGTGTATTCCTTGTGACAAGACCTTTCCATGGATACCAAAATTTTTGACCTTGTGACCTTGACCTTGGACTTTGACCCACTTATTAAAAACTTTAACCTTGTCCATAACTTTTGATTGGAAAGTGATAGGGCTTTGATATTTCACATGTGTATTCCTTGTGACAAGACCTTTCCATCCATACCAAAATTTTTGACCTTGTGACCTTGACCTTGGACTTTGACTTACTTATTAAAAACTTTAACCTTGACCATAACTTTTGAATAGAAAGTGATAGGGCTTTGATATTTCACATGTATATTCCTTGTGACAAGACCTTTCCATGGATACCAAAATTTTTGACCTTGTGACCATGACCCCGGACTTTGACCTACTTATTAAAAACTTTAACCTTGACCATAACTTTTGAATAGAAAGTGATAGGGCTTTGATTTTTCACATGTGTATTCCTTGTGACAAGACCTTTGCATGGATTCCATGGATACCAAAATGTTTGACCTTGACCTTGGACTTTGACCTTCTTATTAAAAACTTTAACCTTGACCATAACTTTTGAATGGAAAGTGATAGGGCTTTGATATTTCACATGTGTATTCCTTGTGACAAGACCTTTCCATGGATACCAAAATTTTTGACCTTGTGACCTTGACCTTGGACTTTGACCTACTTATTAAAAACTTTAACCTTGACCATAACTTTTGAATAGAAAGTGATAGGGCTTTGATTTTTCACATGTGTATTCCTTGTGACAAGACCTTTGCATGGATTCCAAAATTTTTGACCTTGTGACCTTGACCTTTGAGTTCGACCTACTTTTCAAAAAACTATAACCTTGTCCATAACTTTTTAATGGAAAATGATAGGGCTTTCACATTTCACATGTGTATTCCTTGTGATGAGACCTTTCTGTTGGTAACAACATTCTGACCTTGTGACCTTGTCCATGGAGGTTGACCCACATTTAAAAACTTCAACCTCGACCGTAAGTTTTTGATGGTAATTTAAATCATAGGTCTTAAATATTTCACATGTGCATACCTTTTCATAAGCCCTGTCCCTTGGAAACAAAACAAAAGCTTGGACCTTTTGACCTTTTCTTGGAGTTAATCTTTCATATTTAGAATGTTGATAATATATGAGATATATTATTAAAACTTAAGAATGGGGGATGTCTGTAAGCATTTCTTTAAAGACAAACACCCAAAAGCGGGGGACCACAATTCCTTGAATTTGATTTTCTCCTATACAACTCTATGTAATCTTGTGCTCGCAACTCCTCTGACTAAATTCTTATTGCAATATTATGGGTCTCTGGTCTAGTTGTGCACCTGTTTTTAGCTCTACTGGTCTCCGACCAGTCGAGCTTATGCGATCACCCTTCGTCCGGCGTCTGTCCGTCTGTCCGTCTGTCCGTCTGTCTGTCTGTCCGTCTGTCCGTAAACAATTCTTGTCCGGACAACTCCTCTGAAACTGTTAGAGATAGAAACTTAATTCTTTTTGTATTTTACTTGGTCCATGGTCTAGTTGTGCACCTGACATTCAGTTTCAGTCCCTGACTCCCAGGGTCTTAGAAAATGGGCGTGGTCATTAAATTCCATGTAATTTTGTCCGGATAGCTCTTCTATCACTATAAATGATAGAGACATAATTCTTTTTGCAATATGATGGGTCTGTAGTCTAGTTGTGCACCTGATATTTTGTTTGAGCCAGTGACCCCCAGGGTCTTAGGAAAGGGTGTGGCCATTTTCTTTTATATTATTCCATATAATCTTATGCTTACAGCGCTGACACTATAAATAATGGAGACTAAATTCTTTATGCAATGTTATGGCTCTGTAATCTCGTTGTCCACCTCATATTTTGTTTGTGTCTCTGACCCCAAGGGTCTTAGAAAATGGGTGTGGTTGTTTTCTCTCTATTAAACTACATGTGATCTCATGATAGCTAATTTCCCAGAATTTATGGATAATAGTTAATTGATTTATTCCAAAATATTATCGGTTTGCAGTTTAGATGTCATTACAGTATTTTACTTCAGTCCCTGTTCCCTAGGATTCTGGAAAATGGGTATATGGCTATTTTCTCTTACCCTATCTACATGCATTTAGAGTACATAAGTGACAGAAACTATAAATAAACAAAGATATTGCAATTTTACAATATTATCATAGATGAGTCTGTAATTTAGTTTTTCTCATATTTTATTTGGGGCCTGACCCAGGATTTTATCTTCAATTCTATAGAAACGCTAGGGGATAGTTTCGGAATTTCCTCTGATCAATCAATCAACATGAAAATCTTTTCTATAGTGTTTATACAGTGCAAGAAAGATATCAAATAGTCAAAATGCATGTATTTCTCACTTATTTTTTATTTGTTTAACATCTTTAAGGTGTAAGATTTTTGGGGAGAGTAGTGAGAATTTTTGTTGCAAGAGAAGAATGTCCGAAGTGATCACAGACTTGAGCTGTGCTTTCTGTTAAATGAGAACACCAGAATCACAAAGATTGATCATTTTATCAAATAAAATAGCAATAATGCATCCTTCACATTGCCAAATGAAAGGAATATTGTGCTTGAAAGTTTTTTTTTTTGAGGGGGGGGAGAGGGGGGAGGTAACTAGAATGTCCTAAGTGATCACAGACTTGAGCTGTGCTTTCTGTTAAATGGGAACACCAGAATCACAAAGATTGATCATTTTATCAAATGAAATAGCAATAATGCATCCTTCACATTGCCAAATGAAAGGAATATTGTGTTTGTGTAAGCTTTTTTTTGGGGGGGGGAGAGGGGGGAGGTAACTAGAATGTCCTAAGTGATCACAGACTTGAGCTGTGCTTTCTGCTAAATGGGAACACCAGAATCACAAAGATTGATAATTTTATCAAATAAAATAGCAATAATGCATCCTTCACGAATGAAAGGAATATTGTGCTTGTGTAAGCTTTTTTTTTTGGGGGGGGGGGGAGAGAGGGGGGAGGTAATTCTTACATCTTTCTTTCTTCTTATAAATTCCTCCACTGCTTGGAGTACCACCCCCAATGGGATGTAAACTGTGGTTTGATAAAATTTTTCATAATGTTTACATTAAAGCAAGTGACACATGTTTTAATAGAAGATAATATAACAAGAGATGCCTTATTGGCATATCTACTATGTGTTAATCAAATTTAAAAAAAATTAAAATAAAATACTAAAAAAAATCATTTGTAAAAGCCGACTCATACAAAAATATTTCAACCCAGGAAAACTTCTACCAAAATTTTCCTTTTTTGCCATTTGACAATATTATCATAGATGAGTCTGTAACTTAGTTTTTCTCATATTTCATTTGGGGCCTGACCCAGGATTTTATCTTCAATTCTATAGAAACGCTAGGGGATAGTTTCGGAATTTCCTCTGATCAATCAATCTACTTCAAAATCTTTTCTATTATGTTTATACAGTGCAAGAAAGATAACAAACAATCAAAATGCATGTATTTCTTACTTATTTTTTAATTGTTTAAGGTGTAAGATTTTTAGAGAGAGTAGTGAGACTTTTTGTTGCAAGAGTAGAATGTCCTAAGTGATCACGGACTTGAGCTGTGCTTTCTGAAAAATGGAAACACCAGAATCACAAAGATTAATTGATCATTTTATCAAATAAAATAGCAATAATGCATCCTTCACATTGCCAAATGAAAGGTGCTTGTGTAAGTTATAGAAGTTGAATTTGTAACAGGAGAGGGAGAGATGTGACTGTACCGGGAATCGAACCCGAGATCTTCTGCTATCAAGGCAGACGCTCTTACCAACTGAGCTATCTGGGCATGATGCCCGTTCCTGCCACACTCCTCTCTACCAATTTTTCAGGTTTCCATGCACTGGAAACCTCACACAAAACTCCACTTCACCTTGAGTCATTTAGTTTGGTGCCAATTCTGTAACAGGAGAGGAAAAGATGTGACCGAACCGTGAATTGAACCCGAGACCTTCTGCTATCTGGGCAGACGCTCTACTAACTGAGCTATCTGGGTACGATACCTGTTCCTGCCATAAATTAGTGGTAATAAACTAATGTTTCAGGCCTTTTTGTCAATTGGACCTCGAGTCATTTTGTCCTTTTAAAATTTGACCAATCAAAAACATCATTTCAACCTCATGCAGATTTTGAAATATTTTTCTGAACTGGGATATATGGTAGAAATGTTTTCTATAGAGGATCAAATATTTCATCCCGGTATGTAAAAATATTTTGTATTATATTTTAATAATTAGCTTCTGTCTACATTCGCCCTAAAAGTTCATGTTCTTCGTTCAATATTCTATTTACATTGTTTTACATTTACTAAATAAATAGCCTAAAACCTTTTTAGGTTTTAGAACAAAATGGCCGATACTTTTAAAATTTCACTCGGTAGGCCACATGTCCTATTATATTTAATTTCAATCTGAAACTGCCTGATTACTTGATCTAAGTATTTTCACTGGTCAGTATAAGAAAGAAGGAAATATCTCTTATAATAGAGTATCCTATGCAATACTATTTCAGCTCAAATGAGAGGTTATTTATGCCTTTAGTCTTAATTTTATCAAAGGGCATATAGTGGTAGGTCTGTCTGTTCATCTGTTTGTCTATCCATCCGACTGTCAGTATATCATTCCATTCAACTAAATTCTGATGAAAGGGTATAAGATAATAGAGCTGTCAATATTGCATGTCTATGAACCTTGAGAAGGCTCATCTTTTGGAGCCAAATTTTTAACCTTTGACCCCATCACTGACCTTTGACCCACATTTTTTGAAAAATAAAAACATCTGTTATTTTAGTTTTGATACATATGGTATGTTATACATGTTGTATATACACGTTTTTAGTAATTCTCTCACTTTCTAGAGAAATCTAAGGCACAGTCCATTTGATATTCTTGGGGGGGGGGACTCCGTTTTTTTTTCAAAAAATAAAAAATTTTGCTCTGAATTTTGATGAAAAAAATTAATTAGGAATTGATGGATATGCATTGGCATGTGGTTGTTGGTTCTAATAAAAAAAATCTTGATACACATTTATCCCGCCTCTGGCAAATTTCTTGCAATCTGATTGGTCGAGAAGAACCAAATATTATGTTGTATTATTTTACTAACAGAATATTATTTTGATATCCTGCTTCTACTAAGATGCTTTATGCTTTTGACGTCACCAAAATGCTTTAGAATATGTTGACGTAACATACACAAACCAAAAGCGATTCAGCGGGATAAATTCGTTATAGAGTGTTTTACAGGGGGGATACAGAAATATATTGGGTCGATGAAAAAAGTGGTATTAGGCAAGGTGAAGTCCAGCATTCATTCTCTTGAGTGTATATGTACAAATCAACCAGGAGAGCTTCAGTCTCATCAGAGACTTCTGGTTATGTCTTAGCCCCTGACCCTTAGGGTCTCAGAAATGGGTGTGGTCATTTTTCCTATATAAGTTAATGTAATCTTGTTCTTGCAACTCCTCTGACACTATAAATGATGTAGAATTAATTCTTTTTGCAATGATTGGTCTGTGACATAGATGTGCACCTGATATTTTGTTTTAGCGTTATACCCCTAGGGTCTTTGAAAATGGGTGTGGTTATTTTTCCTATATAGTTGTGCTCTCTTCTCGTTTAAAGCTATTTATGATGGGGAGTTAATTCTTTATCCAATTCTTGATGTGTCATTGGTAGTTCATTTGAGCTAGCAGTCCTTGGCCCCTAGGATCTTGGAAAATGGGTGTGACATTCTTTTTAGAAATACTTTATCTCGGATATTATGAATTATATGAGTGCTATTATAGTTGCAGTATAATGGATATGTAGTTTTGTCATGCTACTTATAATTTGTTAGAGTGCCTACTCCCTATGGTCTTGGTTTAAAAAAAAAAGAAAGGAAATTGATGTTTTAGAAAAAACAACCAGGAGAGCTACAGTCTCGTCAGAGACTTCTGGTTTGAAATTTCCTTCAATTAGCCGAATCCTTTCAAATCAAAATCAGTCAAAATGGCCATAAAATAAGGTCAAAATTAAGTCCTAGTTTTGTTCAATTTTTACCATTTTTAAGCAAAAATAACACAAAATATCAGGCTAATAACACCATCACTGTTGTCAGATCAAAAAAGATTTCATGTGACAAATATTATCACTGAAAAAAATAAATGGGACCTTGTTATGTTTTCCTACATTTGAGGTAAAAAATGGTTGCCATGGCAACTTTTCATTTGACACATGATGACTATATCTTTTCAAATTGATTTTTATCATGTTTTGAATAACTTAATATATTGCTTAAGGTACATCGCGGCGTTAAGGCACGAAAAATTTTGCGAGAAGATATAGCCTGAAAATTTGTCTACATGAAATATAAGATTTGATCAATCTTTGATATAATTTTCATGTAACTATTTCACGAAGTTTTTCGAGATTTTAAGCCTCAAAGACGGCATTGACGTTCTAATTCGAAAATATGCATTTTCTGAACTAAATTAATTTTAATCTAGAAAATTGACCTAGGAGGTGAAAAGGGAGATCAAAAATATTGTTGCCATGTTGAGTATTGTATTTCTACGGATTATTGTGTCTCTAAGGGGAAATTTGCAATTTTTATCGCCATTTTGCAACTTATTATTCAAAAATCCGCACTCATTCAAAAGGCAAAACACGGCTTGCTTCATTATCATTTTCTCCATTAAGTTGTGGAGGTCCTTAAAGCCCTTCTTACACGTAAAAGTAGAGAATGAGCTGAATACGAATATATAAAAACATGGATAAGTCTTCTCGGCAGATTTTTTGCAATTTAAGATTGAAAATTTGTTTTGCGTGGCTTCGGCGTCAATTTTACTTGCAACGTCAAAGTCACAGCGTGTTCAGATCGCATATGTCAACATGACGTCAAGGAGTTTGCGGAATATTTGATTCTTTGTAACGGTCTTCTTTAAAACATCCAGAAACCTTTTCTTTTTTTTAGATAATTAATCAACAATTACATGGGCTGTATTTGAACTAGACCTTATATCTTAATGTAAAAATAACATTTTTTTCTTCAAATATTTGAAAACATCATACGGAACAGACGGACGGACATGCTCATTACTATTTAATCCGATATTTTTTGGCGGGGTATAGAAAAAATTCCCTCTTGTTTATATGTATATATACTATATAATATCGGATAAGGGTTGGGGAGGGGCGGTCCATATAAGATATACATTGTGATTTTCATTCCATGCGCGTTTTTCTATCATTACGTTCAGCCGCCTCGATTGTCGTGATATATATTATTAAAATGAAATTTCCATTTCTCCGAGTTCAGGAATTCCTCAAGAAGGCAGTACGGTATCTTTTTTTCCGATAACAAAGAAAAAAAAATTAATAAATAAATGAATAAATAAATAAAATGAAAATCCAAACAAACAAACAACTTGCACATATGTAGTCTCTTTGGCAAATTTTTAACACTGACCCTGACTCCTAAGCATGACCTTTTTTTTTCTTGTCAGGATTGTTACAGGTTAAAAATAAATATTCTGATCTTTAGTTACTGGAAAATAAATATTCCGGCCGGCCGTGCGTTGAAAATAAATAATCTGACCCGAAAAAATTTGCCACGCCCCCTCCCCCTCAGGATCAAATTGGTCGTCCCCTTACAAAACAATTCCGGTTCGCTCTGCTTTCTGATATATATACAAATCTTTGTCTTACGTCATAATCGAACTTTCAGACACTATGTATTCCTAAATTCTTAAAGAAAATCACCGCTTTGCATATAATTTAAAAAGTATTGAGAAGATTAATTTTATTTTATAAGGCAGCCCCTTCTGCTTTTCTGTCGGACAAACGCCCCCCCCCCCCCCTCGCTTTCCCCGATTGTGCACACTGAGAAACAAGCAAGAAGGAGAGCGAGAAAAAGACTGATCAAAAGTAAAGCCTTCACCAGATCCTATAGAAATTTGGAATTATATTCATTGTACCTTGTGTCAGAACAAAAGAGAAAACGAATTAAAAGCAGATGGGAAACTTTAAATTTGATTTTTGAAAACTAATCACGACAGCTTTTGAATTTCAATAATTTTTTATCACGATAGAAATATTAAGGATAATTATACTCTTGTATAATCCTGAGATGAAACCAAATTATATACAATACCGTTTAACCTTGTATATTTCATTCAATGTCTTACATGTATGCAATATTATGTTATCATTATCTATAGAAGATGTGTGCATTTTTTATGTCAGCATACAAGTTGTGGTGAATAAAAACAATAAAAAAGTAAAGCCTTCTCTGTCCGTCTATATGGTACAATAAAGAAATTAGATAAGGATGGAGGAGGATGGATGAAAGAACATTAATTTCCAACGTAATATTTGAAGAAAAAATTGCATTCATATATCATTCCCTAGAAATAGTCAAAATATAACCAAACATCCCTCAAAGGTTCTCATTGCAAGCGTGTCTAAATACATTGACTGAATTTAGACACAATGTAAAGTTTATGTTTAAAAATTCCGGCTCGCTACGCTTACTAGAAAATATAAGTATTCTAAAAAAAAGCCATTATTTGCGCCCTAACGATATATGTCGCGCAACGTAACGTGACGTTACGATCAAGTAAGGTTTATGACGTCATAGCGTAGATGTGCACATAAAAAAATTTGATGGTGAAACCTGCGTACACATTTGATTGTGATGAAAGCTTCCCCGCGAGCTACTTTAAGCTTTATGTAGGGACAACAGAAGAAATTATTCTTTATTTGAGCACTTCCAAAGTTTGTCAAGGTCATTGACTCTAAGTTCAAGGTCAATTCATAAATATAGGTTGAACTTCTAATTTCAATAAAATTTGCATTTTTGTTATTTATTGTTACTAATTTTAGGCTTGACTGTCATATATTTGTATCAAAAATACTTCTTTCTAAAATTAGGACCAATAGGTTGAAAAATATTTCAATTTTTAGTTTAGAACATTTTTCCTTTAAAAAAAGCCCCAACTCACATTCTTTTACATGTATGCATGAAATATTAGCTACAAATCAAGGATGTCATTGTTTTTGAGATTTTTGCAACTTTGGTCAATAAATAGGGGATATATCCAAAATCATTATGTATGTGTTTGTTTTACTCAATACCACATGATATTTAAGTAACTGCCTCTCATATTTTTGAAAAATCACAGAATTTTACCAAATTTTGTGAAATGCATTCAGGATGAACTTGACATTGGGTCCTGTGACCTTGAAAACTTTTAAGGTGATTTTTTGATTAAATAATGCTCTTTTATATGCACTGATAAAAATGCTTAAAAATATATAACGGACAGCTGAAAATTTACTAGTAAATTACTCTGTGTAATAGCTTTGAACAGAATGTCACCATGGTAACCATTTTTTATACCCTTTTGAATAAAATTGTGAAGAGGTCTTACTCAAATTTTAACATTTTCTTAAAGATCGAGGATTAAACTTAAAGATAATTGGCGGTAGAAATTAAGTTAGCCTGACATTTCAGATTTTGTGCTCTTAAAATTGAGCAAAATCATGTTAAATTAGGAGCTTTTTTGGTCTTAAAAAGGGCCTCTTCAAAACAGGTTTTTGCCTACATTTTGAGCACACTGACAAAAAGAATAGCGGGCGGAAGCATACTTCTTGTGAAGTATTTATACAATGAAAGATATAGATTGTTACAAGTATTCTACTGATGCGTAAAATTTCAAAGATGGTTTCCATGGCAATGAAAACTTAATTTGTAAAAAGGAAGTTTATTTTTGTCTCAGTACATCACATACACCTTCCATACCAGAAATCTCCAAATTGGAGACATGCTATTGTAATTATTTTTGTCCTTACAAAGAATTGCTATTAAGAGTGAAGGTAAAACTTATTTCTGAACTGAAATGAACCGCAAAGTATCGCGATTCACCGAAGGTATTATCGCAGTGCACGGTGCAACGCGGTTAACCGTTACACCCCTTCTTCCTAACGTGCTGTAATTACACTGATCGGTACTATATTTATCAGGTACCATTTGGATAATTTAACATGACAATGTGATTCCCTTTGTTTTTAACATGTTTAGGTAACGATTGAAAATGACACATGGCAGGTATTTTTTCTGCAGTTGCAATAATAACATCTCCTTTGCGGCAAATTATAGAGCGCACCAGTAATTCTGAGAAACGACCATTTTAATTCTATATGGACTGATTAACAAAATTATTTCAATATCAAAATTAAATTGAAAGAGTTTAATAAGTAATTAAACATGTTAAATATAGCCACAAAACAACGAAATTGTTATCATGATAGAATGCACAATGATTGTACGCACTATTGTGGGACGCGCAATGGCACAGTAGAGCTGTTGGAATAAGCGACGTAAACCTACTAACGAACTTCGTACTACGTATTGGTACGTAAGGAAACAAAATAAGGGGTGGTCTAAAAAGTACATTTAACAAACATGTTAAAGAATATATCTCACTTCAATGCATCAATAGAATAAATCAAGCTGTATTCATAGAGTTGTGATAAACCAAAGACGAACTGACAGACAAAAATAAATAAAATTCCCTAAACCTTTGATTGCGGGGTATGATAAGTTGTAAAGGCCTTTCTCTGCTTCTTTACTACAAAAAAATTGAATTGTTCTTTATTATATGACAGGTGCATAGCTAAAGTGGTTTCGACGTTGTTGTGAAGGGGAATTGTGAAAGCGGGTGGATTCTACTTTGGAACGCTATTTTTCAGCATTATTTCTTCCTAATTTTATGCTACTTGTACGATATGTTTTGATTTACTTAAACGAACGTGTTCATTTATTAGTCTTTAGACTAGATACAAGACGAATAGGCGGATCCAGATTTTGTTTAAAAAAACAGGGGGAATTGAAAACTGAAATATCTGAACAGAAAACTGAAATATCTGAACAGAAAATGGTTAAATCTATTGTGTGCAGTTTTTTAGTCGATAATGGAAGAAAAGGTCAGCAAAATATTTCTAGACTATTCATATTAATCCTGGGATAATGACCCCTCTGTCATAACTTTTTTTCTCTGTTTCTTTAAATTCTCCTTTTTCGGTCTGATCAAAGGGAAAGGAACGCAAGACGATCTAATATTTTGTAACATCAATAAGAAATATCTATAGGATTTGACTGGGGGATATCAAAAAAGGAAAGGGGTCTGGGGGCCTCATCAAAGTGGGGTTTCTGGGGACGCCCCTCCCTCCCAAACAGAAATTATCTTGTGGTGATTGACCGTTTCTTTTTATTTTTGGCTGCAGAAAATACTGAAATAGAATTTTAGTCTTTTAAACGAAAGCTTGGAATATCAATAGTTGAGAAACTAATCTAGGACAGAAACTTATCTTTTCAATAAATTAAGGTAAGATCTGAAATTTCGTAACAGATCAAGGGCGAATATAGGATTTCACTTGGAGGAGGGGGCTTCTAGGAACATCAAAGTGGACCTAGGATGGGGGTTTCTGGGGGGGCGTCTCCTTGCTAAACAGAAATTATCTTGCCGAGAATGACAGAAAGTACTGAAAAAAAATGCTAGCCTTTTCATCAAAAGCTTGGAATATCAGTAGTTGATAAACTAATCTAGGACAGAACATTTAACACCAAGTTCGCTGATAATGCTGCTAGATTTACCCTTTTGATGAGTTATAGTACGATGTCTTTTTAACATTAGATTATAATGTGTTTTTGAGACCACCCCTTATTTTGTTCCTTTACGTACCTATACGTAGTACGAAGTTCGTTGGTAGGTTTATGTCGCTTATTCGAACAGCTCTAACAAAACATCACAACACAAAGACATAGGGCTGTGCTGTCTGATATCTCAGGGAGAACACTGTTAAGTACCCCATTTAGTTTCGTCATGTCAACATTATTTTCTTGTCGGAGGGGACTTATAGTTTCCACCCCGTTTGTCTGTCTAACTGTCCGTCTGTCTGTCACACTTTAGTTTTCTGGACTTTTTTTCGCTGTTGTTGCATATAATGAAATCATATTTGGTATGTGGATATATCTTTATGTGATTCAGATCAAGTTTGAGTTTGGATTCGATTGACCTTTTTTTTACAAGAGTTATGGACCTTGCACTAAGCAAATTTCATGAAATTTTCTTCGGGAATTTTCTACTGTTCTATTGCATATATCAAACTAATTTTTAGCTGATTCTTATGCGATACCATATTTTCCGGCGTACATCCGTCCGTCTGTCTGTCCCTTTGTCCGTCTGTCCGTAAACAATTCTTGTTCATTCAACCCCTCTGAAACTATTAGAGATAGAAAGTTAATTCTTTTTGCATTTTGCTTGGTCCATGGTCTAGTTTAGTACCTAACATTTGGTTTCAGCCCCTGACGCCCAGGGTTTTAGAAAATGGGCGTGGTTATGAAATCTTGTGCTGGCAAATGAGTTCAAGGAGATCCTGACGATAATCTTAACAGCACTCATAACAGAGCACCAAATGGAACATCAACGGACCCCTAGCAAGCTAGAGGTGGGACCAGGTGCCTGGGAGGAGTAAGCATCCCCTGTTGGCTAGCCGCACCCGCCGTCGACATCCACGCACGAAAATGAAACAATATGTAAAATACATGCACTGTCTGAGGTTATGTCTATATAGAAAGTGCTATGGCGATAATGTCAGGGAAAATTTTCAAAACACTGTCAAACCCCTCGCGGGGACATTTTTTACGAGCTCCACACCGCAAAGGGCATAAGTGTGACACAAATGAGTTAAAGAAGATCCTACATTAATCTCAGAAGCACTCACAATAGAGCATCAAATTGAACATTGATGGACCCCTAGCAAGCTAGAGGTAGGACCAGGTTCCCGGGAGGAGTAAGCATCCCCTGTTGGCTAGCCGCACCCGCAGTCGATGTCCAGGCATGAAAATGAAACAATATATAAAATACAAGCACTGTCTGAGGGTCTATATAGAAAGTGCTATGACAACAATGTCAGGGAACATATTCAAAACACTTACTGTCAAACCCCTCACGGGGAACTTTTTTACGAGCTCCACACGGCAAAGGGCATAAGTGTCACACAAACTCCTCTGACACTATAAATGATGGAGACTTTTTTTTGCAATATAATGGATCTGTGGTCTAGTTATGCACATTATATTTTGTTTGAGCCTCTGACCCCGAGGGTCTTAGAAAATGGGTGTGGTCATTTTCTCCTATATAACTATGTAATCTTGTGCTTGCAACTCCTCTGACACTATATATGATGGATACTTAAAGGCCGACGTTGGACACCACCCGGTTGTTAATAGGTATACCTGAGTGACATAAGCTTAATAGACGTGGCATTCCGACTTTGAAGACAACGCCGTCTGCGAACGGCGTGTTACATCAAAGACAAACCGACAGGTAATCCTTTATTATGCTCATGAGATACCCGGGTCTCATCTGTTTTAAGCTGTCAATCAAAAATTGATAGAGGTAAAAGGATTAAAAGGAACCAATCAGATACCAATAAGAGATGTTAACCCTGATAGCGGTCAGTGAGGAAATGACAGAAAATTTACCTGTCCCCTTATATAGTCCCCCGTCGGCCTTTAATTGTTTTTGCAATATGATTGGTAAGTGGTCTAGTTGTGCACCTGATATTTCGTTAAAGCCCCTTAACCCCCAGGGTCTTAGAATGGGTGAGGTCTTGTGCTCCAACTCCTCTGACACTATAAATGATGGAGACTTAATTCTTTTTGCAAGAATTTGCAATGTGATGGATCTGTGGTCTTGTTTTGCACCTGATATTTTGTTTGAGCCCCTGACCCCAAGGGCATTAGAAAGAAGTGTGGTCATTTCCTCCCATATACATGGTATAACACTATGTAATCTTGTGCTAAAACTCCTCTGACACTATACATAATGGAGACTTGATTCTTTTTGCAATATGATGAGTCTGTGGTCTAGTTGTGCACTTTGAGCCCCTGACCCCAGGGTCTTAGAAAATGGATGTGGTCATTTTCTCCTTTATAACTCTATGTACTCTTGTGCTTGCAACTCCTCTGACACTATAAATGATGGAGACTTAATTCTTTTTGCAATACGAGTCTGTGGTCTAGTTGTACATCTGATATTTTGTTTGAGCTCCTGATTCCCAGGGTCTTAGAAAATGGATGTGGTCATTTTCTCCCATATAACTCTATGTAGTCTTGTGCTGACACTATTAATGTTGAAGACTGAATATGATGGGTCTGTGGTCTAGTTGTGTTGGATGTTACTCCGGCATGTTACTCCGGCAAGCAACTATTATAACTACCAGCCACTTCAAGACCTGAAGGGAAAACAAGGGAGAGATTATATTGACTTTCAACTTTTAATCAACATCCAGGAACTCAGCGTCACATTAATACATGACGTCATCAATACAATTACATGATAACTTATCATTCATAATAAATTGGCATTCAAATACATACATATCATCATGATCAACAAATGTCAAGTAATGACCTTGAACTCTGACTGTTGTCTAGGGGATTGAATATTATTATTGATTGCCAAGTTAATCATAAATGACAAGAAAATCAATTAATATAAAGTAGTTCGGTACACCTAAGGAACCTAGCCAGCATATATACTGAACGGATTGAAATGAAATTGATATCTTTGGAATCAGAAAGATCTTTTCTGAATGTTTATACCAAAAATTGCGTTTGATTATGTGCAAAATAATTTTTAAAAACAGTCAGATTTGTAAAACGCTTATTTTTGCGCGATGCATAAATTGTCTACTTAGTGGCGTTACTAACATACATTTCATTGGGCATCCCACAAAAAGTTCAATAACTAGTACTTTGCTCTTTCAATGAAAGTGTAAATTTCTTCATGTTTATAATCATGATATTATTTTCAAGTTACAGCACTTGATCTGTCAACAAACAGGGCTCTGATTGGCTTATGCATTTTGGAGTTCTTCTCTGCAACCGCTGCACAGAATTTCAGGAAATCTTACAGGAAGCAAGTACTCAAGGTCATCTACCAAGTTGGTGTTTTTTTTTTTTGTGCCGATCGGCCAACAAGTATGGCCACCGATGGCTCTAATTGCCTGGCATATTTTGATTTCTCCTCTGAAACCGTTGTAGAGAATTTTGCGAAACCTTACAGGAAGCATGGACTCATGATCCTCTTCAAAGTTTGTGTTTCTCGTGCCAAGGGCAATGATTGGCTGACACATTTTGGACATCTCCAAATATGATGCTCATAATTTCATGAAACCTTAAAGGAAGCAAGTACTCAAGGGCTTCCACTAAATTGTCCACTAGCATTCTTTTGTTTGCAACTCAGGTGAGCGACGTGGCCTCCTTGGGTCTCTTGTTTCAATTATTTTATTCAGTAATACGCGCAATTTTTTTTAAAATGGGGAGGAATGTAGTGTCATATGGGATCAGGATTGTAGTTCTTACCTCATATACTCAGTTGTGAGTCATCCCTTGGATCATACAGATGTGTATTTGTTACTCCGATGTCACACGACTTATAGGGCTAACTAATAATATAGAAGTGATCCAACTCTATACCTTCTTTAAGAGAATTTCAAATTAATTCATTATGAACCAGACACATGTTTCGAATATTTTAAAATACTCATCATTGATGGTTCCAGACAAAGTGATTTTCAGAAGTATATTATGCTATTTATGCTCCCCCCCCCCTAAAGTCATAGACCTACTACAATCCTGATCCCATATAATGACACTACATTCCCTCCATTTTAAAACAAAGTGAGCGTAACTAAAAGGATTTCAAGACATTTCACATAATGGCCTTGACCTTGAACTTTGACCTTATATTTTGGTTAAGAATTTCTTAAAGCATGTATTTTTTTTCACAAGTAAGTGATAGGGCTTTTATATTTCATACATACATTCACCTTAACAACTACTACATTTTGATACCAAGACATTTGACCTAGTGACCTTGACTTTGAACTTTGACCTTGTAGATACATTTTGTTGAAGAAGTACTTAAAGCGAACATCTCTTCAAGTATAAGTGATAGGGCTTTCATATTTTATACATAATTCGCCATAACAGGTAATTCATTTTAATACCAAGACATTTGACTTTAGCGACCTTGACTTTGAACTTTGACCTTATTGTAATATTTATACCCCCCTTCGAAGAAGAGGGGACATATAGGTTTGCCGCAGGTGTCGGTCTGTCGGTCGGTCCGCGACATCAGTTTCCGTTCAATATCTCTGGAATGGATTCACATATTGAAATGAAATCACATCAAACAAAAATCTAGGTCAAGTCCATATTTGGGTCTGATCAAAAAAAATTTGACAGAGTTATGCCCCTTCTACTTCGAAAAATAACAAAATTTCAGGGTTTCCGTTCAATATCTCTTGAATGGAGTTACATATTGAAATGAAATTTTGTATACAGACACATCAAATGAAAATCCAGGTCAAGTTCGTAATAAGGTCAGATCAAAAAAAATTTGATAGAGTTATGCCCCTTGCACTTCGAAAAATACCAAAATTTCAGGGTTTCTGTTCAATATCTCTTGAGTGGAGTTACATATTGAAATGAAATTTTGTATACAGACACATCAAATGAAAATCCAGGTCAAGTTCGTATTAAGGTCAGATCGAAAAAATTTTGACAGAGTTATGCCCTTGCACTTCGAAAAATACCAAAATTTCAGGGTTTCTGTTCAATATCTCTTGAGTGGAGTTACGTATTGAAATGAAATTTTGTATACAGACACATCAAATGAAAATCTAGGCCAAGTGTATATTTGGGTCCGATCAACAAAATTTTGACAGAGTTATGCCCCTTGCACTTCGAAAAAAAAACCAAAATTTCAGGGTTTCCGTTCAATATCTCTTGAGTGGAGTTACATATTGAAATGAAATTTTGTATACAGACACATAAAATGACAATCTAGATCAAGTTCATATTTAGGTCCAATCAACAAAATTTTGACAGAGTAATGCCCCTTGCACTTCGAAAAATACCAAAATTTCAGGGTTTCCGTTCAATATCTCTTGAGTGGAGTTACATATAGAAATGAAATTTTGTATACAGACACATCAAATGAAAATCCAGGTCAATTTCATATTTAGGTCCGATCAAAAAAATTTGGACAGAGTTATGCCCCTTGCACTTTGAAAAATACCAAAATTTCAGGGTTTCTGTTCAATATCTCTTGAGTGGAGTTACATATAGAAATGAAATTTTGTATACGGATACATCAAATGACAATCTAGGTCAAGTTCTTATTTGGGTCCAATCAACAAAATTTTGACAGAGTAATGCTTCTTGCACTTCGAAAAATACCAAAATTTCAGGGTTTCCATTCAATATCTCTTGAGTGGAGTTACATATTGAAATGAAATTTTGTATACAGACACATCAAATGAAAATCCAGGTTAAGTTTGTATTAAAGTCCGATCGAAAAATTTTTGACAGAGTTATGCCCCTTGCACTTCGAAAAATACCAAAATTTCAGGGTTTCTGTTCAATATCTCTTGAGTGGAGTTACATATTGAAATGAAATTTTGTATACAGACACATCAAATGAAAATCCAGGTCAAGTTCGTATTAAGGTCCGATCGAAAAAATTTTGACAGAGTTATGCCCCTTACACTTCGAAAAATACCAAAATTTCAAGGTTTCTGTTCAATATCTCTTGAGTGGAGTTACATATTGAAATGAAATTTTGTATACAGACACATCAAATGAAAATCTAGGTCAAGTGTATATTTGGGTCCGATCAACAAAATTTTGACAGAGTTATGCCCCTTGCACTTCGAAAAAAACCCCAAAATTTCAGGGTTTCCGTTCAATATCTCTTGAGTGGAGTTACATATTGAAATGAAATTTTGTATACAGACACATCAAATGAAAATCCAGGTCAAGTTCATATTTAGGTCCAATCAAAAAAATTTGGACAGAGTTATGCCCCTTGCACTTTGAAAAATACCAAAACTTCAGGGTTTCTGTTCAATATCTCTTGAGTGGAGTTACATATAGAAATGAAATTTTGTATACGGATACATCATTGACAATCTAGGTCAAGTTCTTATTTGGGTCCAATCAACAATATTTTGACAGAGTAATGCCCCTTGCACTTCGAAAAATACCAAAATTTCAGGGTTTCCGTTCGATATCTCTTGAGTGGAGTTACATATAGAAGTGAAATTTTGTATACAGACACATCAAATGAAAATCAAGGTCAAGTTCATATTTAGGTCCGATCAAAAAAATTTGACAGAGTTATGCCCCTTGCACTTCGAAAAATACCAAAATTTCAGGGTTTCCGTTCAATATGTCTTGAGTGGAGTTACATATAGAAATGAAATTTTGTATACGGATACATCAAATGACAATCTAGGTCAAGTTCTTATTTGGGTCCAATCAACAAAATTTTGACAGAGTAATGCTCCTTGCACTTCGAAAAATACCAAAATTTTAGGGTTTCCGTTCAATATCTCTTGAGTTGAGTTACATATAGAAATGAAATTTTGTATACAGACACATCAAATGAAAATCCAGGTCAAGTTTGTATTAAGGTCCGATCGAAAAAATTTTGACAGAGTTATGCCCCTTGCACTTCGAAAAATACCAAAATTTCAGGGTTTCTGTTCAATATCTCTTGAGTGGAGTTACATATTGAAATGAAATTTTGTATACAGACACATCAAATGAAAATCCAGGTCAAGTTCGTATTAAGGTCAGATCGAAAAAATTTTGACAGAGTTATGCCCCTTACACTTTGAAAAATACCAAAATTTCAAGGTTTCTGTTCAATATCTCTTGAGTGGAGTTACATATTGAAATGAAATTTTGTATACAGACTCATCAAATGAAAATCTAGGTCAAGTGTATATTTGGGTCCGATCAACAAAATTTTGACAGAGTAATGCCCCTTGCACTTCGAAAAAAACCAAAATTTCAGGGTTTCCGTTCAATATCTCTTGAGTGGAGTTACATATTGAAATGAAATTTTGTATACAGACACATAAAATGACAATCTAGATCAAGTTCATATTTAGGTCCAATCAACAAAATTTTGACAGAGTAATGCCCCTTGCACTTCGAAAAATACCAAAATTTCAGGGTTTCCGTTCAATATCTCTTGAGTGGAGTTACATATAGAAATGAAATTTTGTATACAGACACATCAAATGAAAATCCAGCTCAATTTCATATTTAGGTCCGATCATAAAAAATTTGGACAGAGTTATGCCCCTTGCACTTTGAAAAATACCAAAACTTCAGGGTTTCTGTTCAATATCTCTTGAGTGGAGTTACATATAGAAATGAAATTTTGTATACGGATACATCAAATGACAATCTAGGTCAAGTTCTTATTTGGGTCCAATCAACAAAAGTTTGACAGAGTAATGCTTCTTGCACTTCGAAAAATACCAAAATTTCAGGGTTTCCGTTCAATATCTCTTGAGTTGAGTTACATATAGAAATGAAATTTTGTATACAGACACATCAAATGAAAATCCAGGTCAAGTTTGTATTAAGGTCCGATCGAAAAAATTTTGACAGAGTTATGCCCCTTGCACTTCGAAAAATACCAAAATGTCAGGGTTTCTGTTCAATATCTCTTGAGTGGAGTTACATATTGAAATGAAATTTTGTATACAGACACATCAAATAAAAATCCAGGTCAAGTTCGTATTAAGGTCAGATCGAAAAAATTTTGACAGAGTTATGCCCCTTACACTTCGAAAAATACCAAAATTTCAGGGTTTCTGTTCAATATCTCTTGAGTGGAGTTACATATTGAAATGAAATTTTGTATACAGACACATCAAATGAAAATCTAGGTCATGTGTATATTTGGGTCCGATCAACAAAATTTTGACAGAGTTATGCCCCTTGCACTTCGAAAAAAAAACAAAATTTCAGGGTTTCCGTTCAATATCTCTTGAGTGGAGTTACATATTGAAATGAAATTTTGTATACAGACACATAAAATGACAATCTAGATCAAGTTCATATTTAGGTCCAATCAACAAAATTTTGACAGAGTAATGCCCCTTGCACTTCAAAAAATACCAAAATTTCAGGGTTTCTGTTCAATATCTCTTGAGTGGAGTTACATATAGAAATGAAATTTTGTATACAGACACATCAAATGAAAATCCAGGTCAATTTCATATTTAGGTCCGATCAAAAAAATTTGGACAGAGTTATGCCCCTTGCACTTTGAAAAATACCAAAACTTCAGGGTTTCTGTTCAATATCTCTTGAGTGGAGTTACATATATCAGGGTTTCTGTTCAATATCTCTTGAGTGGAGTTACATATAGAAATGAAATTTTGTATACGGATACATCATTGACAATCTAGGTCAAGTTCTTATTTGGGTCCAATCAACAATATTTTGACAGAGTAATGCCCCTTGCACTTCGAAAAATACCAAAATTTCAGGGTTTCCGTTCAATATCTCTTGAGTGGAGTTACATATAGAAGTGAAATTTTGTATACAGACACATCAAATGAAAATCAAGGTCAAGTTCATATTTAGGTCCGATCAAAAAAATTTGACAGAGTTATGCCTCTTGCACTTTGAAAAATACCAAAACTTCAGGGTTTCTGTTCAATATCTCTTGAGTGGAGTTACATATTGAAATGAAATTTTGTATACAGACACATCAAATGAAAATCCAGGTCAATTTCGTATTAAGGTCAGATCGAAAAAATTTTGACAGAGTTATGCCCCTTACACTTCAAAAAATACCAAAATTTCAGGGTTTCTGTTCAAAATCTCTTGAGTGGAGTTACATATTGAAATGAAATTTTGTATACAGACACATCAAATGAAAATCTAGGTCAAGTGTATATTTGGGTCCGATCAACAAAATTTTGACAGAGTTATGCCCCTTGCACTTGGAAAAAAAAACACCAAAATTTCAGGGTTTCCGTTCAATATCTCTTGAGTGGAGTTACATATTGAAATGAAATTTTGTATACAGACACATCAAATGAAAATCCAGGTCAAGTTCATATTTAGGTCCGATCAAAAATATTTCGACAGAGTTTTGCCCCTTGCACTTTGAAAAATACCAAAACTTCAGGGTTTCTGTTCAATATCTCTTGAGTGGAGTTACATATAGAAATGAAATTTTGTATACAGACACATCAAATGAAAATCCAGGTCAAGTTTGTATTAAGGTCCGATCGAAAAAACTTTGACAGAGTTATGCCCCTTGCACTTCGAAAAATACCAAAATTTCAGGGTTTCTGTTCAATATCTCTTGAGTGGAGTTACATATAGAAGTGAAATTTTGTATACAGACACATCAAATGAAAATCAAGGTCAAGTTCATATTTAGGTCCGATCAAAAAAATTTGACAGAGTTATGCCCCTTGCACTTTGAAAAATACCAAAACTTCAGGGTTTCTGTTCAATATCTCTTGAGTGGAGTTACATATAGAAATGAAATTTTGTATACGGATACATCAAATGACAATCTAGGTCAAATTCTTATTTGGGTCCAATCAACAAAATTTTGACAGAGTTATGCCCCTTGCACTTCGAAAAATACCAAAATTTCAGGGTTTCCGTTCAATATCTCTTGAGTGGAGTTACATATTGAAATGAAATTTTGTATACAGACACATCAAATGAAAATCTAGGTCAAGTACGTATTAAGGTCAGATCAAAAAAATTTTGACAGAGTTATGCCCCTTGCACTTCGAAAAAACCCAAAATTTCGGGGTTTCCGTTCAATATCTCTTGAGTGGAGTTACATATTGAAATGAAATTTTGTATACGGATACATCAAATGACAATCTATGTCAAGTTCTTATTTGGGTCCAATCAACAAAATTTTGACAGAGTAATGCCCCTTGCACTTTCGAAAAATACCAAAATTTCAGGGTTTCCGTTCAATATCTCTTAAGTGGAGTTACATATAGAAATGAAATTTTGTATACAGACACATCAAATGAAAATCCAGGTCAAGTTCATATTTAGGTCCGATCAAAAATATTTCGACAGAGTTTTGCCCCTTGCACTTTGAAAAATACCAAAACTTCAGGGTTTCTGTTCAATATCTCTTGAGTGGAGTTACATATAGAAATGAAATTTTGTATACAGACACATCAAATGAAAATCCAGGTCAAGTTTGTATTAAGGTCCGATCGAAAAAACTTTGACAGAGTTATGCCCCTTGCACTTCGAAAAATACCAAAATTTCAGGGTTTCTGTTCAATATCTCTTGAGTGGAGTTACATATTGAAATGAAATTTTGTATACAGACACATCAAATGAAAATCTAGGTTAAGTGTATATTTGGGTCAGATCGAAAAAATTTGGACAGAGTTATGCCCCTTGCACTTCGAAAAATACCAGAATTTCAGGGTTTCCGTTCAATATCTCTTGAGTGGAGTTACATGTACATATTGAAATGAAATTTTGCATACGGATACATCCAATGACAATCTAGGTCAAGTTCTTATTTGGGTCCAATCAACAAAATTTTGACAGAGTAATGCCCCTTGCACTTCGAAAAATACCAAAATTTCAGGGTTTCCGTTCAATATCTCTTGAGTGGAGTTACATATAGAAATGAAATTTTGTATACAGACACATCAAATGAAAATCCAGGTCAAGTTCATATTTAGGTCCGATCAAAAAAATTTGGACAGAGTTATGGCCCTTGCACTTTGAAAAATACCAAAACTTCAGGGTTTCTGTTCAATATCTCTTGAGTGGAGTTACATATAGAAATGAAATTTTGTATATGGATACATCAAATGACAATCTAGGTCAACTTCTTATTTGGGTCCAATCAACAAAATTTTGACAGAGTAATGCCCCTTGCACTTCGAAAAATACCAAAATTTCAGGGTTTCCATTCAATATCCCTTGAGTGGAGTTACATATAGAAAATAAATTTTGTATACAGACACATCAAATGAAAATCTAGGTCAAGTTCATATTTAAGTCCGATCAAAAAAAATTTGGACAGAGTTATGCCCCTTGCACTTCGAAAAATACCAAAATTTCAGGGTTTCCGTTCAATTTCTCTTGAGTGGAGTTACATATTGAAATGAAATTTTGTTTTCAGACACATCAAATAAAAATCTAGGTCAAGTGTATATTTTGGTTCAATCAAAAATTTTTATGCCCCTTTTTGAAGAAGAGGGGACATATTGCTTTGCCGCTGTCTGACTTTCTGTCTGTCGGTCCGTCGGTCGGTCCACGATATCAGTTTCATTACACTGTTACTTTATACCCCCATAGGTTGTATCAATGCAAGTATAAAGTCGTGACGGACTTTAATCACAGAAGGGGTAGGGGGGCATTAATGTTTTACAAACATGACTTTTAACTTGTTTGGTTAAGATGTTCTTATAGTGAATAACTCTTGAAGTATAAGTGATCTTAGACTTTTATATTTCATAACATGTATTTGACCTTCTGACCTTGACCTTTGACCTACTTTTAAACTTTAAGGGGTAATAATAATAACTCAAGAAATCACAGTCACTGATATATAACGTTAACACATTTGGAGCTGATGTAGGATCATGGCTATTATATCTGAGCACCGAAAAAAACAAAAACAAAAAAAAAACAAAAACTTTAAGGGGTAGGGCTTTGATATTTCAAATATATATTCCTTGTGACCAGAGCTATCATATGATACCATGACGTCTGACCTACACAGCCAATTGTGCCTCATATGAAATTCATGTGAAATTTACATGAACTTTACATGAAAGTTCACATGAAATTTATGTGAAACGAGCACGAACATGAAATTTACATGAAGCTTTTCACATGAAATTCATGTAAAGATTTTTACATGGATCTTATGTGAATTCAGTTTCCTGTGAAGGTCACTCAGAAAAAATCATGTGAAATTCATGTGAAGGAAATTTATGTGAAATTCAAATGAAATATTTTTCACAAACATCTTCAAATTCAATAGCATCATTTAAGAATAGATCAATTTGCACCATGGACCAGACATGCACATTTTGGGTACTTAGATAGCAAGAGCAATCACAATATATATGTCATCGTTTATAAGGACAGGACATGATAATGCCTTGTATAGCTAATACACTTTCAAGTTTACTTTGATGTAAACATGAACTAAAGCTAACTCATTATAATGAAAGTGAGTAAGTGGCAATCAAATCAATGGGTCCCGGGAGATTTTTATATGTCAGGGATGCAGGGCGCAGCAGTAGAATAATCCCAGTTGATGGTGAAATTACTAGTACATAAAAAAATTCAAATTTCAAAAAGCCGATGTGCAAACGTTTGTGCATCTGCTTTTTGAGGTTATTTTCTCCTAAAAAAAAGAATTTTTGAAACATTCCTTAATTCAATTGTCCTCATAATTATAGACAATGCATTCAAGTTATACAATTACAAAGTAATAAATGCTCTTTAAAGTGACTATAGAGTTGATATTCCACAAAAACTTTCAAAACACATTACATTGTACATGTTCTCTGATAATACTAGGCTAACATATACAAATTTTGTTTCATTTCAGATGTAAGTGAAGGAGAAGATGGACATGTTAATGGAAACACTCCAACTTATAATTTTGATCCATTACCAATTATTATAATAGGTACATGTAATCAAATGCAGACATAGTTTTATTTGGAAAAAAATTGTTTTTGTAGGAAAAAAAAGCAATTATAATAACATAATGATGTACTGATTCCCCATATCAATGAAGAATTGCATTTATTTTGTTAATGCGTGAATATTGGTTTTTTTTTCAGTGATTTTATGTACATGCGTATTGGTGGTTGTAGGAATTGCAGTTACATTTGCAGTTCGAAAAAGAAATTTAAAAAACAGGTAATACATTTGGGCTTTTGTAATTTTTTTGTCCCCCTTTGAAGAAGAGGGGACATATTGCTTTGCCACTGTCAGTCAGTCTGTTGGTCTATCCATCTGTCTTTCATTCCTCCGCAACAGTTTCCGCTAATTATCTTTGGAATGGATCCACATATTGAAATTAAATTTGGCACAAAGATATATCAAATGAAAATCTAGGTCAAGTGTATATTTGGGTCAGGTCGAAAACTTTTTTACAGAGTTATTCCCCTTAGACTTACAAAAATATGAAACTAAAAGTGTTTCTGTTCAAGATGTGTGGAATGGATTCACATTTTGAAATGAAATTTTGAATACAGATACATCAAATGAAAATCTAGGTCAAGTTCAAAATTGATTTTGGTCAGAGAATAATGCCCGGTTACAGAGTTGTGCCTCTTGAACTTAAAAAAAGGTAAGCATTTATGGGTTTCCATTCATAAATTCTGCAATGGATTGAAGTATTGAATTGAGATTTAGTTTAAAGATTTATCAGAGGAAAATCCAGATCAAGTTCGTGCACATGTCCAATCAAAAAATAAAATAGTAAAATTTACAGAGTTATGCCTCTTAGGCTAAGAAAAAAGTCCCCAAAATAAAGGGAATTCATTCATTATTTCTGCAATAGATGCATATTTTTAAATGACATTTGGTATATAAAGGATCTCCAATGAATTTTCATTTCATACAATGTATTTAAGGAATGTTTCTAAAATTCTTTTTGGTTATGGGAAATAACCTCAAAAAGCCGATGCATAAACGGTATTATTCGCGTAGCTTTATCTAGTACATTTTGTGTTTCTTAGTAGATCTTGGAAAATCGTTAAAATGCTCAATGCAAAGTTCTTGCATAGGGATTATTACTAATAAGAACAGTCGACAGTACAAGAATGGAGGCTGGTAGTAAAACGGGGCCGGCGTTTGTTGTCCCCCGCTTTTGCGGGGATATTTAAACCATCCCGTCTGTCTGTCTGTCTGTCTGTCTGTCCGTCAGTCAGAAAAACTTTAACCTAGTCCATAACTTTTGAATGGTAAGTGATTGGGCTTACATATTGCACATGTGTATTCCTTGTGACAAGACCTTTCCATGGATATGAACATTTTTGACCTTGACGTTTGACCTACTTTTAAGAATTTTTAACCTTGAGCATAACTTTTGAATGGGAGGTGATAGAGCTTTCATATTTCATGTGTATTCATTGTGACAAGACCTTTCCATGGATACCAAAATGTTTTGCCTTGTGTCCTTGACCTTGGAGTTTGACCTACTTTTAAAAAAAATTAACCTTGACCTTTACTTTGAATGGTAAGTGATAGCAGGGCTTTCATATTTCACATGTGTATTCATTGTGACAAGACCTTTCCATGGATACCAAACATTTTGACTTTGTGACATTTACCTTGGAGTTTAACCTACTTTTCAAAAACTTTACCCTTGACGATAACTTTTGAATGGAAAGTGGTAGGGCTTCCATATGTCACATGTGTATTCACTGTGACAAGACCTTTCCATGGATACCAAAAATTTTGACTCTGTGACCTTGACCTTGGAGTTTAACCTACTCTTCAAAAACTTTACCCTTGAAGATAACTTTTGAATGGTTAGTGATTGGGCTTTCATATTTCACATATGTATTCCTTGTGACAAGACTTTTTCATCAGTAACAACAATCACAAGACCTTTCCATTTGATAGTGGTAGATTTTGAGTAAAATGCAATCTTTCATCAGCGTGACCTATCATTGCACCGACGCGATATGTTTACATATAAATATAGTGGTAAGTATTTCATTAAATCGTTTATCTGTTGCTACAATCAATTATTAGCTCACCTCAACGACGTAGAGGGGGCTTATGCTATCGCCCCGTTGTTGGTGTCGGCGTCCGCACTATAGGTTAAGCAAAACGTGATAGGTCCATTCCCGCCAAATTGTAAGTCCTACATCAACCAAACTTGCATGGATGATGCATCTGAGGTTGCTTACAACAATGCATGGTACGGAGGCTGCATCTGACTTACATTTCATGCTTGAGTGAGCAGGTTAGGTAAAATGGGAAAGGTCCATTCCTGCCTTACTATTCGTCCTACACCAACCAAACTTGCATGGATGATGCATCTGAGGATGCTTATAGCAATACATGGTACAGAAGCTGCATCTTACCTACATTTAATGCTTGAGTGAGCAGGTTAGGTAAAATGGGACAGGTCCATCAACCAAAATTTGTGTGGATGATGCATCTGATGATGCTTACAACAATGCATGGTACAGAGGCTGCATCTGACCTACATTTCATGCTTGAGTGAGCAGGTTAGGTAAAATGGGACAGGCCCATTCTCGCCTTACTTCAAGTCCTACATCAACCAAACTTGCATGGATGATGCATCTGAGGATGCTTATAGTAATACATGGTACAGAAGCTGCATCTTACCTTCATTTAATGCTTGAGTGAGCAGGTTAGGTAAAATGGGACAGGTTCATCAACCAAACTTGTGTGGATGATGCATCTGAGGATGCTTACAACAATGCATGGTACAGAGGCTGCATCTGACCTACATTTCACACTTGAGTTAGCAGGTTAGGTGAAATGGGACAGGTCAATTTCCACCTTACTTTAAGTCCTACACCAACCAAACTTGCATGAATAATGCATCTTAGGATGCTTACTGCAAGAAAGGAGGGGATCTCCAACAACACTAGGTTGCAGCACCCACAGCAAAATCCCATAACACCCATGCAAAAAACACAGAACAGATACCCACAGAAAGAGACGCAAAAGGGACAAGGAACACCAACTCACAACATAGAAACATAAAAGACTACACATAAACCAACGAGACCAATGGGCAACCGGTGCCGACTTAGGACGGCCATCTGCCAAGTAAATAGCAGACGGTGTGGTTATCCTGGATTACGTGCGCACAACCCTCTCACTTCTCCAGTTACCTAGAGGTCTCGAAGAACGTACAAATATTGTGTAAAACAACCTCCTCACTGTAAGATGACGTCACACAAA
Organism: Pinctada imbricata; assembly: GCA_033119305.1. Classification (NCBI taxonomy): domain Eukaryota; kingdom Metazoa; phylum Mollusca; class Bivalvia; order Pterioida; family Pteriidae; genus Pinctada; species Pinctada imbricata. Next base: position 57,573,859 of record VSWD01000003.1, on the reverse strand, counting down.
CAAGACCGCGAAACGCAGAGGCCCCAGAGACACAGATGAATATGTAAATGGATATAAAAAGAGGGCATGCGTAATACAGTCCGTGCTCTGCCGGCTGTAGCGAGCTCATGTATGTCATCACCCGAGGAGTCCGACTGACATTCAGAGAGGACAGGTGGTCGGGGCCCTGTCTTCTCTAAAGAGGTTTGGACAGGGCCCGTCATGGAGTCCCGCCGTCACAGTCAGTCAGAGTGCAAGTCTTAAGAATGCGCTCGTACAAGACTGTATATTGGTCAAGTACCAAGCTTAGTGTCCGTCTGGTGACATTAGGATCATATCCACGGTATAAAAGGCGTTTGATGACTCTGACGCATTTTCGATACATATGCTGTCTACCTTTGATCCTTCTTATTTTGTTAATTATGTCACCATAAAATGCAGGTTGTGAAATACCTAAAGTAATATACTCCGTTGCTTTTATGGGTCCGAATTTCAATAGAAGTTGATCATAATTTTTGTAAAATTTCCAGAAAGTCTTTACTAGTTTGTGAAAGCGAAAACCTTGACCTAAAAGTTTCTTTGTAATTTGCAGATTTCTATTATGAAAATCCAAAACATCAGTACATGCTCTAGCATACCGGATGAGCTGTGAAATATAGATACCGTATGACGGTAATCTAGGGACATCACCGTCAAGCCAGGGGAAATTTACTATGTTGAATCCAAAATCATCTCGTTTGTCATATACACTTGTATGAATTTCTCCATTGACAATTTTGATATTTAGGTCCAAAAATGGTGTTTCAGTGTCTGTAAAGTTTGCCTTGTTTAGAGTCAATTCTTGTGGATAAATAACATCTTTATACTTTTCAAAAACAGGATTATCGATAGTAAGAATATCATCCAGGTACCTAGAAGTACTAATGAAGCATTTCACATCATCATGTTTTCTTTGCTTTTGAAGATGCAATACATGGTACAGAGGCTGCATCTAACCTACATTTCATGCTTGAGTGAGCAGGTTAGGTAAAATGGTACAGGTCCATTCCCGCCTTACTATAAATCCTACATCAACCAAAATTTGTGTGGATGATGCATCTGAGGATGCTTACAACAATGCATGGTACAGAGGCTGCATCTGACCTACATTTCACGCTTGAGTGAGCAGGTTAGGTAAAATGGGACAGGTTCATTCCTGCCTTTCTATAAGTCCTACGTCAATCAAACTTGAATGGATGATGCATCTGAGGATATTAACTGCAATGCATGGTACAGAGGCTGCATCTGATCCACATTTTTCACTTGAATGAGCAGGTTAGGTAAATGGGACAGGTCCATTCCTACTTTACTATAAGTTCTAGGTCATCCAAAGTTCTGTCTTTGATGCATTTATGGATGCTTACAATAAGGCATGGTACAGAGGCAGCATCTGACTACATTTCATGATTGAGTGACCAGGTTTAGTAAAATGGGACAGGTCCATTCCTGCCTCACTATAAGTCCTACATCAACCAAACTTCTGTGGATGTTGCATCTAAGGATGCTTAATGCAATGTATGGTACAGATGCTGCATCTGACCCACATTCCATGCTTGAGCAATCTGGCCAAGTAAAATGGGACAGGTCTATTTCCAGCTTATTATAAGTCCTAGATCAATCAAAAATCTTGTGTGGGTGTTGTATCTGAGGATGCTTACTGAAATCCACTGTACAGATGCTGCATCTGACCTATATTTCACGCTTGATTGACCAGGTATGGTAAAATTAGAATCTTCATTTCCAGCCTTCTTTGAATTTTTTATCAACCAAACTTATGTGGATGATTCATCTGGAAATACTTTGTGCAGTGTAGGTACAGATGCTGGTCATGGGACAATGATGCTGTTGAGGTGGGTGCTGTCATCTCTGATGACCCTATGTTTTTTGTATATCTAAAGATAAAAATAGTATAAATGACATGTACCTTGTATCTAGTCTTCGTTCTTGAGGTAAAATTCAGTGTGTCAAGTTTACGGGATCCGCCAATTTGCTTAAGAAGCTGTTAAGATAAGGGCCGTATTTAGCCCTGAATCTCGTGCTTTATTTCTTGTGCATGGCGAATCGTATACAGAAAAACATGAATCATTATTGAAATATAATGTATTTGCAGACCTTGTTTTCATTATGTTAAGGAACTCTTAAGGTTGTAAATTTAAGGTCGAAAGAGGTAGGGATGCTCGGATAGAAAATCTGATAATATCGACAAAAACGTATACATTTTTGAATATTTTATCTAAAATGGATAAATATAAGCTAAAAGACATCAAATATGTCTACATTGTGTATCAGAAATAGATTTCGAACGTTCTACCTCCTTAAATCGGTTAATAATGAAATCCGGAACTTAAAGTACGGTCTTATTCTTCATTCAATGACAACAATGTAAGCCTTTCAGCGCGAAATACACATTGACGGAGAAATGAACATCTCTCTTGCTTATTTCGTTCCTAATTCTTGTATCTTTCATTCAATCATATTGAGGACACAATGTTTGATGGATTAAAGAGGAAAAATAGTCAAATGTGCTATATTTAATGGTAAAAAAGATCGATTCTTAAAAAATGCACCCCCTTTCCATTTTTAGTTTTTCGTCTCTGGAGTAGTGTTACCCCCGGAGATACAGAACCCAACTTTGCCAAAAAATTTGTATCATGGATACACATCTCCAGTAAAAGCGGCTTTCTGTATATCTGGGGGGAACAATGTTCAATAAAACTTTTCCGTTTTCTATTGATTTCTATGAGAAAAAGATAAGTTTTGACCCCAAAATTAGCAATATTATGCAAAACAGATAAAAAATAACTTCATATTCTGATGGGATGCCGTATAGTAATACATTTTACCAAAAAAAAGGTTCTTGAAATTTCAATTTTCAAAATTTCACTTTTCAGGGCTGATTTTACGCCTTATATTAACAGCTCCATTGGGAAGTAGTTCCAGAAAAGGGGGCGTGTCCTAATATTTTTCAGGTTATGGAAAATAACCTCATCTTTTTAGCCAATGAAAATCCTTGTTACATGCAAAATTAAATAATTATGAAACGAGTTGTGTGTTTTATATCCGCCAGGCTGATCCTAGGTGATAAAACACACTAGTTTCATAATACATTGTATGAAATGAGAATTCATTTGAGATTCTTTTTATCATAGCATAATATTGCCTAGAAATGTGGAGTTCGAACGCGAAATCGCGTTTCTTAGAACTAGAGGTGAACCACGCCGTGACCGAGAAGTTGTCTGCTCTACCATGAGAAGTAGTTTCCCATCGTATAGGTTTGCTGTGCATAAATAGAAAAATAAATCATTTGTTTAATATTTTAATGCAATAATTGATTCAACATTAACAACTTTTAATCATCAGAATTTAACAAAGACCGATATTTGAAAGGTCACACTTGTCAAAGTTTTGGTGATTAGGCTCCAACAATCGTATTCAAGTAGAGCAATATGTAATGTGTTATCATAATATTTGATTATGACACGGATTTATGAAACTGCATAACCGGTGTATCATGTGATAAACAGATAAAGCATTTAACCATCTAGGTCAAGACCATGATAGATTCATTAATCCAAATATAAAACCTGTTGCTTTCATAATCAAAGAAGGAATAGGGGGACATTAATGTTTTACAAACATGCTTTTAAGTTGTTGAAATATAAATTTTATTTAAAGGCTTTCAAGGTTTAAGTTGTCATGACCGAATGTATATGATGTGTTAAAGGTGGATGTTCCCTTTACTGTAGTTAAAAAATAGTTGTTTAATTAATCTTGCATTTTTTCTTTTTGATGGAAGTGCATGTATCTTCAGAAAAATTGAACGGAATACTGCATCAGTGCACAAAGTGAAAAGATTCCGTCCAATTTTTCTGGTGATATTTGCATCGATCAACAGAAATTATGCAAGATTTATTCCTTATCATTTAATGTTTAGCTCTACTGGTCTCAGACCAGTCGAGCTTATGCGATACCCTGTCATCAGTCCGTCCATCTTTCCTCCATAAACAATTCTTGTGCTCGCAACTCCTCTGAAACCATAGGAGATAGAAAAGTTAATTCTTTTTGCATCCTACTTGGTATGTGGTCTAGTTGTGCACCTGACATTTGGTTTCAGCCCCTGACCCCCAGGGTCTTAGAAAATGGGCGTGGTTATAAAATTCTATGTAATCTTGTGCTCGCAACTCCTCTGATACTATAAATGATGGAGACTTAATTCTTTTTGCAATATGATGGGTCTATGGTCTTGTTGTGCACCTGATATTTTGTTTGAGCCCCTGACCCCCTGGGTCTTAGAAAATGGGTGTGGTCATTTTCACCTATATAACTCTATGTAATCTTGTGCTCGCAACTCCTCTGACACTATAAATGATGGAGACTTAATTCTTTTTGCAATATGACGGGTCTGTGGTGTAGTTGTGCACCTGATATTTTGTTTGAGCCCCTGACCCCCAGGGTCTTAGAGAATGGGTATGGTCATTTTCACTTATATAGCTCTATGTAATCTTGTGCTCTTAACTCCTCTGACACTATAAATGATGGATACTTAATTCTTTTTGCAATATGATGGGACTGTGGTATAGTTGTGTACCTGATATTTTGTTTGAGCCCCTGTCCCCCAGGGTCTTAGAAAATGGGTGTGGTCATTTTTCACCTATATAACTCGATGTAATCTTGTGCTAGCAACTCCTCTGACACTATAAATGGATACTTAATTCTTTTTGCAATATTATGTGTCTGTGGTCTAGGTTCACCTAATATTTTGTTTGAGCCCCTGACCCCCAGGGTCTTAGAAAATAGGTGTGGTCATTTTCACCTATGTAACTCTATGTAATCTTGTGCTTGCAACTCCTCTGACACTATAAATGATGGAGACTTAATTCTTTTTGCAATATGATGGGTCTGTGGTCTTGTTGCGCACCTGATATTTTGTTTGAGCCCCTGACCCCCAGGGTCTTATAAAATGGGTGTGGTCATTTTTCACCTATATAACTCTATGTAATCTTGTGCTCGCAACTCCTCTGACACTATAATTGATGGAGACTTAACGAGGCGGTGTACAATTAGAAAAATTTGATGACGGTGAAATTTCAATTTCTTTTTCTTAAAATGATATTTGAAGTACAACAAATAAATAATATTAATTTAATTAAAATCTCTTGCGCAGAAACATGAAAAAATTGAGAAAAATCATTATTTTGCGGCAAAACCCCATAAGGTCTCATTGTAAGATGCCATTATCTTTGAGATGACCCCTACGTTATACTGAACGGTCAACTTCTATTTTCTTTCCCATAAAATGAATTTTATAATACTGCAATTATATGATTCGAATTTAGTCAGAATACTTTGGGTAGAAGTTCATCATTTTCTAATTAGACCCAGCCTCGTTAATTCTTTTTGCAATATGATGGGTCTGTGGTCTAGTTGTACACCAAATATTTTGTTTGAGCCCCTGACCTCCAGGGTCTTAGAAAATGGGTGTGGTCATTTTCACTTATATAACTGTATGTAATCTTCAGCTCGCAACTCCACAGACACTATAATTGATGGAGACTTAATTCTTTTTGCAATATGACGGGTCTGTGGTGTTGTTGTGCACCTGATATTTTGTTTGAGCCCCTGACCCCCAGGGTCTAAGAAAATGGGTGTGGTCATTTTCACCTTTATTACTCGATGTAATCTTGTGCTCGCAACTCCTCTGACACTATAAATAATGGAGACTTAATTCTTTTTGCGATATGATGTGTCTGTGGTCTAGTTGTGATTCTTATAATTTATTTGACCTCCTGACCCCCAGGGTCTTAGAAAATGGGTGTGGTCTTTTTCTCCTATATTACTCTTTGAATCTTATTTTTGTGTCATTGAGCTAGCAGCCCCTGGCCACTAGGATATTGAAAATGGTCATGGCATTCTTTTTTGAAATATCTTTTCTGGGATATTATGAATTCCATGAGTGATATTCTAGTTGCAGTCTAATGGATATGTTGTTTTGTTGTGCAATGCTCCTTATAATTTGTTAAAGCGCCTGCTTCCTTTTAATGGTCTTTGGTTTAAAAGAATTCAAAGGAAATTGATCTTTTAAAACAAAACAACCAGGAGAGCTACAGTCTCGTCAGAGACTTTTGGTTTCTATCATAATCTTTGTAATAAGAACATGTGTGAGCAAATTCTACGTGCACAGTTCATTTTTGACTGAGTAGAAAGAAATGATAGCTTTGATATAGAAAAGAATGAACATGCAGTTTTCGGTCGAATATACGTATGACAAGTACTAAAAAATGAAAGTAGATCAATAATCGTTTCCACGAGTTAAAAAAAACTTACGGGTGCAGCGTAAATAATTTGAAAAGGTATACAATGGGTGGGATCATGATTCTCTCCTAGAATCGTAACTAAATAGCATAAGAAATGACAAATAGATAGAAATCTTCAACATCAGATATCTATTCTACTCGTCTAGAAGAAAATACTTTTATGTCCTCCTCCGGAGCTTTATAAGGACAAGGTCAGTTTTAAGAATACTGTTCCACAAAGATATTGTTTAATTCCTCATTTAATGAGAAAAAATTGACTCTTGGGTTGTATGGACAACCTCCCCCTATCCCTGCGTCTGCTGTATAGTTGATGCTATAATAATTACAATCACATCTTTGTTTGGCTCCATTACTGCTGTGATCTTGACAAAATATTTCATGTACAATGTAATAGACAGGATTTTATCATTCTATGGTTAGAGTTCTTTCTAGACATTTTGCTATGGTTATTTTAGCATATGATTGAGTGAAGTTTTATTATTACTCGTCATATTCTTTTCTGTAAAAGCAAGAAAAAATATTTCAGATTAAATCGAAATAATATATTAAGATCCTCTCCAATTGTTAACCTATAATTGATTATAAAATTTTTCTGATTATACAACACTATTGTTCCATGTTTCAACAAAATGTCTTAGCCAATCAGATTCAAATTTCTTTATTTCTTGAAAATATCAATGCAAAATAAGGCCAAGAAAAATTAAAATTTCGTTTGACGGGCACCGCCGCATTGCCTTAAAACCCGCCGCACTTACGATTTTTATCGCGTGTTTTTACCATAATTTTAAAGTCTTCAATTGAATATCGTCCTGCTAATACAAATTGTTTGTGTACATATTCTTTACTTCACTAAATATATAAATTGCAAAGCTGTAACTCAATACTTGTTTACATAAAATAGTATTATTTACCCGAGCTACCGTATTCAATTGTTGTACCGTCATCGATACTACGCGTATATTCCATATCATGGACGAGGTAACGTAACGTAAAATGATACTGAACTCTGTTGTGATAATATGCAAACGGCCATTATATTCTTCTTTATTGGTTAAATTATTTAATTTATTAGAAATCTGGAAACGTTTTTGTTTAGAACTCACAGTTTACGTCAGAATGAATACGGTAGAAGTGTAAACTGGCTTTCCCGGTGCATTATCGATTAATTTTCACGAGAATTTTCGACAAAGACATAAGACATTTTTATTTAGAGTCGGCATTATGTACAAGGAAAACAATAAAGTAAGCTATGTAGAGCTTTTGTATTACGACGGCATGCGTAGATCAGCCGGGAACGCCGGTGACGGGATCGAGGGGAGGGGCAGAAATACTACGCGATCCTAATTTCGTTACGAATAAACTGGTCAATAAAACCCTTTATTAAATGAACAGGAATCATTGCGGATTTTGCTTATTTCTGATTGATGGAGACGCTGTTTGATAGAGTGTACCTCAGAGTGAGTGTACCGCTAACGCTCCAAAGCGGTCTATTTGGGATTAGCGCGACTGCGTGTCCAGTGCGTGCGTTGATTTTTGTAGTGTTAGATCTTTGACTTCGCGTATCATTACAATGCAAATTTTAATGAAATCCTGATCATTTAATAAAGCAGTTATTGACTTTTGATTTCGGTCTACTCGGGCCTTCGGCCTCGGTCAACCAATATCTGTATAGTCACGAGTAGACCTCATCAAAAGTCAATAATTGTATAAAGTACATCGCAGAAACTTCAAAATTTCCACGGGATAGAAATTCAAATTTGCAGACAACTTGCTCAAGTCCGACAGTGAAAAGGGATGACGAATGGATCAGGGTATCCTTGTGTAATCGTTGTTAAAATCAAACAAAATTGTCAGACATGTTTCTTTGCATTTGCATTTTTCCTACTCTTTTGCCGACGCGAAGGGTAAAGTTTTCGGTCTAAGCACTGAGCAACAATAACGATTTTCACTCATTTAATTGCACTTGAAAGAAGTAGTTAAAAAAAAAAGAAGTAGTTCACAAAATGTTAATGTCATTTGAAGTTTTAACCTTACACAGGGCAACGGTTAGAGATCGGTGATCCTTTTTAGCATAATTTAGATGTACAACATAGTACATACATGTGTTTAGTCTACATCTTCATAACGGTCTGTCATAGGACATCGTCTGTCAATATACATATAATAAGTGTGACCAAATTACAAAATATCTAGCAAACTTCAGATTTGGAAATGCAGTTACTATATTACAGGAAGACGTTGGGTTATCTTGTTAATCAATGCACTAAACATTACCACTTCATACTATATATTTAAGTTTTAATGTATTTTCAGCATCATAACACTGGAATTAGAAATTTGGTTAAAAGATTTACATTCATCAAATTTCACGTTTGCAAAAACAAAAAACAAAAAAAAACCTGCCTCCCTCACTTTTTTTTCTCAAAAAGTGCCCGTCAAACTAAACATTAATTTTGTATGGCCTAAAAATGATTTATTTTAGTATTTCCTCTTTCAGTGGTGAAGATACAGATATAAGATCTGACAAACCATATGCAGAGATCCCTACAGATGAAGATGAAGTACAACAAGGAAATACCAATGAGTCATCAACAGAAAAGGACAATATTAAACATTACAATGATGACGACGATGATGAATCTGAGAATTCTTATGAAATGAAAGACAGTATGAACAGACAAGCAACTGAATCTAATAATGGCTCTAATTCTGTATTCACGGAAAATACAGATCCAATTTGGGTACAACTTCATTTAGCACATAATGCATGCATTAAAAGTAATTGAATACCGTAATAAGAGCAGGGCTATGATGAGGAACTTTTATTAGAGAATAGAAGTTTGCAAATTATGCAAGGGGCCAATTTAATAAGAAAATACTCATTGAAGTCAAAGCAGAAGCATAATGTGTTACTGAAGAGATTGAATGAAGGAGCAATGCATGTTGAAAATCATCGATCTTGAATTATTTACATTTCAAAAGACCATTTTGATAAAACATAGATTTACAGCCGACATGACACTATTTGAACCGTCCGTTTGTCCGTTAAACATTTTTTTGTGGTATTAAGTCCTCTGAAACTGTTAGTGATGGAAAGTAAATTCTTTTTGCAACATGATTGGTCTATAGACTAGTTGTGCACCTGAATTTTTTTTTTGATCCACTGACCCCAAGGGTTTTAGAAAATGGGTGTGGTCATTTTCTCCAATATAACTCTATTTAATCTTGTGGTCACCATTTATCAGAAAGTATAAATGATATGAATTTAATTCTTTTTGCAATATTAAAGGCCAATGATCTAGTTGTGCACCTAGGGTCTTGGGAAACGGATGTGGTCATTTTCTCCTATATATCACGATTACATTTTTGATTCACCTAGGGGCTTAACCAAATATGTAATCATGATAACAGTTACCATGAACGTAATGTTTGACTATGCTGTATGAAGTATTTGAGAAATGCCAAGGGAAAATACTTCCATAGAAAGGAGTGTGGTATTGTATAGGTTCTGATGAAAATGAATAAAGATGCTGTTAAATACATGGAAGTATCTAGTCTTCATTAAACATGACATTTTCATATGTTTTTACATGTTTATCTTGAAGAGCCTCTACAAGTGGTATTGATTTGGAAATAATGTGAGGACTTTGTAAGATTTATAATGCCTCATTGTGTTTGTTGATATTAGTCTTTTGTACCAAAGATTTTAGAAACAGCAAGAAGCAGGTATTATGTATCCATTACTTTTAATGGAAAACCTGTTGTATTCAAGTGATAAATATGGATAATGACCATATCCCTGTTTACAGCACAAAATCGATAATTGAGAAAATCAGAAACCGAAGGCAAATCAGGATATAACAGGAACCAAAGCAAACAAACAAAAACCTCCACCATATGAAAAGAAGCAAACTCCCGATATGGGAGTGAGACCAGGTGCCCAGGAAGAGCAAGCATCTCCTGCTTGCGTGCAACACCCGTCGCTTCAATTCGGTAGAACTGTCACATCCGGTTCCTTCCATTTTGGAAGACATAGAGTACAATCTTTGGTTGGATGGTTCAAATGGTCTATGACAGAATATCATCCACCATTCTGGAGAGTGGGACATCATAGTGTATGACAAGTTCCCCATATCGACCGTAGAACTTCCTCAATGACGATGTTAGTCGGTCACAGACATATCCCTGACTGAGAAGCTTATCTGAAAGACGCCTAGCTCTCAGAACAAAATCTGTATATTTTGTACTTGCTCTGGCATAGCGAATCAACTGAGATATGAACAGGCCATAAGATGTTGCAACTCAGAAAAGGAAAGTTTGTAATGCTGAAATTGAAGTCGTCACTTTTGTCATAGAGTGAGGTGTTCATGTGACCATCAGTGATGTAGGACAACATTATGCCCAAATAGGATGCTGAATTATTTGTCTCTGTAGTTTCTTTGACTTCAAGCTCCGAAGGATAGATACTGCTCAGGTAATCCGCGAATTTTGGATTATTGATGGACAACACATCGTCTATGTATCTGGAAGTGAAGTTGAAGTCGGAAGCTAAGTATCTTTTCCCTTCAGAGACCAAAGATTGAATGAATTCAGCTTCGTACGAGTAAAGGAAAATGTCGGCAAGGAGTGGGGCACAATTGGTCCCCGTTGGTCCTCAAGTTACCATTGCTGTAAGTTTGAATAATTTGGAGTAGGGCTGAGTATCGCGGGTCAAATTTGTATTGCAATATATTGCGATATTTGGAAAAATATTGCAATATATTGCAATATATCATAACATCAAGATTCCTTTATGATTTTTCTACTTCAATTTTGCTTTCAAAATTGTATTTAAAGATTTGAAAATGGTTCCATTATCATGATAATATAACGTTATTTAAACTACCGTTATTAAATCAATGACTTGAAAGGCGAACGTTCGCGCATGTCAAGACATCACGACATTGTAAGCGTAAACAATGTGACAATCATAAACTAGTCATGCTAACATGGTCAAGTTTTTTTTTTTTTGGAAATTAGTATACCAATGTTTCTTTACTTTTGTCCTTGACACGTGGAGTGTGTTGATATATGTTTCCAAATGTCAAACAGGCGTTATTTATATATTTCTTGGGGTCTATCAGGCTGTGTAGCTAGTAGTTGTAGAACTAATATTGATTTTATCAACGCTGTCATGTATCTTAAATGCAAGATATCATGACGACACGGAAACGATAACCTTTGTCAATTTAAAAGGCCCTTTCGATGTGTTTTGAGAAGTATTTCGCGTTCACTCCCTATTTTCAAAGAAACAACATGAAAACATGAAGATAAAAAAATATCGTCAAAACCGGTATTTGAAAACAAATATCGTGGTACGTATCGCAAAGCCTCGTACCGCGATAAACCGGTATCGCGATAAAACCGCTCAGCCCTAATTTGGAGTATGATAATTTTCTTAAGAAATATAAAGGATGGATTTGTATCAACATTGATTTTTTAGGCGAGTTTCGCGTAGCGAGCTCGGCTATAGTGATCGCAGGAACCACGTGACCTCAGATTTGCATCACGTGACCTGAAAAGCGTGACATTCCCGGGCCCCAAAATGTATAAATCAAGTGAAGATAAATATATATATTCACACAGTTTTACTTAACTCCGATCCCATGACCTCATTATTCACCATATTTATATGTATAAAGGCAGAGTACATTGCAATCCGCGTTTTAACAGTTGTTTCATAATGTTTAAAAAAGTTAGAGATTATTTAAAAAAGGATACTTTAGGATGCAGTAAACATCAACTATCTTGTGCTGTGTATGTTTATTGAGATTGCTTATAAGTTAGTCGGCTATACTGTACCACGTGACACGATCCTGTAGGTGCTCACCAAGACGTCCGCATTAAACTAAAATTGTTCTCAGTGGGCAAGGCAACGCAGAACGTTTGGTTTTTCTATAATTTCGTGCAATAGGGGAATATGATGCAGTGTAGGGATGCCTTAGCTGAGTTTTTGCCAAATTAAGAGAAATAATATCTTTTTCGTAAAGCTGAAAAACGATCGTCGTAATCCATGACCAGTGCAGTTAGATGAAAATTTATGTAGAAATGCCGATCATGTTTGTGTATTCGCTTTATTTTGGTTTTTTCTTTCTCTTTTATATTCATGATAGAGGATTCATCTATATTTCTTGTCAGAGAATCGACAGTACCTGGGAAATCGTTGATTAAAAAAATCTGAATGACATAGGCCTACAAGATGCTTGATTTTAAAACAGTTTCAAATGGAACAGATCTATACAATGTATGCAGATTTATACTCGCAGAAAAAATAAATGTCTGTACTATCAGTGGCGGATCCAGCTTATTATTTAGGGGGGGACGTAAAGAATTGGCAAGGGATCTGGGGACCGCTTAAGTCCCCAGCGGGTCTAAGGCAGAGCCCTGTGGGGGGGGGGGGGGTCAAAGCCCCCTGGAATCTCTTGAATTTCAGCCTTTTTAGGACCCATTTTCGTGACTGTAATTAATTAAAGAATGGAATTTGATGCATTTAGCAATTATATTTACTAACAGGTAGGTAATATTCACTCTTCCTTGATTTAAAATGATCGTTTTACCCATGATTGGAAAATTAAAGGGGGCCCTACGCCCCCCTTGAATCCGCCACTGACTATAGGAGTCATGCTGACGTAGGTTCATAAATGTTTAATTCCTGAACGTTGGAAAATGGATTTGTTCTATCTACTAATACAATATTTAAAAATCCCATAAAATATTTTGATATCATTCTTAAATGTATAAACGAAACTCGCCATCAGTTCCTTCAGAGCTTTGATTTCTGTATAATATTCTGGTCTCACTCCCATATAGGGATTCGCTTCTTTTCATATGGTGGAGGTTTTATCCTGATTTTGTATGCCTTCGGTTTCTGATTTTCTGAATTATCGATTTTGTGCTGTATACAGGGATATAGTCATATTTGTCATCATTGCCTTTAAAAAAGTGTTTAACTAACATATCTATGCAACACCATTAAGCCTCATATGACGTACAACCTGCATGATAAAGATGCATTAGACAAAATAAATTACTAGATGTTCTTGACATTTCTATGCTAATATTGTGTCTGTTGGCTCATATCCTGAAAGTTATACCAAGTGTTAAAGATTTATGAAAAGTTGAGTTGACCAACAAAAGTTATTACATGTACTCAGAACTTAAAATGAATAAAGGAGCTGATAAGACGTGAAATCAGCCCTAAAAAGTTGTGAATTTTGAAAATGGACATTTAAAGAAAAATATTTCGTTGAATTAATAATTTAAGGTAGCCAGTCAAAAACTGAAGTTATTATGCTCCCGGAATCAAAGATCTGGGGGCATATGGTGTTTGGCCTGTCCGTCTGTTTGTCTGTCTGTTTGACTGTTTATCAGTGGCCAAAACTTTAACATTGGGCATAACTTTTGAATGGAAAGGGACAGGGCTTCCATATTTCACATGTATTCCTTGTGACAAAACCTTTCCATTGATACGAACATTTTTAGGATACTCCTACTGTTATCGTAACAAGTTGAGATATCGCCGCTTTGCAACGTATCCATACACCTCAAAATATAGTGCTTTTCTAATTTAGGAATTTGCTGTGTGACACATGCAAAATGTAAAAACAAGATTATCCTCCTTCTTGAAAAAAAGTTTCAATTTCATATAAAGAAAATGCATCACAAAAATCAACTATCTATTTCTTGCTTTAACTTAGGTAACTTAGGTGTCCCTAGAATTAGCTTACACGACATTAGAGATGAAACATTTGTAGTTAGTAACAACCATGAGTTTTGGTATAAACATGCAGATGGGTATATTAAAATCAAGCCCTGTAAGATTGAAGTGGTCGATATACTAAAAGAGCACCTATTTTCACCAAGCGATTGCTCAATTTCTAAGTGTGGCATGAAGAACTGCAAAACTTGTAACATCCTAATAACAGACACTTCATTCTCAAGTAACCTCACAAAACAAACATTTAACACGCATAGTTTTGAAAACCTTAACTGCATGACATCTAATGTTGTGTACGGAATAGAGTGCTCACTTTGTGGATTGATTTATGTGGGCGAAACCAAAGGCCAGCTCCGAAAAAGAATGTCAGGACACCTGTCAAAAATAAATAATAAAGGAAGTCAACTCCTTTATCGACATTTTGACCAGGCGGATCATTCTGTTTTATCTATGAGAGTCAGAATCCTGGAGAAAATATATCACCCCACAAACAATCCCAATTTGAGCACACCTCTCCGTCGCAACAGAGAAGAGTTCTGGATAAAAAATCTTAACACTGCAGCGCCCTATGGGTGCAACGATAACATCAGCACTATAGGAAACTTAACAAGTCCCGGTTGTCAATCGGTAAATGTGACTAGCTTATTCAACAGATCACAAAGAAGACCTCGAAGTCATGGCATTCGAAAATATAATAGGCCTGAGATACATAGTTTCTACTTCGATGACTTGGTTCCATTTTTGAATGAGCCTCTAGGCCTGCATTATATTCGCACCAAATTATACTCTGTTCCTTTACGGAAGTTACACGAAATCTACGATTATACGAAGGACCTCGCATATACCGATACACGTTCCCCAGAATACAGACTACAAGGAGTCATCTTGGACATTTCTACTTTTCGTTTATTTCAAGCAGTTAGATCAGATAAATCAGAGGAGAAAACAAATCGCCCTTTCATTAAAGTAAGATTTGCAAACAAAGGTATTGATAACTTGAATCTTGGTCAAATTTTGAATCACAAAACTGTCACAGAAAAAATCCCACCATATTTCAAAAGAAAAGAAACTCCTTGTATTTCCTATAGCTACACACCAACAGTTGCATCTAAAATTTACAATTACAAACGATTCCTGCAGTGTATTGATTTAAGTAATCCCTCACTACATCCACTTCCCTGCGAATGTTCTTCATCGGATTTCAACTACTCTCCTTGTGGACACGTTATTACTGGTGACCTTAGTATAGTCAAGAACGACAAGTTGAGAGAATTGTTAAAAAAGGGTCCCAAATACAGAGAAAGTATGTCCTTTATTTGGAACCAAAATGTCAAAATTATCATGGACTCTTGTGAGGAATATGCAAGACGTTGGGCCAAGAAAGAGGATGTACAGCTCGACACCCTTTCCGAATGGATAAAATCAATCAGAGGGTTACTTTTATCTAGAATTAACCGATTAAAATCAACTGTGAACACCAGATTCGTGTCTATATTTAAAGACCCTGATGTTATCACAGAACTTACCTACCTCCAAGAACATTATGTCATCACACCAGCGGACAAAGCCTCAAATAATTATACATTTACTTGCAAAAAGTACTATTTCGACAGTCTAGTTAAAGAGTTGGGTTTAAATTTGACACCTGGAAATCCCACTTACACCCCAACAAACCTTTCTGCCTCTGAAATAATAGATAACCACAAATCAGCTCTTGCTTCCTTTGGCTTCGACACTACCAATTTAGATTTAGATTTACCATACTTATGCTGCATACCTAAAATGCATAAGAATCCGTACAAGCAACGTTTCATCGCTGGTTCCTCAAAATGTTCTACCAAATCTGTATCGATCTTACTCACCAAAGTTTTATCTGAAATCAAATCTGGGCTACAAAAATATTGTTCGACAGTATATTCTCGCAGTGGTATCAACCAGATGTGGATTTTAAAGAATTCGAAGGAACTTTTAGAATATCTGAAATCCACTCATTTTAGTAGAGTCCATTCGATCAAAGCCTTTGATTTTTCGACACTTTACACTACAATTCCACATTCTAAATTGAAAGAAAGACTCGCAAAAATTATAAGTAATGCGTTTACAAGTAAGAACGGTAATCGCAAATACAAATTTATTGTTGTTAACTATGACAAAACCTACTTTGTAAAAGAAAAGTCAGATTCTGAAAATAAGTACACTGAAACAGACATTATTCAGATGTTAAACTTTCTGATCGACAACATTTTTGTGGTGTTTGGAGGAAAGGTCTTCCAGCAAATTGTCGGAATTCCAATGGGGACCAATTGTGCCCCACACCTTGCCGACATTTTCCTTTACTCGTACGAAGCTGAATTCATTCAATCTTTGGTCTCTGAAGGGAAAAGATACTTAGCTTCTGACTTCAACTTCACTTACAGATACATAGACGATGTGTTGTCCATCAATAATCCAAAATTCGCGGATTACCTGAGCAGTATCTATCCTTCGGAGCTTGAAGTCAAAGAAACTACAGAGACAAATAATTCAGCATCATATTTGGACATAATGTTGTCCTACGACACTGATGGTCACATGAACACCTCACTCTATGACAAACGTGACGACTTCAATTTCAGCATAACGAACTTTCCTTTTCTGAGTAGCAACATCCCTTCATCGCCTGCTTATGGCGTGTTCATATCTCAGTTGATACGCTATGCCAGAGCAAGTACCAAATATACGGATTTTGTTCTGAGAGCTAGGCGTCTTTCAGATAAGCTTCTCAGTCAGGGATATGTTTGTGACCGACTAACATCGTCACTGAGGAAGTTCTACGGTCGATATGGGGAACTCGTCATACACTATGATGTCCCACTATCCAGAATGGTGGATGATATTCTGTCATAGACCATTTGAACCATCCAACCAAAGATTGTACTCTATATCTTCCAAAATGGAAGTATCCGGATGTGACAGTTCTACCGAATTGAAGCGACGGGTGTTGCATGCAAGCAGGAGATGCTTACTCTTCCTGGGCACCTGGTCTCACTCTCATATCGGGAGTTCGCTTCTTTTCATACGGTGGAGGTTTTTGTTTTTGTTTGCTTTGGTTCCTGTTTTGTCCTGATTTTGTATGCCTTCGGTTTCTGATTTTCTGAATTGTCGATTTTGTACTGTGGACAGGGATATGGTTATTATCCATATTTGTCATTTCACTGCTTGCCGATGGCGTAATAATATATTACTTCTAAAACTTATACAATGCAAGAGCTAGTTGTATTCCCTATGTAAAGAGAAACGAAAGTAGAAATGAAGAATGATCTTGTTGAAAGAAATAGGAAATTCTGGTTATTAGAGTGAGAATTTTCGGAAATTACAAGTGATAATAAACTTAAAGTTACGCTGAAACTACATGTTACCGCTCTTTTATCAAATATATTGTAGATTGTAAGTAATTTAAGATATGCATGCATGGTCTTAACGTCTTTCTAATTTCCAAATGGGTTGATTTTACAACACTGCTCCGGGGTTAAGTCGTCAAAATAAAATGTAATTTAAGGTATACCACTTATAGTAAATTTAAACAGTTTATGCTGTTTATAGAACACAATGAGCTCATAGAAAGGAAAATTATTAGCTTCACATGCATGTGTATCCTATATGTATAATAATCATCATCGATTCATCATTACATAAACAATAAAATTATTCAACATTCATTTGCTGACTACAAAGTTTTAATAGAAGTATCTTTCAGGACCTTCAGTCTTTGATTTACCTCTTGACTTTGACCGTGACCTTTGACTTACTTTTCAGAAACTTTAACATTGGTCATAACTTTTGAATGGTTAGTGATAGCTTTCATATTTCACATTTGTATTCGTTGTGACAAGACCTTTCCATTGATTTCTTTACCAAAATTTGTTACCTTGACTTTGACCTTTTTTAGGGTTGGATATTTCACATCCTATTTATGTCCCCCTTCGAAGAAGAGGGGACATATTGCTTTGCTGCTTTGGTCCGTCAGTCAGTTGGTCCGTCTGTCGTCAGTCCTCCACAACAGATTCCGTTAATTATGTCTGGAATGGATTTACATATTAAAATGAAATTTGGTGTACAGATTTCCGGACTTTTCTCGGCTGTTGTTGTAGATATTGAAATAATTTTTTTTTTTATATGTGATTACATCTTAGTGTTAACCAGCTCAACTTCGAGATTGGTTCTGATTGACCTATTTTCACAAGAGTTATGGCCCTGGGACTTAGCAAATTTCATGAATTTCTCAGTTTTCCGGACTTTTCCTCCATGGTATTGCAAATATTGAAATCATTTTTGGTATGTGAATATATCTCAGAGTGATACAAATCAAGATCGTGTTTCAGTTTGATTGACCCATTTTTATAGGAATTCTTGCCCCTGATCTTCTCAGTTTCCAGTCTTTTCATGCCTTTTGTTGTAGATATGGAGCTGACTTTTGGTATGCAGATACATCATATTATGATAAAGAATAAGTTCAAGTTGGGTTTGATTTATTTGCTCTTACAAAAGGTATGGCCTCATAGCAAATTTCATTACATTTTCCTGTTTTCCAGACCTTTTTGGCCGGATTGCAAAGCAATTCGAGTCTATAGATTGACGATGTCCGTCTGTCCGTCCGTCTGTTCGTCCGTCCGTCTGTCGTCAACATTTTATTAAAATTTCTGGTTGAGGCAAAATCTAAGGAACTATATGCAGTATAAACTTTATATTATATATGAAGGTTGCCCATGACAAGACCTTTCAATTTTGCCGTAACATTTAACCTTGTGACCTTGACCTTGGACTTTGACCTAGTTAAAGATTTTTGGTTAGTTTCTGGTTATGGCAAAATCTAAGAAACTATATGCGGTAGAAATTTTATATTATACATGAAGCATGCCCATGACAAGATCTTTCATTTTCTGCCGTAACATTTGACCTAGTGACCTTGACCTTGGACTTTGACCTAGTTAAAGATTTTGGTTAAAGTCCCTAGTTTAAGCAAAATCTATGGAACTGTATGCAGTAGAAACTTTATATTATATATGAAGGTTGACCATGACAAGACCTATCAATTCATGCCATTACATTTGACATAGTGACCTTGACCTTGGACTTTGACCTAGTTAAAGATTTTGGTCAAAGTTCCAGGTTTAAGGAAAATCTATGGAACAGTATGCAGTGGAAACTTTCTATTTTACATGTAGGTTGCCTATGACAAGACCTCTCAATGTATGCTGTAATATTTGACATTGTGACCTTGACTTTGGACTTTGACCTAGTTGAAGATTTTTGTTTAAATTTCTGGTTTAAGCAAAATCTAAGGAACTGTACATGTATGCAGTAGAAACTTTATACATGTAGGTTGCCTCTGATAAGACCTCTCAACGTATGCTGTGATATTTGACCTAGTGACCTTGACCCAGTTGGTGACAAAAACTTACTTTGCAATCCGGCCATACCGTCTTTGCCGTTTTTTTTAATCTAATACACATATTGAACTTATTTTGATGTTGGATTCATCTTTTCGTGAAAGTACAGGTCAAGGCAGAGTTGAAGAACATGGATTAATGCCGGTAGGGGACCTATATCGCTTGGGATTCATAATTTTTTTTAGTCTCACAGTCGATAAGGCAAGGCCAAACCGTGACTATTCCCATCGAATAAAAGTTTAACATGCGTTCATAACATACATTTTACATTACTAGGCTTTATATTTTTCTGAAGCGTACCCTTAATTTCATAATATTTATTGATACTGGGGTTTTTTTTTTACTAAACACAGTAACCTTGGCATAACTAGATCGAATAATTCTTAGAGGCATGCAAAAATCCTTCTTTATAGATTAAAGGAATAATAGCAACTTTATACTGAAATGCAATGCGTTCATCGTAGAGAAATTCATTATATCACTGATTTATGAAACTGACTGTATAGTTACTTCCCTTCGATTAAGATTGACCACTGTTTCAAGCTAGCTAGCATTAAACACAAAAAAGAAAGGACGCAGTCATTGATTGTAAACGTGATACATTGCTGCATTGACGAAATCATATTGTCCTCCATTTTCACAACTGGCAATTTCATTTCTATAGCTGTCTAAGCAAGATCTCTTAACAGTTCTACCTTGTAATCGCTTACAGTCAACCCCCCCCCCCCCCCCCATCATCTGTCTGAAATTGTCCAATTGTTCTATGTCATCTTCACTGTCATAACATAACATAACATGACATAAACCTACAGGACGGACCACGTTGAGATATTTGGAGGAGAAAATTCAATTATGATTCAGAGTTCGATTCCTGTCTTGGTGATCTTAATAGACATTTTTCATGTTGCGGAGTTCGCACTGCATACGGACTGTGTTAGAAAATAAAAATCAAAGAAGTACCTATCAGTTATTCAGTCACAAAGTTTATAAGACAAGGCAAAACCATTAGAATTTCGATAAAACTAAATTGCTAATTCTATTCCTTTGTTTTCATGTGTAAAGATACAAATATACATATTTAAACATCTACGGTGTCATTTCGTCTATTGAACGTTCTGATTTTTCTTTAATTTCCAATCGCATCTGATTTCTTTGTCCTATCGGAAATTTTCTCTCTCCTATTTGAAAGTTGATCAGACTTCTCGGGGGATTTATCTTGAGCTCGCTTCAGCCAGCAGAGCACAGACAGTTATACGCATGCCATATAATTTTTAAGATCCATTTACATAGAATCTGTTAAAGAAGATCCTGACGATAATCTCAACAGCTCTACACTGTGTTACAAGAGGCCATTGCGTTTAACTAACTTGTTTGTAATGTCACCTTACAGTGGCAGTGATTATCCAACATTTGTCCGTCTATGGAGACCTCTGTGCATCCGGATAAATGGGAAATGTTGTGCGCATTTAATCCGGATAATCGCACCATTTTCTTAAAACAGATGACCGTCCAAAGTCGGCGCCGGGTGCACATAAGTCTTCTTTCTTTTATGTGTTGTCATTAATGTTTTGTACGTCTGTTTCGATTATTTTGTATGATGTTCTAGTGAATAGTATTGTGTCTTTTTGCGATTTGTAGTTTAGTATGGTGTCATTTATGTGTCACTTGTTTGTGGGTTTGTGTCGCTGTGTTAGTGCAGGGTGGTCATGCTGGAGATCCTTCCCTTTATCTTTTGATATGACCCCGAAAGTGTGAAGTCCGAATTAAATACGTCAACTTGAAAAATGTCTAAAACCTTAATTTCTGTAGAGTGCCAGATATACTTGGTTATCATATTTGTCATTCCTTTTCCAAAGGCAACTCATTATATGATACTCCTATTTCCTGGGATAATCTTACCTTTGTACGACGATTCTATATGTGTTATTATAATAGGTACATCGCTACAAAACCAATATTTGACTCTTCTTGGAATCAGACGTAGCAACGTATGTTCAAGACTCGTTTCAAGGTAGATATTGTTTTTCTCCTTTATAATATAAAATGATCTTAATTTAGTAGCTAAAAAAGGATACATATTAGATCTAGTCCTCATGTTGAATGTCATTAACTTTATATGATTTTGAATTTTTACAGTAGAAATCTACAAATTACCAAAACACTTTTAGGTCAACTGAAGGTTTCCGCTTTCATAAAGTAGTTAAGACTTTCTGGAAATTTTACAAAAATTACAGTCAACTTCTTTTAAAATTCGGGTCTATACACGCATCAGAGTACACTAATTTGGGTATAACTTGTCTTTTATGGTGATATGATAAACAAAATTAGAAGGATCAAAGTTAGGCAGCATAACCATCGAAAATGCGTCAGAATCATCGCCTTTTATACCGTGGATATGATCCTAATGTCACCAGACGGACACTAGGCTTGGTACTTGACCAATCTACAGTCTTGTACAAGCGCATCCTTGAGACTTACACTCTGACTGACTGTGACGACGGGACTCCATGACGGGCCCTGTCCAAACCTCTTTAAAGAGGACAGGGCCCCGACCACCTGTCCTCTCTGAATGTCAGTCGGACTCCTCGGGTGATTACTTACATGAGCTCGCTACAGCCGGCAGAGCACGGACTGTATTACGCATGCCCTCTTTTTATATCCATTTACATATTCATCCGTGTTTCTGGGGCCTCTACGTTTTGCGGTCTTATTTGTGTGAGGTCACTTTACAGTGAGGAGGTTGTTTTACACCACAATTGTACGTTCTTCGAGACCTCTGGGTAATATGAGAAGTGAGAGAGGGTTGTGCGCACGTAATCCAGGATAACCACACCATCTGCTACTTGCGTGACAAATGGCCGTCCAAAGTCGGCACCGGTTGCCCAATGCTCTCGTCGGTGTATGTGTAGTCTTTTGTGTTTGATGTTTACATGTCTTGTGTCTCTTTTCCGTCTCATACTATACTCGTCTTTTGTGTTTTTGCATCGGGTGTTTTGGTGTTCTGCTGTTGGTCCTGCAACGGGGTCGTGTTGGAGATCACCTCCCTTCTTTTAAAAAAAGTATTTTTCTTGAGCCTATATTCAAAAATGTATACGACAGAAGCGGTAAGAGCACACAATTCTAAGTGTAAATTGAAGGATGTTATATATAAGAATTACCTACTGTCCGCGCAGCTCACTTCAGAAATCGGTAACTTGGGGTTTTGTCTTAACTATTTCTACGTGCAAAGTTTTATTATCTTTCACCGTTAGCTTTGATGCTACGAACGAACATATATACCCATTGAAAGCTCCAAAATAGGCCGTAAATGTGACGTTTAAATTAACACACTTAAGGTGGCTCAATAATCCGAGAATTCTTTGTCAGAGCAAAAAAAAATATTTTGTTTATTTGACATTCATGTGTGATGATTTATATTTGTAATTAAGATTACATATCATCGTTCATTTGATTGACTAGTGGTCCTCTGAATATACATGTGTAAACCAATTCCGAGATCTGTCGCAAAACAATGAATTTTGATAGATAAATACATGCTATATGGGTAATAATTCCACATTCAAACCATTCTTGTGATTATTTTCACCATGATATAATCAAATATGTATATTTCTTTATACATGTAGATAATGCTTTCATAGATTATAATAGCTAAAACTGTTCCCAAAAAGTACATTTTGTGCAACCCCACCCCAAAATGAAAATCTAAAAAAAAGTACCCTGTACCCTTATTTGTCATCAAAGTGATAAGAAGTCTTTGTCAGAAGTTATTTTCTTTTACATATTTCTCAACGACAAACTCTGTTCTTTAAAAAAAATTATAAAAAAGTACATGTTTTCGTTCATCCTGATTCAAAATACTTGGTTGTCATAGTAACGATTTTAAAAGGGGGGAGGGTTGTCAATAATGTCTAAAGAAGGGGGCGATTCTGAAATAAGTAACACAGAAGATGAAATTTCTAGATAAAGTTATATTATAAAAGGCGTTAACAATGTAAAATAAGCGGTTTTATAAAGTACAACGATCGCCGGGTGTCGGCGATACGGAAATATGAATAAGAGAAATATAGAAAAAGTAAACGGAAGCGTTTTAAACATTTTGACGTTAAAGGTTAATAAGTGGACGTCACTAACCTCCCTTGTTCTCGATAATGCGTGCACTTATCTGTAAAATGGATATATCTTTTAACAAAGCAGGGTTAAAACTAAAATTCACTCGCTCAAAGATTTTAAATAGGGAAACTTTACACGAAAACATCTCGCTGCAAAGTACGATAGTTCACCAAATTATAGAAAAATTCGTATTACCTAAGATAATTAGAGATAGCAAACTTGAAATATTTTATCCATTATATTGCTAAAATCTCAAAGAAATATCCTGTTCGATCATTAAACTTAAGTTTTTCTACTTGATTTTATTGCCAAGCAACACACGGTTGAATTTGCGATGGTGACATTATAAAAATAATACGTCTACGGCAATAGCAAGGGTGTCTCACTTACGGGATATTTTTGGATATATAAATTTAACGATGCATTTGACTATAAATATATTACATTCAGTTTGTAGATGATAATTTTCTGGTTCCATCGATACCAAACTTGTCGAAATCCGTCAAGAAACAAGCGAATTAGAGGAGTTTGAAGACCGAAACCGCACTCAATACTATTCGAACCAGTATTGACGCCGGGAATATGATGACGTCAAACGATTATTGAGCCTCCTTAAGGTAATAAAAATAAAACAGTTACAAATCTTCTGTAGAGGCAGAACAATACCAAGTTCTGTTAGTATGGTGTGGACAATCTGATACGAATAGAATTATAAATGATCACTAAAACCTTTAAACAAAATTGTCAAAAGGCGAAAAATTCATATCTATTTTCAGAACATCTTTCAGTTGTTGATTCTTAATGATTAAGTCCGCAAGGTTTGCAAAATAATGTTTCATATGAAAGTGGAGCTTCTGTCATGACGAAATCCCTAAAAATTTTGTTTAACTCTATTTGATTGTTGAAGATATATACAGAAGCCAGGACAGCAAACACGAAAAAAGCCAGAACATTCAACTTTTTAAAAACATTTTGGTCTTTCCGCATTGTATTGCCGTTTTATTTCTCGAGAAAAATTTGGACGAGAACATGAAATTTAATCAAAATAATCGAAATCTCTCAATCTAATGAAAAGTAGACATTCAGTCTTATTGTGTCGCCTGCGAAGCACAGCGACACTTAGGGATCACTTTGTCCGTTGTCCGTTTGTCAGTCCGTCCGTCTGTCTGTCTGTCACACTTTGGGTGTCACACCCCAAAACTTTTCATGGTAAGTGATAGGGCTTTGATATTTCACATGTGTATTCCTTGTGATAATACCTTTTTACACACCATAATTTTTGACCTAGTGACCTTGACCTAGATATTTGACCTACTTTTCAAAAAAAAAAGATTGTCTATATCTTTTGATTGGTAAGCGATAGGGCTTTGATATTTCACATGTGTATTCGTTGTGATTAAACCTTACTATACATGCCATAATTTTTGACCTAGAGACCTTGACCTAGATATTTGACCTACTTTTCAAAATAAACTAAAATTTGCTATATCTTTTGATTCATAAGTAATAGGGCTTTGATATTTCGCATGTGAAATTTTGTGACATAACTGACTACAAATACCATAAATTTTGACATAGTTGACATAGTGACCTTGACCTAGATACTTGACCTGCTTCTCCAAAAAATTAAGATTGGCTATATCTTTTGATTGGTAAGTGATGGGGATTTTATATTTCACATGTGTATTCCTTGTCATGAGACCTTTCTACACATACCATATTTTTTTACCTAGTGACCTTGACCTAGGTATTTAACCTACATTTAAAAAAATTAAGATGGGCTATATCTTTTGTTTTATAAGTGATACTGCTTTAATATTACAAACTTGTATTTCTTATAATGAGTTCTTTATTTTATTCCCAAAAATGTGTATCTAATAACCTTCAACTAGATGATTGACCTTTTCTGAAATTAATAGATTGACCATATCTTTTAATTGGTAAGTAAGAGGTTTAATAATTCACATGTGAGTTCATTTGACAAGACTCTCCCACTGATACATGTACAAATATTAAACCAAGTGACCTTGACCTACATGTTTGATCAATTTTTTGAAAATAGGCCGCTTCGCAGGCGACACAAGCATTCCTTGGATTGCTATTTTAATGTATTTACAATGTGTAATGAAAAGACACGTATCTCAGTCACTATCTTAAATATTTGAATATTCACTAATTTCATTGGTTTGTTGTTTCGTGGCCAAGACTTAGTAAGTCGTGCGCACAAGATAATCAACCAATAGAAACGGAAGCATAGAGGGGACATGTGCGATTTTTTTTATTAACTCGTGGTCACGGGATAATTAACACGTGGCCACGAGATAATAAGTCGTGGCCACGAGTTAGTAAGTCGTGGCTACGAGATAATTATGTCGTGGCCACAAGTTAGTAAATTGTGGCCACGAGATTATACTCGTGGCCACGACTTACTAACTCGTGGCCACGACATCACTGGGTGAAAAAACAAGTTTACGCAATGCGTAAACTATATGGAAACTTTGCGGAAACCTGAAGTTTCCATATACTTTACGCAAGGATTCCGTCGCTGAAAGTCAAGTTTACGCTTTGCGTAACCCGACTACCCGCTCAAATTCCAAATGGTTTACACAAGCGTAATCTTGAAATTTCCATCAAGTTTCCGCAACTGAAACTTAAAGGCACCAACTTGCGTAATCAATTGAAACTTCAGGATTCCAGATAGTTTACGCATATTTTACCTTGCGTAAACTTGATTGCCATTTTATGATATAAAGGTTCTGCTTGCGTAAACCATATGGAAACATGTGTAAACCATTTGGAATCTGAATCAACACAAGTGTACGCATTGCGTAAACCATTTGGAATCTTTCAATATCAAGTTCAGGCTAGCGTAAACCATATAGAAACTGATGTTATAAAAGTTTTCAAATGTGTAATCTTGTTGAAACTAGCGTAAACCATTTGGAATCTGAATAAACACTGGTTTATGCAGTGTGTAAACCATTTGGAATCTTACTATATCAAGTTCAGTCTTGCGTAAACCATTTGGAATCTTACTCGAGTCTTGCGTAAACCATTTGGAATCTTACAATATCAAGTTCAGTGTTGCGTAAACCATTTGGAATCTTACAATATCGAGTTCAGACTTGCGTAAACCATTTGGAATCTTACAATATCAAGTACAGACTTGTGTAAACCATTTGGAATCTTACTTGAGTCTTGCGTAAACCATTTGGAATCTTACAATATCAAGTTCAGCCTTGCGTAAACCATTTGGAATCTTACAATATCAAGTTCAGTCTTGCGTAAACCATTTGGAATCTTACAAAATCAAGTTCAGACTTGCGTAAACCATTTGGAATCTTACAATATCATGTTTAGACTTGCGTAAACCATTTGGAAACCATGTGTATAAAAGTTTCCAAATTTGTAATCTTGTTGAAACTAGCGTAAACTATTTGTAACCTTGATGTTCTATAGTTTACATAGTGTGTAAATTGCGAGGCACTAATGCTTCAAGTGTGATTACAGAATAAACCAGCAGAAGGTTTTGAAAACCATGTACTGATGTAGAAATTCAAATGTTAAAGAGTTTTCAATGCATCCCCAAATAGCAAGAATAGATATCAGCAAATTATTTTTCATCTACATTGCTTTATGTTACTGAAAAAAGACCAAATAATGTAGAATGAAACAAGTATTTAATTTTTATATTAATAATCATGTAATAAATTTATATATCAAAATGTAGCAAGAAACACATACAAAGGAAAAGAGTAGCCTAACAGCATTTTCCTATTTTTCCATTTAGTCTAGATGTGAAAACTATTTTCAAAATATGAGTAAAATAAAAGACACTATTCTTGGACATAATTTCAAAAATCATGAAGAGGAAAAACAATATATGTTTATGAAACATTAATGTACTTCTGTCATCTACAATAATAGCTGTAGTCTGAAAAGAATGCAAAACTTCCAGGCAAAGGTCACTAGGTCAAGACAATTGGTATCACTAGGAATTTTTAGAATGGTCTTATCACTAGAAATACACTGTCAAATGAACTATGAAAGCCCTGTAACTTATCATTCAAAAGTTATGTCCAAGGTTAGTTTTAAAAAGAAGGTGGTCAAACTCTAAAGTCGAGGCCAAAATTTTGGTATCAGTGAGAGAGTAATGAGACAAGATTTCAACATTTCTCTTCAATTTGGCCTTCCAGATATGAACATGACACATCCTTGGGTTCTGGGCATCAACTTTGTGACTATACATGTATTATCTAAATTTATGATTGGGATTAAAAGTTATAAAACATAATTTTTTTGATTGTATGATAGATGGACAACAGACCGGGTAATTCCTATTAATCAAGATATAATTCCTTAAATTCTGTTTATATGTGATATATGTCCCTTAACAACATTGATTATATTATGCATGTGTTGAAAATTGATTTAAGTAAAAAATCCACATAATGTCATTATGTTACAAATTTGTAACCATTTCAAAAGTTTGTCACTATTGATGATATTGGTCTGCTAGCCACACAAATTGTGCTGAGGTTAAATTTCCCTGAATTAACTGCATCAGCTCATGAATCTTCTTTAGATGCTGAAAATAAATGCAAAGTAACAATTTATAAATACATGCAACAATACAAGAGAACAATAATCATTAAATACCAGAATTCTCTGATGAGACTGAAGCTCTCCTGGTTGTTTGCTTAAATAAATCTAAGTGACACCCATTTTCCAGAACCCTGGGGATCAGGGTCTAAAACAAAATACAAGACCAGAAAATGATTGATGTAATGGAAAAGAATTACTCTCTAGTCTCTACTAATTATACTTTCTGAGAATTGGTGCTCATAGAGTTTGGTGCTCATAGAGTTAGGCCATGTAAAATAAAATCTATGTATCTCCGACACCGCCGTGCGCTATAATTTGCCGCCGACGAGACTTTTTTATTGCAACTACAGAAAAAAATATCCGCTGTGTCTCATCCTCGATTAAAAACAAAATATCCATTTATTTCATTGAACATATATTGTCCTGTAAAATCGTCTAAACAGTACCCGATGAATAAATACTTTAAAAAGTCTGTATCATTCACGGCGCGTTCCGTATTTACGTTACGGGTAAAGACTATTGTATAGGATATACTAACAATGTGCCGACACGTGTCGTGGACACTTGGACGGCCGGCTATTCGTGTGTTTAATACACCGAGTATTACATGTATTAAAACGTTCGTTTAGTTTTCTTTATTAATTTCTACAGCATATGTTCATACCCATGCCGACAATAGTAAGTGTCCATTGTAATACTTCCGAATCTATTAATAATGACGTTCACGTTGTAAAAAGTATAAGCAAGGACCGCCGACGAGCGTAAGAGAAACGTAGTTAAATCCTTAAATCTATGAACAAAAGAATGTATATTGTACCCGGGCCGTGTACATTATTTTACTAGACCGTGGTTAATGCTGAACGCTTCATTCCATTTCTAAAGATTCCGCTTCATCCAAACTTGACAAATTTTTGACCATATGAACGGATCCATCGGAGGAAGTGAGGAGATGTATTTAATTTGAACTGGGTTTAAACAAGGTGTGAGCAAATAACACCCGTCGAGTCTCTTCCGCGATTCTACTAAATGTACTCACGGCAATCAAACACGTCATACTTCGTATATTAAATTTTGTATCTATTTAAGCTTCTTCCATTCAGACAGATGAGCTACATGTACCATTATTTTGACTAACAGTTCAAAGACAGTTTTCTATGAAGAAAAACAGGGGGGGGGGGGGGGAGAAAGGGGCAGTATATTTTCTATGAAGGAAAAAGGGGGGGGGGGGGGGGGGAGGGGGGCAGCATAAGATTTTTTGCCTTACACGAATAATGGGGGGGGGGGTTAGACAGGGGAGACGATTTTTAGCCTTACATGAATAATAAGAGTACTCTTGACGGAAAAACAAAACAAAAAATAAAAACCCTACCTACCTTGCCACTTTTTTTAGACCCAATTATCTGAGAAACATAGAATTTATTTTACATGGCCTTATATAGGGGAAAATGACCACACCCATTTTCCAAGACCCTGGGGGTCAGGGGTTCAAACAAAATACAAGGTACATATCTACTGTCCTGTTCATTAAATACAGAGCACCCTGTTTTGTATATTTTCTCAGCCGTCTTAGGAATGTTCCAAATATTTATTGTCTCCGTAGATTGAACTCCTTTAGTCGTAACAGAAAATGTGCATGAACTCACCTTTTCCACTGTTTTTAACCTGCCATACGAAAAATAAAATGTCTATGGGAAATTCCCATGTTAATTTCAGCCTGCCACCATATTGTTCTCTGTACAAACAATGGTAAACATTGACGTCATGGTGTCGGCATCATGCATTTTAGTCGTTTTTACTATATAAAAAATTCACATAGACATTATATTTTCCGTCGTATTTTTTAACTAAGCAATGCACAACCAAAAAGGAGGCATTTTCTGTTAAACTAAAAGAGTTCGATAGACTGGATATCAATTTTTAAGTTGACAACATTATACTTCAGAGAGAATCGCCAAAACAGGGTGCTCTGGATTTAGTGAACAGGACAGTAGATCAAAGACTATGAATAATTTGAAAACAATTATCTTTCAGTTACAGCAGTTATGGATATTACGTAGAATTCTTTTATGTTCGTGCTTTTCCACTTGATAAAGGCCAAGTGGCCGAAAATTTGTGGATATAGAGTGTTCATTGTTATTAGGGCTGTGATGATTCACCACGGTTCTCGATTCACCGTGGTTATTGATTCACCGCGGTTCTTGATGACGGTTCGATACACAATACAAGAAGAGGCCGTATGGTTGACTTATGGCTCGTTTTCGGCATTTAGTTTTATCTTTAAAAAATCAACATGGTGATGCTCGACGCCGAGCCATCAAAGATTATCTCTGAGTTTTGTTTTTGTTTTTTCTAGTCAATACCATACTTCTCGAATCATTTAAAATTATGTATGATCTTAATTTATTGTTGTTTTTTTTTTAAATTAAACTTTATTTATTTTACAACGTTTAACAAACAAGTTACACAACTTATATTAATGTCTCACGTTGGCTCAGATGTTGGCGTGAGGGGGTCCAAGGAGCAGGAGGAAACCGGAGTACCCGGAGAAAAACCTCCTACTGAGGCCTGGGTGGGGGACCACCTACCCTCCCACATAAGACCCTTCGCCGAATCTGGGATTCGAACCCGGGACCTTAGAGGTGAGAAGCGAGCGCGCTACCACTGCGCTAACCCGGCCTTGTTGTTTTAATAAAATATCTGACGAATTACAGAAATACCTTCATATCTTATATCTAGATATAATGACGACAATGAGGGTATGGCATTAGCTCTCTGGACTTTTTCGTCCCAGCGAGCTAAAAATGTTGTATCGTGATTCGAATCATATCGTGAGTAAATGTTGCAAAACATATCATATCGTGAGCCCTAATTGTTATTTATTAATTATAACTTGTAGTGTTGTAACGATTATCGGCGACATCATCGCTAATACCCTTCGATTTCGATTAATCGATTGTGTTTTTAAGAATCGATTATAATCGGAAGTATTCAACGTGGAAAAGAATGACATAGTTTTCGGTCGAATTCGCGTATGACAAGTACGAATAATCGCGTATGACAAGTACGAATAAAACAAAAGTAGATTAACGATCGTTTCTACGAGTTAAAGTTCCCGGCGTAGCGTAAATAATTTGAAAAGGATACACTCTCTAAGGCATACAATGGATTTAATAGTAATGACAAGTACTCTTATATAAAACTTCAACGTCAGATGCGATACGGGCCCTGCGATACGTCAATATGATCTACTCGACTAAAAAAAAAAACTTTAGTTTTTACGTCGAACTCCTGAGCTTTGTAAGAAGGACAAGGTCAGTGAATTTCACAGTACTGTTACCACGAAGATCTTGCTTGATTTGTTGAATGATCAAAATCTTAAGTTAACTCTTGGGTCGTATGGAACACCCCAACACCCCCCATCCCTGTATATGCTGTTAAAAATCGAAGTCGACTATTACAATCATGCACATATTTGTTTTGACTCCATTACTGCTGTGATCTTGACAAAATATTTCATTTACTAGACAGGATTTTATCATTCTGTGGTTGGAGTTCTTTCTAGACATTTTGCTATGTACATTAGCATAAGATTGAGTGAAGTTTATTCATTACTTGTCATATTTCTGTCTGTAAAAACAAGAAAGAATTATTTCCGATTAAATCGAAATAATCGATTAAAATCCTCTCCGATTATAAACCGATAATCGATTATGAAATTTTTCCGATTATACAACACTAATAACTTGATACATGTATAACCAAAAAAAATAATAATAAATAAAACCTGTGTTTGTGAAACACGAATGCCCCAGTTGGCATCTTTGTCAGTAAAACTGATGAAAAGTAGTTTCACATTTGAGGTAAAGGTCACAAGGTCAAATTAAGTATCCATGGAAAAGTCTTGCCACATGGAATTCATATGTGAAATAAGAAAGCCCTATCACTTACCATTCAAAAGCTATGCCCAAGGTTAAAGTTTTTCAAAAGTAGGTCAAACTCCAAGGTCACAAGGTCAAAAATTTTGGTATCCATGGAAAGGTCTTGTCACAAGGAATACACATGTGAAATATGAAAGCCCTATCACTTAACATTCAAAAGTTACACCCAAGGTTAAATTTTTTTAAAAGTAGGTCAAACTCAAAGGTCAAGGTCACATGGTCAAAAATTTTGGTATCCATGGAAAGGTCTTGCCACAAGAAATGCACATGTGAAATATGAAAACCCTATCACTTACCATTCAAAAGTTATGCCTAAGGTTAAAGTTTTTGCGAACAAACAGACAGACATACAGACAGACCAAAAGCAAACTCTACATGTAAAGTACGATTCAAATCGAACCGACCAGCAATGAACCGAGGGTAACCGAATTTTCAGTTAACCGTGACAGCCCTTACGAAAACCCATCAAAGTATCATGTACGTACTGTAATGTACTTACTGCTATCTTAAACTAGATAACATTTTCATTGCAAACATGGCAAAGGTTCATGCCAGTCATCCTCTACCTAGTGACAGCAAAATGATGACCTGTAAAATGTAAATAAAATCAGATTTCAAGCTTAAATACTTTGTCACATTCTAGAAAGATTAGACCTACCTGAATCTATAAGTAATTATTAAGTTGGTGTGCATATAAGTGTAGATTTCAAAGAACAGACTGATTTTTATGATTCATTGAAAAGTATAATATTGAAAATATTGGTTGTATATTGCATTTTATCATGTCACAAGGGGGAGGGATTGTATAATTGTGTTTTGACATCAATTTTGTATGACAGACTGAGACACGTACATGTATATACAAATCTCATGTACACAGAAAAAAAGAATCTGTTTACCAATTGAAAAAAATAATATTGGCATACCATCCTTCATGTATATTGTGCAGCATCTTTTACAGAAAGGGCATCCTTTTAGAAGCCAAAAGTCCAACATACCAGTGACGTACCAGTGACCACTGAGTATCATCGTGTACATGTAGTAAGGTGGAGATCCATCAACGCTACAAAGAGGAATCCAAAATTAAATTTCAATGTTTCAGATCTAAATTTTTTATATAATCAGTCTGAATGTTCCCACATAACAATATTTCCTCCAAATTGGCTAGAGTTATCTCCCTCCTTGAACACATTGAACTACAACCCCATTGGACTCTTCGGAACTAGCCATGCTAACTGTTCGTGTTCTTGAATAAAGATACGCCCCTTGTTATTGAAAAAAATTATGACGCGATTTATTCAAGCAATTGGTGATGAATAGTCATTCTCTGAAGTGCTGACACATCAAAATATTCAAAACAACACTTATTATGATAAGGAAGGGTAAGATATCATGCATCTTCTCAAGACAAATGTACAAAACCACTGGACCAATGAGAATCGACCTTAAGTGTCCTGATTAGCATACGAAGCGAAGGTTCGAAAATAAAACGGACACGCCCACAGAAATCTGCCGAAGACGCTGGCGTAAAATATTTAGCAATACCTTCTTATGTTTCATAGATATGTCAGTTACTTGATTATGTAGCACAATCGAATGAAAACTATCAAAATATGTGTGCTGATTAGGCCATATAAAAAAAAAATCCTGGTTCTCAGACACCGCCGCGCGCTCAAAAATCCTCCCGATGAGACGTTTTTATCGTGGGAAGGGAAAAAAATAGCCGCCGCCCGCCAGATTTCTCATGCTGATAAATATAATTTTCTATTAATAGAACAGGGATTTCTGTACAAACGAAAAGTAGAAATGTCTGTTTCAGTACAGCGCTTTACGTTTTAACGGCGCTTGTCGGTTTAGTTAAGACTTTAAGACTTTACACGACCAAGACGTTTAGGTGCTCTGACTTCTGTGGAGGGAAATACTGTACTTTGTTATTGTACACAAGATGCAAAATGGCGACCGGGGGGGGGGGGGGGGGAGAGTTGAGTATGGTGAACATTTACAACAAATATAGTCACTATAGATCACAGTCTCTATAATATCTGAATAAAAGATTGTGCTTAAGTAGTTTTCGGAAAATAAAAACAAAAAATAAAAACCCTACCTACCTACCCATATTTTTTAGATCAATTATCTGAGAACCAGAAAATTTTTTTTGCATGGCCTTAATTGGCTAGTGATGACAAACTCTCAAGAGACATAAATTTTGAATGCTCACTCGACATGCTAGATGGCGCTCAGAGAATTGTGGGAAATATAAAATTTTTGATTTGAGATCCAATAACGGGAGCAAATTATGTACGCTTGTTTTGAAGAGATTGATATTGCAATATCCATTGGATCAACCCATCATGGGATCGGCCGAGCCCTACCTATAATACTTAAAAAAGCTAAGAAATAAAATCATGAACAATTTCTTTTTAAATCTGACATTGGTTTGCAGCTATGAAAATGCTAGGTGGCCCTAAAGACCCTATCTGTTTTTCACGCCCCCCCCCCCCCCCCCCCAACTCAAATCATATCCTGTATCCGCCCCTGAAGAATGGTTCCAGGATCTTTCGTCATCTTTGTACCTATTCCTGTTTGTACCGAGATTTTTCGTACGGAATCTTTCGTACCTGTTACTGAGATCTTTCGTACATATTGCAGAAAAAAAAGATTATGTTTCTGCTATGTAGAGCTGATTTACTTGAGCTCCTCAAAATTTGATAGTGGGATCTTTCATACTTATGTCTGGTGTTTGACCATTGTCGGAAACCCACGCTTGGTCACTCAAGCTCACCTCCCGTGGGTCATAACGACAGAATTTTCGCTGGATAGCATTACAAAAATCTAATGCGAGTACTTGTCTGTTAATTTGCTATCGATAGCAAAATATCATCTTTTTTATTTTTCCATCAACAGAAGATGCCCTAAATAATGTTGACAGTGATTAATATTTGTTAATTTAAGGAGTCCGAGTTACAAAACAATATTGCTTACATAGTGGCTTTAAATGGCTAATTCACTGACAAGTAATCGCATTAGATTTTTGTAATGCTATCCAGAAAAAATTCTGCTGATATGACCCACGGGAGAGCTCGCGTGACCGAACGTGGGTTTCCGACGATGGTGTCAGGGATGAAAATTTGTTGAAATTTTCAGGGGCCAAATGGGCTCATAAGTCAATAAATTTAGGCGCCTACATCAAAAACGATTAGCCCACATCAAAATGTATCTAAATCTACATCCCAAACCCCCTTCTCTCCTTGTACAGTGTACATGTCGAGTTTATTTCAAGTACAAGTACCTTTAAATAAATACAGGTAAATCCATTTATAAACATATTACGTACACGTCAGTCGGTCTCCAGACAGTGACTTTGTGTGCTTTTGGAAACATTAGTTAGTTTTGGTATATACATTTGTACTGATCTAAAATTACAGTACGTCTTTACAAGGAAATAAGAGAGATCTATTCATTTTCCGCGAGAAAGCGAACCGAAAATTTGACAAATGCCCATGAGTTTTTGTTTCCAAACGTTAGATAAAAGAAATTAATAAAGATTGGAATTTTACGGTCGCCAAGTGGGCGATAAGAAAAACATTTTTGGTAGTCCACACTGAATTTTTAGTCGCATTGGCGAGCGGGCGAGTGCTTATTTGCATCCCTGGGTGTTTGACTGTCTCACAAGTTTATTGGAAAATCATCTATTGGTATGAAAAATCCTGATAATTGGAACGAAAACTACAAATAACTGAATACGAAAAGACAAGAGTTGTAAAATCAGAAAAAAATTTACTATCAATTATCATGATTATCGGAAACTATCGGAGGAGTACATCGATATCAGATTCAGAATCAGACTTTTTTACTTTAAAATTGTTATATGTTTTGTATCTTCAGAAGGAGAATACTCAGGGCGTACGTATGCAAGTAGATCTTGCAAATAAAGGTATTTATCTCGAGGTTTGCTTTAGACATGATAGAACATGATAGAAGGGGGGCCTTCCTTTTTCTTTCTATTAAAGCCAAAACAGTCCCATGCTGCGGACTTAGTACTGCCGGGATATGGATAAATCTGCTCCTCCTCAACCGGTAACTTTGCAAAAGCGATCGCGTCTAGTTTTTAGTTTTGAATTATAGCAAAGACTTTTCGCACTGAGATCATTTCGTGTAACTTCAACAGCTACAATCGATTTTCGAAATCATTATCGATAGTCAGCACTTTTCAAGATTCAGCGACTATCATTACAACACTAGAAAAGACATCAATATGAAAAATCCTGACGCCCTGAAGAACATGTATCTTTAAATTTACCCAATCCTTCCCATGGCAAAGGCCGAAAGGGAAGGGGGGGGGGGGTAGCTTGCAACAAAGTAAACAAAGATTTTACCTGGTACATGTTCCTTTTTAGGAGGAAGTAATGATACAAATATGTCTAAATATATAAAAAGTGATTCAAATAGTCCACAGGATCGCCGTAAAATAAAAGCAAGAACAAGAAAAATCAGCGCGTGGGTCGAACTGACCAAGCCGGCGTCTTTATTATGGGAAATGCACGTTAAAAAGTAAATATTAATGACTAAGAAATGCATCTTACCATTTATCGCCATGGGATTACCCAAATAAACATGTTTTCCTTAGTTTCTTCTTGGGAAAACAACTTTCAACCCGCTTCTGAGTTTCCTCTGTATACAAATAAAATGCTCGCCTCTGATTGGTCAATATTTGATTTGAAATTGTTCTAGCGCGAACACAGAGCCCGCTGTATTTTTCGGCGTTTTTTCACTCTCTCTTTTCTTTCTTTTCTTTTCTTTTTCTTTTCTTTTTTTTTTTTTTTTTAATTGTTCTGTTTTTTTTATTTCATAAACATATATTTTGCCATAATGAATATTTTCATTTTAAACCTCGAAAAGAAAATAACACTAGGCCTAGAGGTGATTAGTGATTAGCAGGTGATTTTGTGTTTCCAGCTCGGAGATCCAGACAATATTGATCGAGTATCAGTAGCGGATCAAGCGCTACTTTTGCTGGGGGATCAAGGGGCGAATTTTGCCGTTTTTTGTTTTTTCTGTAAATGGACCAAAATATACCTGGTTATTTAAAAATTTGGAGTCTGTGCCGTGGATAGACGTTTTTCGTATTTTTTTTTCACTAGTATATCTACATATTTTTTTTAAGTTGCCATCTTGATATTTATATGTTGTGTATGATAAGGAGAGGACTTATGTAATGTTGTTATAATTTTTGCCCCAATCCTATTTCATGTTATTATGAAATAAAATATGTTAAAACTAAAACATTTTTTTTTTGTTTTTTTGTTTTTGTTTTTGTTTTTTTTTTCTTGGGGGATGCAAGCCCAGAATAAGGCTTGGTTGGCCTGTCCCTTGGAGTCAAAGAATCAAAATATGTACAATTATTTACGTTCATAGACTAGACTTGAAGTCTCGGGAGGGACTGGACCAAACTTGAAAAACTATATCCACCCCACATATTGTATTTATGATTGAGGGCGAAGCTGGCCCAATCGGCATTTCAAAGCTCAATTGATAAAAAAATTGTGTGAGAAGACAATGGATTCTTTTCGACGAATTGTCCTGTTTAAATTAATTATTGTATTTATATACTGTATTTATGAAAGAGATTAATTTATGACTGAGAAGTGTCCCACTTGTCTTGTGTTTCATCAATACGTCAGAAAGTCACAATAGGACAGAACTTTTTCGTGTTTATAACTTCATTTTAAAAAATACAAGTTGTCTTCTTGTGTGGTGGTGGGAGCCGGGGGATGGGCCTAGGGGTAATTTATTAATGAGATCCCGGATAGATCTGCAATCCCCCTTTCATATTTAAGCGTACAGACGATCGTACATGCATTCATGAAGGATCAAACATGAAAAGCAAAGTAATCGATTATCAATTCTCTCTCGATCTCTCCTTAAGCATAATGTAAGGCTAGAGCAGATATTAATGTCGGCAGCGGATCCTTAGGTTCATGAGCGATCAAAAAAAAAAAAAAAAAAAAATCACTGTAAGTTTGACAAATAATTGTTGATTACAAATATACATAATTATTTTGAGCTTCAATTAATTTATTTCTTTATCTTTCCCTGTGATAGTTCACAGAAAAAAAAAGTTTTGAGGAAATGCACACTGGGGTGCCGATCCAAAACATGCTGTCATGACGGCGCGCAAATATCTTCAAGTTGATAATGATGTCAAAGTGCCCCTACACCCCCCCCCCCCCCCGGTGCGACTCTCATATCCATGGGTACGCAGCGTGAACCCTTTTAGGTCACAGGATTTTGGACTTCATTAATTTCAATGCTTCTTTAAGCTTTAGAAAAAAATATTTGAATTTTTTAAGGGGGGGGGGGGGGAGGGGGAGTTTATAGGGTATAAATTTAAGACACTCGGGATTGAAACCATCCATTTAACTACAAGAAAATCATATAAAGAGTTCAGTAGTCATTTTTATCTGCATTTGATATTTTGCTAGGGGCCATTTATCAACACAAAGGGGAAAGGGTGGGATATATAGAACAACTCGACGAAATTCTTAAAAAATGGCACTCGCTTATTATTAGAACATATCGATATATAGTCTTGTATTCTCATGTAAAAGTAACTGACATGCGGATGCAAATTACATGGGTTAGTGATTGTGTACTTGTCAAACTGTCATAAATGTATTGAGTTTTTCCGAGTTATTGCACTTGTTCTATTGTTTCGCACCATCTCATTTTTGAATTGAGTTTACTTGCATTTTAAGTAATTTGAATATAACGACTTGATTAATTAAGAAATACCTTCTCTGTTGTACACATTTTAAAATTTCGATTACTTAACACCTATTACGGCTTTCTCAGTAAATATGTTTTGCCTTATATTTTTCATTACGATAAATATTTTTTACCCAGTTACTATTTCCCATTATCTCTTCTGGTTTTCAACTTTTAAGCGAACATCATCTTATTTTGGCATACGAACACATCCTCTCCTGACACATACATTTGACATTAAAAATTCTCCGATAACTTGATATCGATTATTGATTATCGTGTCAGGATAGGAACGTTCTATGTCCGTGCAACTAAATTAAGGGGTATGAAATGTGTTGATCTTCTATTTGTTATGTTTTTAAACCTGATGATGAAGTTTCATGAGAAATCTATACCGATTATATTATTGTATTTACATGTGATCTTAATGCATTACAATTCTCATCTTCGCGATGAACCATCAATAAGTTTCCCCGATTTTTTCGAACAAAATCATTACAATCCTGCTTCATTTACTTTTAAAAAGAGCCGATCCATTACTTTAAAGCAAGATACACCTATGTTCTATATACCTGAAAATTTAATATCAGAACTTTTGGCAATATCCGGCGATATTCATCCGAATCCCGGACCCATTCCTAATAATCCTGATACTACTAATGAATCTAATCCATACTCTGACTTAATCGATGTCATGGACGATCTCCACTCAAATTTATCTATTATGCACTTAAACATACAGAGTCTGTTACCAAAACGTGATATATTGAATGCAAATTTAATACATTTTGATGTACTGTGTTTTACAGAATCTTGGTTAAGTAACGATATTCCAAATACAGATATAGCTTTTGATGAATTTGACATAAATTTTAGAAAAGATAGAACAGATCGCCCTGGCGGTGGAGTTATTGTGTATATTAAAAATTCTATCTACGGTAAAAGAAGAAGCGATCTTGAAATTAACGGTTTGGAATGTATTTGGATTGAAACTAAAATAAAAAATACTGTTACACTAATAGGTACTTTCTATAGACCCCCGAATAGTCCTGCAAATACTTGGAATTTAATTGAAGAATCGTTCGAATTAGCAATTGATACTGGTATCAAAAACATTATTATATGCGGAGACTTTAATGAAAATCTTCTAAATGACTCTAATCAAAAAATGAAAACTATTCTTCAAACTCTCGGTTTATACCAACTTATCAAACAACCCACTTCCTATTCTGAAAATACGGCTACGCTTATCGATCTCTTCATTACAAATAATCCTAATCTGTTTGCTTATTGTAACGTTCTAGATCCATTTCTTGATGTGAACATAAGATATCATTGTCCCATAATTAGCTTATTAAAGATAAACAAACCTAAATCTTCATCATATAAAAGAAAAATATGGTTGTATGATAGTGCCGATTTTGAATCTTATAGAAATGAGTTATCTCAATTAAATTGGGAATCCATATTGAATGAGGAAGAATCGATAGACTCTTGTGTCCTTAATCTTACAGAAAATTTACTAACAGCTGCGTCCAAATGTATCCCCAATAAATATATAACAATACGACCAAACGATTTAGCATGGCTTGATAATAATACCAGAAAATTAATGAGAAAAAGAGATAGGTTAAGAAAAAACGCAAAGAACACAAACAGTGAATATTTATGGTCTAAATTTAAAAAAATTCGTAACACTATTATTAACAACCTAAGGAATGCTAAAAGATCTTACTTTGATAAAATATGTGAAAAATTAAATTCTAACAAATTCGGTTCAAAAGACTGGTGGAAAGTAATGAAACAACTAACAGGTTCTTCTACAACTAGTTCTATATCAATATTAACTACTGACGATGGCACTGTATTACATGATGATGTCGATAAAGCTAACTTGTTGAATGAATTCTTTTGCCTCCAATCTACGATTAATGATTCAGGAAAAACCCTACCAGCTATTTCAAACAATTTACCTCAATTACTAGAGGATGTTGTATTATCCCCAAATGATGTGAATGATGTTTTAAAAAATCTTGATACAAGTAAGGCACTAGGTTCTGACCTAATAAGTCCCAGAATTCTTAAGGAGGGCGCGGATATCTTATCACCATATTTATGTAAACTTTTCAACCTCTCATTACAATTAAAACAATTCCCTTCTTCTTGGAAAACTGCAAATGTCATACCAATATATAAAAAGAATGATCAGAGTAAAGTAGAAAACTACCGGCCCATTTCTTTGCTAAGCATCCTAGGTAAAACTTTTGAAAAATGTATTTATAAACATATTCATAACTTTATCATAAGTAATAAACTTCTATCACCCCACCAATCAGGTTTCACAAAAGGTGACTCAACCGTAAATCAACTTCTGTACCTATCTAATGAATTTTCTAAAGCTCTTGATGATGGAAAAGAAATTCGGGTTATTTTTTTCGA
Source organism: Pinctada imbricata (assembly GCA_033119305.1). Classification (NCBI taxonomy): domain Eukaryota; kingdom Metazoa; phylum Mollusca; class Bivalvia; order Pterioida; family Pteriidae; genus Pinctada; species Pinctada imbricata. The sequence goes on along the minus strand of VSWD01000003.1, from coordinate 57,532,482 downwards.
TATCAGCAAAGCGTTTGACCGTGTGTGGCACAGGGGGTTAATCAATAAACTTCAAAATTTGGGAATAAGGGGTAATATTTTAGAATGGATTTCGAACTATTTATCTTCGCGTAATCAAAAAGTATTGTTAAATGGTAAAGAATCATCTGTTCTGTCTATAAATGCTGGGGTTCCCCAGGGATCCATTCTTGGACCACTTTTCTTTTTAATTTTCATCAACGATATAGTATTAGAGGTAGGATGTTCAATTAAATTATTCGCGGACGATACTTCCATTTACATTATCATAGATAACCCTCACTTAGATGCTGCTCAACTCAATTATAATCTAGATAAAATTCATAGCTGGTCAAACCAATGGTTAGTAAATTTTAACCCCCAAAAAACCGAAACAATGTTAATTACTAGAAAAACATCCCCCATCTATCACCCACCTTTATTTATGAATAATTTCCCCATACAAGAAGTATCCAATCATAAACATCTTGGTCTCATATTTAATAAAAGCTGCCAATGGGGGGACCATATTGATTACATCTTTGGTAAAGCATCGGATAAACTTAAACTTTTACGAACTCTGAAATTCAAAATTGATAGGCAATCTCTCCAGACAATATACTTTTCATTTATTCGGCCCGTTATTGAATATTCGGACATTATCTGGGATAATTGCACACTTGCACTAAAAGAAAAACTCGAAAAAGTCAATATTGAGGCAGCACGAATTGTAACAGGCGCAACAAAATTAACTAGCTTAAGATTATTATACGAAGAATCAGGTTGGTCCACTTTAGATAAAAGACGCGATGAACATAAATTGATACAATATTTCAAAATGGTAAAAGGATTAACACCAGATTATCTATCATCTTTAGTTCCAGATCAACATCATAACATCCATAGTTATAATACCCGAAATGCTCAAAATTATGTTAGTATTAATTCAAACAGTACTCACTACTTCAATAGTTTCCTTCCCTCATGCGTACGTCTCTGGAATAACCTCCCATCACATATTAAAGAAATTAATTCCCTAGAATCTTTCAAAAAAGCCATTTCATCAAATCACACTGTAATTCCAAAGTATTATTATGACGGCACTCGACTTGGACAAATACTACACGCAAGACTCCGCATGAACTGTAGCTCTCTTAAACAACATCTCTTTGATAAAAATATTGAACCCGATCCCCTTTGTATGTGTAATCAAATTGAATCGACATCCCATTTCCTTCTCTATTGTAAACAGTATACTACCCAGAGAAATTTACTTGAACAAAAAATAAGTCGTCCCTTAACAGTAGATTTATTGTTGTACGGAAATCATCTTTTATCATACTCAGAAAATAAACATATCTTCATTTGTGTCCAAGAATTTATAATAAATACTAAGCGATTTACATGATTTTCATCTCATGACATATATTTACTGTACCAGGTATATATAGTTATCATATTCTTTACTTAGAGTAGCATTATTGTTTACAGAATCACCTTCATGTGATTGTTTTGTTCATTATTCATTTTCTATGTGGTAATTATGTTTCTATGAATCATCTGTGATTCCCAAGAAATTCAAGAATGTAAATTTAAGCATTTTAGATTCTAACTATACTATACAATTGCATTCTATTTTTATTCATACCCTATTAGAAATTATACTATTACATAACAAAATAATTAGGTCTTCCGACTTCCGTCGGAAGACCTATTGTTTTCGTAACCGTGGAAAATTGGATCAGCGATTTCTCAAGAACCCTGTAAGCTAGGACAATGAAAGTTCTCCAACGTTACGTTTGGAGTAAAAGCTAGATTGGTCTTTTTTATTTTTGGTCTCTGTTATTTTTTTATCATGTTTTTTAGTAGATTCAAATATTTGACGGGAGCGTCGAATTACTCAAAAGGACCGAAAATTTCATGTTTTGCTATTTGTAAGCTTAAATATCTCGTATTTTGCTATCTACAATTTCCATTCTTTTTGAAAGTCGACAGCCATGCAAGATATGAAATGCTAGATGCACACTGTAACGATTTATTACGATGACGTCCTTCACCGTCCTTCATATTTCCAAATTCAGAAGTTCATAGGAGGAAGACACTTTTTTGCTTATAATAGTAAACAAAAATCAAGCTTATGAAGTTTCCTAAAAATTTCAATATTATTATTTTTTATCCATATATCTGTCTTATTTAGTCTTTCTGATTTTTCCTATCTCTTACTGTTGAAAAGATATGATCATCGAAATTTTGAGTTGGGTATTTCGATACACCTTCACGCCAACAGATCGGGCGCACACTAAAATTGGTAGTCCGAGTCCGACTCGAGAAAAGCAGTGTTGAGATTTTCAAATTCCGATTTCACGGCAATGATGAATATGCATTTCATAAATACATTTCGATATACACAATTTGATTTTAAAACAGTTGATTAATTTAGAAGAGATCAGCTACAAACCAGAATTTACACACAAAAAGTGGTAGTTTGATTCCGATTTCTAACCCACAAACCTGTTTCTAAACTTCAATAACTATATTTTGAACATCAAGTTTAATTTCTAATTCTAGCAAACGTTCGAACATAATTTTCGGTTGGTTTATTTACAAATTGATGAACAATTTCTCCAACATTCTTCCCTCCCCTCGTTTTTCGAAAACAGTTCTGTTTATATTGAACGATGTCGCCATGATGGAAATTCAAGATAAACTTTGAAGAAAGGGAAGAGGCGGGTCCAAATTTGAACCTGCACAGCGAGAACCTCATGGTATTTATATATATATATTGAACGTAACTTGTTATTACCATTTCTCTTCTCAAGAAAATTGGTTCTACAGCTACGAGCTCGCCTTTTTTATGGGGGAAGGGGGCAGGAAGAATTTGCAAAAAAAAATCCCGGCTCTGAAAAATGCTGAAAAAAATATTCCGGCCCAAAGGGCCGGCAATTTTTTTTTCCCGGACCATGCAAAAGTAAGGATACATTGCATGATATGGAAATTTTTGCTGGCCCTTTGTGCCAGACAATTTATAAATACAAACTGTTCACATAGCTGTATCTACCAGAGACCTAATACGCATAGGCACAAAAATCTAGAAAAGGTTCTATTTAAACATCATACAATCTGTCTGAAATTCGCTAATTGCAAAGAGACATCTGAAGGAACGGTTATTAACTCATACTCTATAACAGCTGGGAGTTTAACTTACACAGACATTCACAACATTTGACAATTTGTTTAAATCCGGCCCGAAGAACCGGCGAAAATTTTTCTCCGACTCTGGTAATGGCTGAAAAAAATGGCCTGCATAGAAAATTGCTGAAAAAAATTTTACCGGCTGGCAATAGAATTCCTGCCCCCTCCCCCCCCCCAAATCAAATGGTTGCTCACCAACAATTATCGGTTTGAAAATTTAATGTTACTGCTATTTGAAAACTTAAATATATAATATAAATACATGTAATGTGACGTCCTTCATATTTCCAAACCAAAAATTGTATAGGAGGAAGACACTCTTGTTGCAACCGCAACAAGAAACCTTTCTAGTTTGTCATTCCTATTGTCAGTGATTACTTGATGTTCGCTCTTTGAATTTTATCTTACTTAATATTCTACCTTTCAAAAACATTCTATTGTACTTATGACCATCTTTCAAACATGTAAGTGCAATGATAATAGGGAGACGAATTAGTATAAGCAGATCTGCTTTTTTTCAAATCCCTTCCTGCATATGTATATATGGAATTGTAATTGAATGCTTTCTTGAATAAATACTGTTTAAACCAAACTGTCAAAATGTTCAATTGTCTGGATACCTCTAAGCACAGAACTGGACACTTACATGTTTCAAAGCAGACCTTAAAATAAAATAAAATGAAATGAAATGAAATAGAATAAAAAATAAATAAATAAAAAATAAAATAAAATAAAATAAAATAAAATAAAATAAAATAAAATAAAATGAAATGAAATGAAATGAAATGAAATGAAATGAAATGGAATAATTGATAACGCGGGTATGTTAAGGCGTCCCATGGAATATTACGTCAAAAATTTGCCGCGAAATAACGTAACGTCATTTGACGTCATAGACTCCGTGTCGTCAAGTACGGTAGCAACACAGTAATTCAATTAATTTTTATGATATTTTGTAAATTCAAAGGATGAAAGTTATCAGTTTTAAATGTCATGTACTTTAACTCAATCACTGACACTCCGTCTATTCAATATACCTTTGAGAAGACCCCCAATCTATTGAGTGCACTTTGTGACCCCCTTGCGTTGTTAAGGACCTCTGCGTTACTGAGAAGCTTGAGAAGCGATGGAAGGTGCGATCCGACAGTTGACATGGCGGGTGATAAGAAAAATTGAGAAAATGTTATGTATTTGTTAAAATTACATGAAAACAGAGATGCTGCACAGAGAAAATATCCTAATATACTCAATCATATATGTAATCAACGACAAAACTATTTAAAAATGTACGAAATCATTCTTTTTATGTACCTTGTTTACAGTACTGACGGAGTACACATGTGTCATATGATGCATGTGTCGTATAGGAATATTATTGCATCAATGCTGTGAAAAAAGTATGGTTGTATCGCTATTGTTATTACTTTATTTCCCATATCATCGGTGTCAGCTACGATATATTATTTAGATACAAGCATATGCACGACAAAGGTAAACTTTACGAGGAGAAAAATAATGGGTAAGGGGTTGGGGTGGGGTGAATGTGGGACATGCATGTGTACTGTTTAAGTATGTAACAATGAAACTACTTTGTATTATACAATTTATAACACTTATTTTTTATTCATTTGTATTTCAGACTGATGAAAATTACATATTCAATCATCTTATAAAAAAAAACAAAACAGAAATATTTTGGCACTGGATCAGTGTTGAATGCTGCCTTAGCCCAGAATCATAATTGAAAGAACTTTTCAATGACCAGGTATATATATGATATATAATTTTCTTAGAGACTTGAGTGTAAAAATATCTTTCCATATATATATACATAGTTGAAGTTTGATATAAATCTAGATCTATCTATGAATATTGTCAATACAAATCTATAACTGTTAACATTATTTTCTTTTCTTTTAAGTTATAATAATTGACTTGTGAAGAAGTTAAATTAACAGTACACCAAAAACCCTAAAAGGTTCTGTAAGAAATTACATTTTAATACAAAAAAAAACTTATTTATTTACCTAAATTTGAATTTTCTTCTAATTTCAGAGATTTGCCTTTGGAAGAAAATATAACTTTACCCGAATGCCAGCAAGAAGATGTCACGTCAAGTGTCTGTCAAATGTTAAAAAATGTGTCAATAAAGATCTTTTATTGTAAAGAAGTACATTTTGTGATATATTTAATCCTAAACTATAAAAGCCTACATTTGGAGTCTTTCTGATATCTATTAACATATGGATATCATGGTGTTTTATTCTAATCATGGGCTCTAGCCGCTCTATCAGTTGCGTAGCTTGGGCAAAACTAAGTGAATCCTTTCATGATACAAGGAAAATGAGTTCAGAAGCTTATGACATTCGAATGGCAATGAAGGAGGTCGAATGCAAATAAAAAAGATTTACCTCCAGCAGCTTACAAAAAAAACCCCAATGGGAGGAAAATTTTGACTGAATTGAGGAATTTTAGAGAAAAAGAGGATGCTTTAGCATACATTGTAGCTACACCAATGTCAACTCAAAGATACTTTGTTATACAAGACTGACATGTTACTCTCACAAAGTTACAGTCCTAACGCATTATGGTTTTCACAGAGATATTCAATTCTTGTGATAAAGGATGCCATTCTAAATGTACATGTACAAACGAGTTCACGTCTATCACCTGATAAATACAGAGCTGCTGAGTTATTTTGTTTATTTATTTATATTAAAATCTGTTGAAATTGATCATAGCAAATCTTCCGTCCTTTGTATCTAAATAATGTACAGATCTAAACTTAAATAATAAGGAGTTGTGAAGGGGGGAGGGGGGGGGGGTCAAGCCTGCCCATCATGCAGGGTGATACAGCCTATAATACATGTATATAATACTGGGTTGTTGGTCTAAATATGACCATGGATTTCATCTTAAAATGAGGAAAACAATGACCGAATGATTTTGGATACCCCCCCCCCCCCCTTCCTCTCACGAATTCGAAAAATGTGGTGATAAAATAAAGAATATTATTGGCAGACAAAGTAAAAATTTTGTCGATGATGGCGAGATACAGGTTTCAATTAAGTATACATGTCAATATAGATTTATCTCGACAGAGTGGAGGTTTCTCCTTTCGGTGCCCCTGACGTTGAACATTGCATATTTGTATAAAATTGTATTTTCCGGCTTTTTCCTGAGTGGAGAGGTAATCGCAGTTTCACGTCACTTACATCCATTGTCAAGGGCATGGCCGGTCATGATTATGCGAGATTGGTACATTATTATAGTTTTAAAGTAGTACTGATCATATCCTTTTCCTCGAATCTGGGTGCGGTTTTTTTTCTGTTTGTTAATCATCCCGATAAGCAGTAGATTGAAATATTTCTTCCGGAGGGAAAATTAGATAAACTTGCACTTGTAGGCTTGAACTTTAAAAGGAGCAGTATTACATACATGTATAACAGGATTCATCACCCTGCATGGGTAGGCTTGACCCTTCCCACTCACCCACCCCCCCCCCCTCTCCCCGATAAGGATCCTTCCAACCCTTATTGTATTTCTATCGTATGCAACATGTAATTTAATGAAGGAATTACGAAATGAATATGCTTCACTTAAAGATTGTTAAAAATCGTATATTTGCTATCAGAACCGCCCCCGCCACCTACAAATATATAAGCTAGTAATACCCCCCCCCCCCTCTCTCTCTCTCTCTCTCTCTCTCTCTCTCTCTCTCTCACGTGAACAATTATGGACCCGTATTATCACCAGCATAATTTAAAAGTGGAAATAAAAAAATAAATAAATAAAAAGGTTTCCTGGGTGACGGAAAATAATTTCAGAAGACTCGACGCTTCATCTGACCCCTCCTCCAAGCATTCTGACTAGCAGAAAGAAAAAAAAATTGAAATGAATGGATAGTACAAATGTATCAGAAAGACATGGCTATATAGTGATTTAGTGATAAAATAATAGAACCGTTAAAGATACAGCGTCCCTGAATTTTTTTTTTATTGAAAACGTAAAATTTATTTCGAAAGGTCTAGATTCAGGAAAAAAAATAAATGTTTTATTTAGAAAATATGCAGTAACGACGATAACATCGTCGAATTTGTAAAATTAAATCTCCATATACCTCTTTTGTATAAACGCAATATATTGTAGGTGGCGCTAGTGAAAAGAATTGGAGCTGCGCAGCCAAAATTGAAAATAACGTTAACTTTTCAAACGGTTATAACTGCGAATGTATGCGTAAGGGTCGCATGAAAATTTGAATTTATGTATACAAACGAGAATATTAATGTTACAAACTTTAATTTGAAAAGAAAATTTTTGCATAATAAAATTTTGTAAAATAAATTAATTTTTAGGGACACCGTACCTTTAATTAAAATGATGCTTAAATCAAATTATGAATTTATTTGAAAATCAATAGAAACTTGAAAACATTGTCACAGATAAATATTGCAATATAGAAAAGCAGAGGGGCGCACAAAGGGTTCTTTAATGATTCTAATCTACTGCATTAGATCATGACTTCCATTGGATTTGTACATTACTCTAAGTCTTCAACAACATATTATAATAAATATTGACACTCTACACTTCAAATTCTTCAAGAAAAATTAAATTCTTGCCGAATTCACTTGATCATGCCGATTTTGAGACAGAAGAATATGATTTTTCGTCGAAATGTACCTGTACTGAAACGTTTTTGAGAAATTATCTCCCCCTGTCAATCGCGCATCACTTGAACGTTTGAAATGGTTCTCGGGAGGAGAACTTTTAGGGGTACTCATAGAAAATAGATTAGCGCAAGTTGTTCCTCAAAATAAATTGAAAGAAGTTTGGTGTAAATCGAATCTTCCATGATTTATCTATATAGTTCTTGCTACGACAACTTGATTTTTTTCATATTAAACCTATACAGGGACGTAGTCATTGAAGGTGTAACGCAAAAACCAGGGTGCGCCGTAGAATTCCTTAATTTGATCCATAAATATATGGAATTCACGACTTGTCGTAGCAAGATATATGAAATTTGAACATTTCTCTACACAACATAAACCAAAAGTTCAATGAGAAATTAGTGGAACAACTTGCGCTCGAAGCTTCTTTTTCGTACTGAGTATATGTGCTATAAATAGCGATCACGTGACTTTCAGCACACCTGCAGAATTCGCCAATGACCATTGACTTTCCTTCTCTATAAAGTACATATTCATACTTTTTATTAAAGTATATTTTATTGAGAGAAAGAGGTGTCCATTACAAAGGTGCGATAAAGGTGATGATATTTCCATGGGACGCCTTAACATACCCGCGAATAAAAAGAAACATAAAAAATGATATGCTGATTATAAATAATTTAAGGAACAAAAGAAAAAAAAACGGACAAAAAGAATTGATGAATAAAATCGCTTCTTTTATGATGTAAAAGTAACTGACACGCGGTTGCAAATTACACGGGTCAGTAATTGTGTACTTGTCAAACTGTCAAAATGTTCAAATGTCCGGATACCTCTATGCACAGAACTGGACACTTACATTTTTCAATTTAACAAAAGAAAAAAATGGACAAAAAGAATTCAAGAGTAAAATCAGCTGATAAAAATGATTTTTTAAAAATAAATTCAGAGAGAGAGAGAATATTTTAATAACCCATAATGGTAAATAAACAGTTTTCAATGTATATTTTCCTAAAAAAAATATGCATCTTAGTCTAGAAATTTATAAACTAACTATCTAAATAAATAAATAAATAAATAAATAAATAAATAAATAAATAAATTGATTAATTAATTAATTAATTAATTAATTAATTAATTATTTAATTAATTAATAAAACACAGTTGTTTCTTATATAAATACAATGATATAGTGTTTTTATTTTATTTAAATAAATAAATAAATAAATAAATAAATAAATAAATAAATAAATAAATAAATAAATAAAACACAGTCGTTTCTTATATAAATGCATTAATATAGTGTTTTTATTGTATTTAAATAGATAAATAGATAAATGAATAAATAAATAAATAAATAAATAAATAAATAAATAAAACCCAGTCGTTTCATACATAAATACAATAATATAGTGTTTTTATTGTATTTGAATAAATGAATAGATAAATAAATAAATAAATAATAGATAGATAATAAATAAATAAATAAATAAATAAATAAATAAATAAATAGATAAATAAATAAATAAATAAATAAATAAATAAATAAATAAATAAATAGATAAATAAATAAATAAAATGAGGAATCATAAGCACAAGTTTTACAATTTATCAATATATGACGGAGAAGGTTTTTGGATTATGTAATAGGCAGGTAAAATTTTGTCATTATAATTTTGAAAGTTACCATATTTATCGAATTCGATTGGTCATTGCTACGACCTTTATATCCCTCAAATTTGATTGACAGGAATAGCTAGGTGAGGTAGGAGTAGCTCATTAGCATAATTGATTGACAGGTATGGGTGATGTAGTGGTAACTCATTAGCATAATTAGGATTACGTACTGTGTTTTTATGTCATACACTTCTGAAATCATTTGAACGCCGCTATTATCACGCCAATCAAATCTACTGCACTCATGAAGTGACAAGGTATTTGAAAACCAAGTCAATGACGTTATCTCAGTTGAATAATAAAAAATAGGTAGATTTTCAAAAGTAATTAATCAAAGTAAATTAAATAAATTCACATGAAAATAGATTATAAAATAATTAAATAAAAAAAAATTGATGAAAATAAACAAATCAATAAAAAAAAAAATAGAATTAGTGAAAATGATTAACAAGGAAAGTATACAGATAAAAAATAAATAAAAATAGATAAATAAATAAGATAATTAATAAATTAATAATAAATAAATTAGTAGAATAAGTTAAAATAATTAATAAATTAAAAAATATATCAATTAAATAAATTAATTAATAAATACATAAATTTATTTAATAAATAAGTGAATAAAATAAATAAATGAAAAAAAAATAAATGAAAAAAAATAAATAAATGAAAAAAAATAAATAAATGAAAATAAATAAATAAATGAAAAAAAAAACTAATAAAATAAATCAACTAACAAAGTAAATAATTTAATAAAAATAAATAAATTAATAAAATAAATAAATTTAAAAAATTGAAATAAAATTAATAAAATAATAAAATCAATAAACTAATAAGATGAATGAATAAACAAAATTAATTAATTAGTAAAATGAAATAATCAAATTAAATAAACCCATCAATAAAAGAAATAAATTAATGAAATAAATAAATTGATAAAATAAATAAAATAATAAAATTAATGAAATTGAGAAAATAAATAAAATTGAGAAAATTAATTAATAAATAAAATTAGATTAATAAAAATAAATTAATTTATTGGTAAAAAAATTAATTATAACAAAATGAATTAATTAATTTAATAAATTGATAGAATAGATAAATTAATAAAATAAATAAAGTATTAAAATAAATAAATTAATAAAATAAATAAATTCATAAAATAAATAGATTAACTGATTAATAAAATGAATAAATTAATAAAATAAATTTAATTGATAAAATCAATTAATTAATCAATTAATTAATTAATAAAATAAATATCTTGATAAAATAAATCAATTAATGATATTGATTAATAAAATAAATTGATAAATAAAATAAATTATTAAAACAAATAAATTAATGAAGAAATAAAAATAAAAAAATAAGAAATTAATGATAAAAACTTTATCAGGTTTCCGCAACTGCGTAAACTATAGAAGTAGTTACATATCAAGTTTCCGCAACTGCGTAAACTATTTGAAAAGTTAAATTAGGTTTCCGCAGCTGCGTAAACATATTTAATAGGTTTCATCAGGATTCCGCAACTGCGTAAACCATTTGTTCCAAGTTTACATTGCGGAAACTTGTTGAAATAAAATGGAAAGAAATTTAACAGGTTTCATCAGGATTCCGCAACTGCGTAAACCATTTGTTCCAAGTTTACATTGCGGAAACTTTATCAAGGAAAATTTATCAAGTTTCATCAGCGAAAACATTGCGTAAACTTGCGGAAACTATTTGCCAGTTTACGCAATGCGGAAACTTGTGGAAACCTGAAAATATCAAGTTTACGCAAGTTTACGCAGTTGCATAAACCTGTTTTTTCGCCCAGTGCATATTATCTCGTGCCCACGAGTTAATAAAAAAATCGCACATGTCCCCTCTATGCTTCCGTACTGGAGCGCTAGATGTACTTGATCTCATAATTTTGCAGTAGATTGAAATATTTCTTCCAAAGGGAGGGAATGATAACAAATAAAAACACAAACATTCCAATACACAAATTTTCGACCACTTCGCCTTTATCAAGTGTAAAAAACGACGATCAATAACAATTCTAAGTAAAATCCATCCTTGCTTCTCTGGCGTTCATTGCAAAGAAAAAAAATCTTGGTATGAAAGATTTTTTTACAATTATAACAATTCTAAGTAAAAGCCATCCTTGCTTCTCTGGCGTTCATTGGAGAAAAAAGCAATTCTAAGTAAAATCCATCCATGCTTCTCTGGCGTTCATTGCAAAATATATATATATATATATTGGTATGAAAGGTTTTTTTTGCAATGAACGCCAGAGAAGCAAGGATGGATTTTACCTAGAATTGTTATTGATCGTCGTTTTTTACATTTTATAAAGGCCAAGGGGTCGAGAATTTGTGTATCTGAGTATTTGTGCTTTTATTTCTCATAATTGTGTATTTAAATTTCGCTCATTTATTGATATTTTCAATGATTTCAACGTTCCTAGACGTTTTGAGAGACGTATTATTCAGTATTGGATTGTGAAATGGATTTGCACGGTACGTTGTGTGCTATTACAACGTTTCTACGATAAGGGACGGCGAAGTACCATATAACCGAAGTGTCAAAATTTGTTTGAAAGGATTAACATGAATTTGAACTTCATTATCAAGGAATTTCAAATACATTGGCATTGTCCTTTCGGTTTTGAAAGCATGCATATTTTACTTTTAATTTTTTACCTTTATTATTGATAAATAAACAAAAAGATATGCGGTCCTTCACATTCGTTATTTTTTCCAAATACATTTTTCGTGTACTTCAAAATGAACGCTGTTACTTTCCTTCTCAATTTTGATATAAAATTATGTTTTATTCAATTTGACTTTTTACCTATATTTGACCATTTTTCCTGGTTTAACTGACCATATACGAAAGGAGGTGATCTCCAACAAAGCTCGGTACACCCCAAGTGAAAACACGGTAGCTGGACCATCTTAATTGGTAAATACAACATCTATTGTTTTTTACATGTACATATGGGCATTCCCGGAATATATTTCATTTAAAACGTGGGCATTCCGGGAAGACACCATGACACCCGATCCCTCTCAAAATGGCATAAACATATTGATACAATAAAATTGTATTGGAACGTCAAGTACAACATAGTCTTTGACTATTTTCCATAATAGGAAAACGCATGCCATTTTGCTGAAATCAGACGATTTTTTTCGGAAACTAGCTATATTCTCAACATAAGGAGATTTCCAATTCGTTTGTAGAATTTCCAATATACAATTCCGTTTACCAATAAGATCTATTAAACTTTAATATACGTTCTTCGAATCAAAGTCATATATTACAAAAATGTATCAATTTATCAAATACTGATAGAGTTTACTAGTTTTCTTTAGAACCGATGGGCAGACATGAGATGAAATTACAAATATTTCACTTACTGCCAAAAGCATTCATACGATTTGCTTCAAGGTTTCAACATCATGTTCTGTGATGCAAAATATGTGCCTCGATTTAATGTTTCACTATCATAAAGACGTTTGGAAAAGGGAGGGGACTTCTAATCGAACACCGTTGCAGTACCAAGAACAAAGCACCAAAACACCCGATGCAAAAACACAAAAGACGAGTACAGCACGAGACGGAAAAGAGACACACGACATGTAAACATCAAACACAAAAGACTACACATAAACCGACGAGACCAATGTGTAACCGGTGCCGACTTTGGACGGCCATCTGTCACGCAAGTAGCAAATGGTGTGGTTATCCTGGATTACGTGCGCACAACCCTCTCACTTCTCCAATTACCCAGAGGTCTCGAAGAACGTACAATTGTGGTGTAAAACAACCTCCTCACTGTAAGATGACATCACACAAACAAGACCGCGAAACGCAGAGGCCCCATAGACACAGATAAATATGTACATGGATATAAAAAGAGGGCATGCGTAATACAGTCCGTGCTCTGCCGGCTGTAGCGAGCTCATGTATGTAATCACCCGAGGAGTCCGACTGACATTCAGAGAGGACAGGTGGTCGGGGCCCTGTCTTCTCTAAGGAGGTTTGGACAGGGCCCGTCATGGAGTCCCGTCGTCACAGTCAGTCAGAGTGCAAGTCTCAAGGATGTGCTTGTACAAGACTGTAGATTGGTCAAGTACCAAGCCTAGTGTCCGTCTGGTGACATTAGGATCATACCCACGGTATAAAAGGCGTTTGATGATTCTGACGCATTTTCGATGGTTATGCTGCCTACCTTTGATCCTTTTTATTTACCAAGTTTGTGTTTTTCGAGCCGATCGGAAATCCAAGATGACCTCCATAGGCTCTGATTGGCTAGCACTTTTTCGACTTTTCCACTGAAACCGCTACACAGAATTTCATGAATCTTCACAGGAAGCAAATACATGTACTCAATGCCCTCTGCCAAGTTTGTGTTTTTCGAGCCGATCGGAAATCCAAGATGCCGCCACAGGCTCTGATTGGATGACACATTTTCGACTTCTCCTCTTAAACCGCTGTATAGAATTTCATGAAATTGCACAGGAAGCAAGTACGCAATTCCCTCTACCAAGTTTGTGTTTTACGAGCCGGTGGGAAATCCAAGATGACTGCCACAAGCCCTGATTGGCTTACACATTTTCGACTTCTCCTCTGAAACCGCAGCACAGAATTTCATGAAACTTCACAGGAAGCAAGATCTCAATGCCCTCTACCAAGTTTGTGTTCTTCGAGCCGATCGGAAATCAAAGATGGCCGCCACAGGCTCCGATTGGCTGAGACATTTTCTACTTATCCTTTGAAACCTCTTGAACAGAATTTCTCGAAACTTCACAGGAAGCAAGAACTCAATGCCCTCTACCAAGTTAGTGTTTTTTCCGAGCCGATCGGAAATCTAAGATGGCTGCCACAGGCTTTGATTGGCTAACTACTTTTTGACATTCTCTGCTGAAAGCGCTGCACAGAATTTCACGAAATGTCACAGGAAGCAAGTACTCATTGCCCTCTACCAAGTTTGTGTTGTTCAGACCGATCGGAAATCTAAGATGGCAGCCACACACCCAGATTGGATGACACATTTTCTATTTCTCTGAAACCGCTGCACAGATTTTCACAAAACTTCACAAAACTTCACAGGAAGCATGCACTCATTGCCCTCTACCAAGTTTGTGTTTTTTAGAGTCGATCGAAAGTCCAAGATGGCCGCCACAGGCTCTGATTGGCTAACACATTTTCGACTTCTCCTCTGAAACCGCTGCACAGAATTACTTGAAACTTCACAGGAAGCAAGTACTTTACATGGAACCAAAATGTCAAAATTATCATGGACTCTTATGAGGAATATGCAAGACGTTGGGCAAAGAAAGAGGATGTACAGCTCGACACCCTTTCCGAATGGATAAAATCCATCAGTGGGTTACTTTTATCTAGAATTAACCGCTTAAAATCAACTGTGAACACCAGATTCGAATCTGTATTTAAAGACCCTGATGTTATCACAGAGCTTACCTTCCTCCAAGAACATTGTCATCACACCAGCGGACAAAACCTCAAACAATTACACATTTACTTGCAAAAAGTACTATTTCGACAGTCGATTTTAAGAGTTGGGTTTAAATTTGACACCCGGAAATCCCACGTACACCCCAACAAATCTTTCTCCCTTTGAATATTGAAGTTGGTAGATATTGTCAACCGCCTATTCCTCGCCTATTCCTCGTTCAAATAGATAATGCAACTTCCGTCTTAATAAAGTTGAAGATAAAGATCATTTGCTGTTAAACTGTAACTTACTGTAACTGTAATCCAGGATTACCACACCATTTGCTATTTGCTAGGTTTTCGGTATTCGGTGTAGTCTTTTGTGTTTGATGCTTACATGTCGTATGTCTCTGCTTCGTCTCATAATATTCTCGTCTTTTGTGTTTTTGCATCGGGTGCTTTGGTGTTTTGCTGTTGGTGCTGCAACAGGGTATTGTTTGAGATCCCCTCCCTTCTTTTACATCAAGGCATTAGACATAAATTTGAAGAATCATTAGGTCATTATGATATTTTTAAATATTGAAGATGTTACATTATAAATCCTGTGAATTATCAATTCATTATCAATTCATCAAATATTTGTGCAAATATTTAGATGAATGTTTTAAGATAAGAAAAGAAAATATTTCATATTCATTGAAATGTTAATTGTGTACGATGTACGTCTCATGTCATGGTATTTCATCAATAAAGATTTGTCAATTTATATACTTGAGGGAAAAATCATCTGTGTATTGTTTGCAATGACAAATATGGATAATGACCATATCCCTGTATACAGCACAAAATCGATAATTCAGAAAATCAGAAACCGAAGGCATACAAAATCAGGATAAAACAGGAACCAAAGCAAACAAACAAAATCTTCCACCACATGAAAAGAACCAAACTCCTGATATGTCTGGTCCATGCTGCAAATTGATCTGTTCTTAAATGATGCTATTGAATTTGAAGACGTTTAACATGGGAGTGAGACCAGGTGCCTAGGAAGAGTAAGCCTCTTTTGCTTTCATGCAACACCCGCCGCTTCAATTCGGTAGACCTGTCACATCCGGATACTTCCATTACGGAAGACATAGAGTACAATCTTTGGTTGGATGGTTCAAATGGTCTATGACAGAATATCATCCACCATTCTGGAGAGTGGGACATCATAGTGTATGACGAGTTCCCCATATCGACCGTAGAACTTCCTCACGTTTGTCATAGAGTGAGGTGTTCATGTGACCATCAGTGTCGTAGGACAACATTTTGTCCAAATATGATGCTGAATTATTTGTCTTTGTAATTGCTTCGACTTCAAGCTCCGAAGAATAGATACTGCTCAGGTAATCCGCGAATTTTGGATTATTGATGGACAACACATCGTCTTTGTATCTGTAAGTGAAGTTGAAGTCAGAAGCTAAGTATTTTTTCCCTTCAGAGACCAAAGATTGAATTAATTCAGCTTCGTACGAGTAAAGGAAAATGTCGGCAAGGAGTGAAGCACAATTGGTCCCCATTGGAATTCTGAAAATTTGCTGGAAGACCTTTCATCCAAACCCCACAAAAATGTTGTCGATCAGAAAGTTAAACATCTGAATAATATCAATTTCAGTGTACTTATTCTCAGATTCGGACTTTTCTTTACAAAGTAGGTTTTGTCATAGTTAACAACAATAAATTTGTATTTGCGATTACCGTTCTTACTTGTAAACGCATTACTTATAATTTTTGCGAGTCTCTTTTTCAATTTAGAATGCGGAATTGTATTGTAAAGCGTCTAAAAATCAAAGGCTTTGATCGAATGTACTCTACTAAAATGAGTGGATTTAAGATGTTCTAAAAGTTCCTTCGAATTCTTTAACATCCACATCTGGTTGTTACCACTGCGAGAATAAACTGTCGAACAATATTTTTGAAGCCAAGATTTGATTTCAGATAAAACTGTGTTTTTTTAACTTTGGTTAAAGATACCAATTTATTAGATTCAGACAACAGTATAATCCATGCACAGTGGGGACTTGATCATAGTATTTCAGCAGGTAAATCAGATTCACGTGGAGTCTTAAACTTATCTAACAACGATAATGTATATACTATTGGTAGGGTAAAAAAGGATGCCATTGGATATCTTCTCATTTTAGAAATAAGTATCTGCAATCCTTTTCAATTACGTTGGTTAATATATATGAACCGAATAAAGACTCGCCTGAGTTTTATGATAACTTACAAAATATCATTGAAGAATTTGATAAGGATTTTTTTATCATTTGTGGTAAATGAAACTTAGTCCAAGATTTTGACAAGGATTGTTGTAATTATACAACACAAAGCAATAAGAAGAGTTGGGAGGTTGTCGAGAAGATTAAAAAAAGATTACGACTTAATTGAACCATGGAAATTGCAAAATCCAAACTCATTATGGTATACTTGGCATAGAAATAATTCTGTTAAGCAAGCAAGACTGGACTTTTTTCTTATTTCTCAGGAACTTCTTTCTTTAGTAAAAAGTGTATCTATTTTGCCAGGGTACAGAACGGACCATTTTCATATAGTGTTAGAATTGATTATATCCAATTTTAAGAGGGGAAAATGTTTTGGCGCAACAATACATTGCTTAAATACCCTAATTATGTTAAAAAGGTCAAGATTGTAAACTTAAAACTAAAGATCATTTGTTCTGACATTTATTAGGGGGGAGTTATCTCTTTCACAAAAACAGGGAATTATTTCAATTTTACGAAAAAGGAAATAAGCCCAGATAATACCTAAAGAATTGGCGACATATTTCCCTATTGAATATTACGTACAAACGTATTTCTAGTGTATTAGCAAATATAATAAAATCTAAGATGGCAGCCACACACCCAGATTGGATGACACATTTTCTATTTCTCTGAAACCGCTGCACAGATTTTCACAAAACTTCACAAAACTTCACAGGAAGCATGCACTCATTGCCCTCTACCAAGTTTGTGTTTTTTAGAGTCGATCGAAAGTCCAAGATGGCCGCCACAGGCTCTGATTGGCTAACACATTTTCGACTTCTCCTCTGAAACCGCTGCACAGAATTACTTGAAACTTCACAGGAAGCAAGTACTTTACATGGAACCAAAATGTCAAAATTATCATGGACTCTTATGAGGAATATGCAAGACGTTGGGCAAAGAAAGAGGATGTACAGCTCGACACCCTTTCCGAATGGATAAAATCCATCAGTGGGTTACTTTTATCTAGAATTAACCGCTTAAAATCAACTGTGAACACCAGATTCGAATCTATATTTAAAGACCCTGATGTTATCACAGAGCTGACCTTCCTCCAAGAACATTGTCATCACACCAGCGGACAAAGCCTCAAACAATTACACATTTACTTGCAAAAAGTACTATTTCGACAGTCGATTTTAAGAGTTGGGTTTAAATTTGACACCCGGAAATCCCACGTACACCCCAACAAATCTTTCTCCCTTTGAATATTGAAGTTGGTAGATATTGTCAACCGCCTATTCCTCGCCTATTCCTCGTTCAAATAGATAATGCAACTTCCGTCTTAATAAAGTTGAAGATAAAGATCATTTGCTGTTAAACTGTAACTTACTGTAACTGTAATCCAGGATTACCACACCATTTGCTATTTGCTAGGTTTTCGGTATTCGGTGTAGTCTTTTGTGTTTGATGTTTACATGTCGTATGTCTCTGCTTCGTCTCATAATATTCTCGTCTTTTGTGTTTTTGCATCGGGTGCTTTGGTGTTTTGCTGTTGGTGCTGCAACAGGGTATTGTTTGAGATCCCCTCCCTTCTTTTACATCAAGGCATTAGACATAAATTTGAAGAATCATTAGGTCATTATGATATTTTTAAATATTGAAGATGTTGCATTATAAATCCTGTGAATTATCAATTCATTATCAATTCATCAAATATTTGTGCAAATATTTAGATGAATGTTTTAAGATAAGAAAAGAAAATATTTCATATTCATTGAAATGTTAATTGTGTATGATGTACGTCTCATGTCATGGTATTTCATCAATAAAGATTTGTCAATTTATATACTTGAGGGAAAAAATCATCTGTGTATTGTTTGCAATGACAAATATGGATAATGACCATATCCCTGTATACAGCACAAAATCGATAATTCAGAAAATCAGAAACCGAAGGCATACAAAATCAGGATAAAACAGGAACCAAAGCAAACAAACAAAATCTTCCACCACATGAAAAGAACCAAACTCCTGATATGTCTGGTCCATGCTGCAAATTGATCTGTTCTTAAATGATGCTATTGAATTTGAAGACGTTTAACATGGGAGTGAGACCAGGTGCCCAGGAAGAGTAAGCCTCTTTTGCTTTCATGCAACACCCGCCGCTTCAATTCGGTAGACCTGTCACATCCGGATACTTCCATTACGGAAGACATAGAGTACAATCTTTGGTTGGATGGTTCAAATGGTCTATGACAGAATATCATCCACCATTCTGGAGAGTGGGACATCATAGTGTATGACGAGTTCCCCATATCGACCGTAGAACTTCCTCACGTTTGTCATAGAGTGAGGTGTTCATGTGACCATCAGTGTCGTAGGACAACATTTTGTCCAAATATGATGCTGAATTATTTGTCTTTGTAATTGCTTCGACTTCAAGCTCCGAAGAATAGATACTGCTCAGGTAATCCGCGAATTTTGGATTATTGATGGACAACACATCGTCTTTGTATCTGTAAGTGAAGTTGAAGTCAGAAGCTAAGTATTTTTTCCCTTCAGAGACCAAAGATTGAATTAATTCAGCTTCGTACGAGTAAAGGAAATGTCGGCAAGGAGTGAAGCACAATTGGTCCCCATTGGAATTCTGAAAATTTGCTGGAAGACCTTTCATCCAAACCCCACAAAAATGTTGTCGATCAGAAAGTTAAACATCTGAATAATATCAATTTCAGTGTACTTATTCTCAGATTCGGACTTTTCTTTTACAAAGTAGGTTTTGTCATAGTTAACAACAATAAATTTGTATTTGCGATTACCGTTCTTACTTGTAAACGCATTACTTATAATTTTTGCGAGTCTCTTTTTCAATTTAGAATGCGGAATTGTATTGTAAAGCGTCTAAAAATCAAAGGCTTTGATCGAATGTACTCTACTAAAATGAGTGGATTTAAGATGTTCTAAAAGTTCCTTCGAATTCTTTAAAATCCACATCTGGTTGTTACCACTGCGAGAATAAACTGTCGAACAATATTTTTGAAGCCAAGATTTGATTTCAGATAAAACTGTGTTTTTTTAACTTTGGTTAAAGATACCAATTTATTAGATTCAGACAACAGTATAATCCAGGCACAGTGGGGACTTGATCATAGTATTTCAGCAGGTAAATCAGATTCACGTGGAGTCTTAAACTTATCTAACAACGATAATGTATATACTATTGGTAGGGTAAAAAAGGATGCCATTGGATATCTTCTCATTTCAGAAATAAGTATCTGCAATCCTTTTCAATTACGTTGGTTAATATATATGGACCGAATAAAGACTCGCCTGAGTTTTATGATAACTTACAAAATATCATTGAAGAATTTGATAATGATTTTTTGATCATTTGTGGTAAATGAAACTTAGTCCAAGATTTTGACAAGGATTGTTGTAATTATACAACACAAAACAATAAGAAGAGTTGGGAGGTTGTCGAGAAGATTAAAAAAAGATTACGACTTAATTGAACCATGGAAATTGCAAAATCCAAACTCATTATGGTATACTTGGCATAGAAATAATTCTGTTAAGCAAGCAAGACTGGACTTTTTTCTTATTTCTCAGGAACTTCTTTCTTTAGTAAAAAGTGTATCTATTTTGCCAGGGTACAGAACGGACCATTTTCATATAGTGTTAGAATTGATTATATCCAATTTTAAGAGGGGAAAATGTTTTGGCGCAACAATACATTGCTTAAATACCCTAATTATGTTAAAAAGGTCAAGATTGTAAACTTAAAACTAAAGATCATTTGTTCTGACATTTATTAGGGGGGAGTTATCTCTTTCACAAAAACAGGGAATTATTTCAATTTTACGAAAAAGGAAATAAGCCCAGATAATACCTAAAGAATTGGCGACCTATTTCCCTATTGAATATTACGTACAAACGTATTTCTAGTGTATTAGCAAATATAATAAAATCTAAGATGGCAGCCACACACCCAGATTGGATGACACATTTTCTATTTCTCTGAAACCGCTGCACAGATTTTCACAAAACTTCACAAAACTTCACAGGAAGCATGCACTCATTGCCCTCTACCAAGTTTGTGTTTTTTAGAGTCGATCGAAAGTCCAAGATGGCCGCCACAGGCTCTGATTGGCTAACACATTTTCGACTTCTCCTCTGAAACCGCTGCACAGAATTACTTGAAACTTCACAGGAAGCAAGTACTTTACATGGAACCAAAATGTCAAAATTATCATGGACTCTTATGAGGAATATGCAAGACGTTGGGCAAAGAAAGAGGATGTACAGCTCGATACCCTTTCCGAATGGATAAAATCCATCAGTGGGTTACTTTTATCTAGAATTAACCGCTTAAAATCAACTGTGAACACCAGATTCGAATCTATATTTAAAGACCCTGATGTTATCACAGAGCTGACCTTCCTCCAAGAACATTGTCATCACACCAGCGGACAAAGCCTCAAACAATTACACATTTACTTGCAAAAAGTACTATTTCGACAGTCGATTTTAAGAGTTGGGTTTAAATTTGACACCCGGAAATCCCACGTACACCCCAACAAATCTTTCTCCCTTTGAATATTGAAGTTGGTAGATATTGTCAACCGCCTATTCCTCGCCTATTCCTCGTTCAAATAGATAATGCAACTTCCGTCTTAATAAAGTTGAAGATAAAGATCATTTGCTGTTAAACTGTAACTTACTGTAACTGTAATCCAGGATTACCACACCATTTGCTATTTGCTAGGTTTTCGGTATTCGGTGTAGTCTTTTGTGTTTGATGTTTACATGTCGTATGTCTCTGCTTCGTCTCATAATATTCTCGTCTTTTGTGTTTTTGCATCGGGTGCTTTGGTGTTTTGCTGTTGGTGCTGCAACAGGGTATTGTTTGAGATCCCCTCCCTTCTTTTACATCAAGGCATTAGACATAAATTTGATAATGATTTTTTGATCATTTGTGGTAAATGAAACTTAGTCCAAGATTTTGACAAGGATTGTTGTAATTATACAACACAAAACAATAAGAAGAGTTGGGAGGTTGTCGAGAAGATTAAAAAAAGATTACGACTTAATTGAACCATGGAAATTGCAAAATCCAAACTCATTATGGTATACTTGGCATAGAAATAATTCTGTTAAGCAAGCAAGACTGGACTTTTTTCTTATTTCTCAGGAACTTCTTTCTTTAGTAAAAAGTGTATCTATTTTGCCAGGGTACAGAACGGACCATTCTCATATAGTGTTAGAATTGATTATATCCAATTTTAAGAGGGGAAAATGTTTTGGCGCAACAATACATTGCTTAAATACCCTAATTACGTTAAAAAGGTCAAGATTGTAAACTTAAAACTAAAGATCATTTGTTCTGACATTTATTAGGGGGGAGTTATCTCTTTCACAAAAACAGGGAATTATTTCAATTTTACGAAAAGGAAATAAGCCCAGATAATACCTAAAGAATTGGCGACCTATTTCCCTATTGAATATTACGTACAAACGTATTTCTAGTGTATTAGCAAATATAATAAAATCAGTTTTGAACAATCTTATTCACGAAAACCAGAAGGGATTCATCGCTGGTAGATATATAGGCGAAAACACAAGACCTCTTTACGATATAATTGATAATTGTAATAAAAACGAAATTCCTCGTTGCCTCCTCTTAGTGGACTTTGAAAAAGCATTTGATTCAGTTTCTTGGAAATTTATTCTTAATGTCTTTTAATTGTACTTTGAACTACTTTGTGAGTGTCACTTCTGGTGGACCAAGAGTCCCCGAGGGCACATGTAAAACTGTATGCATAAAGATAGGATCCTTAAGAGACAAATAATCAGTTATTCTGCTCTAAATATAATCGTAATTTGAACTACTTGGTGAGTGTCACTGCTGTTGGACCAAGAGTCCCCGAGGGCACATGTAGCCAAGTTTGATCAACTTCGGCTGATCGTCTGTCTCTTCAACGCATTTGAAATTGTCTGTTACAAAATTGCTTGAAATTTCTAAAACGTGGGTCCTGTAGCATCATATCCCATTCATTCTGCTACGTCTTTTGGTACATTTTTGAGCATAAGAAATTTCATACTTTTTGGCAATATTACATTGTTTAGACTAAGGATCACTGACGAGGGTTTAGTACCCGAAACGTGCATGTCTGGTCCATGCTGTAAATTTATCAGGTTTTAAATGATGCTATTGAATTTAAAGACGTTTAGCATTGGTCTCAAGAACCATTTACTTCTCTAGGTCTGGATTTCTCTTTGACACAAGATGACTAACTTAACTATGAATCGAAAATTTTAGAAACATGATTAAGTCATGGAACAGGAGACTACTTAGCACTGCTGGAGTAAAAACAGTTGTTAAATCAATCATACTTCCTTAAAATTACCCACCTTTTTTTAGTCTACGGAACCAATCAAAAAGTAAGGTTAAAGAATTAGAAAATTTATTCTTTAAATTTATATGGAAAAATAAAAATGACAGATTGCAAGAAAAACATCTAAGATTTTTCAGATGGGGGATTAAGAATGATATGTTTAGATTCCTTCATAATGGGACTAAAAATAACATGGATACGTAAAATATCTGATACTAATGCTTCGTGGCTAAAACGTTTAAAAGATTGTTTGCCAGAGAACTTTGATCATTTTCATCAGCTTGGAACAGAATACTTTAATTATTTAAGTGAAAAAATTCACAAGATTTTTGGAAAGATACCTTTCTTTCTTTCTACAAATAAAGGTGCATGTCTTGTCCATGCTGTAAATTTATCAAGTTTTAAATGATGCTATTGAATTTAAAGACGTTTAACATTAATAAGGATGATAATGGAATATATCAGAATATATCTGATATCTATATATATTACAGTAACTGGTTTGATAAAGGTGTTAAATATGTATACGATTTTATTAATTTGATTGGTACTTTACTTTAATTTTGTACACGGTTTGATTTTCTACCAAATTTTACCACATTTTATGGAATCCTGGCAAACTTAAGAAAACATTTTGCTCCTATCGATACAGAGTATTTGATTAATAACTAGCCATACAGACCTAAATTTATAGAAATTGTTGTAAAAAAAGAAAGGGGCCAACATCTTTTATGATATTTTTGTATCTGACAAGTATAAAAAAAAGTATAAAACAAGAGCCCCAGGAGGGCACAACGCTCACCTGATACCCATGCATGCTCTAATTGACATACTGACATTGAATAAGACGTAAAATTGATAGTGCCAGTATCACGATTTGAGCCCACATTTTTTCTAAAAAGATTTTAGCCGGATGCAGACAAGATTTTTTTACAGCCTTTAAAAGTACAAACAAGAAGAAATAGTCACATTTCAAAACATTACCTTTTTTTACTGATTTGAAAAGACGGATAATGTGATCCAAAGTCATATGCCCAGCTAGTGTATAGTTCAATTATTCAACATCAAAAAAATTATTTTGTAAAATTCCACATTAATGTGCAGCAGGTGATGAAGAAACAGACAAAAAGAATAAAACAATGAAAATATAAACTTAATACTCTGGTGTATGCTGCTACATGTACAACTAGCAGACATACGAAATCGTTATTTACTGTTAACTATGTTTCGCCTCGTCATAGGACTGTTACACTGACAGAGTTCATGAAAAGTATCAGCTGCATCGGATTTGCTGATAAAAAATTATTTGGTCCGATAAAAACTCGTGTTGTATCTATTATTTGGATAGATAAAAATTCCCAAATGTCTGACCACAGGAACCTGTCGTTTTATAAGAGAAAATGTTTTATTATTCACAACCTTCAGCCTCTGTGTTCATCTTTAGAAATGTTATAACTACAAGATGTCGAACACAGTGGCTTATGGTTGTGAATAATAATTTATTTTCTCTTTTAAAACAACAGCTTCCTGTGGTCCAACATTTCAATGAAATATTTCAAGAGCTCTGAACTTAATTTTTTTTCAAGAATTTCAGATATATCAAATGTCCTATACATTCTCAAAATATATCTAAAACAAAAATACACGATTTACTGTATTAAATACAGGTTTGTTTTTCAACGAAATCTTTTAACTATTAAGATTCTTATAATCATGTACATGTATTTTTTTTTTTTTATCTAATTAGATAAACTTTGAATTTGTGATATATATAGCGCGTAACTGGTTCGCAAAAAAAAAATGAGCTCACAAAATCAGCAATAAGAATATGAATATAAAATGGAAAAAAAATGTAGATCGTGTAAACCATGTACATAAAACTTAAAAAAAAGTACTTGGAATTCAATGAAAAAATGTTCAAAAGTCAACAACAACATAATTTTGTTATCCAGTCCACATTGTATACCCCAAATAAAGGCGGCGGTACATCAGTTGTAAAACATTAATGTTTATCTTTTGTATAAATTTTCCCCACGTACCGATGCAAATTTACAACCTGCTCTAGAGGCCCAACTCTAAGCCCCGCCCTTGATCGATTTCGGGTGAGCTGTCAATCATTATCTATCTAACGGACTTGTGACCGGTCAACTGTGTGATCATCCAAGCGTATAGAAGTTCAGAAGTATCATGGCTTTGGTATTAGCCTTATATATCAGGCCAATTTAAATTTGATGAGTATCATCGCTAAAAAGATATTGCGTACATGTTTTTTTTTTCTTTCTTTTTATATATAGGAAAATTATATGTTAATTAATACATGATAGTTTAAACGATAAAAAAATCTCATAATAGATATTTAGCAATTATCAGAGGAAAAACTTCATTTAAAATTGGTTATGAGAACAAATTTGTAGCCCCCAACGACTAACTTCAGCCAACATCGGAAATACGCATTTTCACAGTCGGCCTTTATCGAAAATCTATACAACGACATTATTCTCTAAGGAGCTGTTAAGATAAGGCGTGAAATCAGCCCTGAAAAGTGGAATTTTGAAAATTGAAATTTCAAGAACTTTTTTATGTAAAATGTATACCTATACTGCATACCATCAGAATATGAAGTAAATTTTTATCTGTTTTGCATATTAAAGATAATTTTGGAGTCAAAACTTCTCTTTTTCTTATAGAAATCAATAGAAAACGGAAAAGTTTTTTTGAACATTGTTCCCCCCGGATATACAGAAAGCCACTTTTACTGGAGATGTATATCAACGATACAATTTTTTGGGCAAAGTGGGGTTCTGTATCTCCGGGGGGAACACAACCCCATAGACGAAAAACCAAAAATGGAAAGGGGGGTGCATTTTTTAATAATCGACCTTTTCGACCATAAAATATAGCACATTTGACTATTTTTCCTCTTTAATCCATAAAAATATGTAACCTAAATATGACTGAATGAAATATACAAGAATTAGGAATGAAATAAGCAAGAATGATGTTCATTTCTCCGCCAATGTGTATTTCGCGCTAATAGGCTTACATTGTAGCCATTGAATACAAAATGAGACCGTATTTTAAGTTCCGGATTGCATTATTTACCGATTAAAGGAGATGGAACGTTCGAAATCTATTCCTGATACACAATGTAGATATATTTGATGTCTTTTAATTTATATTTATCCATTTTTGGTAAAATATTCTAAAATTTCTACGTTTTTTGGTCGATATTATCTGTTTTTCTATGCATGCACCCCTACCTCTTTCGACCTTAATTTTAGAATCTTAAGGTTTCTTTAACGAAATGTAAAACATGTAAAAGGTCTGCAAATACATCATATTTCAATAATGATTAATGTTTTCTTGTATACGAGTCGCCATGAAGAAGAAATAAGTCACGAGATTTAGGGCTAAATAGGGCCGTTATCTTAACAGGTCCTTTAGACCAGTCAACATTTCAATAAAAGAAATACAACTCCTTTCCTATCTCCTAAAACTATAAATATGGCTTCTTGAATAGCTTGCCTATGAAGTCGTGTGATAGGAAAAAAATATAGTTATTTGCGATAGGAGTTTCAGAAAAAAACAACATGTTAGAAAACCGATAGCGCAAAAAAAAAATGCTACATGTAGCACCTTGTTCTGCTACTTCATACGGTTCCAAATAAGTCCGTCTTTTTTTTTTATTTATCAAGGACGGGTATCCAGACAAAGATGAATCGTATGAAAAAAAAACCCGGCATTTTCTTCAGAATTTGAATAAAACAGTTAGACAATAATGCCACTTTGATACATCTTTTTTTCAGTTTCATTACTCTTAGTGCCGTTGTTTATTGACCAAGGTGTATAATGTATATAGGCTGTATAGGAAAGCTACATCAGTTGAAAAGAATCAATCAATCGATCAATACTTTATTCTCATCACTTTTTTTTTTACAAAAGTATATTAGAGAAATAGACAGTACAATGATGTTATAATATACAAAGCATATTTATATGAATGCGTGAACATATCACATAAATGATAGAGAAGTGTGGCGTCAACATAAAATATTTCGTGACCTGCAAACCAAAAACAGTCATAAACATTTTTGACTAACAACCCCAAAAAAATTTTATGGAGACAGTTTAATAACATAATAATGATAAAATTTCATGATAAGCATGTGATTTTGCAATACGGGGAAAATTATAGGGGAGGGGGGGGGCAAACTTTATGATACGGATAAAGAAGATACATAATTTTCTAAGTACAGATTGTTTCTTAGATGCCATTATATTTTTAAATGATATTATATTTGTTGTTCTTCTTAATCTGTTTGGAATTAATCGCTGTCCTTCTTCTCTTGAAAATGAACAATTTAAAATGAAAATTCATCGCCGAATCCATGCTGATTACATTTTATACATTTTCTTTCATCTCTAAAAACACGTCCGACTTCAATAGGCAAATGATGATTTCAAGTCCTGAATTTACAAAAAAAAAGTTATAGCATAGTTGATAGAAAATTAAGGTACATAAATTCCAGGGGTGGACCGGAACCCCCCCCCCCTCCCCCTTGAACCGCGCTTGCACAGAAACACAAATCAATGAAATAATGACAAAAAACCCTAAACAAAACTAGGAAGAAAAACTACATGACTTTTAGGAGGTTAGCCTACATGTAGTAATAAAATAAACAACCTTTTTTTCCCCACTGAATTCCAAAAGTAAACCGGTGAACGCCAAACGAGATATACATCTGCCTATACATCGTACATGTAGACAATAATGCAGCATGGAACTATCTTATATCGTTACATGACATACATGTAGATGGCATTTTGTAGTTAAATAATGGAGATAGGGGAAATCAGAAAATGCATCATCATGTGTTTTTTTTTTCCGCCTCTTTATCTCAATTATCAAGCATTTAGCGTTGATATACCTGTTTGCCACCTATAGTTTAAACGAACGTTTCCCTTGTCCGTTTTTTTTGTACATGTTTTAATGTAAAGAATATAGATATTAGAAAACGAGTCTTGCATATCTTACATTTATATAAGTCCTTGATTTACTTCATAATCCGATGAAAACTGATTTTCATAGGTCAATTAGATTATCGTTTGTTTGTTACATTCATTCAATAATCTGTCCAAAGCAGGTGAAATTTTGACAAGTATACAAACATATCAATCGATATGTACATGAGTGACGTGCAAGGTGTGAAAATCAACCAGGCATGATATCGCCATGCCCAGGTAGACAATATTTGATTATTGATTAGCCAAAACAAGAGTACTGTCAGCGTAAAGTGCATGTTTCACATAGATTACATGCGAATTATATGAATTCAACAAAAGTTCTTCAAATTTAAATCATTCAAGAGAAGGACTACCTGCAATAAAATTAGACGTTGAATGAGAAAACAAACAAGGAGAGAGGGGGGATCCTGAAATAAATAATGAAAAAAATATCTCCCGAAAAAGTTGTGACAAGTATGCGCATGGTGATGATCGACAGCCGAGAGTCTTATTTATATCATAGAGTGGAGAACTTATAGGTATGGGGAGTATAAATAAGGTTTGCTAAACGTTGTACAATATAAATAATGTCTAAGTTTTTAAATTAAGGTTGTCTAAACGCGGATCTAGTGGGACCCCTTCCCCGGGCCGGAATCCCTCTATTTTTTTTTCGTTTATCTTTTTTTTCTAAGCCATAAGGCTGGAACCCTTGGCAAAATTTTAGATTTACGGTGGAAATAAAATAGTTTCTATTTTGACTGTTGAAGTTATGCCTTACAAGTTTACAAGTTTATTTCAATCTCATCATAAAACACATATTGAGGCAATTGACAACAAATACATAGTCAAATGGAATAAATATGTTTATGATTTAATGATTTATTTGACGTTCGATGGCCTCATGCAAAACCTTATCCATAGCAAAATGCAGAAGATTGATCGAATCTGTTTTAAACAATCCTTGAAGAATGTAATGCTACCCCTCCCAGTGGCGGATCCAGTGGCCCCTTTGCCGGGGGTTCAAGGGGCGTATTTTGCCGATATTAATTAAAATAGGCAAAAAAAAAAAAATAGGGGAGGGGACGCAAATCCGCCACTGCCTCCGCTTTTACATGTACAAGTACGTTATAGAAAGACTTGTATATTTCAGAGTTTATAAATTTTCAAAAATTAAAATCGGGGAGCACTTTTAGTGAAATTGTGTACAGAAGTAAATTCTTGCATACAGGTATCAGGGACATATATAACTAATATGATAAAATATAAATTACATATCTCTGTTATATGTAAAGGTTGGTACACAATTTTCAAACACCCCGAAATATGGTCTCGAGCATCATCAAGTACTCTTAATTTACGGCATGTATGAAGGTGCAGGTACCGTTTACGCATGGGTGAGTTTGCCCAGGGTATTGATCGGGAACGTATATAACTAAATTATACACATAGGGACGTATACGTCTCTGTCCCTTTGCATCGAGAAATAGAATGAATAAAAAAAATTACACTTTCATTTTTTTTATCTCATTCTTCTATTTCATATTTTATTCATGAATATTTATTATGTCTTATAGATATGTGTTTAAATAAGATATTTCCCACATGTATTTTTAAAACGTCATTATTACCATGATTACATGTATTAGATGTGATGAATCCATGTTGCTACACTGCATGTAGAAATGTACAAGTTTATATCTATTAATAGCACGCCGCAAGCTTCCGGTGGATAGGATTGGATGGAGGTGGATAGGATAGGATAGGATAGGATAGGATAGGATTGGATTGGATAGGATAGGATAGGATAGGATAGGATAGGATGGGATAGGATAGGATTAGGTGGAAAAGAGGTGGATGTAGGATGTAGGATGTAGGATAGAAGTGGATAGAATTGTCAAACAAGTGGGTTGCAGTACTGTAATCTCTAGAGGGCAGTGCACGTACGGAGTGTTAAATTGTAGGTGGCACTGTTAAATAATGCGCTGCAGTAATAAGGTATTTCAACAACTTGTCGGAATTCCAATGGGGACAAATTGTGCCTCCACTTCTTACCGACATTTTTCATTACTCGTACGAAGCTGAATTCATTCAATCTTTGGTCTCTGAAGGGAAAAGATACTTAGCTTCTGACTTCAACTTCACATACAGATACATAGACGATGTGTTGTCCATCAATAATCCAAAATTCGCGGATCACCTTAGCAGTATCTATCCTTCGGAGCTTGAAACTACAGAGATAAATAATTCATCATCCTATTTGGACATAATGTTGACCTACGACATTGATGGTCACATGAACACCTCACTCTATGACAAACGTGACGACTTCAACCTCAACATTACAACTCTCCCTTTCTGAGTAGCAACATCCCTTCATCGCCTGCTTATGGCGTATTCATATTTCAGTTGATGCGCTATGCCAGAGCAAGAACCCAATATACGGATTTTGCTCTGAGAGCTAAGCGTCTTTCAGATAAGTTTCTCAATCAGAGATATGTTTGTGACCGACTAACATCGTCACTGAGGAAGTTCTACGGTCGATATGGGGAACTCGTCATACACTATCATGTCCCACTATCCAGAATGGTGGATGATACTCTGTCATAGACCATTTGAACCATACAACCAAAGATTGTACTCTATACAACCGGCAGAGCACGGACTGTATTACGCATGCCCTCTTTTTATATCCATTTTGATATTCATCTATGTTACTGGGGCCTCTACGTTTCGCGGTCTTGTTTGTGTGAGGTCATCTTACAGTGAGGAGGTTGTTTTACACCACAATTGTACGTTCTTCGAGACCTCTGGGTAATTGGAGAAGTGAGATGGTTGTGCGCACGTAATCGATAACCACACCATTTGCTACTTGCGTGACAAATGGCCGTCCAAAGTCGGCACCGGTTGCCCATTGGTCTCATCGGTAGTCTTTTGTGTTTGATGTTTACATGTCGTGTGTCTCTTTTCTGTCTCGTGCAGTACTCGTCTTTTGTGTTTTTGCATCGGGTGTTTTGGTATTTTGCTGTTGATGCTGCAACGGGGTCTTGTTGGAGATCTCCTCCCTTCTTCTATGTCTTCCGAAATGGAACTAACCGGATGTGACAGTTCTACCGAATTAAAGCGGCGGGTGTTGCATGCAAGCAGGAGATGCTTACTCTTCCTGGGCATCTGGTCTCACTCCCATATCGGGAGTTCGCTCCTTTTCATGTGATGGAGGTTTTTGTTTGTTTGCTTTGGTTCCTGTTTTATTCTGATTTTCATGCCTTCGGTTTCTGATTTTCTGAATTATCGATTTTGTTCTGTATACAGGGATATGGTCATTATCCATATTTGTCATGCTTTAATAATATCCACGTAGCGACCGAAGAACTTCCGCAGTGATGATTTCAGCCGTTGTGTGATGTAGCCCTGAACAAGCAGCTTACTTGCAAGACGACTTGCTCTAATGATGAATTCTTCATATTTGGAACATGCCCTGGCGTACCGTATCAGCTGAGAGACAAAAACGCCATAAGCAGGAGAAGACGGAATGTTGCTATTCATGAAAGGAAACTTAGTCGTGAGGAAGCTGAAATCGTCACGCTTGTCATACAGTGAGGTGTTCAAATGGCCGTTTGCGTCGAAAGATAGAAGTATATCCAAGTACGAAGCGGATCTGTCGCTCTCTGTTGCTTCCTTGATATCTAGTTCATGAGGATAGATTTCATGTATATGGTCCTTAAATTTCGGATTATTGATGGACAACACGTCATCTATGTATTTGAAGGTAAAATTGAACTGAGATGCGTGGTGCTTTCGCCCAATCATAAGTAATGCTCAGTCTAAACAATGTAATCTGAGAAACCGAACACTTGTAATTTACTTGAACTGAGATGTGAGGTGCTTTCGCACATGCCAATCATAAGTGATGCTCACTCTAAACAATGTATTCTTAGAAACCAAACACTTGTAATTTACATGGGTAACATAAGAATTTGAGTTGGTTGACATATGAAACCAAAAAGGATTTTATTTTATAAATAAGCACGTATTACGTTCTTGCCATAAAAAAATGTTCAAATTACAATGCAAGATAATATGTTTTCGAAACGCATCGTCCCTTTGAAATACATTTCTCTTTTGCGGTTATAAACAATGTATAGCTATAATTATCTACTACTATTTCTCATCTGAACTTCTGTAAAAGGCCGAGAACGTGACTGCTAGTAATAATATATCAAGTTAAAGACCTCCAGCACATATCATATTGTTAAAAATCTAACGTCATTCCGTAGTAAGAGGGTAAAAGGATGCTATTGAAGCCAAATTTTGCCTAACAGTGACTTCTCACATATAAAATACTTTGTATATTTACTGAGTAGAGTACATGTATATGAACCCCTCAATATTTCGCACATGCCAATCATAAGTGATGCTCACTCTAAACAATGTATTCTTAGAAACCAAACACTTGTAATTTACATGGGTAACATAAGAATTTGAGTTGGTTGACATATGAAACCAAAAAGGATTTTATTTCATAAATAAGCACGTATTACGTTCTTGCCATAAAAAAATGTTCAAATTACAATGCTAGATAATATGTTTTCGAAACGCATCGTCTCTTTGAAATATATTTCTCTTTTGCGGTTATAAACAATGTATAGCTATAATTATCTACTACTATTTCTCATCTGAACTTCTGTAAAAGGCCGAGAACGTGACTGCTAGTAATAATATATCAAGTTAAAGACCTCCAGCACATATCATATTGTTAAAAATCTAACGTCATTCCGTAGTAAGAGGGTAAAAGGATGCTATTGAAGCCAAATTTTGCCTAACAGTGACTTCTCACATATAAAATACTTTGTATATTTACTGAGTAGAGTACATGTATATGAACCCCTCAATATTTTCATAGAGGGGATAAAGTACAAACGATCTATATCTTGTAATGCATTAATTGTCTCTGTATGAATTGTCAATATGAAAATATATATTCAGTCATTAAATTTCAGTGTACCATATGCGCATTTTAACAACTTATGCCTCATCAGTGATATCATGCCTGAGAAAGAGGAAGTCCAAATAGTATGAAATTATGAAAATCAATAGCCTACATTTGATATAAGATTTGCATTTGAAGACATTTAACATTTGTACCACTTGGTGAGCGTCACTGCTGTTGGACCAGGTGTCCCCGAGGGCATATGTAAATAAGTTCGATCAATTTTGGTTGGTCGTTTCTCCAAACGAATTTTAAAATTTCTGTTTTCAATTTTTTTTCTCAAATTTCTAAAATCTGAGTCCTGAAGCATCATATCCCAGCCATCTTTCTACGTCTTTCGGTTTATTTAGGACATTACTTTCACAGATTTTGGCCATATTACATTGTTTAGATTGAGAATCACCGACAAGGGCTAAATACCCGAAACGTGAATGTCTGGTCCATGCTGTAAATTTATCTGCTCTAAAATGATGCTAATGAATTGGATGACGTTAAACATTTGAACCACTTTGAAAACATTCTACACCTCATGGATTATCACTTCTTTGATATGACAATAATAATCTTGTTCTGCAGAAAAAGTTCAAAATTTTAACAATAGTATTCAAATTATACTAATAAATCATTTTTAATAGGTCATAATTCCAGATGATTCTTGTCTTCATTTGATTGCTTTTTTTCTACTTTCAATCAGTGAAAAAAAGGGATTGGCTTTTTTCATATATTGTCACACTTTTTGATTTATTAAAGTCTCTTCAGATTCTTGATCTGATCCTTGATTATATCATATATTCATAATATTGCTAAATATAAAAATCTATAGTTAGTTCTTGAACACAAGTCCTACATTATAAAAGAAAAGTCCGATTCTGAACATAAGTACACTGAAACAAATATTATTAAGATGTTAAACTTCCTGATCGACAACAGTTTTGTGGTGTTCGGAGGCAATGTTTTCCAGCAAATTGTCGGAATTCCAATTGGGACCAATTGTGCCCCACTTGTTGCCGACATTTTATTTACACGTACGAAGCTGAATTCATTCAACCTTTGGTTCGCGGATTTCCTCAGCGGAATCTATCATTCGGAGCTTGAATTCAAAGAAACTACAGAGACAAATAATTCAGCATCCTATTTGGACATAATGTTGACCTACGACATTGATGGTCACATGAACACCTCACTCTATGACAAACGTGACGACTTCAACCTCAACATTACAAACTCTCCCTTTCTGAGAAGCAACATCCCTTCATCGCCTACTTATGGCGTGTTCATATCTCAGTTGTTACGCTTTGCCATAGCAAGTACCAAATATACAGAATTTGTTCTGAGAGCTAGGCGTCTTTCAGATGAGCTTCTCAGTCAGGGATACGTTCGTGACCAACTAACATTGTCACTGAGGAAGTTCTACGGTTGATATGGGGAACTCGTCTACACTATGATGCCCCACTCTCCAGAATGGTGGATGATCCAACAAAAATTATACTTTATATCTTCCAAATGGAAGTAACCGGATGTGAGAATTCTACTGAATTGAAGCGACGGGTCTTGCGGGGTGACGGACACTAGGCTTGGTACTTGACCAATCTACAGTCTTGTACAAGCGCATCCTTGAAACTTGCACTCTGACTGACTGTGACGACGGGACTCCATGACGGGCCCTGTCCAAATCTCTTTAGAGAAGTCAGGGCCCAGACCACCTGTCCTCTCTGAATGTTAGTCGGACTCCTCGAGTGATTACATACATGAGCTCGCTACAGCCGGCATAGCACGGACTGTTTTACGTATGCTCTCTTTTTATATCCATTTACATTTTCATCTGTGTTTCTGGGGCCTCTACGTTTCGCGGTCTTGTTTGTGTGATGTCATCTAACAGTGAGGAGGTTGTTTTACACCACAATGGTACGTTATTCGAGACTTCTGGGTAATTGGAGAAGTGAGAGGGTTGTGCGCACGTATTCCAGGATAACCACACCATTAGCTGCTGCTTGCGTGACAAATGGCCGTCCAAAGTCGGCACCGTTTGCCCATTGGTCTCGTCGGTTTATGTGTAGTCTTCTGTGTGTGATGTTTAAATGATGTTTACATGTCTTGTGTCTCTTTTCCGTCTTGTGATGTACTCGTCTTTTGTGTTTTTGCATCGGATGTTTTGGTGTTCTGCTGTTGATGCTGCAACGGGGTCTTGTTGGAGATCTCCTCCCCTCTTGCATGCAAGCAGGAGATGCTCACTCTTCCTGGGTACCTGGTCTCACTCCCATATCGGGAGTCCGCTTCTTTTCATGTGGTGAGTGTTTTTGTTTGTTTGCTTTGGTTCCTGTTTTATTCTGATTTTGTACGCCTTCGGTTTATGATTTTCTGAATTATCGATTTTGTGCTGTATATAGGGTTATGGCCATTATCCATATTTGTCATTATAAAAGATTATGAAGAAAGAAATGACAGGAAAATGTTATCTTTATAATTCAACCAAATTTGCTACCCCTACAAGATATTTCACCATCCACGTACATGTATGAGGAAAATTCTTTCAGAACATTCACATGGAGGCTGATATGAACACATTTGAAATTTTCTGTTACAAAATTGCTTGAAATTTCTAAAACGTGGGTCCTGTAGCATCATATCCCACTCATTCTGCTACGTCTTTTGGTACATTTTTGGACATAATAATTTTCATACTTTTTGACCATATTACATTGTTTAGACTTAGGATCACTGACGAGGGTTTAGTACCCGAAACGTGCATGTCTGGTCCATGCTGTAAATTTATCAGGTTTAAAATTATGCTATTGAATTTAAAGACGTTTACCATTCAAGAGAAAAAAGCTCTGCAAAAATTTTAAGATTTTTTAACTGCCTGATCCTTATGTGGACTTGTACTTTGCACTTAACAAGGCAAACGTTACAATCACAGAAACGCCATTTTTTTTTATCTAAATATCAAAATTCTAAACGGAATGTTTTATACAATCGTATATGATATGGGTTTGGATTCAACATCGTAAATTTCCCTTGGCCTGATAGTGATCTTCCCAGACTACCGTCATACGGCATTTACATATCGCAGCTCATCAGGTACGCTAGATCATGTACATGTGTTAATACATTCGATTTTCACAGTAGAAATTTACAAATTACTATAAACGTTTAGGTCAAGGATTTCGCTTTCATAAACTAGAAAAGACTCTCTAAAAAATTATAAAAATAACAGCTTCTTTCAAAATTCGGATCTGTACAAGCTACAGTGTATATTACTTTGGATATTACACAACCTGCCTTTTATGGTTATATGATAAACAATTTGAGAAGGATCAAGGGTAGACAGCATATATAACTATCGAAAATGCGTCAGAATCAACAAACGCCTTTTATACCATGGATGTCACCAAACGGACACTAGACTTGGTACTTGGCGAATCTACATTCTTGTACCAGCGCATTCTTAAGACTTTCACTCTGACTAAATATGACGATGGGATTCCATGACAGACCCTTTATTTGCGCTTGGACTCGAAATGCACGTTTCAGGTACTTTACCCTCGTCAGTGATTTCAGTCGGACTCCTCGGATGATAACATGTATGAGCTCACTACAACCTGCAGAGTATGGAAACCCCCCCTTTATATTCACTTACACATTCATCTTCGTTGCTAGGCCCCTTCGTTTTGCTGTTTTGATTGTGTGGTCATCTAACGGTGAGGAGGACGTTTCACACTACATTTGTGCGTTCATCGAGACCATTTGGTAACCGGAAAAGTGCAAGAATTATGCGCATATAATCCGGATATTCACACAAGTTGCTACTTGTGTAGCAAATGGCCGTCCTAAGGAGGCATTTGTTTCGTTGGTTTATGTGTAGTCTTTTCGTATTGATGTTACTATGACAAATATGGATAATGACCATATCCCTGTTTACAGCACAAAATCGATAATTCAGAAAATCAGAAACCGAAGGCATAGAGATGACAAATATGGATAATGACCATATCCCTGTATACAGCACAAAATCGATAATTCAAAAATCAGAAACCGAAGGCATACAAAATCAGGACAAAACAGGAACCAAAGCAAAAAAAAATCAAAAACCTCCACCATATGAAAAGAAGCGAACTCCCGATATGGGAGTGAGACCAGGTGCCCAGGAAGAGTAAGCATCTCCTGCTTGCATGCAACGACCGCCGCTTCAATAATGTATGTACAGTATAATTTGTGAAAACCGGATCTTCTGTACTCCGGTATCTTGTCTACATCGGTTCTTTCTTACGGTCCCGAGCAATTCTCCGTAACGTTTAATAGTAAAATCTTTTGTGTATTCCGTATCTTGTCTATTCCGTACTCCGGCCGTCAATTAGGGTACCGATCACACTAATTAGGGTTAATTGATCACCTGTATACCGGCCTTGTTACGTTGTATAAACATCTACTCAGGTGTGATTTGGTCAACAGTAATTATACCTTTCATAACTAAGAATTTAAATCTATTCAGTGTACAAACGTTTATCATGGCAAGTACGCCGAGAAAAAGAAATAATGTTGATAATGCATATCCATCTCCAAAAAGACAAAGAAAAGAGTTAAATTTGGAAGAAAAAATATCTTTGATTGATGATTCGGAAAATGTACCAAAAGTCACACAAAAGGAGTTAAGTAAGAAGTACGGCATCGGAGCAACTACTGTTAGTGACATAATAAAAAGGAAGGAATTTTACCATGAAAAATGTAAAAATTCGGTTTCAACTAAACGTCAGCGCTTTGTTAGCGGGTCTAAGTTTGGAGACCTTAATGAAACTGTATTTAAGTGGTTTGAACAAGCACGTGCTAAAACATTCCAATAAGTGGGCCGATTATTCAAGAAAAGGCACTAGAAATTGCTTCTAAACTCGGATATGCAGACTTTAAGGCCTCGACAGGTTGGCTTGAAAGTTGGAAAGGCCGATTTGGCATCGCTCATTTTAAAATTTGCGGAGAAAGTGCCGATGTAGACCAAGAAAAGGTTGTGAAGTTTCGAGAGAATTTGATCGATAAAATTGCTGGATATGAAGGTTGTGACATATTCAATTGTGATGAAACTGGCTTGTTCTTTCGTGCGTTACCGGACAAAACCTACTCCAAACGCGGACAGGAATGCAGGGGCGGTAAACATGCTAAGGAAAGGGTAACTGTTATGTTTGCATGTAGCCTCATCGGAGAAAAATTAAAACCCCTTGTGATAGGAAAAGCGGCCCGACCTCGGTGTTTTAAAAATGTTAACACTAGCAACCTTCCTGTAACTTGGGAACACAACCGTAAATCTTGGATGACGTCCGATATTTTTCAAAAATGGATTTGTGACGTTAATGATCAAATGCGTAGGAAGAAGCGAAAAATAATCATGTTTCTTGATAATGCAACGTCGCACCATGACCTGAAACTAAGTCATGTCAAATTAGAGTTTCTGCCCTCAAATACGACATCAAAACTGCAACCTCTAGACTTAGGAATAATTCGAGCTACCAAAGCACATTACAGAAAACTTCTCATGTGCCGGTTACTTGCAGGCATAGACAGCTGTAATTCTGTGACAGGATTAGTAAGGAACGTATCAGTACTAGACTGCGTACATTGGATAAATATGGCGTGGAATAACATTAAACAATCCACAATTACTTCATGTTTCTTGCATGCCGGTTTTTCTCGTGACAATTCTGACGAGGAAGATGACATACCTCTTGCGCTATTACAGCGTAATGCTCTGAGTTTCAGTGAGGAACAAAGACGTGAATTTGAATCTTCTGAAAATCAAATTCCAGTTGAGGAATGTTATGACAAAGAATGGGAAAATGACATAATAAACGAGCATCAAATGCGCAATGACCCATTAAATGACAGTAGCAGCGACGACGAACCAGAACAGGTGCAAATCCAGTCATGCGTTTCGTACGAGGAAGTACTCCAAAGTATTGGTAAAATAGAACAGTTTGCCCTGAATAAGAATGACCAAATGTTGCCTTATTTGCAGACTTTACGTAATATAACAGAGAATGAAATTGTTAAATGCAAATCATTAAAAACTCAGACTACCCTTGACAGATTTTTCCGCAAAACGTAGACAATGATACGAAATCTGTTTGATCTCTGTGTATATATGATGAAATCAGTTTGTATTTTATATTGATATGTTGATAAATTCTATTTATAAGTAAAGGTATGGCAGTGAACATTCTTATGTATATTATTTGGGTCAAATATATCGATTTTCTGTACACCGGATCTTGCCTAAACCGGCCGATTCAACGGGAACCAATGAAAGCCGGTTTACACAGATTATACTGTATGTAACAAATCAGGATAAAACAGGAACCAAAGCAAACAAACAAAAACCTCCACCATATGAAAAGAAGCGAACTCCCGATATGAGAGTGAGACCAGGTGCCCAGGAAGAGCAAGCATCTCCTGCCTCTTTTTCGTCTTCTGCTGCGCTCTTCTCTGTGTTTTCGTATCGGGTGTTTTGGTGCTTTGCTCTTGGTACTACAACGGTGTTCGATTAGAGATCCCCTCCCTTTTCCAAACGTCTTTATGATAGTGAAACATTAAATCGAGGATCACTGACTAGGGTTTAGTACCCGAAACGTGCATGTCTGGTTCATGCTGAAAATTTATCAGGTTTTAAATGATGTTATTGAATTTAAAGACGTTTAACATTTGAACTACTTGGTGAGTGTCACTGCTGGTGGACCAAGAGTCCCCGAGGGCACATGTAGCCAAGTTCGATCAACTTCGGTTGATCGTCTGTCTCTTCAACGCATTTGAAATTTTCTGTTACAAAATTTTTTGAAATTTCTAAAACGTGGGTCCTGTAGCATCATATTCCACCCATTCTGATACGTCTTTTGGTACATTTTTGGACATAATTTTCATACTTTTGGGCCATATTACATTGTTTAGACTAAGGATCACTGACGAGGGTTTAGTATCCGAAACGTGCATGTCTGGTCCATGCTTAAAATTTATCAGGTTTTAAATGATGCTATTAAATTTAAAGACGTTTAACATTAAATCGAGGCCCATATTTTGCATCACAGAACATGATGTTGAAACCTTGAAGCAAATCGTATGAATGCTTTTGGCAGTAAGTGAAATTTTGTAATTTCATCTCATGTCTGCCCATTGGCTCTAAGGAAAACTAGTAAACTCTATCAGTATTTGATAAATTAATACATTTTTGTAATATATGACTTTGATTCGAAGAACGTATATTAAAGTTTAATAGATCTTATTGTTAAACGGAATTGTATATTGGAAATTCTACAAAAGAATTGGAAATCTCCTTATGATGAGAATATAGCTAGTTTCCTAAAAAAATTCGTCTGATTTCAGCAAAATGGCAATATAACCATGCGTTTTCCTATTATGGAAAATAGTCAAAGAATTTATTGTACTTGACGTTCCAATACAATTTTATTGTATCAATATGTTTATGCAATTTCGAGAGGGATCGGGTGTCATGGTGTCTTCCCGGATTGCCCACGTTTTAAATGAAATATATTCCGGGAATGCCCATATGTAAAAAACAATAGATGTTGTATTTACCAATTAAAATGGTCCAACTACCGTGTTTTCACTTGGGGTGTTTGGTGTGTTGCTGTTGACGCTGCAACCGAGTTTTGTTGGAGATCACCTCCTTTCGTATATGGTCAGTTAAACCAGGAAAAATGGTCAAATATAGGTAAAAAGTCAAATTGAATAAAACATAATTTTATATCAAAATTGAGAAGGAAAGTAACAGCGTTCATTTTGAAGTACACGAAAAATGTATTTGGAAAAAATAACGAATGTGAAGGACTGCATATCTTTTTGTTTATTTATCAATAATAAAGGTAAAAAATTAAAAGTAAAATATGCATGCTTTCAAAACCGAAAGGACAATGCCAATGTATTTGAAATTCCTTAATAATGAAGTTCAAATTCATGTTAATCCTTTCAAACAAATTTTGACACTTCGGTTATATGGTACTTCGCCGTCCCTTATCGTAGAAACGTTGTAATAGCACACAGCGTACCGTGCAAATCCATTTCACAATCCAATACTGAATAATACGTCTCTCAAAACGTCTAGAAACGTTGAAATCATTGAAAATATCAATAAATGAGCGAAATTTAAATACAAAATTATGAGAAATAAAAGCACAAATACTCAGATACACAAATTCGCGACCCCTTGGCCTTTATAAAATGTAAAAAACGACGATCAATAACAATTCTAAGTAAAATCCATCCTTGCTTCTCTGGCGTTCATTGCAAAAAAACTTTCATACCAATATATATATATATTTTTTGCAATGAACGCCAGAGAAGCATGGATGGATTTTACTTAGAATTGCTTTTTTCTCCAATGAACGCCAGAGAAGCAAGGATGGCTTTTACTTAGAATTGTTATAATTGTAAATAAAATCTTTCATACCAAGATTTTTTTTCTTTGCAATGAACGCCAGAGAAGCAAGGATGGATTTTACTTAGAATTGTTATTGATCGTCGTTTTTTACACTTGATAAAGGCGAAGCTAGGGGTCGAAAATTTGTGTAATGGAATGTTTGTGTTTTTATTTGTTATCATTCCCTCCCTCTGGAAGAAATATTTCAAGCTCGAGATAATTATCTCGTGGCCACGACTTACTAACTCGTGGCCACGACTTATTATCTCGTGGCCACGTGTTAATTATTCCGTGACCACGAGTTAATAAAAAAAATCGCACATGTCCCCTCTATGCTTCCGTTTCTATTGGTTGATTATCTCGTGCGCACGACTTTTTAAGTCTTGGCCACGAAATAACTAACCAATGAAATTAGTGAATATTCAAATATTTAAGATAGTGACTGAGATACGTGTCTTTTCATTACACATTGTAAATACATTAAAATAGCAATCCAAGGAATGCTTGTGTCGCCTGCGAAGCGGCCTATTTTCAAAAAAATTGATCAAACATGTAGGTCAAGGTCACTTGGTTTAACATTTGTACATGTATCAGTGGGAGAGTCTTGTCAAATGAACTCACATGTGAATTATTAAACCTCTTACTTACCAATTAAAAGATATGGT
The DNA here is from genome assembly GCA_033119305.1 of Pinctada imbricata. Lineage (NCBI taxonomy): Eukaryota > Metazoa > Mollusca > Bivalvia > Pterioida > Pteriidae > Pinctada > Pinctada imbricata. Next base: position 57,489,782 of record VSWD01000003.1, on the reverse strand, counting down.
CAATCTATTAATTTCAGAAAAGGTCAATCATCTAGGTGAAGGATATTAGGTACACATTTTTGGGAATAAAATAAAGAACTCATTATAAGAAATTCAAGTTTGAAATATTAAAGCAGTATCACTTATAAAACAAAAGATATAGCCCATCTTAATTTTTTTAGATGTAGGTTAAATACCTAGGTCAAGGTCACTAGGTAAAAATAATATGGTATGTGTAGAAAGGTCTCATGACAAGGAATACACATGTGAAATATAAAATCCCCATCACTTACCAATAAAAGATATAGCCAATCTTAATTTTCTGGAGAAGCAGGTCAAGTATCTAGGTCAAGGTCACTATGTCAACTATGTCAAAATTTATGGTATTTGTAGTCAGTTATGTCACAAAATTTCACATGTGAAATATCAAAACCCTATTACTTATGAATCAAAAGATATAGCAAATTTTAGTTTATTTTGGAAGGTAGGTCAAATATCTAGGTCAAGGTCTCTAGGTCAAAAATTATGGCATGTATAGTAAGGTTTAATCACAACGAATACACATGTGAAATATCAAAGCCCTATCGCTTACCAATCAAAAGATATAGCCAATCTTTTTTTTGAAAAGTAGGTCAAATATCTAGGTCAAGGTCACTAGGTCTAAAATTATGGTGTGTAAAAAGGTATCATAACAAGGAATACACATGTGAATTATCAAAGCCCTATCACTTGAAAATGAAAAGTTATGGGGTGTGACACCCAAAGTGTGACAGACAGACAGACGGACGGACGGACGGACGGACGGACTGACAGACGGCCAACGGACAAAGTGATCCCTAAGTGTCGCTGTGCTTCGCAGGCGACACAATAAGACTGAATGTCTACTTTTCATTAGATTGAGAGATTTCGATTCTTTTGATTAAATTCCATGTTCTCATCCAAATTTTTCTCGAGAAATAAAACGGCAATACAATGCGGAAAGACCAAAATGTTTTTAAAAAGTTGAATGTTCTGGCTTTTTCGTGTTTGCTGTCCTGGCTTCTGTATATATCTTCAACAATCAAATAGAGTTAAACAAATTTTTTAGGGATTTCATCATGACAGAAGCTCCACTTTCATATGAAACATTATTTTGCAAACCTTGCGGACTTTATCATTAAGAATCAACAACTGAAAGATGTTCTGAAAATAGATATGAATTTTTCGCCTTTTGACAATTTCGTTTAAAGGTTTTAGTGATCATTTATAATTCTATTCGTATCCGATTGTCCACACCATACTAACAGAACTTGGTGTTGTTCTGCCTCTACAGAAGATTTGTAACTGTTTTATTTTTATTACCTTAAGTGTGTTAATTTAAACGTCACATTTACGGCCTATTTTGGAGCTTTCAATGGGTATATATGTACGTTCGTAGCATCAAAGCTAACGGTGAAAGATAATAAAACTTTGCACGTAGAAATAGTTAAGACAAAACCCCAAGTTACCGATTTCTGAAGTGAGCTGCGCGGACAGTAGGTAATTCTTATATATAACATCCTTCAATTTACACTTAGAATTGTGTGCTCTTACCGCTTCTGTCGTATACATTTTTGAATATAGGCTCAAGAAAAATACTTTTTTTTAAAAGAAGGGAGGTGATCTCCAACACGACCCCGTTGCAGCATCAACAGCAGAACACCAAAACACCCGATGCAAAAACACAAAAGACGAGTATAGTATGAGACGGAAAAGAGACACAAGACATGTAAACATCAAACACAAAAGACTACACATACACCGACGAGAGCATTGGGCAACCGGTGCCGACTTTGGACGGCCATTTGTCACGCAAGTGGCAGATGGTGTGGTTATCCTGGATTACGTGCGCACAACCCTCTCTCACTTCTCCAATTACCCAGAGGTCTCGAAGAACGTACAATTGTGGTGTAAACAACCTCCTCACTGTAAAGTGACCTCACACAAATAAGACCGCAAAACGTAGAGGCCCCAGAAACACGGATGAATATGTAAATGGATATAAAAAGAGGGCATGCGTAATACAGTCCGTGCTCTGCCGGCTGTAGCGAGCTCATGTAAGTAATCACCCGAGGAGTCCGATTGACATTCAGAGAGGACAGGTGGTCGGGGCCTTGTCCTCTTTAAAGAGGTTTGGACAGGGCCCGTCATGGAGTCCCGTCGTCACAGTCAGTCAGAGTGCAAGTCTCAAGGATGCGCTTGTACAAGACTCTAGATTGGTCAAGTACCAAGCCTAGTGTCCGTCTGGTGACATAAGGATCATATCCACGGTATAAAAGGCTATGATTATGACGCATTTTCGATGGTTATGCTGCCTACCTTTGATCCTTCTAATTTTGTTTATCAAATCACCATAAAAGACAAGTTATACCAAAGTAGTGTACTCTGTTGCGTGTATAGACCCGAATTTTAAAATAAGTTGACTGTAATTTTTGTAAAATTTCCAGAAAGTCTTAACTACTTTATGAAAGCGGAAACCTTCAGTTGACCTAAAAGTGTTTTGGTAATTTGTAAATTTCTACTGTAAAAATTCAAAATCATATAAAGTTAATGACATTCAACATGAGGACTAGATCTAATATACATCCTTTTTTAGCTACTAAATTAAGATCATTTTATATCATAAAGGAGAAAAACAATATCTACCTTGAAACGAGTCTTGAACATACGTTGCTACGTCTGATTCCAAGAAGAGTCAAATATTGGTTTTGTAGGGATGTACCTATTATAATAACACATATAGAATCGTCGTACAAAGGTAAGATTATCCCAGGAAATAGGAGTATCATATAATGAGTTGCCTTTGGAAAAGGAATGACAAATATGATAACCAAGTATATCTGACACTCTACAGAAATTAAGGTTTTAGACATTTTTCAAGTTGACGTATTTAATTCGGACTTCACACTTTCGGGGTCATATCAAAAAATAAAGGGAAGAACACAGCGAGACAAACCCACAAACAAGTGACACATAAATGACATCAGACAAAACTACAAATCGCAAAAAGACACAATAATATTCACTAGAACATCATACAAATCAATCGAAACAGACGTACAAAAACATCAAACATTAATGACAACACATAAAAGAAAGGAGGCTTATGTGCACCCGGCGCCGACTTTGGACGGTCATCTGTTATAAAAAAATGGTGCGATTATCCGGATTAAGTGTGCACAACATTTCCCATTTATCCGGATACACAGAGGTCTCCATAGACGGACAAATGTTGGATAATCACTGCCACTGTAAGGTGACATTACAAACAAGTTAGTTAAACGCAATGGCCTCTTGTAACACAGTGTAGAGCTGTCGAGATTATCGTCAGGATCTTCTTTAACAGATTCTATGTAAATGGATCTTAAAAATTATATGGCATGCGTATACCTGTCTGTGCTCTGCTGGCTGAAGCGAGCTCAAGATCAATCCCCCCGAGAAGTCTGATCAACTTTCAAATAGGAGAGAGAAAATTTCCGATAGGACAAAGAAATCAGATGCGATTGGAAATTAAAGAAAAATCAGAACGTTCAATAGACTAAATGACACCGTAGATGTTTAAATATGTATATTTGTATCTTTACACATGAAAACAAAGGAATAAAATTAGCAATTTAGTTTTATCGAAATTCTAATGGTTTTTCCTTGTCTTATAAACTTTGTGACTGAATAACTGATAGGTACTTCTTTGATGTTTATTTTCTAACACAGTCCGTATGCAGTGCGAACTCCGCAACATGAAAAATGTCTATTAAGATCACCAAGACAGGAATCGAACTCTGAATCATAATTGAATTTTCTCCTCCAAATATCTCAACGTGGTCCGTCCTGTAGGTTTATGTCATGTTATGTTATGTTATGACAGTGAAGATGACATAGAACAATTGGACAATTTCAGACAGATGATGGGGGGGGGGGTTGACTGTAAGCGATTACAAGGTAGAACTGTTAAGAGATCTTGCTTAGACAGCTATAGAAATGAAATTGCCAGTTGTGAAAATGGAGGACGATATGATTTCGTCAATGCAGCAATGTATCACGTTTACAATCAATGACTGCGTCCTTTCTTTTTTGTGTTTAATGCTAGCTAGCTTGAAACAGTGGTCAATCTTAATCGAAGGGAAGTAACTATACAGTCAGTTTCATAAATCAGTGATATAATGAATTTCTCTACGATGAACGCATTGCTCTTCAGTATAAAGCTGCTATGATTCCTTTAATCTACAAAGAAGACTTTCTGCATGCCTCTAACAATTATTCGATCTAGTTATGCCAAGGTTACTCTGTTAAAATAAAAAAAAAAACAGTATCAATAAATATTATGAAATCAAGGGTACGCTTCAGAAAAATATAAAGCCTAGTAACGTAAAATGTATGTTAAACTTATATTCGATGGGAATAATCACAGTTTGGCCTTGCCTTATCGACTATCAGACTAAAAAAATTATGAATCGCAAGCGATATAAGTCCCCGACCGGCATTAATCCATGTTCTTCAACTCTGCCTTGACCTGTACTTTCACGAAAAGATGAATCCAACATCAAAATAAGTTCAATATGTGTATTAGATAAAACAACGCTAAAGACGGTATGGCCGGATTCAAAAGTTAGTTTTTGTCACCAACTGGGTCAAGGTCACTAGGTCAAATATTACAGCATACGTTGAGAGGTCTTGTCAGAGGCAACCTACATGCATAATATAAAGTTTCTACTGCATACATGTACAGTTCCTTAGATTTTGCTTAAACCAGAAATTTTAACAAAAATCTTCAACTATGTCAAAGTCCAAAGTCAAGGTCACAATGTCAAATATGCATATATTAATATAGCCAACCTTCATATATAATATAAAGTTTCCAATGCATACAGTTCCATAGATTTTGCTTAAACCAGGAACTTTAACCAAAGTTTTAACTAGGTCAAAGTCCAAGGTCAAGGTCACTAGGTCAAATGTTACGGCAAAAATTGAAAGATCTTGTCATGAGCATGTTTCGTGTGTAATATAATATAAAGTTTCTATCGCATATACATGTAGTTTCTTAGATTTTGCCTCAACCAGAAACTAACCAAAATCGTTAAATAGTTCAAAGTCCAAGGTCAAGGTAATTAGGTTAAATGTTTCGGCAAAATTGAAAGGTCTTGTCATTGGCAACTTTCATGTATAATATAAAGTTTCTACTGCATACAGTTCATTAGATTTTGCCTCAACCAGAAACTTTAATCAAAATGTTGACGACAGACGAACGGACGGACGGACAGACGGACGGACAGACGGATGGACAGACGGACATCGTCAATCGATAAACTGGAATTGCTTTGCAATCCGGCCAAAAAGGTCTGGAAAACAGGAAAATGTAATGAAACTTGCTATGAGGCCCTACCTTTTGTAAGAACAAATAAATCATACCCAACTTGAACTTATTCTTTATCATAATATAATGTATCTGCATACCAAAAGTCAGCTCCATATCTACAACAATATGAAAAGACTGGAAACTGAGAAGTTCAGGGGCCATAATTTCTATAGAAATGGGTCAATCAAACTAAAACAACATCTTGATTTGTATCACTCTGAGATATATTCACAAACCAAAAATGATTTCAATATCTGCAATACCATGGAAGAAAAGTCCGGAAAACTGAGAAATGCATGAAGTTTGCTAAGTCCAAGGGCCATAACTCTTGTGAAAATAGGTTAATCAGAACCAAACTCGAACTTGAGCTGGTTAACACTAAGATGTAATCACATATAAAACATTATTTCAATATCTACAACAACAGCCGAGAAAAGTCCGGAAAACTGTGAATTTCATGAAATTTGCTACGTCCAGGGGCCATAATTCTTGTAAAAATAGGTCAATCAGAACAATACTCAAACTTGAGTTGCATAACACAAAGATGTAATCACATATTATAAAAATTTTTCAATATCTCAAATACCTTGGAAGAAAAGTCTGGAAAACAGAATTTCATGAAATTTGCTAAGTCAAGGGGCCATAACAGGGGATGCTTTCTCCTCCCGGGTACCTGGTCCCACCTCTAGCTTGCTAGTGGTCCGTCGATGCTCAATGTAGAAGTAGGTCAATCGGAACCAAACTCGAACTTGATCTGTATCACATTGAAGTAAAATCACATACCAAAAATGAGTTCAATGTATGCAACGACAGCGAAAAAAGAGTCTGGAAAACTAAAGTGTGACGGACAGACGGACGGACAGACAGACCAGACAGACAAACGGTTGGAAACTATAAGTCCCCTCCGGCGAGCCGGTAGGGGACTAATAACTCTTAAAGAAAATGAAAGGATCTCCAGCATGACCACCCTGCACTCGTCGAGCGAAACAAACCCACAAAGTGACACATAAATGACATCAGATAAAGCTACAAATTGCAAAAAGACACAACAATATTTACTAAAACATCATACAAAGCAATCGAAACAGACATACGGTTATCCGAATTACGTACGCACAACCCTCCCTCTTATCCAGATACACAAAGGTATCCATAGACGCACAATTGTTGTATAAACATAAAACTTTTCACTGTTAGGTGACATCACAAACAAGTTAAACGCAGCGGCCTCTTGTATCACAGATTCTATGTAAATGAATCTAAAAAAATTCTATGGCATGCGTATACCTGTCTGCGCTCCGCTTCGCGGATTATAAAGTGTGCACCGCCTCAAACCATTCAATAAATTGCGAAATTGTTAAAGTTAATCCTTAAATTTTTATTTTCTTGTTAAAGGGAAAGGTGCAGTTTTACGGATTAAATACGCACTAATATTTCATTATTTCGAATGTGTAAAAGAAGATCCTGACGAAAATCTCAACATCACCCACAAAAGAGCACCAAATTGAGCATCGACGGACTACTAGCAAGCTAGAGGTGGAACCAGGTGCCCAGGAGTAGTAAGCATCCCCTGTTGGCTAGCACCCGCCGTCGATGTTAATGCAGAAAAATAAAAGGAACATATGAAAACATTCACTGTACTGTTTGAGGTTATGTCTATATAGAAAGCGCTATGGCGACCATGTCAGGGGAAATATTCAAAACACTTTGAACTTTCGCACTATCAGGTAACATCTCAAACAAGACAGAAAATTGAAGTTGTCCTAGGTAACAGAAAATATAGGCAGGATCAAAATTCAAACAAGCTAAGACCTCAAGAAATCTGCTTTCGTTACTTAAATGCTTAATCTGCTTTCGTTATGTAAATTGATTTGGAATTTTCTTTAAGAGGGTAGAGAGTTGGAACGCTCCGACACTATTAACCGTGTATACTTGATTGGAATTCAGTAAATTGTAACGACGTTTGAGCCAAATGAAAGGTTAGAAATAAAGTTCCAATGTTTTTCTCAGGTCCGATCAGAAACAAAAAACACCCATGGCATTATTTGCTTCCCATTTGATTTTTACAAATAAGCATGTCATTTGAGAAAAAATACCTTTAACGGCATTTGTGAGAAAATAAAGGTGTATTTATTATAGTTTAGTCTATTTTTCATGAATATGATGCGTTAAAAATATGGCAGGATCGGTTTTGCCAAAATGCTTCTTGCAGAGAATTTAAATGATTCAGTGTTATATATGGCACAATATCAAAAAAAGTGCATATTTTGCAAACCATAAATCTGAGAAATTAATTTTTGATTTTAATAAATTTTCTTTCTAATATCAATTTGTAAACATCCAAAGGGACAAATTCTAGAATATGGGAGCTTTAACTTGTTTTGATATTGAGATGGAGGTCATTACATACATGGCATTGATTTGAAATGTCCATTGTGTTACCAAACAAAAAAGTGTCATAAAAATTACAATATTTTTTTTTTAGAATTTATTCTACGTTTGTTTCTCTTAACATGTATAGATTTTATCAGCCTCTTGAGGAAAATTTATGATAAGATGCCGTTTTCTCAAGATAAATGGTTACATGTATCATTGTTTACGAAAAGTTAGTTTTTGGATAATTGGAAATCATCATAAGATCATCATTTAATCATCAAGACAATATAAATATGAAATTCCTAACTTCTTTCATGTACTTAATATGGATTCTCTGTAAAAACCTAAAACAGCTGGCCACGGCATGTCATGGATTTTGATGAAACTTTCTGTAATTATCATACTTAATGTAAAAACAATGAAAACAACCCATATTGTTATATTTGAACAACGGTTGCCATGGTAACGGGGTCAATCATTTTGACACCCCCATAAATATGAGAGATAAGACATATTGTGGCATTCTGTTGCCATGGAAACCATGGTCAAAATTTACTTTATGAACACAAAAACTTTTCTTTGTAAGTTTAACTCTGACAAGAATAACTTTTTCGGGGGAGGGGGTTATCAGGTAGTTGTTGATATTCAGTCAAATTATGTGAAAATTTAGCAAAAATAAGGTCTAATTTTAGGGTCATTTTTGGCCTGTTTTTGATTATTTTGAAGGTTGAAAACCATTATTCGGTGAATGTTATGGGTATTTAACATCACCTTGCCAAAATAAATGTCTATAGCTGGGAAAAATCAAGAAATAAAATCTATGGTGAAACTCACCATTTTGTCATGAATGCCAATCAAAATCCATTGCTATAGCAACTTGGAATCCATATTACCATATACCGCATATTTAAAAACATTGTTTTTCCTCATGTTTGAGTCCTATGATTATGAAATAGCATACCAGTATACAAATTATATTTATCATTACCAATTGACCTTCAAATCATTTCAAGGTCATCTGTCCAAATCTCAAGGTCATTTCTAAATTTAGACTAAAATTAAGACAAAAATCAGGATTTCCAATTAATTTAAATTGATTTCTCTTAATTATTTCATTAGAAATTTTGATTTTAAATATTTACAGTTGAACAACCGATCAAAAGAAGTAGAATTCATCACAATTTTCTTAAATTGTATTTCACTTCTATGTATGACATACTTTCAAAAGAGCATAAAATTGCGATTTTCCAAAATTTTCTCGTAAAATATGTGACATTTTTTGGGGGTCTTCATTGGACTCTGATAAATGTGATACTCATCCCAACAAATAATACATTTATCATGCTTTTACCGATAATTGATTGTTTTGCCAAGGTTCCATACTGTTTACTGTTAATCGTGTCTCTTTAAAGTGAAAAACCACAAAATTTGGGCTGAAAATAGCATATATTTTTAAATGACCTTGAAAATTGAGCAAATGTCCTTTACATTTTCTCAAGGTCATGATAGCATCAAATGGTCTTTAATACATCTACATACCAAGTTTTGTAACAATAGCAGGCATACATCTGTTGAAATTAGCTTTTTACTTATGACAGGTATTTACACCTTCGTACCAAATGTTGCCATGGTAACCTATTTCAAAGGCATGTAAACAGAAAAATCTCACTTCTAGATAAATTTCCTTCGATTCCCATGAAGTCCTAGGATAATACTCTTCAGGAAATAGTCAACTGTATTTCAAATCTTGTGCAATTGCATTATTACTCTTGTCAAAAGTAAGTAAAATATAGGTAAAATAAGGCCTAAATTAGCCGAAAATGACTCATTTTTAATAAGCAATTTTTCTTGAAATTGAAGTGAATTTACATGATACACAGAAAGAAGGAGCATCGAAAAATCAAATTGTATAAACTTAAGAGGATTTAAATAATCTTTTCGGAAAATTATATATACATTCAACATTTGTTTCCATGGTAACGGGATGCATAAAAATGCCTTGTTTAAAGGTGTTTTTATACATAACCTTGGTTACCATGGCAACGGAATGTCAGAGAAAAAAAATGGAAGGTCAATTCGTTCTGGGGACATCATATTTACCTTATACACAAAAGATATCCAAAATCTGAGACATGTCGTGGCCAAACATGTCTGATTTTTTAGGTTTTTACATAGAATCTATATTAATTATTTACTAGAAAACAAAATTACTGAACGCAATCTTAAAATGATATATGCACTACTTCATTAATTCCCCCCAAAAATATTGAAGGTAACACAATTGACTTAGCAGTAACACGATTGACAAAACGGTAACGCAAATGACACATACAGATTTATATAAGCAAAATGGAGTCTATTTTAAGATTAAAGGGAAATTAATGAGTTAAAGAAGATCCTGACGATAATTTCAACAGCACTCACAAAAGAGCACAAAATTAAGCATCGACGGACCCCTAGCAAGCTAGAGATGGGACCAGGTGCCCGGGAGGAGTAAGCATCCCATGTTGGCTAGCCGCACCGGCCGTCGATGTTTAAGCACGAAAATGAGAACAATATCAAAAGTTCATGCACTCTCTGACGTTATGCCTATATAGAAAGTGCTATGGCGACAATGTCAGGAAAATATATTCAAAACACTTACTTTCGAACCCCCCGCGGGAAACGTTTTTACGAGCTCCACACGGCAAAGGGCATAAGTGTGACACAAATGAGTTAAAGAAGATCCTGACGATAATCTCAACAGCACTCACAAAAGAGCACAAAATTAAGCATCGACGGACCCCTACATGTAGCAAGCTAGAAGTGGGACCAGGTGCCCGGGAGGAGTAAGCATCCCCTGTTGGCTAGCCGCACCCGCCGTCGATGTTTAAGCACGAAAATGAAAACAATATCTAAAGTTCATGCACTCTCTGACGTTATGCCTATATAGAACGTGCTCTGGCGACAATGTCAGGGAAATATATTCAAAATACTTACTGTCGAACCCCTCGCGGGGAATTTTTTTACGAGCTCCACACGGCAAAGGGCATAAGTGTGACACAAATGCGTTAAAGAAGATCCTGACGATAATCTCAATAGCTCTCACAAAAGAGCACAAAATTAAGCATCGACGGACCCCTAGCAAGCTAGAGGTGGGAGTTATTTTAATCTGACATTATTCTTAAACTGTTTAATCTGTTTAGAACTCTTGATCAGCATTTTAAGCATACTAGTGATGAATCATGGTAACACAAATGACATTTTATGATTATATGCATCATACTAAGATTATCCCCATAAAATGATGTTTAGATTATACAAAACGGAAGTTATAAAGAGTGTACTTATCATCTCAACAGAACAGAGACAATAGGAAAATAGTACAATAAGGTGATAAAAAGCTGAAGAAAACGTTAGCAACTTTCAACTGTATATATATTTTTTACAATCTAAATATCAATTTATATAATCAGAATTACTTCTATTTTCAGATTTTCTTCAAAATAGATAAGACTATTTTAGAATTATTAGCCAACAAGATTGTTAATAAGACTGCTCTAACTTTATGGAAACGAAATTAAAGTAACATTTAAGTGTACAAAAAACCTGTAACACAGACAATGCACGCTTGATTTATTTCACAATACGCAATCTTATCGATCCATATGAATCATGATATTGTATTTGTGATTCTAATTAAAATTCTGGGGTTTTTTTTTATTATTATTTCTTTTGTTATTTAGCCCAGCTTAACACTCATTTTCTGACTTTTTTTACTTATAGATGTTTTGAGTAAGACATTGATGGAATTAGTCTGCTTTGTCATAAAGCTTTATGTTTGCTTCAGATATTCCATCAAAAAGCGATTTTTTCAAGTCTCTATCATTGAACTTATGCATGCAAATCAGAAAATAATGAAAACGAATATTCTGTGATACCGAAATGCTAGTTTCATAAACGTCATAAGACTGTAAGAATGATATAGACTCCATTTCATAACTGTTCATTTTGTGAGCATTTGTTGATATTGGTGCATATGATATCGAAATGAAATTAATATTGACTAGTATCAATGTGACTTATTTTATCAGAAAAACAAAGAAAATAGTGTATTTACAAATTTTGGAAGCTTACTTGTCTTCATTTTTTTCTTATGTTATACTATAAGGCTAACATAGTCTGCATTAAAAAATCTTGAGAGTCATAATATTATGTCAGTTGTGTTACCAATCATTAACTTGTGATAATCGATCAGATCAATAAATTGATAATGAAAAGCGCAAATTGCGAGAAGAATAAGACACTTTTGAGAAGATCAGTTGTATATCATTCAATCTTGTCACTTCTTTATATTACAGAAAATAACTTATCTGTTTTGACTTCATCAAATGTCCATTATGTTACGATTAACTCTTTGTCATTGCCCACAATGTTCATCCAGGAATCTGTGTTTTGTACAGTCTTACTTGTGGATTTCTTTCACGTGTTTGAAAGGGACCCTATGCTGAAGTGGTATCTCACCTTGAGCGCACTGTTAACAAAATGAAAGTTTTCTACCACACTAGATTCAGAAGTTGGCATAAAGTGATGTCATTGGTGTTACCACTTGATGTCAGTTGTGTCATCATTTTATGAAATGATATTATAATTATTTACTTTTAGTCAATTAAAGAATTATGCTTCTCCAATAGACACTCTTTTAAACGAATCACACATAAATGTTGTCAAGTTGATGCACAATCACTTAATTAAACTTATGTTACCATATAAAACATGAAATGAACATTGTGTTACCATAAAATGTCAGTTGTGTTATCAAGTGAAGAAACACTTAATTGAACCTCATTCATTTTCTTCTCATAGCGAAAATTGAAACATTAAAAGATTTGTAAGAAATAATATTAACAAAAGATCAATAATATTTTGGAATCTTAATATTCCTTTGACGAGGTTTTCAATTTAGATAGTCAATGTCCATTGTGTTTCCAATTAAGTGTCAGTTATGTTACTAATTATTTCAGTTGTGTTACTTTTTAAAAAGTAACACACATGACGGTAACACAACTGAATTTTTCGTACAAATAGACACATTGTAGAATCTGAGAAGCACAACTGTTCCAAATTCTTGCCCTCATTAAACAAGGTTCAACAATTTCATTTCAAAGCAAAAGGAAAAGACAGAAAATACCTCCATTTATCATACAATAACGGTAACATAATGGACATGTGAAAAAGGTAACCTAACCAGGTCTTTTAAACATCTAAGTTGAATCTGGCGGAATATTAAAAATTATTTAATATTTAAATTGATAAATCATTATAAAACATTTTAACATGTGAACC